>JAQNBH010000012.1:26120525-27320525 GCA_028752905.1 Cladorhizidae sp. MBARI D1340-BT2
TATGCATAGTTCACTACATTAAGTTTATTCACAAAGTGCTTGGCATGAGAATCACATCAATTCATTTGGTGTGGCACGAATGAAAGAACTGAGTCTAAACAACCAACCCCAGCAGCACTCTGTGCAAATTGCATACCAGACTTAGATAACTCTATTTTATATTGAATGTGCACTCAAGCACACAATGCCACCACACAAACCATGCTACCATGCACTCCACTTCCAGTCTGACTACCTAGGTCTCTGCCAATACAGCAAGGCACTCAGCTAGTTGTCACCTCCCACTTGACCTGGGCTAGGGCAGTGCTTGCTAGAGCATTTGTGGCAGTGGTTGTAGGGCTAGGGCAGTGCTTGCTAGAGCATTTGTGGCAGTGGTTGTAGGGCTAGGGCATTCTTGGTGGCAGTGAGGGCTAGGGCATTCTTGGTGGAAGTGGTTTCTATAGGCAGGGCTATGGCCAGGGATGTTCAGGGAAAGTGTGCTAATAGTATTAGATGGGCAACAATTTGAACCCCAGACATTTCTTTTACGATCTAGGAGGCAAATCAGAAATTACAGAAGGAAGAGGAGGGCAGACCAGATTAAGGGAGGATGAATGCTGCCCCGCCCATGACAGAAACCATGTGACCATGTACGACTAAGTCCAGATAATCTTTGACATAGAACTATCTTAGGAACTCGGGGTGGGGAGAATTGTCGAGCTAGGTACAATTTTAGATCTTCCCATAGAGAACACAAAACAAACATATTCTGATCAAAAAGCCAACACTTAATTAATACATGTACATATGTGTGCATAATGAGCCAGTCTCCTACTGCCTTTCTATATTTTGTCATACATGTATGTAGTAAGCACATGCACTAACTACATGTAGGGCAAACTAGAGAGCTACAAGGTTCCTTTCAGGATTTACCCAAGGTTGGGGGGGGGGGGGGAGGGGTAGGTTTAGGACATAGAAGGTGGGGCAGGGGGACAGAGCGAGTATGCTCCCCATCTAGGGGGTCTGGGACATGCTCCATCAGGATTTTTTTTAATTCTGGACTCCTAAAAAGGTCATTCATCGCAATCTAGGAGTCCATTTACACTGGAGTTGCGGGACATTGAAGGAAGTCTGGAGGAAGCCACTGATGCAAAGACCACCATGGCTGATATCAAATCCTTCCCCCAAGATACTGTGGAGAAGCCCCAGTCTGAAAAGTAACACTTCCAGTCGCTTCAGTTCTCCAGATGGTGTGTCTGCATTTAATAGTTTGAAAATTCCCCACTCGTGAATTTTCTGAATAATATCAGCAATTATGGTGAAGATTTGGTAGACAGTCATTATGAGTGGCCAGAACAGCAGGACACCCTTGAAGGTGAAGAATACTCTAACCAGCCCTCATAGCACCTGAAACTCATACTGAATGGAAGACTTTCCGACACTACCTCACTCAAAAGCCAAATGAAGATTTAGCATCACAATTACAACAACTGATGACCAATGAAATGTCTCATAACAATGTTTCTCAACTTAAACACTTTGGCTAACATCTGTCTATCAATTCCTGTTGGCACTGCGTCTGTTGAACAAAGTTTTTCAAAGACGAAGATCATTAAATCCAAATTGAGAAATAACTAACAAGCCTCCCTTATTTAATGAGAATACTATAGAATCACCACAAACATTATCTGATGATTTAACAATGTAAATGAATGGCAGAGAAAGAATTGGAAGATTTGCCCTTTGTACATCGCATTTAACTTCTCAATTTTGCATATTAATAATTACAAAAAAACCCAGGGGGGAGGTGGGCGTAGCAAAAGGGCTGAACAGGGCTAGAATTAGACAGCCTAGAGCTGCTAGCTCTTCAAGCTCTGTAACTCTACCTGTGGGGCCTAGTACTGTAGCCCAGGGCCTAGTGCTGTAGCCTGGGGCCCTCGGACTAGTGATGTGGCCCAGGACTAGTGCTGTGGCCAGGGACTAGTGCTGTGGCCCGGGACTAGTGCTATGGCCCGGGACTAGTGCTGTGGCCCAGGACTAGTGCTGTGGCCCGGGACTACTGCTGTGGCCCGGGACTAGTGCTGTGGCCCAGGACTAGTGCTGTGGCCCAGGACTAGTGCTGTGGCCCGGGACTAGTGCTGTGGCCCGGGACTAGTGCTGTGGCCCGGGACTAGTGCTGTGGCCCGGGACTAGTGCTGTGGCCCAGGACTAGTGCTGTGGCCCAGGACTAGTGCTGTGGCCCAGGACTAGTGCTGTGGCCCGGGACTAGTGCTGTGGCCTGGGACTAGTGCTGTGGCCCGGGACTAGTGCTGTGGCCCGGGACTAGTGCTGTGGCCCGGGACTAGTGCTGTGGCCTAGGACTAGTGCTGTGGCCCAGGACTAGTGCTGTGGCCCAGGACTAGTGCTGTGGCCCAGGACTAGTGCTGTGGCCCGGGACTAGTACTGTGGCCCGGGACTAGTGCTGTGGCCCAGGACTAGTGCTATGGCCCGGGACTAGTGCTGTGGCCTGGGACTAGTGCTGTGGCCCAGGACTAGTGGTGTGGCCCAGGACTAGTGCTGTGGTCCGGGACTAGTGCTGTGGCCTGGGACTAGTGCTGTGGCCCAGGACTAGTGGTGTGGCCTGGACCTAGTGCTGTGGTCCTGCTAATCAGGGTACGACTAAACTTAGAGCAACTATGGCAAGGAATCTGAGGCTAGGGAAACAACTTCCACAAGTCATAGGGCTAGCGCAATATGCACACCAAACTAGGCCCAGTGTACCCACATCACCAGTGTACCCACATCACCAGTGTACCCACATCACCAGTGTACCCACATCATAACTCCTACCAAGTGCCTTGAATGCCAGTTACCAACATCCCTGTTCAGAGTGAGGTTGCAACAGGCCATTGCTGAGTCAGCATGAGCACGGCCATATTATAAACATGAAGTGAGTGGACTTGTAATTGCCTATACATTGACCTCTTATATATGGACCTGGAGTGGCTGGAGCTGTAATTATAACTACACTGACCTATTATATGGAGTGGCTGGAGCTGTAATTGCCTATAACTTACACTGACCTATTATATGGAGTGGGTGGAGCTCTAATTGCCTATCTACACTGACCTCTTATATGGAGTGGGTGGAGCTCTAATTGCCTATAACTACACTGACCTTCCACATACAGACCCAGCCTGGCGGATTAAGACAGTTTAATAACTTTTCAGGTGTGTATATATATTATACATACCATCAAGTCGTTCCACTTGTAACTGGGTAGATATATCCCATATCTTATCTCAATCCGAATCTGGTGAGTCGGGTATTACACATGTGCGAGTGGCCCTGTCGTCATGTCAACATTAAGGCATTGCTTTGTAAGGCCACTTTGCTACTGCCTAGCATACAAATAATATTTGTAGTGACTGGTAAGCATTTGATGGTATGATGAATTCATTGTTAAGCTCAGTCTAGAGCGAGATATGGATTATCTCTATCTCAAAGCTCGTACACAGTCCCAACCTTGGCGCACGCCCTCCCCACCTTGGCGCATGCCCTCCCCACCTTGGCGCACGCCCTCCCCACTTTGGCGCATGCCCTCCCCACCTTGGCGCATGCCCTCCCCACCTTGGCGCACGCCCTCCCCACCTTGGCGCACGCCCTCCCCACCTTGGCGCATGCCCTCCCAACCTTGGCGCATGCCCTCCCAACCTTGGCGCATGCCCTCCCAATCTTGGCGCATGCCCTCCCAATCTCGGCGCATGCCCTCCCTACCTTGGCGCATGCCCTCCCCACCTTGGCGCATGCCCTCTCCCCATCTGGTATGAGCTTGTCGACACGAGATAATCCTATCTCACCCAAACTTGGTTACAACAGCTTGATTCCTCTACCCCCTGCTTCCTTCCCGAACAGAGAACCTCCTCCCCTTCCCTCCCCCAGACTAGGCAAGTAATCACCATATATATTAATATGCTTGCCAGTGTCTGTGTGTCACTCTACTGAGCATGTGCAGTGCAACACATGTCATTAACCTGTGAGATGTGGCTAGTCCAAGATAGAGCCACTGCTGCAGAGAAACAGAGGCCGCGAAGGTCCGATTTAGAATGTAAGAGCATGTATCAATATGGATGGGAAAGACAGAGAAGAATGGCATTACCACACAAGCAAAGAAACATCTGGAGAGAGCTGAACAGAGAAAGGCAGAGAGGAAGAACAAGCGAAAGTCCTAGCAATGCAAACTTGGGCCAACGTTGACACTGAGCCAGCACTGTCATGGTTAAGGTTTGAAATAGAGACCCTGAACTGCAGCCACAATGGCCCACCACCACTTTCGAGTATCCACAAGCACTGCAAGAAAGAACCATTTGTGGAAACCATCAGCAAGTTCACAAATGCAAGGAGATACAACACTGCCTTCTCCTTGGCGCACAGCATTTATTCCTGGTGGTAGGGGTGCACTATTTGAAACAGGTTGTGCATGTGCATAGTTAATCATTATTAATGCATCAAGCATGAATTGTGAAAGAGGAAAAAAGATACCTGCAGAATCCCTATGGGTATCAACTACATAGGAAATTCATGTTAATGTCCGTCTTTTTGTAATTACTGTTTTTTGGTTATTGATTTCTGTTCTTCCTCTCATTTTATTTTTATATTTCTTTTTTATACATACACGTGTATATAGGGTGTTGATAGAACTAATGCCTTTTTATATTTCATACACGTGTATATAGGGTGTTGATAGAGCTAGTGCCTTCTTTTTTATACATACACGTGTATATAGGGTGTTGATAGAACTAATGCCTTTTTATATTTCATACACGTGTATATAGGGTGTTGATAGAGCTAGTGCCTTCTTTTTTATACATACACGTGTATATAGGGTGTTGATAGACCTTTTTATATTTCTTTTTTTATACATACACGTGTATATAGGGTGTTGATAGAACTAATGCCTTTTTATATTTCTTTTTTATACATCACGTGTATATAGGGTGTTGATGGAGCTACCAATGCCCTACAGATGCAACTCATGGACACCAGAAGTCTCCTCGGAGAGATTCACTCTACCATTACCTGATCACAATGGCTACTCTGATTCCATACAGTGGCTGCTACCTTTGACAAAAGAACAAACCCTCCATTGTTACAGGTTGTGTGTGTATTGGGGAATCAGTCAATGATTAAAGAACTCATTCAAAAACTCCTACTCAATACGTGTCCGGTACTAATGCTAGGATATTCAGGAATTACTGGGACACTTGGGACCTGACAGGATGTCCCTAGTGAGGGTGACTGACTATACAGCATGCATACCGGAATACCACATCCTAGAGTACTTGGGACTATCCCGGGGTGCCTCTAGTGAGTGTGATGCACCACGGATCCATAAATCAGCACCAGGGCTAGAGGTATCTAGGGCGAGTCTTGGAATATTCTAAAGCTAAGCATAATTTTCTAGGGCCAGGGGCATTCTAGGGCTAGGACTAGGGATATTCTAGAGCTAGGGCTAGGAGCAATCTAGAGCTAGGGGAATTCTAGAGCTCATAGGGGCACTCTAGGGCTAGGACTATTCTAGGGCTAGGACTATTCTAGGGCTATAGGTAGGGAAAAGGAGAGGAACAAGGTTAGGAGTATTCTAAGGCTAGGGCAAGGAACAATCTGGGATGCAAGTAGTCGGGTAGTCAGTCAGTGACCCTCACTAGAGACATCTCAGGGAGGGGAGGACAGCTGGGCAAGGAACAATCTGGGATGCAAGTAGTCAGGTAGTCAGTCAGTGAAGAGACATCTCAGGGGAGGGGGGAGGACAGCTGGGGCAGTACTTGATACTCCATGAACACTGGCCACAAGCTGCAGGTCAAGTGGACCCTCTTATGAGAGACCCTTCTAGCCAAAGATCACCTTTACTCTCAGAAAACCTCAGACCAACATGCTTATAAATGACTACCAAAAAGTGTTTGATAACTTCCACAAGCAACACTTGAGTGACCAATAGTCCACCTCCATACACTACACTGGAGTGATCAACAGTCCACCTCCATACACTACACTGGAGTAATCAACAGTCCACCTCCATACACTACACTGGAGTGATCAACAGTCCACCTCCATACACTACACTGGAGTGATCAACAGTCCACCTCCATACACTACACTGGAGTGATCAACAGTCCACCTCCATACACTACACTGGAGTGATCAACAGTCCACCTCCATACACTACACTGGAGTGATCAACAGTCCACCTCCATACACTACACTGGAGTGATCAACAGTCCACCTCCATACACTACACTGGAGTAATCAACAGTCCACCTCCATACACTACACTGGAGTGATCAACAGTCCACCTCCATACACTACACTGGAGTGATCAACAGTCCACCTCCATACACTACACTGGAGTGATCAACAGTCCACCTCCATACACTACACTGGAGTGATCAACAGTCCACCTCCATACACTACACTGGAGTGATCAACAGTCCACCTCCATACACTACACTGGAGTGATCAACAGTCCCCCTCCATACACTACACTGGAGTGATCAACAGTCCACCTCCATACACTACACTGGAGTGATCAACAGTCCACCTCCATACACTACACTGGAGTGATCAACAGTCCACCTCCATACACTACACTGGAGTGATCAACAGTCCACCTCCATACACTACACTGGAGTAATCAACAGTCCACCTCCATACACTACACTGGAGTGATCAACAGTCCACCTCCATACACTACACTGGAGTGATCAACAGTCCACCTCCATACACTACACTGGAGTGATCAACAGTCCACCTCCATACACTACACTGGAGTGATCAACAGTCCACCTCCATACACTACACTGGAGTGATCAACAGTCCACCTCCACACTACACTGGAGTGATCAACAGTCCACCTCCATACACTACACTGGAGTGATCAACAGTCCACCTCCATACACTACACTGGAGTGATCAACAGTCCACCTCCATACACTACACTGATCAACAGTCCACCTCCATACACTACACTGGAGTGATCAACAGTCCACCTCCACACACTACACTGGAGTGATCAACAGTCCACCTCCATACACTACACTGATCAACAGTCCACCTCCATACACTACACTGGAGTGATCAACAGTCCACCTCCACACACTACACTGGAGTGATCAACAGTCCACCTCCATACACTACACTGGAGTGATCAACAGTCCACCTCCATACACTACACTGGAGTGATCAACAGTCCACCTCCATACACTACACTGGAGTGATCAACAGTCCACCTCCATACACTACACTGGAGTGATCAACAGTCCACCTCCATACACTACACTGGAGTGATCAACAGTCCCCCTCCATACACTACACTGGAGTGATCAACAGTCCACCTCCATACACTACACTGGAGTGATCAACAGTCCACCTCCATACACTACACTGGAGTGATCAACAGTCCCCCTCCATACACTACACTGGAGTGATCAACAGTCCACCTCCATACACTACACTGGAGTGATCAACAGTCCACCTCCACACACTACACTGGAGTGATCAACAGTCCACCTCCATACACTACACTGGAGTGATCAACAGTCCCCCCTCCATACACTGCACTGGAGTGATCAACAGTCCCCCTCCATACACTACACTGGAGTGATCAACAGTCCACCTCCATACACTACACTGGAGTGATCAACAGTCCACCTCCATACACTACACTGGAGTGATCAACAGTCCACCTCCATACACTACACTGGAGTGATCAACAGTCCACCTCCATACACTACACTGGAGTGATCAACAGTCCACCTCCATACACTACACTGGAGTGATCAACAGTCCACCTCCATACACTACACTGGAGTGATCAACAGTCCACCTCCATACACTACACTGGAGTGATCAACAGTCCACCTCCATACACTACACTGGAGTGATCAACAGTCCACCCCCATTCCTGCCTAGCAGTGAGTGCATAGAAGAACTGCTAACAGCTGCTAACAACTTCTTGTAGTCCTGGGCTATTGGACATTCAATTAGCATTAACATTGTGCTTGCCCCGTGACCACCAGGAAAAGAAAATTGCTGACTTTAGAAGAGAGCTGGTGTTTTAAAGAGATTATCTTGCACTAATACTACAAACACATGTATCACTCATGTCCATTCTGTAGTAACACATAATAATGTAAAGGTCCCTCCCATTCCTCCACCCTCTAGTGACAGGCCACTTCCTTTGAGAGACAAGTTTAGGGTGGATGTGAAGATAGTTTCTCAAAAGAGACATATTCAGTGCAACCTCACTAATCTAAAATCCTTGCAAATCAAATGGAGATTAGGAATTGTAGCTGATTGATAAGAGGCTGGTTTCATCAAATAGACTTGTACAACCCCAACAGCTGTTCGTGGTGTGTAGACAAGTTTTGTGGTGTCTAAAATTATCAGTAAGCATTAGAGGGGAGGTGACCCTGACTTACAATTTGAACCCGAGGTCTGCATCACTTGTACCACTTTTATGCTTAGGAGCCATAATTAAGGGTAGGCAAATAAAGGTAAGACTCTAAACACAGGAGATCACAAGCGAGGAGTGCTCCATCTGAAGGCTCAAGTTGCACTGGGGAGTCGGGACGAGTCGACATACACGTGTGACTCCCGTTTTCTATGGCGCTATGCACGTTGGTCAACTAAAGTATTATACGCATTAGTGTCGTAACTTCCAGATTTGGTATGTTTAACTCGGACCTGATTTTACTGATATTATGTGCCGTAACTTCGAAACAGCGTAAGTCTTAACTCGAGGACTTCATGCACAGTGTCGCTGTTTAAAACCCAGCCTAGAGTATACTTTTCTGTATGCAAAGAAACAACTGACCATTACTCGGAGGAAACCAACTGAATATTTCTCTGTTTAAATACACTGTACCCGACCAATCCGAAAAACCCCTAGGTACAGGCCTATTCAGATTAGCGAGGTAGCACTGTACTAAAGTAGAACTCGGGTAAAATAAAAAGCCCAATAAAAAGCTAATAATAATAATAATAATATAATAATATAATAATATAATAATATAATAATATAATAATATAATAATATAATAATATAATAATAATAGTAATAATAGTAGTAATAGTAGTAATAGTAGTAATAGTAGAAATAGTAGTAATAGTAGTAGTAATAGTAGTAGTAATAGTAGTAGTAATAGTAGTAGTAATAGTAGTAGTAATAGTAGTAGTAATAGTAGTAGTAATAGTAGTAGTAATAGTAGTAGTAATAGTAGTAGTAATAGTAATAGTAATAGTAATAATAATAACAATAACAACAACAACAACAACAATAATAATAATAATAAATAGCTTTGAAAACTGGTCCTACTCACTTCCTGCTCAAACACTCCCTCCAGTAAGGCAGCTTTGCAGCCAAACAGAGAGCACAGAGAGGAAAAAATGAGCTTGTTTCTACCCACTTGACTTAGGCAAGCTAAACTCCAGGTCCAAATAGAGTACTCACAATATAGAAATAAACTCCCAACAAACTCTCAGCTGATATAATAGAATATAATCAAAGGAAAAGGTCGTCATATTACAAGGTAGAAATATTTTTAGCTAGAAAAATGTTCTGTGAGGTAAATTTCATAGGGGCGTGTAATAGGGAGGAGTACCTTACCTCCCAATAGCTCTATCCCTATGTATAACCCCCCCCCCCCCCCCCCCCCCCCACACACACCACACACACACACCAAAATATCTTGCATGAAACCCTGATATGTAATCTTCAACCATGGCACTACTAACATATTCAAGAGCTACAGGACTTACAAACTGCTTTGTACCTGATAAATGACAGGAGTAGACAGGCTTTTCGACAGCCAGCAGGAGATTTCATATCTCTATCAAGCTTTTTATTTTTAGCAATCCACCCCCCCCCCCCCCCCCCCCTCCACCCCCTCCCCCCTCCCCTTTCCCAAACAATGGCCACTTGCACTCGCTCATTTTGAATCACACTCTCCAGCTTGTTTTGTTACCGGCCAACAAGACCTTCCACCACAAAAGCTGTTTTTCCTCCTCCCACTTCTGCTGTGGTAACAGCAAGTGGAGAATTGTGGCTATTCATGAGAAGGTCTTGTTATGTCTGTTCTTCTTCTGGCCTTCTTTGTTCTACATATCATCTCTGCTCTCAAACTGGCACATGTCATCTTTATAGGTTGACCATAACTCTAAGGGAACACACACTGGACCAACACCACACTGGGTTGAGGCAGGTTGAAGTAGGTTGACAATAGGACACATACTGGACCAACACCACACTGGATTGAGGCAGGTTGAAGTAGGTTGACAATAGTTCTATGGGGACACACACTGGACCAACACCACACTGGGTGGAGGCAGGTTGAAGTAGGTTGACAATAGCTCTATGGGGACACACACTGGACCAACACCACACTGGGTTGAGGCAGGTTGAAGTAGGTTGACAATAGCTATGGGGACACACACTGGACCAATACCACACTGGGTTGAGGCAGGTTGGCAATGACTCAATGGGGATACACGGACCAATATCACACTGTAAATGTGGGATACAAAATCTCATGATTAGTTGGGAAGTCCACCTCCATGCACACATAGTTCAGATACGGCTCATTGTGCAAACACATCGTGTTTTCTTAAACCTAGCAAGTCTTCCCTTGACAGCAACAGCACAAGGAAACATTACAGTGTACAACGTGTGCCATTAGCAACACACAACAGCTCTTCCTACTATCCCACCCCACACGCCAGAGTTAAGTGCACCTTGATCTCATGAAATATGCTGTAGGATTAAATATTTTCCCAGAGACTTCAATCACTCTCTCCTGCTCCAGTACAAAAGGAGGTGCACAGTTGGCTGTTCCTTGAGCCTAATTTACGAATGGACTTTGGGTCAGTGGTCACCTATCTACAGCGGGTTGTAGATTGAGATCTGACAGCAATTAGCAATAGTCTTTGAAGAAATTAAAGACCAAGAGAGGGAAAAGACGGAGAAAAACAACTCTCCTTCTCTAGGGTGAGAATGAAGAGACCCATTGGTTTGACAGGCAGGGAAGTCCTGGTGCGCACATCCTGGTATAACTTAGTATGTGCGATGGTCAGAGTTGCCTCCCACTTAAAAGCCTAGCCATACTCCTAGCCTTCTATCCATAGTCCTCTATTCCTAGTCCTAGCCCTATATCCCTAGTCCTCTATTCCTAATCCTAGTCCTATATCCCTAGTCCTCTATTCCTAGTCCTACATGTATATCCCTAGTCCTATTGTTCCTAGTCCTAGCCCTATATCCCTAGTCCTCTATTCCTAATCCTAGTCCTATATCCCTAGTCCTCTATTCCTAGTCCTACATGTATATCCCTAGTCCTATTGTTCCTAGTCCTAGCCCTATATCCCTAGTCCTCTATCCCTAGTCCTACATGTATATCCCTAGTCCTCTATTCCTAATCCTAGCCCTATATGCCTAGTCCTCTATTCCTAGTCTCCTAGCCCTATATCCCTAGCCCTAGCTAGCCTGTATATCCCTAGTCCTAGCCCTATATCCCAAGTCTGTTCCTAGTCATAACCGAATATCCCTAGCCCTATATTCCTAGCCCTAGCTCAATATCCCTGTGCTAGCCTTATATCCCTTAGTCCTATCTTCCTAGTCCTAGCCCTATATCTCTAGCCTAGCTCTATATTCTTATCCTAGCCCCATATCCCTAGTCCTACCTATATATATATATATATTCCTAGCCCTGGCTCTATATCCGTAACTCTACATTTTAGCTCTAGCTCTATATCCCTAGCCCTATATTCCTAGCCCTAGCCCTATATTCCTAGCCCTAGCCCTATATTCCTAGCACTAGCCCTATATTCCTAGCCCTAGATCCCTAGCCCTATATTCCTAGCCCTAGCCTTATATTCCTAGCCCTAGCCCTATATTCCTAGCACTAGCCCTATATTCCTAGCCCTAGATCCCTAGCCCTATATTCCTAGCCCTAGCCTTATATTCCTAGCCCTAGCCCTATATTCCTAGCCCTAGATCCCTAGCCCTATATTCCTAGCCCTAGCCTTATATTCCTAGCCCTAGCTCTATATCCCTAGCCCTATATTCCTAGCCTTAGCTCTATATCCCTATCCCTATATTCCTAGCCCTTGCCCTATATTCCTAGCCCTTGCCCTATATTCCTAGCCCTAGATCCCTAGCCCTATATTCCTAGCCCTAGCCTTATATTCCTAGCCCTAGCTCTATATCCCTAGCCCTATATTCCTAGCCTTAGCTCTATATCCCTATCCCTATATTCCTAGCCCTTGCCCTATATTCCTAGCCCTTGCCCTATATTCCTAGCCCTAGCACTATATTCCTAGCCCTAGCTCTATATCCCTATCCCTATATTCCTAGCCCTTGCCCTATATTCCTAGCCCTAGCCCTATATTCCTAGCCCTAGCTCTATATCCCTAGCCCTATATTCCTAGCCTTAGGTGGGGAAAGAAATTCTAACTTTGCAACCCAAGATATCCACGATCGTCGTTGTCATCCAGTGAGTGTCTCCAGACAATACCAAGGTCAGCATTCAAGCACTCGGCAGCAGAGAATGATGCAAGCCTTTTTTGGAGGAACAACAAGAAGTAACGATGGTTAGGAATTCTTATGCCATAAAAGTCGCTTGTTTTAGCTCATATGCTCAGACATTTACCAGCTGGCAATAACAAGCCCGTGCTTCTGAGATAAAGAACAAACTCAACAAGCAAAACACATGCACAAACATCTTCTATTGGCGAAGATCAGTGCCTTATTAATGCTGAGTCACCATAAGGTATGGCGGGCAAGTTGGACTGCTGCGGAGCCTGGCCTGCAGAGCATCGTAGGTACACACATGGATACAGGATACAGCACATCTACATCCTTACATTGCCCAGAAACACTGCCTCTCGAGCAGGGGGACATTCAGTTGGATTATACGGGGACACCACGAGTCGTAACGAGAGAAATACTACCTCGCAAGCAGGAAATGTAGCCACAATACACAGGGAAATCACAAGTCTCCAGGCACTGCCTCTCGAGAAGGAACATAGCCACAATACACAGGGACATCACAAGTCTCCGGGCAATGCCTCTCGAGAAGGAACATAGCCATGATGCACATGGACATCACAAGTCTCCAGGCACTGCCTCTCGAGAAGGAACATAGCCACAATACACAGGGACATCACAAGTCTCCGGGCAATGCCTCTCGAGCAGAAGACATGTAACCGGGACTTCACAAGTCTCTGAGCACTGCCTCTCGAGAAGGAGATATAGCCACAATACACAGGGACATCACACTGCCTTGCGAACGGTTCCCTGGTGCACAGGGACACGATAGCCTTCTGAGCAAGAGGAGACGAAGTCACGTTAAAAACTTTCCGAGTGAAGGACTTAGAAGTGCACTCTTCACATACATATGCACATATGTGCCTAACAACAACGCACTTACTAACAGGGCATGCTTAACGACCTGCTTGTAATGTATTTCTATCAGTGAGGACAGAACTAGACTCACTCGATTAGCTCTTGTAGTGTAAGAGAACACAGCCACCTCTTCATGGGTCAAAAGCTGGAAAAAATGGCAACTTGACTCTGAAGACGACACCTTCTCCACTTGAGATCATCTTTAATCCTTACCACGCTGAAACAGACCGCAATGCAAGCTTAGTCCTGAGAATTGGCAGGATAATGAATGGTACACAGCGTGCATGCCTGAGGATATGGCCAGCAACACCATAAATGGCATAATCACACCACGTGGGAAAAACACATCCAAATTGGTTCAAATTCTTGTCTTCAGTGGCATGAGAGTTGTACCCACAAAGCTAACCATACGAGTTGAGCCCCACATACACCTGCGCTCATGTCGATGAAGAGATGTTCCAACATGGATTTCCTCCCAGGGAGTTTGCGGCAGGCTGCGTGTTTAGAGAAGTCCCCAACAGATTTGAGCCGGAACATGATTGGAACAGCGAAAATGTGCCAATTGTGCAGACCAATCAAATTTGAATTTGAACGGCAATGGGCATCAGGTTGAAATTAAAAAAAGATTACCTACAGAGAATCATTGGTAAATCCGTCCCACACGAAATACAAGAAAGCGTGAAGCCAGAGGCCAAGCATTAATTAGTACATGTAGATCAGGGACATGATCCAGGTACTCTCTTCTGTGGAATAATTCATGTTCTGTACAGGCCAGTTCACAGACTAACGCACAAGCAAAGTCGTGCAGGGGGTCCTATTTATTTATACTGTGAACACTGTAAGCATTGCATTGTCGCAATAGAATATAGTTTCTGTTCGAGCGACGTGACGCGATGTGATGCAATGCAATGCTATGCACTGTTAACCAGTCTCCAGACCATGGCACAAACATAGACTTGGTGTATATATATATACTGTATATATATATATACACAATTCCCTCTTAGCGGGATGTTTCCGAGGGGTTAAATACTCACTGATGATGACGAACTGAATTATTTTTCAGCGGAAACATTCGTGGATCGCCATCTGTCATACCCATTTGCAGATTGGATTCAAACCGTGAAAAACCACAAATATTAAACACCTCAAAACCACCCATCTGTATGACATGCAGTAGGGACTACATGGTGAGAGATTTGCATGCACGCAAAGATTATCTATCGTAGACGATGATCATAATGGCCGTTCTGGGTGGAAAAAAGAAAAACAGATCAGATGTCCCACAGAACCTTGGATTGATAGAACACTTTTAATAATTAGGAACATTGAACATGCAACTTCGTGAATATGCATTGAAATATGTTGGAAGAGAAAGCCATGGTGACCATCTCGGCTACAGTGGGGAATCACCACCTCATCACTACTGTTTTGTACAGAGGGGGGAGGGAGGGGACCCTTGGAATATCCTCCGACCCAACCTTCTAAAGTCCAAGTCCCCCCTAAAGTCCAGGTACTGTACCTCCTCCTCAAAAATATTAGTTTTCTTCCCCCCCAACTAACTATTTTAAAAAATTCACAACACTCAGTACCGTAGAAGACTCCAGAGGATCCACTTTCTTGAAAGGAAAATAATAATATAAAATAAACAATCTTATCGACCATCAAAATCACAACGAAAGCAACTGTAGCTGTTCTTTCCTTCCTCTGGTTGGTATAACACACCCTAGAACAAGCAAAAATGGTGGTCCTAGGTTTTGCTGCAGGGTATGTAGTGGCACTGTCTCAACAAACACGTAGTCCTTCTGCATGACAGTGACCTTAACCCTGTAAAGGTCTACATACAACCCGTCATAGCTATGTAGCAGCCACTATAGGGAGCTTTTGCTCAGCCTCAAGGTCCATGTGCTAGGGGGCTTTTGCTCTTACTATTACATTGACCTCGATATTTTCAAAAAAAAATTAAATGCATCGTCATCAAACTCACAGAAAGTAAAAATAGCAATAACAAATTTCCCTGGTGCAAGATCCCTAGACCCCATAGGACGTCTTCTTCCCACACCCTCCCCAAGCACCACTGTCATCCCCACCACCATCGTCACCAATGTATAATGCCGCTCACCAACACTTACAGGCCTGACTCAGCACTGATATCCATTCTTAGACCACCGATGGAGGTTGAGGGTTGGCTGCATTGAATGATCCATTTTCCATGTCGGAGAGAGACTGAGTGAGAGGCTTGGAGACTTGGGATGGTGTGAGAGTGGGTTTCTACAGTTTAGATGGTGTCAGCTAGAACCAAATAGTGGATGTAGCTGGGAAGAATAGTCCAGTGGAGCTATGGACAATTACGGGATCACACATGGATACGTCCACAGTGAATGCTCACTTAAAGCCCTAGCCAGTGTTAGGTGGGCAAGATTTGAACTAGCCCTAGCCAGTGTTAGGTGGGCAAGATTTGAACTAGCCCTTGCCAGTGTTAGGTGGGCAAGATTTGAACTAGCCCTAGCCAGTGTTAGGTGGGAAAGATTTGAACTAGCCCTAGCCAGTGTTAAGTAGGCAAGATTTGAACTAGCTCTAGCCAGTGTTAGGTGGGCAAGATTTGAACTAGCCCTAGCCAGTGTTAGGTGGGCAAGATCTTGAACTAGCCCTAGCCAGTGTTAGGTGGGCAAGATTTGAACTAACCCCAGCCAGTGTTAGGTGGGCAAGATTTGAACTAGCCCTAGCCAGTGTTAGGTGGGCAAGATTTGAACTAGCCCTAGCCAGTGTTAGGTGGGCAAGATTTGAACTAGCCCTAGCCAGTGTTAGGTGGGCAAGATTTGAACTAGCCCTAGCCAGTGTTAGGTGGGCAAGATTTGACCTAACCCTAGCCAGTGTTAGGTGGGCAAGATTTGAACTAGCCCTAGCTAGTGTTAGGTGGGCAAGATTTGAACTAGCCCTAGCCAGTGTTAGGTGGGCAAGATTTGAACTAGCCCTAGCCAGTGTTAGGTGGGCAAGATTTGAACTAGCCCTAGCCAGTGTTAGGTGGGCAAGATTTGAACTAGCTCTAGCCAGTGTTAGGTGGGCAAGATTTAAACAAGCCCTAGCCAGTGTTAGGTGGGCAAGATTTGAACTAGCCCTAGCCAGTGTTAGGTGGACAAGATTTGAACTAGCCCTAGCCAGTGTTAGGTGGGCAAGATTTGAACTAGCCCTAGCCAGTGTTAGGTGGTAAGATCTTGAACCAGCTCTAGCCAGTTAGAACTTTGAACTACCTATAGCTCTAGCTCAAGACAGTGTTCCGGAAAGAATTCTGACTTTGTGAACTAGCCAAGCCAGTGTTAGGTGGGAAGGAACTTCGAACATTTGTCATCCACAGATGGTCCTGGGGTAGTCTACATCCACCACTCAAAGAAAAACCAGTTTCACCACAAATGCTTACATTCAGGGAGGAAAGGTGGGATGGGTTGGGGGGCATTTCCTCCTACCTCCCTCCCCCCCACAGACCCCCAACTTAATTTTACAAACACCAAAACATTAACCCCCTCCCCCAACAAAGAATTTCACAAACCCAACAACAATCCTAATTGAAGTAGGACTACAGACACTCCCAGACACTTGAAAGCTTACTATGTATGCTTGCAATGTCTCCGTTCTCAGCACCTGACACACACAAAGCCATGTCATCTACTCCGAACACAATGCAGTGTTTCTCTCCTCTCTCCACCTGAATCCTTGCACGGCTTGCACCAGGCGAGGCTCAACACATTAACATCCCATCGACTTCAACCTCCCAAACCCAGTGTGGTGTTGGTCCAGTGTGTGTCCCTGTAGAGATATCGTCAACCTACTTCAACCTGCCTCAACGCAGTGTGGTGTTGGTCCAGTGTGTGTCCCCATAGAGCTATTGTAAACCTACTTCAGCCTGCCTCATCCCTAGTGTGTACCCCCATAGAGCTATTGTCAACCTGCCTCAACCCAGTGTGGTGTTGTCAATGTTGAGGTAGGTTGACAATAGCTCTATGGGGACGCACTGCACCTACACCAAACTGGGTTGGGGTCAGTTGAAGTATGTTGACAATAGCTCTATGGGGGTACACACTGGACCAATACCACACTGGGTTGAGGCACGTTGAAGTACGTTGATAATAGTTCTAAGGGGACACCAACACCACACTGGGTTGAGGTAGGTTGAAGTAGGTTAATAATAGCTCTATGGGGACACACATTGGACAAACACCACACTAGGTTGAGGTAGATTGAAATAGGTTAATAATAGCTCTATGGGGACACACATTGGACCAACACCACACTAGGTTGAGGTTGATTGAAGTAGGTTAATAATAGCTCTATGGGGACACGCACTGAGACCAACACCACACTCAAGTTGCAGGTAGGTTGACAATAGCTCACTTATAGACCACATCATACAGCAGTGGACATATGTCTCCAGAGAGCTGTGCATTCATTCATAACAAGTGGCCTGAGGGTATAAACGAACCAGCTAATCTGTTTAGCACACCACTATCTACATATCCTGTATACACAAACACCTCCAAAATCTCTCTGCCCATCTGGGCTTCTAGATAGCCAGGAAAACCCAAGTGGCAGAGCAGACGTAATTGGTAATAGCCAAGTCAGTTGGGAACCAAACAATATACATTATATATCACAACTTCAGACCCACACTAACTCGAGGTGATCGTGGCACTGCCAACCACTACCTGGTTTATAGACCCGCTTAGTTGGAACTGCTAGACTGAAATCCCTAGAAAACATTACTTTAATTTTTTTATTACTATAAACGTATTTTTGTTGCAACGACTTCCTCGATAATCAACTTGTATTTACTCACTCGATGCTCCGGCTAGATGATCAAACCTTCATCAGGAATGATATATATAGAGCTAATTAAAAATTTGTTGATATCAATTGTTAATTACGAACCAAGAGGAAGTTCTGGACCTCTGAAGTACATAAGAACAGTATATATATTTTTCTTCTTACAGTCAAAGATCCCACCTTTTAACACTAGCTGCAGCAGGTTGTCTTTGTTAAACATGGACATCCCTGGAACGCTACGGTATAAGGATACATGCAAGTCTTCCTCCTTGTTTCTTCTCTCCTCATATTCCACTCACAACTACAATGGCTGCAAACATGGTCAAGCCACGGCAAAATCAAATGAGACACTCAATAAGCAGCCAATCTGGAATGCACCGACACATTGCTTTACAACTCATTTTTTGTTTCTGTTGCTGTCCCGGAATCTGTCAGCATCACCGCAGACAATCTACAACTGCTTGTGGTCCGTGGGAGAACACACTTGTCTTTATGACTGGTAGCCGACCAAGCATTACTCACAAGCATGTGATGCGAGTAGGGTTAGCACATGATATGTGTAGGGGGTTCACTGATACAGTAGCTATCACTATGCATGTAAAGTTATCACGTAATACCTGTAGGACTATTACGGTATGGCTATCACATGATCCATGCATGGCCTTCACGTGACAGATGTAGGGTTTCACCTACCACAGGTGGGCTATCACATGATACATGCAGGTCAACCACATGACCATTGTAGAGCTACCCTAAGATCCATGTAGGGCTATCACTTGATAAATGTAGGGCTATCGCCACGTAGGTCTACGACTTGATCCATGTAGGGCTATCTTAAGACCCAGCTATCGCATGATATACTATATATGTAGGGCTATCACATGATATATCGTAGCAATATCACATGATATGTAGTGCTATCACATGATACATGTAGGGCTATCACATGATATGTAGTGCTATCACATGATACATGTACAATTACCACAAAAGGCAGAAAGCAAACAAAAACGAGAAGCTTGGCTAATTGGCTGCTGGTCAGAGCCACAAGTGGAATGGTGGTTAAGCTGTGGTTTAGACTCAATAGTGCACATTTAGGACACTTTGCGGTTGGAATTCATGCTGTTGCATCAGTGATCTTGGGGAATCCAATTGCCACAAGCGTGCAGACTTCTCCCAGCGGGATGGCTTGAGGCTGTCGAGTATGGTGTGCTTTGCAGAAATCGCTTCACTTTTGAAAGCATAAGAAGCCAAAAGTGCACCACAACCAGCCCTGCAGCAAGTCCTCCGCCAGGACTAGTGGGGACAAACACCCAACCCAACTAGAGCACATCAATACATTCCGCACATGCTCACACACAAGAACTGCACCCAGTTTTCTTTAGAGTTCCTAACCTCTAAACCTTTGCTTTGATTGTGCAAAGAGAGCTTGCACAGACAATTTGTAGCGGTGACAACCTCGTGCTTAGAACCATGAGTTTCAGTGGACACCGCACACACAAAGGTCTTGGGTTACAAGAAGTACCAGGCATGTTCTTCCACTATCTGTAGCTATCCTGAGGGTGAGTGGGAGGAAGCTCATGGCAGGGCCAGGTGGTGCTTCAAAGCAGCCGACTAAATGCTACAGAGTAAAGGCAGACAATATAGTGGTGCAAAAAAGAGAAGTCAAATGCCTCATATGTGTATTGATAATTATCAAGAGAGCAATTAAAAATGGGTTTTCTAAAAACTTTGACAGTCAGCAAGCCAACTGCTAAGTAAAGGTTGAGATTACAAACAAAACGCTGTCTGAAACTTAGAAAGTTTCCCTACCGATAGATCTGTTATCCACCTGAATTCAATATCACTGTAGTGGTTACTTGCTTGGGCTTAGTGAGTTTTGCAGCCGTTGCAGATATTTCCATGGCGTGAACATAGTCAAGTTTGCTGAGTTTGTGAACTTGCCTCTTTCATGGTTTGGAGTCAGGTTCAAATATGAGGCATGAAGGTTAACATTAGCTCTATGGGGACACACACTGGACCAACACCTAACTAGGTTGAGGAAAGCTGAAGTAGGTTGACAATAGCTCTATGGGGACACACACTGGATCAACATCATACTGGGTTGAGGCAGGTTGAAGTAGGTTGACAATAGCTCTATGGGGACACACCCTGGACCAACACCACACTGGGTGGAGGCAGGTTGAAGTAGTTTGACAACAGCTACATGGGGAAGTGTAATCAAAATGCACAAAATCCTACACAGACTTTCAACTAAATACTCTACGAGAGTTTACCTATCACATACAATATCTTAATTAACTAATGGCCTAAAGACCTGACTTCCTCCGGCCGCTCTCAATTAAGCACGATGATGACCTACAGAGACCTGGCCCTTTGCAAGGCCCTTCTACGCTGTGACTAATAACTAACAGAATGCACACGCCATCATACGAATAACTCTGCAAACAACTCAACAAGACAAACAAGAAACTAGATTTGCTTTCTTTCTCCCTCTTCCTCTTGGGATATCTTGAAGAGCATAACAGAGGTGATATGGATATTCCCCTAGCAACTCTTGCACCAGTGTTCTGGTGAGGTTGATATACACATGACTGTGGGGTCATGTAGTCCAACCCAACCCTAGTACAAGCCCTAGTCCAAGCCCTAGCGAGTATTACTTGAAATTTGGTCATCCATAGATGTTCCCTGGATTGTCATAGCATCACTGTGCACATAGGGTCGCCATGGGCATCACAAACCCAACCCAAAGCTACTACAGCTCAGTGTTGTTGATTTTTCTTTCTGCGATATGAATTATTATTATTATTATTATTATTACTACCATTATTTTTATCATTATTATTATTGTTGTTATTATCGTTACTATTCCAGCCAGGGGCTCATAACGTAGAGATTATGTGCCACTACGGTGTGGCTTACGATGGGCCCATGCTTCCAAACAAGTGTTCCTCTGACACACAAGAGATCTATAAACAAAGTCAGTGAAATTCATGAACAATGAATCCATTTCTTGAGTGGTTTAACAGCACTAGTTTGCATCGTCTTCACTCCCAGACAACGAGTGCCAAGCATAGTCTTACATGGTGATAAATCAGCAATTTCATTTTGTCCTTCGGTATCATTTACCTGGCAACGCTGAAAACAAATTATGAACATAAATACTTTGCCTTGTTCCATGCACTCATGGCGTGAGACAGATATATACATGGCTGTGCTTCTTTTAAGATCTCGTATAAGAGAAGGAATCAGAGTTTGTGAAATTATAGGGGGGGGGGGGGGGGAAGATTGAAATTTAACTTGTAATGGTGGAGGAAGACCAGGAATGTGGATGGTGGGGGAGACTTCTCCCCAGAAGTATTTCTTTTTCTCCCTTTGTACAAACCCTGAGATAGCCATTTTGTCAACTACAACACCAGACGGTACAGGTGGAACAACAACAACTAGCATGTCAATGCAGACATGCTCCCGCCAGAAAAGCATTCCTTTGTAACCTCTGGTAACCTCTGAGATCGAGCTATTTTGACCTCCAAAAAGGCTTGAAGTCAAGAGTTAGTCTACACGCCAATGCAGCATGGCATCACTAACTAGCATGATAGTACAGATCTATTTCTTCACATGGCTTGTGAACTTTTTATCCTCATCATACAGTAGCTAGCTTCTCGGGGGAGAGGGAATTGTCGCCCTTCCCCCCCCCCCCCCACCCCCTTCTGTATGAAGCCATGGTATAGGAACCAAGTTTAATGTGCATATATATATATATATATATATATATAACACCTGGAAAAAAAGGAGTGTATAATGTACATAGATTAAAACAATGCTAATGGTATGTTTCTCTGGCAAACACGCCTTTTCCCTGCAGGACCTTGTTATATTAACACCTTGTTCATTAACACTCAGTTACATTAATCTTTGTTGCATAGAACTGTGTTACATTTAGCACCTACTGGCTGGGATTGAAAATAAAATTAGCAAGAACCTACTGGCATGCATTGCAAATAAAATTAGCAAGAACTTGATTATAACCAGATTGGCTAGTAGTGGTTGGAAAAAGAAAAGGACCACTATGTCAATTGCTTAATCAATTCCAATTACATCCAAAAATACACTTAATTGCAATTAACAAATTGGCCCAGGACAAGGGATTGGGAAGCTACAGTCACTAACAGGTTGTCAAGGAGATGTAAAATGATAGTGGATTAAAGGCCAACTCCACTTAAGAGAAGTGATAAATGTCCACCTGTAACCACATCAAAGGTAGTTGTGATACCCAATCACCTGGTAAAGAGGATATGATATCAATATTCAGGCATACTGTATTACTTGTAGACTAAAGAAGAATTATTTTTTTGTTAAGTTGATTCCAGAGATCAGCTGGATTTGGTAAATAAATAATAATAAGTATACCCCAGCCCTCTACAGTTCCCTGGCCCAGTAACAACACTGCCATTTGTGCTATTCATGGACTACACAGTTCCCTGTCCCAGTAACGACATAGCAATTTTAATTGTTTGTGCTATTCATGGAAAGAATGATGGGAGGTGGGCTTGCTGATAGATTGGTTGATCGCTGACACTGCTCAGCAGCCTATCACATCTATGCCCTCATGGTCAGCATGAGCCAAAACTACCTCCTTCAACTAATTGGAGTTGCAAAATATTGCTACTACCATAGAAACCCCAGCTGCATCTAAATTGGGCTAGAAAAGCCTACTTTGCTGGACAAAATTACTAGTTACTCACAAATTATTGCAAGCATTAGTCCTAAAAAGCCCTATAGGATTTCACCAACATATATAATTAGACATGGGGACTTGCTTCTCAAGATGAACTGATAAGGGCCCTTTGGTGCAGCAAGAAAACCGTTACTCTGCAGGTGCATTAGAACTGCAAAACCAGCTGCATTCAAATATCTTCACTAGGGATTATGGTACCTGCCTGCTTTATCAACAAAGAACACACAATTGCACACGCAACTTAGAAATGCCCCCACCTAGTAACCGTCCTGCTGACAGCATTGCTAGCTGCTTTATCTTTAAAACTCACTTCCAAACTCTCGGAACGGTGCTGGCGTTGTGAATGTCACCTTCGAGACCCTAATGTTCCTATAGGAGGTTGCACAGAAAAGCAGCACTTTCGGTCTCGCACGGACCACGACACAGCGATTAGGTTACAATGCAGACTGCGTGTAATCATAATTTTTGCGCCGAAGCTTCCAAAAGTGGGCTTTAGATCAGAATCCAATACCTGACGTCATTCTTTGCACGTGACCATATAAGGAAAGACCAAGTGACGTTGTTTTTTTCTCAGGCGTGCGCAGAATTTTTTTTCCCAGTTGGTGGAAAACAGCGGAGGGGATTAGACCACCATCTTGTGTTGTTTTGCTGGGCTTTATTCTTTGTATTGGGATTCTTCGCGAGTGATCAGGCAGAAGATGGCTACACGCATGCCGGCTTGCGTGATTGACAATGGAACTGGGTGAGAAGTGTGTTGTTGGTATTTTACTGATACCCGTTTGACAAAAGATTTTGGGATTGAACCAGGATGAAACTAATTAGAGTGACCTTATGGGTTCTATTACACCTTTTTTTTATTGTTTGATGAGTTACATTTAGTCACATCTATGGTTGGGAGGGAGGGCTGCCAGTGGTTCAATGTTGCCCCATTCCAGCCATTCTTGATGAATTTGTCTCTGTACAGATACACAAAGCTTGGGTTTGCTGGCAACACAGAACCACAGTTTATCATGCCTTCAGGTGAGTTATCACTGTGTAACACTGTGTTACTATTAACATGTATACTAGTCGCGATATATTGGGTCACACAAGCACATTCGCACTAGCCCAATTCTTAAATGCCTGCATGCATGTGGAAGGAGCGAGTCTGGTAAAAAAATTATCCTAAGATCCTTTTATTGACCATAGCATGCTTATTTGCGTATATCTCATTAGAATGTCATGGTGATGTATGTGGACACATAACCATATGCTTAATTTCAAAAGAATTACTTGTGCAACAAAGTACCAGGAATAGTGTGGCAAAATTGGAACAAGGCACTCGGAGGTATTTGACTAGATCCTCTTCTAACTTGCATGCGTGTGTTTGCGTGTGCTTCAAAGTCAGAAGACGACAGTCACACTGCTTGTGTATGGTAAAGGGTCACTGTAAACACGAGATGTTTCAATTAATGCACTTGTTTTATTCCTATTGTGAATAGCTTTAGTTACTATAGGCACACAAATTGGAGCTGACAATTCAACAGTTTTGTTCTACGCTTCCTAATGTCCTTTTATGGTAATGTAACAAAATGGCTTCCTTGGAAGGTTACTGTGTCACAAGAAGGGTTGCATGCACATAACTGTTGTGCATTCTTATGTTCACCTGTGTTCTCACTTGGAGATGTTGTCAGCCTACTCTTCAACCGGCATCACTCAGTGTGGTGTTGGTCCAGTTATGTCTCCATAGAGCTATTGTCGACCTCTTGCCTCAACCCAGCATGGTGTTGGTCCAGTGTGTATGCCCATAGAGATATTGTCAACCTACTTCAACCTAACCCAGTGTGATGTTGGTCCAGTGTGTGTCCCCATAGAGCTATTGTCGACCTACTTCAACCTGCCTCAACCCAGTGTGGTGTTGGTCCAGCGTGTGTCCCCATAGAACTATTGTCAACCTATTTCAACCTGCCTCAACCCAGTGTGATGTTGGTCCTCCCCATAGAGCTATTGTCAACCTACTTCAACCTGCCTCAACCCAGTGTGGTGTTGGCCCAGCGTGTGTCCTCATAGAGTTATTGTCAACTTACATCCACCTGTCCAACCCAGTGTGATATCGGTCCAAGGGTGGGGCTAAGGTGTGTCCTCGTAGAGCTATTGTCTACCTACATCAACCTGTCCAACCCAGTGTGATATTAGTCCAAGGTGTGTCCCTATTTAGTTCTTGTCAGCCTGTGTACATAAACTGCTTAGTGAATATTACACACATTTGTCACATGACCTCTGCAATTTGTCATGTGCAGCTATTGCAATCAAGGAATCCGCTCACGTAGGAGACAAGAACTCGAAGAGATTGGGCAAGGGAGTGGATGATCTTGGTGAGTTCAATAATGAGAGGAGGGTAAGATAAGGTAGGAGCAGTTCTAGATCAGAATGCTTCATGTTTTGGAATACTAGGACCAACTTGGGATGTCCCTAGTGAGGGAGACTGCCTGTACAGTGTGTATATCAAAATGCTTCGTGTTCTTGGTGGGATACTAGGACCGACTTGGGATATCCCTAGTCCTGTCTCGAGAGTTATCGCTGCTAGACCAGCTTAGCCCCAGAAGACTAGCCCTAGCATACCCCATGCCCTGGAATTCCCCTAACCCTAGAATAACCCATGCCCTGGAATTCCCCTAGCCCTAGAATTCCCCTAGCCCTAGAATACCATTGGTCCTAAATGCTCCTAGCCTTAGAATAGCTCTGGCCCTGACGCAGTCCTAAAAATCCCTAGAAGTTACCTTGGAACACAACTGACCCATTCTGTGAAACATGCTGTATGTTCAGTTACCTCACTAGAGACATCCTGGGAGAGTCCCAAGTACCCTAGGATACAAGTAGTCCAGTATCCATGCTGTATAGTCAGTCACCCTCACTAGAGACATCCTGGGATAGTCCCAAGTACCCTAGGATACAAGTAGTCCAGTATCCATGCTGTATAGTCAGTCACCCTCACTAGAGACATCCCAGGATAGTCCCAAGTGCCATTAGGATGCAAGTATTCCAGTATCCATGCTATATAGTCAATATCCGAGATATCCTAGGAATGGTTGTTGCAGTAATGGGCATGTCTGAGTGGCGGAGGAGAGAGCCGAGGTAGAGTTAGTCTTGAGTAGCATCTCTGGTCCCAATCTTCAAGTGCACTTGGACAAAAGGACTCACTCGGAAGAGATGTGGGCCTAGTTGATGCCACCATGAAGTCATGACTCACCAAAGCCCAGCCTGTGGCTGTGTGGAGCAGACGGAAAGACAGTCAACCTCGTCTGCCCATTCCACCGGGTTCCTAATGGCTTACAGATGTGCCAGTGATCGGTTGGCTTCTCCAAAGCAAATTGATGATCTCCCAGTGGATATCGCTTCTTTGTTGTTAATGTTGTAGTATGCCCAAGAGAAGAGAAGAGCAGGATGGAGGCATACGTCAGGGAGATGGTGGGTGGGAGATGGTAGAGAAAGGAGTCCTTGGAAGTGGATGAACAGATGCTCGTGTTGACCTTGTTGTTATTATTATTTAATATTATTTGGTTTGTTGCTGTCCCCACATGATTAAGGAGTGCTTTCAATAGAGACCTGCTTCCGCATAGGAACAAGTGGATAGTTATTATCTCTTCTTCGCCTTCTTTCCTCGTCTCCGCTCTTGACCTTGTCTCCTCTTCTCCGCCTTCTCTGTGCTGGCTGTGTTCTTCCCTCCCCTGTGCCGGCATGTTCTTCCCTCCCCTGTGCCGGCCATGTTCTTCCCTCCCCTGTGTCGGCCGTGCTCTTCTCTCCCCTGTGCCGGCTGTGCTCTTCCCTGCCATATGCTGGCCGTGTTCTTCCCTCCCCTGTGCCAGCCGTGCTCTTCCCTCCCCTGTGCCGGCCGTGTTCTTCCCTCCCCTGTGCCGGCATGTTCTTCCCTCCTCTGTGCCGGCCGTTTTCTTCCCTCCCCTGTGCCGGCATGTTCTTCCCTCCCCTGTGCCGGCCGTGCTCTTCCCTCCTCTGTTCCGGTCATGTTCTTCCCTCCCCTGTGCCGGCCGTGTTCTTCCCTCCCCTGCTCTCTTCCGTACCCTTCCCTCCGTCTCTGTCCATTTATCAACTGGTCACTTGATGTCTTCCTTTCACGCACTTTTCTCTCTTTTCATCCTCTCTCCGTCCTCCTTTTTGTTCCCCCCCCCCCCAATGTCACCGTCTCTCATCTTCCATCTGCTCCTCCCTTCATCTTCTTCCCCCCAGACTTCTACATCGGAGACGAAGCTGACAAGGTAGGCTACGCATGCAAGTACCCTATCCGCCATGGAGTGGTGGAAGATTGGGACCTGATGGAGAGGTTCTGGGAGCAGTGCATCTTCAAATACCTCCGAGCGGAGCCTGAAGATCACTACTTCCTGCTAACTGAGCCGCCTCTCAACACTCCCGAGAACAGAGAATACACGGCCGAGATCATGTTCGAGACGTTCAACATCCCCGGACTATACATCGCAGTCCAGGTAAGGAGTGATGTTGGTGGTGGTGGCTGTTGTGAGGGATAAGATATGTCTAGGGCTTAGATAGGGCCAGGGTTAGAGAGGATTAAGGCAGATAGGATATCTAGGGCTTAGGTAGGCTAAGGCTAGGGTTTAGAGAGGGCTTAGACTAGGGATTAGGTAGGGATAAGATATGTCTAGGGCTTAGATAGGGCCAAGGTTAGAGAGGACTAAGGCAGATAGGGATAGGGCTAGGATATATCTAGGGCTTGGATAGGTTAGATAGGGCTAAGGCTAGAGTTAGAGCGGGCTAGAGCTAAAGATAGCTTAGATAGGCTAGGGATTTGATTGGGCTAAGACTAGGATATGGCTAGGCTTGGATAAGGGCTAAGGCTCTGCTTAGATAGGGCTAAACCAGGCTTAGAAGAGAGGGCTAGAGGGAGTTTAGATAGCGCTAAGGGTAGGTCTAGGGCTAAGACGAGGGCTAAGTCTAGGATTTAGATAGGAGGATATCTAGGGCTTAGGTAGTAGGGTTTAGAGAGGGCTTAGACTAGGGATTAGACAGGGATAGGATATGTCTAGGGCTAGGGCTAAAGATAGGGCAAAGACTACAGTTAGACATGGCTAAGGATAGGGCCAAGGCTAGGGTTAGATGGTCCATGGCTAGGGTTAGATAGGGCCATGGCTAGGGTTAGATAGGGCCATGGCCAGGGCTAGATAGGGCCATGGCCAGGGCTAGATAGGGCCATGGCTAGGGTTAGATAGGGCCATGGCTAGGGTTAGATAGGACCATGGCTAGGGTTAGATAGGGCCATGGCTAGGGCTAGATAGGGCCATGGCTAGGGTTAGATAGGGCCATGGCTAGGGTTAGATAGGGCCATGGCTATGGCTAGATAGGGCCATGGCTAGATTTAAATATATCTAGGACTACGATATATCTGGGGCTACGATAGAGCTAGGGCCTAGAACTGGATGTTCCCAGGATTGCGTATGGCAACTCCACCGGACATGATATTCATCTTTTGTGTGTGCCTCTATTTTTAGTGTTGCCTGTCCTGATCCGTTAAAACAGGTACGACCTAACTTTGCTGGAAATGGTCCGTGTGAGAGCCAGAGCCAGCCTTGCAAGTTCACTATACACTACCTCACCCACCCTAGCCAGTGCCTTGCAAGTTCACAATACCTCACCCGCCCTAGCTAGTGCCTTGCAAGTTCACTATACCTCACCCGCCCTAGCTAGTGCCTTGCAAGTTCACAATACCTCACCCGCCCTAGCTAGTGCCTGGCAAGTTCACAATACCTCACCCGCCCTGGCAAGTTCACAATACCTCACCCACCCTAGCCAGTGCCTTGCAAGTTCACAATACCTCGCCCACCCTAGCTAGTGCCTGGCATTTCACAGCCTTGCATTAAATTGTGTTAAGTGCGTCCCATTGTGACCTGGCTGGGAAGGTGCCATGCTGAACAATGGACCGTCGCTATGCAACACACGAGAATGTGCCTGCCATGTCTCTATTTACCGGTGAACGAAGAGGACAAATAACCCTCAGAAATGTGAGGCTGAGATTGGCTCTTTTTGAAGTTGTCTTTGAAACTGTACGCTTGCATCTTCAGTGTATGTATGGACGATAGCACGGCTGCCAAGATGTGGCCTGCTGCTTGGAAGCTTGTCCCTGTGCTCTGCAGTTGCTTCTCTGATCCGTGCTCAATCCCTCGTCTCTCAAACACAGATTGGATTGACACGGGCGGGGAAATGTTTGTTTGTTTTTATTTTTGTTGCTAGTCGCTGGTAGGAGTGGGTGTGGTTTATGTGTGGTTTGTTGGGTTGGCTCAGTGCAGCTAATGCTGAGCTTTTGTCAAGTTGTGACCCCTTCACTGTCATGAAAGAAATTTGTCCTCTCGTCTCCTCCTGTCCTCTCGTCTCCTCCTGTCCTCTCGTCTCCTCCTGTCCTCTCGTCTCCTCCTGTCCTCTCGTCTCCTCCTGTCCTCTCGTCTCCTCCTGTCCTCTCGTCTCCTCCTGTCCTCTCGTCTCCTCCTGTCCTCTCGTCTCCTCCTGTCCTCTCGTCTCCTCCTGTCCTCTCGTCTCCTCCTGTCCTCTCGACTCCTCCTGTCCTCTCGTCTCCTCCTGTCCTCTCGTCTCCTCCTGTCCTCTCATCTCCCTTCTCCCTTGTCCCTCCCTCCCACCTCTCTGTTCTTGTTTAATCTCCCCGTCCTTTCACAAATCTTGTCGCCATTGACAACCCTACAGGCTGTTCTCGCCTTGGCTGCTTCCTGGGCCTCTCGGCAAGTTGGCGAGCGTACTCTCACCGGCACCGTGTTGGACTCTGGGGATGGTGTGACTCACGTCATACCAGTGGTAAGCTATACTAAACAGGACTTTGTACTTAATTCTTGTGAGAAGATAGATAGATATTGTCAAGCAGTTTGATGACCATGTAGTTTACACAGTTAAAATCCAGTCCACGAATAAGTACGACAAGTAGCAACAGAGTGTGGTGTGGCTTCTGCTATGCGCCACGCGACCTGCAAATATTTCCCCCTGCAAATTTAGTCACCTGCAAATATTTAATCCCTTAAAAATATTCTTGTATGTTGTTAGTCTAGTCCAGCATTGCTGACCCTTTACCTATTGGACACTGGGGGGGGGGGGGGCCTACTGAGTGTAGAATGTTGGGGAGGTTCCCAGCACTCCGACCTTGCCCATGCCCCACCCACAATCTTGGTATGTTTATAATGTAGCCATCCGAGATTCTGGTGCTTGCCCATAAACGCACCACGGTAAGAAGGGTGGATTGGGAGGAACGATGCGTTCTACGCCATTTGCCACACCCTTCCCCTCTCCCAACCGAACCTAAAAGAGGTAAAGGATGGTTACTGCAAGACTTGCTAAGTGTATTTCTACTTGGAATTCTTTGCGACATAATAAGCAGTAACATAATATTATAATTTCTGCTTTTAAGTTAAAAGACGTTTCTGCCGACATGCCCTGGGGGCTTTTTCTGGGTGATAGAGAACCGACAACACGCTGTGAGGGGCGATAAATGAACTGGCTAACCTGCATCACAAAAGTCACATGATGTGCTGTGCGTGCGAGATGCGAGACCACGCCCCCACCAAATGATCTGATGCAGTCCTTCTATGCACCGCACCAATTAGACACATCATGGATCATGTGCATATCATGTGACTTTCTTGACAATAGTAGCTAGTTTATTAAAGCCCCTCGCTTCGGCTGTCTGTTGAAGGCCAGAGCAGGTGGGAAGATACTAATATTTTTTTGAGCGGTTATGAATAGAAAAGTAGCAGTTTACTAAGCCTTTATTTTGGTATTTGAAGAAGAGATCGGATTACATGAGGAAGGAAGCAATATGAAGCTCACTGGCCAGCTGATTGCCCACCAACTATTTGTGGGGTTACCATTCGAACTGTTCAGAATGCAAATGCAATAAGCTGAAGGCGAGACCAGAGCTGGTTTCATTGACTTTGGAGCTCCATGGATTCTGCACACTTCACTCTATGAACTCGATATATAACTCAAATGATGGATCTCTCTCTGTGCTCTCTTTTTGATATTAAAAATAAAAAATAAAAAGTTGCATGGGTATAACTCTGCATGCAGCCAAAGTGGGAGTCCTCAAAAGTCTTGTGTGCTGAACAGTTCGTAGTCGTGGTTCCTGATTGGGAAGTGCTAGCTGTTATCTGTGGCTAAGAGAAGCCCTACTCTACAAAATGAAGGTGTTTATTAGTGCTAAAACATGACAAAATAGGCATGTGCGGGGGGGGGGGGGGGGGGGTTCTTGCCTACCGGTGTCATGGCGGCAGCTGGAATCATCAGCTTTTTTCTTTCTTTTTCCCCCCCCACTTCCCTCACTCGACTCATCAAACGAGAAGTAACTATTTTATAACGATACAACAATCTACTGGGCATGTGCAAGTAAAAATAATAGTATTTAGCGCATGCACACGGTTCTTTTGTTGCTGGAAAGTGCCTGGCTTGGCAGATGTATCCACTAATGACAGTCAGTCTGGTAGAATGAGGGACTAAATGTCAAAATTTGCCCAAATGGACCCATGTTCAAGGAACTCTCGTAAATTCACTCCCTTGCTTCCCGTGTGAGTGATTTTAGTGTCAATAGACAAATCTCTCTGTGTGCTTGTAAAGAAGTTAAAACATTGGTGGTTAAGTGTGTACAGGGACACAGGCATCCAAAATAATTAGGGGGTTGTTTTTTGGCAGTGATCAGCAACCCATTCCGTTTAGCCATACACTCGAGGTTCAATTCACTTCGAACTTCTTTGTGAGTTGCTCTTGTGTGTGTGTGTGTGTGTTTCGTCTTGTGTGTCTTCACCCTTTACCTACTTTGAAACTACAGTCGTGTTCAAGTTGCGTGTCCTGCTCAGCAATAGAACTCTGTTAAGTGTGGTCTTGTGTATCTGCACACTTTACCTACTTGTGGAGAGGGTCTGGAAACCACAGGCATGTTAAATTTGTTAATATGCTTGTAGTTAATGTGGGTGGTGCGGCCATTATGACAAGCTCCGAGTCATGGAGATTCTTGTGGGGTGGATGATGAGTACTCTGATCTCCTATCCCTTGGCTTGGAGGAGAGAATCTTCGCAGCCCAAACAAACACCTGTCTATCATCTTTGTCACTCAGTCTCTGATATCATCTACACGACCTGTCCCATGTTGACACCAGTTCCTTCTGAGGTCACCTCCGTCCGTTTAAAAGAAGCTTGGTAATCGCATTCCTTCCTGGATGGACAAATTTGGTAGGCCATTGTTCCCAGGATGTTCCTTGGGGGAGACCTTCCCAGAGCTCTCACCGTCGGGTTTGTAGACGATTAGAAACTAGTTCCAGTTAATAATCAATATAAAATCAGGGATTCAATCCCAATTAGAACATCTGGTAGCCCCTCGGTCATTGTGGTTAAATTTCATTGGCCACATGCTGACCACAAGATATGAATATAATTAGGAAACAATTACTTCCGTTTGTGGCTCCATAGCGGCCACGTAGTTCATGGTATGGTCTCGATATATAGCTCGTTTAACAGCTCTGTGAATATGCTCTCTTTTGACACTAAAAGTATAGATAGGGACACCAAAGGTAGGTTCAGCCACATTCAGAGTCTCACACACTGATATCAAATCCTGCAATTTAGCACTCCAAGAATATTGTTTCAACAATCCCCACATCTTTGTTGTTATGGTTACGTGACACAATGTAGAAGTGACTGTATCTTTGCTGTTGTTGTATATATATCAGCATTCCAATGAATGCCCTCATTTCTTCAATGGTGACATTTGACCAGGGACGTGGTCGTGGAGAACTTCCTTGAGGAGTATTCTTGCTTTCATTATGAGCAGCGTACCTATTGGTCTCAGTACCAAGCAGCTGCCATACCTGATCATTGAAAAATCTGGGGAAATCTAACGGGCTGAAGAACTGGCTGTCACCTCCGAAGAGGTTGGACCAGGTGTCCTGGCATATTGGTACTGACACTGACTTGGCTCCTCTTTCTGCCAACTCTCAACCAGAGTTGAAAGGGAAGAGCTTGACAAGCTACTCGATCCCACGGAAGTGCTCACTGAAGCACTTGATGTGCTGAAGGAGAATGCAGCAATAGAACGTGAACCAGCGACGTTTGAAATATCCTGTCGTCTGCGTCGAATAGGATGAGCCGACTGCGGGGTAGCAGCTGGCTGAGAGGATGGCCTACGCTGGCGGGAGCGATGTGGCTCACATGAAACCTCACTCACTCACACTACCAGTAACACTCACTCACATGGCAGGAGGGAGCTGGTGGAGAAAGAACTGGAGAGGAATTAGAGAGAAGAACAGGAGTGGGAGTTGAGAGCAACAGCCGCGCAGCACTAAGTCCACCATCACCTCTACCTTCCATCATCAAGTCTGTCAACATAATTATTCAACATCACTATCACACCCTGCTAATTGTTTTTCCTGCCATTTTCTCAGCTGTAACTTCTTGGACACCTAACAGGCTAATACTAACGCTGTATCCCTTCACAAACCTGAGAAACCTTGTTCATCTACGTCCTCCTCATCAGTTAGGTGGTCATCACCATCAGCTACCAAGGATTCCACTGCTCTCAAGTCAAATGAACCAGGGCCCAGGTAAGCATGAATGTCTTGTCTTCCCTTCATCTTCAGTAGATTCATCGTCAGAGCGATCCCAAACTTCTCCAGTTATATACCTCAGAAATTACCTCTGCTAGACTAAGTCTCCTCGCCATTTCAAAAGTGTGGACCGTCGGTGTTTCAACATTTTTTACCCCAAGTTCCTGCCCATGCTCTGAGCTATACCAGTCCTGGGCATCACAGGAGCTCTGAGCTACACCACCTGCCTCTGTCCTGGGCATCACAGGAGCTCTGAGCTACACCACCTGCCTCTGTCCTGGGCATCACAGGAGCTCTGAGCTACACCACTTGCCTCTGTCCTGGGCATCACAGGAGCTCTGAGCTACACCACCTGCCTCTGTCCTGGGCATCACAGGAGTCCATTCATAATTCTGCAAACCCTCTAAGGCTTCAGCTATTTAACGATATAGAAATTATTGGCTATAAACGATTGCATTTATTATTATTTTAATTTACAAAGCTATGGCACCTACGACGGTGAGAGGGTTAGTGAAGTGCCTACACTAAAGCCATTCAAATGTAGCTTACGGGATTGTGATCTGGCATAGCGCTCCCACCAGCTTCAGCCAACCCTTGATAGCTTTGGCACGTGCCACTAGAGTACAGTGATTGTCTCGTTTTGTGTGCTTCCTTGCTTGCTAGTCCTTTCTTACTAGTGGCAGAAAAATGGGGAGAAATAGATATTGGTTTATTTATATTTATTTATTTTTATTTGTTGTTTATTTTGTTTATTTATTTTTTATTTATTTATTTTTAATTTATTTTTTGTTTTTGTTTATTTACTTTATTTGTTTGTTTATTTATTTCTGTTTGGTGTTTATTTCTGTTTGTTTGTTTATTTGTTTGTTGTTTATTTATTTGTATTTATTTGTATTTCTGTTTGTTGTTTGTTGTTAATTTGTTGTTTGTTGTTATTTGTTTGTTGTTTATTTATTTCTATTTTATTGATATTGTTTCTGTCTTTAACTGCATGATTTCGTAATATGGAAGCGATGGATGTTGAGATGAGTAATGTGAAGGGGTGCAGTTGACTGGAGGTGCTGCAGCAGCTAGGTGGAGTGGTGATGGCTGCTGGTTATGTGTGTGTGTGTGGGGGGGGGGGGGGGGGGGGTGACCTGCTGCTTGCTCGCCATCTACATTACACTAACACCCAAATATGGACAGCATCCAAGTCTCTCTCTTCCCTTAACTTTGCCCCATCTCTGCTTCCTCCAGAAACTTGTTTCCATCTTTGTCTAGTAAATGTACATGGACTAGTGTAGGACTCCGCCTCTGCAGTAGTCGGCTCTAGCAGGCCAGGTGAGAAGTGTCATAACTAGTACTTGGCCAAGTCAGATTCCTGATCTCTGTTCTGTAATGCTGCCTGTACGTGTTCTCTCTCTGTGTGTGTCAGCCTCTGCATCTTCTCGTACTCTCAGTTCTTGCACTCACCAGTTATCAGCTCAAAACACTTTTGTCTCCTCTGCATTCCAGGCTGCTAATTCGAACCTGTACCCACTTTCAATGAAAATCAGAGAGTCCTGCAGTGGTTGTGTGATCAGCCTGCACAACTTCTTGGTTGGCTAAGACTCATTATAGTAGGCCATCATGGAATTAGATTGGGAGTCACTCAAACTAACCCTGTTTCCCCCTGAACATCGTGGGATCATTCCTAGCCCTGGCCATACAACCACTGCCACCAATGGCCATACAACCACTGCCACCAAGGATGTCTCGCCTACAACCACTGCCACCAAGGATGTCCTGGCCTACAGCCACTGCCACCAAGGATGCCCTGGCCTACAGCCACTGCCACCAAGGATGTCCTGGCCTACAACTACTGCCACCAAGGATGTCCTGGCCTACAACCACTGCCACCAAGGATGCCCTGGCCTAGAACCACTGCCACCAAGGATTCCCTGGCCTACAACCACTGCCACCAAGGATGCCCTGGCCTACAACCACTGCCACCAACATGCCCTGGCCCTAGATATTTATAACCAGTGACTATACTGGACATGATGAGAATCTGAATCCAAGCCACCGGATTCGTGGTTTAGCTGAATTGGGATCTGTTCAAACCCAAAAATGGGATGAGTTTGTATGAGTGATCTAGTGCAGGGATGAGTGTGTATGAGTGATCTAGTGCAGGGATGAGTGTGTATGAGTGATCTAGTGCAGGGATGAGTGTGTATGAGTGATCTAGTGCAGGGGTGAGTGTGTATGAGTGATCTAGTGCAGGGATGAGTGTGTATGAGTGATCTAGTGCAGGGATGAGTGTGTATGAGTGATCTAGTGCAGGGATGAGTGTGTATGAGTGATCTAGTGCAGGGATGAGTGTGTATGAGTGATCTAGTGCAGGGGTGAGTGTGTATGAGTGATCTAGTGCAGGGATGAGTGTGTATGAGTGATCTAGTGCAGGGATGAGTGTGTATGAGTGATCTAGTGCAGGGGTGAGTGTGTATGAGTGATCTAGTGCAGGGGTGAGTGTGTATGAGTGATCTAGTGCAGGGATGAGTGTGTATGAGTGATCTAGTGCAGGGGTGAGTGTGTATGAGTGATCTAGTGCAGGGATGAGTGTGTATGAGTGATCTAGTGCAGGGATGAGTGTGTATGAGTGATCTAGTGCAGGGGTGAGTGTGTATGAGTGATCTAGTGCAGGGATGAGTGTGTATGAGTGATCTAGTGCAGGGATGAGTGTGTATGAGTGATCTAGTGCAGGGATGAGTGTGTATGAGTGATCTAGTGCAGAGGTGAGTGTGTATGAGTGATCTAGTGCAGGGGTGAGTGTGTATGAGTGATCTAGTGCAGGGGTGAGTGTGTATGAGTGATCTAGTGCAGGGATGAGTGTGTATGAGTGATCTAGTGCAGGGGTGAGTGTGTATGAGTGATCTAGTGCAGGGGTGAGTGTGTATGAGTGATCTAGTGCAGGGGTGAGTGTGTATGAGTGATCTAGTGCAGGGGTGAGTGTGTATGAGTGATCTAGTGCAGGGGTGAGTGTGTATGAGTGATCTAGTGCAGGGGTGAGTGTGTATGAGTGATCTAGTGCAGGGATGAGTGTGTATGAGTGATCTAGTGCAGGGATGAGTGTGTATGAGTGATCTAGTGCAGGGATGAGTGTGTATGAGTGATCTAGTGCAGGGGTGAGTGTGTATGAGTGATCTAGTGCAGGGGTGAGTGTGTATGAGTGATCTAGTGCAGGGATGAGTGTGTATGAGTGATCTAGTGCAGGGGTGAGTGTGTATGAGTGATCTAGTGCAGGGATGAGTGTGTATGAGTGATCTAGTGCAGGGATGAGTGTGTATGAGTGATCTAGTGCAGGGATGAGTGTGTATGAGTGATCTAGTGCAGGGATGAGTGTGTATGAGTGATCTAGTGCAGGGATGAGTGTGTATGAGTGATCTAGTGCAGGGGTGAGTGTGTATGAGTGATCTAGTGCAGGGATGAGTGTGTATGAGTGATCTAGTGCAGGGATGAGTGTGTATGAGTGATCTAGTGCAGGGATGAGTGTGTATGAGTGATCTAGTGCAGGGATGAGTGTGTATGAGTGATCTAGTGCAGGGGTGAGTGTGTATGAGTGATCTAGTGCAGGGATGAGTGTGTATGAGTGATCTAGTGCAGGGGTGAGTGTGTATGAGTGATCTAGTGCAGGGATGAGTGTGTATGAGTGATCTAGTGCAGGGATGAGTGTGTATGAGTGATCTAGTGCAGGGATGAGTGTGTATGAGTGATCTAGTGCAGGGATGAGTGTGTATGAGTGATCTAGTGCAGGGATGAGTGTGTATGAGTGATCTAGTGCAGGGATGAGTGTGTATGAGTGATCTAGTGCAGGTATGAGTGTGTATGAGTGATCTAGTGCAGGGATGAGTGTGTATGAGTGATCTAGTGCAGGGATGAGTGTGTATGAGTGATCTAGTGCAGGGATGAGTGTGTATGAGTGATCTAGTGCAGGGGTGAGTGTGTATGAGTGATCTAGTGCAGGGATGAGTGTGTATGAGTGATCTAGTGCAGGGATGAGTGTGTATGAGTGATCTAGTGCAGGGGTGAGTGTGTATGAGTGATCTAGTGCAGGGATGAGTGTGTATGAGTGATCTAGTGCAGGGATGAGTGTGTATGAGTGATCTAGTGCAGGGATGAGTGTGTATGAGTGATCTAGTGCAGGGATGAGTGTGTATGAGTGATCTAGTGCAGGGGTGAGTGTGTATGAGTGATCTAGTGCAGGGATGAGTGTGTATGAGTGATCTAGTGCAGGGATGAGTGTGTATGAGTGATCTAGTGCAGGGATGAGTGTGTATGAGTGATCTAGTGCAGGGATGAGTGTGTATGAGTGATCTAGTGCAGGGATGAGTGTGTATGAGTGATCTAGTGCAGGGATGAGTGTGTATGAGTGATCTAGTGCAGGGGTGAGTGTGTATGAGTGATCTAGTGCAGGGATGAGTGTGTATGCTGTAAATCAACATTTCCAGCTCCCTTGAAGTTTCCCACTTATGACATTTTTGGTATTGAAACTGAATGGGCCCAGAGCTAATTGTGCACTGTCAACATATACAGAGTAGAGTAGTACTCACAATAAATCCACTTTCTCCAAACACTAACAATTTTTTTTCTTGCCGGGTTTGGCGTTTACATCGTCCAGCAAGCGTGAATTGGGTCGACGATTGCTGTGCAGACTGTCGTGGATTCCTTGATCTTCTTTCTCGACCAATGAAGCATACCACTTAGATGAATATACTCCTTCATTTCTCTCTTGAAGGAGTTGCTCAAAAGAGGTGCAATTCTCCGGTACAGCCAGCAGGAACAAAAGCGTATTTGGCGTAGTGTTTGTAGAGTGAATCCAATACCAACTGACTACAATGTGCAGCAAAGAAAGGCATCAAGGCTTTCTAAAGAAGAGTGCCTCTCTGATAATCCAAGAGATTCCCTCACCACTCGAACATTAGGAGCAATGAGTTCCTTAATGTAAAGAACCATTCCCATGCTCCAGTGACTTAGGATATGTTGTGCGTTCCAGCCCAGCTGGGAAGTCTACCATAGGCTGGCATTTGGTGTCTTTCCCAGCGTAGGGTAGGGTAGTTAAGCGGGACCAGCTAAACTGATGAAGAGTTCATTTCTCCCTTGTCTTTCACTTCACTCCAATGGCATACCTGCTAAGATAACTCCTTCATCTGCTAAAGTCCTGGCTGGCTGCAACAAACAGTTAACTCCTTAGTGTGCACAGGACACTTGCTGGCTGCAACAAACAGTTAACTCCTTAGTGTGCACAGGACACTTGCTGGCTGCAACAAACAGTTAACTCCTTAGTGTGCACGGACACTGGCTGGCTGCAACAAACAGTTAACTCCTTAGTGTGCACAGGACACTTGCTGGCTGCAACAAACAGTTAACTCCTTAGTGTGCACAGGACACTGGCTGGCTGCAACAAACAGTTAACTCCTTAGTGTGCACGGACACTGGCTGGCTGCAACAAACAGTTAACTCCTTAGTGTGTACAGGACACTGGCTGGCTGCAACAAACAGTTAACTCCTTAGTGTGCACGGACACTGGCTGGCTGCAACAAACAGTTAACTCCTTAGTGTGCACAGGACACTTGCTGGCTGCAACAAACAGTTAACTCCTTAGTGTGCACAGGACACTGGCTGGCTGCAACAAACAGTTAACTCCTTAGTGTGTACAGGACACTGGCTGGCTGCAACAAACAGTTAACTCCTTAGTGTGCACAGGACACTGGCTGGCTGCAACAAACAGTTAACTCCTTAGTGTGTACAGGACACTGGCTGGCTGCAACAAACAGTTAACTCCTTAGTGTGCACAGGACACTGTCTGGCTGCAACGGATCGACTGTCCTAGTCCCAGTTTATGACCAGGAACACCATTCTCCTTCGCAATTGCCTTTGAGTTTTACGTCAGCCAAGTCACCAGGAAGCTCTCTGCCTTGCAACTTACTTTACCAAACAATTCTTCCCCAATTAGAGTCAACACACTTCTCCTGGTACAGCAGGCATGCCACGAGTGAGACTCTCCTGGTACAACAGGCATCCATGGGTGAGACGCAATGCAGGGTTGCTGTATTCCACTAGGGCAGGTAGCTGGGTCAATTACGATCGAGTATTTCACAATCTCACCTGCTGTTCGAAGCCACCTCACACACTCCTGAACATTTGAGTCCACATCCCGAGCAAGAGGAGATGGATGTCCTCGCAGTGTCCATACTCTTCATATGTTACTGAACATTCGAGACATGTCTCCGAGCAGGACCGTCCATGCCTCAGCCTTGTAATTGGATTAGCACTTCCTGTTTTACTAGGCGTGGAGCAGGTTGCCTTTTTGAAGCCGGGGATTGTACTTTCACTGATTGGCTTGCCCAACGGCTCGCTCAACTTCATCACGGCAGCTGCATTGCTGGAGGTAGTGGCATACATCCTAATGTTTGCACGAAGCTCTTGCTATACATGCCACTTCTCTTCTTCCCAGTTCCTCTTCAATGCGCCGATTAACTGCTTCAACTTCCAAAGTGTTTTTCCCTGGCCGTCCCGTTGCTGGGACCGGGCAGGTTTTGGTTGTGTTAGTAGGGAGCAACCCAAGGACACAATGTCCTCCAGAACATTTGCGAAGGCACACTCCTGACTACCAGTATAGGAGCACGTTGCCTGTAACTACAACAGTAAAAATGACTGCCTGTTATTGCATGGCACCCTCGCCTCTATATGCCAAACTATAGAGGCTGGTAATATTGTATTCGCCTCTATATGCCAAAACTATAGAAGCTGGTAATATTGTATTTGTCTCTATATGCCAAACTATAGAGGCTGGTAATATTGTATTTGCCTCTATATGACAAACTATAGAAGCTGGTAATATTGTATTCGCCTCTATATGCCAAAACTATAGAGGCTGGTAATATTGTATTTGCCTCTATATGCCAAACTATAGAAGCTGGTAATATTGTATTCGTCTCCATATGCCAAACTATAGAGGCTGGTAATATTGTATTCGCCTCTATATGCCAAAACTATAGAAGCTGGTAATATTGTATTTGTCTCTATATGCCAAACTATAGAAGCTGGTAATATTGTATTTGCCTCTATATGCCAAACTATAGAAGCTGGTAATATTGTATTTGTCTCTATATGCCAAACTATAGAAGCTGGTAATATTGTATTTGCCTCTATATGCCAAACTATAGAAGCTGGTAATATTGTATTCGTCTCTATATGCCAAACTATAGGAGCTGGTAATATTGTATTTGCCTCTATATGCCAAACTATAGAGGCTGGTAATATTGTATTCGCCTCTAATGCCAAAACTATAGAAGCTGGTAATATTGTATTTGTCTCTATATGCCAAACTATAGAAGCTGGTAATATTGTATTTGCCTCTATATGCCAAACTATAGAAGCTGGTAATATTGTATTCGTCTCTATATGCCAAACTATAGGAGCTGGTAATATTGTATTCGCCTCTATATGCCAAACTATAGAAGCTGGTAATATTGTATATGAGTAGTAATCTTTTCAAATTTGTCTAGACATCAATTTGCTAATACATAAGCTGCAGTTTGGTATAAGAATCTGCTCCATTGAGGTAAGCAGCCTTGCAGTGTTGCCTCACTCTATATGTCTACAACAACACTTACAGCAAGGAAGTCCATGCAGGAGTGGCTCAAGAGGGAAGTGGTTCAGAATTGTTCCTGGTTGGCTGGGTGCTGACTCAGTAGTGAAGGGGTTCAGAAATGTTCCTGGTCGGCTGGGTGCAGCTTCAGCAGTGAAGGGGTTCAGAGTGGTTCCTGGTCGGCTGGGTGCAGGCCTCAGCAGTGAAGGGGTTCAGAAATGTTCCTGGTTGGCTGGGTGCAGCCTCGGTAGTGAAGGGGTTCAGAAATGTTCCTGGTCGGCTGGGTGCAGCCTCGGCAGTGAAGGGGTTCAGAAATGTTCCTGGTCGGCTGGGTGCAGCCTCAGTAGTGAAGGTCTCCTCGAGGAGAAGGACTGTCAGTGATGGCAGGTACAATCATCGGCCATTCCTTCTCTGTTTCTTTCTTTTGTTTGTTGTCTTGTTGTTGTTGTTGTTTTATTTTTGTTTGTTCGTAGAAGTAATCTACAACGACCTCCATGATGAACTTAAATTTACTCACTGAACATTTCGGATAGGTGCTCTATCCTTTAGTATCTGCTAAGTCATCTGAGAGTCCTTTGAGAGTTTATCTAGCAGAAAGTTTTTATAATGCTAGAGAAATTTATTTGTGTGTGTGTGTGTGTATGTGGTGCATACGTGTGTGTGGTGTATGTGTGTGTGTGGTGGTGTATACATGTGTGTAGTGCATACATGTGTGTGTGTGTGGTGCATACATGTGTGTGGTGCATACGTATGGTGTATGCATGTGTGGTTGGTGTGTGTGTGTGTGTGGGTGGTGTATGCATGTATGTGTGGCCGATGTCTGAGTTATCGCTTATAGATCTCAAATAGTAGAGCCAAGTGTTAATGGCTTTTTGTATGGAGTGTTAATAGAGTGCCCCTCACCCCACCCCCTCAAAATAGTTGTCACTTGCTCTAACACGTAATCTTGTAAGGAATTGTTAGTGTTATTGCACAGAAGGACGCGTGCAAGAATACTCACATATTAAGGCCATTCATTAACTTGTGGTTATGACTTTGGAACTCCATAGATTCTGCACACTTCACTGTATGAACTTGATATGTAACTCAAAAGACACATCACCTGTGTGCTCCATTTTGGTACTGAAAATTGTTGCATAAGTATAACCATGTCCAAGTTACATGCAGGAAAGGTTGGTGACCTCAAAACCAGCATGGCTGAATTCTCTGCAGTTCTGGCTTGGGAACTGTTAAGGCCTGTCCACACTGCACTTAACCCGATGCGCATTGGCAGGGAGCTGCCCCCCCCCCCCCCCCCCTTGGAACATTTTTTGTCCCCCCCTTGGAAATTGTATTATTAAAATTCATTAGAAACGTTGTCACATCTTTAACCATCATGCCCACCCCTTAATATCCAGATTCCCCCCCCCCCCCCCCCCCCCTTGGACAATTTTCTCAATGAAACCCTGATTGGGTTAGAGGGAAATGCTGATGCACATCGATGTGCATTTGTCGTATCCACACTAGTACCAAAATAAACCGTACGAAGCAACAAAAAAAATCATCCTACGGTACCAAAGTCAGTCAAAATCATATACTGTAACTGTATTTCAGATGGAGTTTGTTTTTGCGTCCTTTTCTTGCTGATCAGCTACTACAGATGCGCGGGAAACATTTTCTGCAGAGAAGAAAGAGAAGAGAGCTGAGGGTAAGGCAGAACCAACAAAGGTTGCGACTGCACGAACTCCAGAAGTCCGGGTGTATAAACATAGCAACAGTTCTCTAGCTTTGTGTAGTTGGTTAGTTAGCTAGTTTGGCTGCAGGTATAGAGCTAGTCCAAAGTTCCCAACTGCAGCATCACGAAGACCCGAGTGAAGAAATTCTTTTCAATGCCGACTCGCGTAGTTATTTGACCGCTTTAATTTGTTGTTCTGACTCGCGTCCAACCACCTGCCAAAGTAGACCAGAATAATGCACATTGGCTTGTGCAGTGTGGATGAGCCTTGAGACTGTTGGAATTAGTATTGGTGACAAGTGGAGGCGCTTTATTCTACTAGATGAGTGTTTTCATTGGGCGCTAAAACGTGAGTACATGGTCGTGTGCGTGGGTTGAAAATCAGTTTCATTTAATTAAGTGCTAAACGTGACTGACTACTGGTGAATTGCTCGTGATCAATTGTGTTGGTTAAAAATCAATTTTAGGTAATTGATTTTCAACCCTCACACTTGACCACATTGTCATGTTTTAGCGCTTGATTAATGGAACCACTCGTGTGGAGTAGTGCCCCCTCGGGCCACTCGTACTATTTCAAGCTTGATTAATGGAACCACTCGTGTGGAGTAGTGCCCCCTCGGGCCACTCGTACTATTTCACGGGCCACTCGTACTATTTCAACTGTCTAGCATTTTCCAATCACCAAAACTGCCGAGAGTTCAGGCGTGCAGGTTTTGAGGTCCCCAACTTTGTGACTGCAAGTAACTTTAGCATAGTCATACCCATGCAGTATCAAAGGAGAGCACACAGAGAGAGCATAGGATAAAATGTAAAGAATCTATGTAGCTCCAAAGTTGTAACCACAATGATTTGGGGTTTTTTTAATGTAACATCTTTACTTCTAAGTTTGCTGGAGAAGTCTCTCCCCTAAAGCAAGCCATCATTTATATATATATATATATAATTGCCAGAGCATAAGTTGCAGATGTAGTCTGGCTAATCTTGGTAGCGTTGTCAAATCTGTCTTCTTTTCTCTAGTCTCGCACTAGATTTCCACCTACTCTGTGCTCTCTTCTATTCTCAGACTTCTCTGCAAATTGAAGCACTTTCAGCTCAACACAGACAAGAACTGAGAGTAGTGATTCAGTTTAGTCGCTGTGACAAAGTGGTACTTAATTTCTATTTTTGTATGGAATTTGTCCTAATAATCATTCTTCATTCCATTCGCAGGCAGTTGGAAGTGGTTTGAACTTATTTATATGGTTCAGTGAAAATTGTTGTCAATTTGTTTCTGTAATAAATCATAATATCAATAATAATATTAGTAATATTTATTAAATCTCTCGGCACTCTTTCATGTCATTGACCTAATAGCTTCCTTAGCCTGGATACTTGACTAGCATCTCTTGACCTAATAGCTACCTTAGCCTGGATACTTGACTAGCATCTCAACATTGACCTAATAGCTTCCTTGGCCTGGATACTTGACTAGCATCTCTTGACCTAATAGCTTCCTTAGCCTGGATACTTGACTAGCATCTCAACATTGACCTAATAGCTACCTTAGCCTGGATACTTGACTAGCATCTCAACATTGACCTAATAGCTTCCTTAGCCTGGATACTTGACTAGCATCTCTTGACCTAATAGCTACCTTAGCCTGGATACTTGACTAGCATCTCAACATTGACCTAATAGCTACCTTAGCCTGGATACTTGACTAGCATCTCAACATTGACCTAATAGCTTCCTTAGCCTGGATACTTGACTAGCATCTCAACATTGACCTAATAGCTACCTTAGCCTGGATACTCGACTAGCATCTCTTGACCTAATAGCTTCCTTAGCCTGGATACTTGACTAGCATCTCTTGACCTAATAGCTACCTTAGCCTGGATACTTGACTAGCATCTCAACATTGACCTAATAGCTACCTTAGCCTGGATACTTGACTAGCATCTCAACATTGTCCTAATAGCTTCCTTAGCCTGGATACTTGACTAGCATCTCAACATTGTCCTAATAGCTTCCTTAGCCTGGATACTTGACTAGCATCTCAACATTGTCCTAATAGCCTGGATACTTGACTAGCATCTCAACATTGACCTAATAGCTTCCTTAGCCTGGATACTTGACTAGCATCTTAACATTGTCCTAATAGCTACCTTAGCCTGGATACTTGACTAGCATCTCTTGACCTAATAGCCTGGATACTTGACTAGCATCTCTTGACCTAATAGCTTCCTTAGCCTGGATACTTGACTAGCATCTCAACATTGTCCTAATAGCTACCTTAGCCTGGATACATGACTAGCATCTCAACATTGACCTAATAGCTACCTTAGCCTGGATACTTGACTAGCATCTTAACATTGACCTAATAGCTTCCTTAGCCTGGATACTTGACTAGCATCTCTTGACCTAATAGCTACCTTAGCCTGGATACTTGACTAGCATCTCAACATTGACCTACAGTAGAGGCCAAAAAAAACTTTACGTACCGTTGCGTTGGGTAAACGTTCAACGCAGAAACCGTTCTTAAGAAACGCTCAAGCAACGCTCAAGGAACGCACAGGAAACGCTCAAGCAACGTATCGCGAACGCAACGCACGAACCGTTATTTAATTACCCGAAACGCGCAATCAACATTCGGTATCCTACACCACGTGTTCGATGGAGCGCAAGTCAGTCGGCCTACTGTTGATTACTGTTCTGTTTTGTTGCAGCTTCTACTTTTGATTTGTTCTGGGAATGGCTTACAGAAGAACTCTCGCTGCTACCTTCGCTCTGAGCAGTAAGTGTAACACTAGGTAGAACTCCAATGGCTTGAACCTCTAGCGCCTATCTGTGGTAGTGACCCAGCCTTTACTTCAGTCTAGTTGTTAGTGTTACATATTTAAAACGAAATCCCCCAAAATAAAAGCTAGAACAGTGGAACCAGTAATGATAATTATACTGACTATTGTTTGGTCTTCTGGCAGAATGAAAGTTCTGGGTGGCTGTACCAAGCAGCAATGTTTTAGGGTGCTCCTCAGTGGGAGTGGGAGGCCAAGGCAGTGAGGGTGATATATAAAGGCAAGATTTCAGCTATTGTTAAGCTTTAAATCAAATTCTTTAAATCAAGTTCAGGTGTGATTTACTATTTTGAAATGCAGTTACCAGGCAGCCATGGAGGAAGAATTCAAGCCTGTCATGGAAGACGAGGACCAGGCAGCCATGGAGGAAGAATTCAAGCCTGTCGAGGATTACAGTTCTTCACTCTACATCTGTGGTGGTGGGGTCAGGACTGGACTTGTTCGATAACTATATAGTTGTTTTTGAAATTATCATTATTTTTTATCTTCTTATTGATAATTTAATAAGAAAATTTAACATCTCTAACTACCCAAACACACGAAAGTTATGCCAACTTGATATCAAGAAGCATTGCTTGGCAAGTGATTTCCAAATAAACCTCCCCGTGGCCTAACCCTCCAGGTGTCTGTTCTACTGTCCACCAATTCAGCTTTGGACTTGGGCTTCACTTCTCTCCTGATGTACTCGTGTCACAGGTCTTCAATGGGGTTGGCATCTTGAAACTCAGGAGGCATCCATCAATTTATATCGAACTCCTTAGCCAGCCTGGATGTACGTTTGGGGTCAGTGTCCTGCATGCGGTGATGGGAGCAAACATCCTTTACAAAGGGTAAAAAGGGTCTAGTGAAGAATTTGAACAAAAAGTGGCTCTCATAATACTGGCCCACACATTTACCTTCACCAAATGTTTCACGCTATAATCAAATAAACAGAGGTTTAAAACACCTGAATATAAATCTACACCTTATTACACACACAACCATAATACAACATGAATCATATCTTGGCTTGTTCTTTCGTGCCTTTCGTGCCTGCCTTATACAACAAAAAAAAGCCTATGTGTTTCCAATTGAACTGTGCACTCGTCTGTCCTCTTCAAGGTTCTGTATCTCGCTCCAATCTCTTGACCTAGGACAGGGATAAATGATACTGCTATTGATCATGTTATTACATGAGTCACTATACCAATTCACCAGTGTTCTATATCAATATCTTGCCCTAGACTTAAGCCATAACATCTACAAAGTCCCTAAACTATATATATATATATATTTTTTAATCCAATGGCAATCGGCACATTGGCTCTAACCAAAATACCATCAAGACCCAGGCCTAGATTATCATTAGCCACTAGCAACCAACATAGCTTCAGTGTGACACAGAAAGCTTCTACACTAGATATTATAACTTTCACATAGTTCCATTCTAAAACTAGTTCAACACAAACTTTATTGGCTTCTCTTATCAGTTGGCATTACCACTGACTCAAAATATCAACACAAGCAATGTCCTGCAAAGCAAGACTGGGTTCCCTTCGCTATGAATGAGAACTGCAGTTGGTATGCTGTCTTCTCATCATATTCCAAGCATCTTTTCGACCACGAGTTTTGGGCCAGCAATAAAAAAACTCCGCTCCATGGCTGAGAGGCGATACCAGTCTCGCAGTGCTTGACAAAACTGGACGCTTTGCCTTGTTGCTGTCAGGCCCTCCTTCAAAATACAGACGATAGCTGCAGCCTTGAATCCTCTAGATCCTAAAGAATAAAATTCTATTAAGAAGGCATCTTGATTCCGAAAAAGAATAACCGCTAGAGCAACGACTCTCCCGCCTTCGTCGATCTGGCATGCGCTGGAGAAATTCAATTTTACAACGCTCAATTAACGATCCCTAAACGTTTTTGGCCAACGTTTAGCGAACGTATGGCGAACGTATGGCGAACGGTACAGCAACGCTGCGACTCAAACGTACCACAAACGTCCAACGCAAACGGTACGTAAAGTTTTTTTTGGCCTCTACTGTAATAGCTTCCTTAGCCTGGAGACTTGACTAGCATCTCAACATTGACCTAATAGCTACCTTAGCCTGGATACTTGACTAGCATCTCAACATTGACTTGACTAGCATCTCAACATTGACCTAATAGCTTCCTTAGCCTGGAGACTTGACTAGCATCTCAACATTGACCTAATAGCTACCTTAGCCTGGATACTTGACTAGCATCTCAACATTGACCTAATAGCTTCCTTAGCCTGGATACTTGACTAGCATCTCAACATTGACCTAATAGCTACCTTAGCCTGGATACTTGACTAGCATCTCAACATTGACCTAATAGCTTCCTTAGCCTGGAGACTTGACTAGCATCTCAACATTGACCTAATAGCTACCTTAGCCTGGATACTTGACTAGCATCTCAACATTGACCTAATAGCTTCCTTAGCCTGGATACTTGACTAGCATCTCTTGACCTAATAGCTACCTTAGCCTGGATACTTGACTAGCATCTCAACATTGACCTAATAGCTACCTTAGCCTGGATACTTGACTAGCATCTCAACATTGACCTAATAGCTACCTTAGCCTGGATACTCGACTAGCATCTCAACATTGACCTAATAGCTTCCTTAGCCTGGATACTCGACTAGCATCTCAACATTGACCTAATAGCTTCCTTAGCCTGGATACTTGACTAGCATCTCAAGGCTGAGAGAGCTATCTAGAATGAAACTCCATATCCTTGCTATTAGCCAGGCCAGTCTTCTTCTTCCTCTAGATTCGAATCTGAAAACCATTCCCTGTTGTAAGTGACCCTGTGCTTAATTTTTAAGGCAGTTAGTGAGCCCTACATTTTTTAAATTATTTATTTATTTATTTATTACATGCGTACTTACAGTGAATACATGATGTCAGATTAAAAATTATATATCAGAGTTTCATATTGGTTGGGGCTGGTTGGAACATTTTGTGCGTAGTAGAGACAGAGTCCTCAGGTGCATATGTTAAGATATTTCCAGAAATCATCAAACTTCTCGATGTCTTGCTTACCATAGTTACCGGTGAGTGTTCCTTCAGTCAAATGACCTGATAACACTAATCTTGGCAGGCTAATGGTGAAAGACCTCGGCTTTCTACAGTTGACTTCAGTCAAATTCTAGACGAATACAAATAGGAAATATCATCTGGTGGGGGTGGGGGGAGGGGGAGGGGGGTTCCCAAGGTGCCCATACCTCTGTATGAAACAGAATATTTTTTTAACAAATTAGCCTATTAATGACAATAGGAAACATCATGTTGACCACAGGTGGCCCTTTAAAATTCACATATGGTTTTGAAGTTTGCAGCTTCCTGCCCAGTAAAGCATTCTCCAGCGTTGGCATGAATTGAAATGTCCTTGACACTTGGCAGTTCTCAGACTGCTGTGCTCCAGGGTTTGCAGGAGTATGGACTCCTGTGATGCCCAGGACAGTTGCAGGTGGTGTAGCTCAGACTCCTGTGCCCAGGGTTTGCAGGAGTATGGACTCCTGTGATGCCCAGGACAGTTGCAGGTGGTGTAGGCTCAGACTCCTGTGCCCAGGGTTTGCAGGAGTATGGACTCCTGTGATGCCCAGGACAGTGGCAGGTGGTGTAGCTCAGACTGCTGTCCAGGGTTTGCAGGAGTTTGGACTCCTGTGATGCCCAGGACAGTTGCAGGTGGTGTAGCTCAGACTCCTGTGCCCAGGGTTTGCAGGAGTATGGACTCCTGTGATGCCCAGGAACGGGCCTCTATTCTCTACTAACTGTAGGTTTGATATGTAGAGAAGCAGTGGTTACTAAGCAACCAGAGTTGGCAACATTGTGCACTGTACATAAGAAGAAGTGTTTTTTATTGTGATAGACAATTATGCAATGACGTATTCCTTCTCTTCCCTTTCCTCTTCCTCCTCCTCCTCCTCCACAGGCTGAAGGCTATGTCATCGGCAGCTGTATCAAGCACATTCCCATTGCTGGAAGAGACATCACCTACTTCATCCAGCAGCTGCTGCGGGAGAGGGAGTCCGGTATCCCTCCAGAGCAGTCCCTGGAAACAGCCAAGATGATCAAGGAGAAGTTTGGCTACATATGCCCCGACGTAGCCAAGGAGTTCAACAAGTACGACACCCAGAGCGACAAGTGGTTCAAGGTCTACGACGGAATCAATTCCATCACAAAGAAGGTGATCTGCTGGAGGTCATGATTGAGTCATGTGATTTGCGAATGTGAATCTTCCCACTCCAGAACACCAGAATGTTGGTGGTGTGCATTATTTAGAATACACCGGTTGTTTCGCCGTGTACATTCCTCTCTGTTAATTTGTAGTTGTCGCTTAATTAGAACATTTAGTTATAAGGGTGGGTGTGTTTGTTGGAGCTGGTCCCTTTTGGGGGGGGGGGGGGGGGGGGGGGGGGGGGAAGAAACTTACAGGCATTATGGCTTCCCAAGAATGAGGGAGGAATGCTGCAAAAGCTGGTTGTTAAGTAAGGATGTTATAGCTTCCGTCAGCAACAAAATGGCTGTTTAATCTTGGGGTGCTGCTTTAAAAAAAAGTAACATCTGCTTGCACATAGGTGTCACTTAGCCTAGCTAGAAAGGATGGCAGGTGGTGGTGGATGGTCGTCGAACTGTTGCCGAGCAAAGCTTGGGTAGTGTCGTACTTGGACCAGTTTGTCGAGTCGCCGGCGATGGAAGGAACACCGTCTCACACTTTAGAAATAAGGAGAGAACCAGCAGTCAAGTAGGAGCTAAACAAAAAGCAGATGCTTGATATATAGACACCTGCCTAGCAACCAGCTTGATATATAGACACCTGCCTAGCAACCAGCTTGATATATAGACACCTGCCTAGCAACCAGCTTGATATATAGACACCTGCCTAGCAACCAGCTTGATATATAGACACCTGCCTAGCAACCAGCTTGATATATAGACACCTGCCTAGCAACCAGCTTGATATATAGACACCTGCCTAGCAACCAGCTTGATATATAGACACCTGCCTAGCAACCAGCTTGATATATAGATTGATATATAGACACCTGCCTTGCTGCAGAATGTATCATAATGAGTTGATTTAAATGTTTGCTATTTCCCCCCCCCCCCCCCCCCCCCCCCCCCCCCCCCCCCTTTTTGTGTGTGTGTGTGTCTTTGTCCAATTCCACACTAGCCATTCACGGTAGACGTAGGCTATGAGCGATTCTTGGGACCTGAGATCTTCTTCCACCCGGAGTTCTGTAACCCTGACTTCACCACGCCCATATCCGAAGTGGTGGACACAGTCATCCAGAACTGCCCCATTGATGTCCGAAGGCCTTTGTACAAGGTGGGCTTGAAATGCATAAGTTTGGTTTAAATAGATGTGGTCAGCTTGATAAAAGGTTTAAATATATGAGGTCAACTTGATAAAAGGATCAGCTTGAATATATATATGGGGTCAGCTTGAAATATATATATATATATAGGGTCAGCTTGACATTTAAATATATGGAGTCTGCTTGAAATATATATATAGGGTCAGCTTGAAATATATATATATATGGGGTCAACTTGAAATATATAGGGTCGGTTTGAAATATATAGGGTTGGCTTGAAATATATGGTCAGCTTGAAATATGTATATATGGTCAGCTTGAAATATATATGGAGTTGCTTAAAAAATATATAGGGTTGACTTGATATATATTATATAAGGTCAGCTTGAGACTGTTGTTTGTTTCTGTTTTTCCAGAAATGCTTCCGCCATTTCTTGAATCCATCCTCTCCTTAGGTAGGAAACTAGCAGAGTCTGAAAAGCAGGGGAAGAATTATCCGATCCTCTTGGCCTATGCCCTTTCAGCATAATCTATGGATCACGGCAACCCCACACCATCTGGTCATGTCAACATAACTTTCCTACCATATAAACGTAGCAAGCAGGCCATCTGCATGTAGGTCATTTCAGACAGGCCATCTGCAGTGTGTGTGTAGGTCATTTCAAGCAGGCCAGCGTAAGTGTGTGTGTAGGTCATTTCAAGCAGGCCAGCATAAGTGTGTGTGTAGGTCATTTCAAGCAGGTCATCATGTGCTTGTTTGTATGAAGTCCGATATTCTTCACAAATATAATTCTTGCTATGTGTTGAATAGCAGATTTTTTTACTCAGAATGCTGTATCTCCAACTTTACAGTATTGCAGGCCATAGGTAACAAAATAGCCGACACTTGCCGGCTGCCGACATGAACCGTCTTGTTCTGGCTGATCCTGAAGCTCTTCTGCTAATGGAGGATGCAGAGAAGCCTATGCTAACCGTGAAGCTCACCGAATCCCTCTGCTTTCGAGAAAGGAGATGCTACTGGACGGATCTCATTGCTGGTGGCACACCTGGACGTGGCAATGCATAGCTTTTGTTGGCCTACTCTTCAGTGGGATCTCATTGCTGGTGGCACACCTGGACGTGGCAATGCATAGCTTTTGTTGGCCTACTCTTCAGTGAGATCTCATTGCTGGTGGCACACCTGGACGTGACAATGCATGGCTTTTGTTGGCCTACTCTTCAGTGAGATCTCATTGCTGGTGGCACACCTGGACGTGGCAATGCATAGCTTTTGTTGGCCTACTCTTCAGTGGGATCTCATTGCTGGTGGCACACCTGGACGTGACAATGCATGGCCTACTCTTCAGTGAGATCTCATTGCTGGTGGCACACCTGGACGTGACAATGCATAGCTTTTGTTGGCCTACTCTTCAGTGGGATCTCATTGCTGGTGGCACACCTGGACGTGACAATGCATAGCTTTTGTTGGCCTACTCTTCAGTGGGATCTCATTGCTGGTGGCACACCTGGACGTGACAATGCATAGCTTTTGTTGGCCTACTCTTCAGTGGGATCTCATTGCTGGTGGCACACCTGGACGTGACAATGCATAGCTTTTGTTGGCCTACTCTTCAGTGGGATCTCATTGCTGGTGGCACACCTGGACGTGACAATGCATAGCTTTTGTAGGCCTACTCTTCAGTGAGATCTCATTGCTGGTGGCACACCTGGACGTGGCAATGCATAGCTTTTGTTGGCCTACTCTTCAGTGGGATCTCATTGCTGGTGGCACACCTGGACGTGACAATGCATAGCTTTTGTTGGCCTACTCTTCAGTGAGATCTCATTGCTGGTGGCACACCTGGACGTGACAATGCATAGCTTTTGTTGGCCTACTCTTCAGTGGGATCTCATTGCTGGTGGCACACCTGGACGTGGCAATGCATAGCTTTTGTTGGCCTACTCTTCAGTGGGATCTCATTGCTGGTGGCACACCTAGACGTGACAATGCATAGCTTTTGTTGGCCTACTCTTCAGTGGGATCTCATTGCTGGTGGCACACCTGGACGTGACAATGCATAGCTTTTGTTGGCCTACTCTTCAGTGGGATCTCATTGCTGGTGGCACACCTGGACGTGACAATGCATAGCTTTTGTTGGCCTACTCTTCAGTGGGATCTCATTGCTGGTGGCACACCTGGACGTGACAATGCATAGCTTTTGTTGGCCTACTCTTCAGTGGGATCTCATTGCTGGTGGCACACCTGGACGTGGCAATGCATAGCTTTTGTTGGCCTACTCTTCGGTGGAGCTGATTCCTCGACCAAATAGACCAAACAGCAGCTTATTGTATCTGTAAAGTGGTTAAGTTTGGAATGGTTTTTCCTGGAAAAAATTCTTTCCCCGAGTGTATAAAAATTCACCCACCTATTAAAGTACTAAGTTTAAAGGTTATCTTTTAGTACCAAAGGTGCCGAATTTCCCAAATTCTCTTTATCTGAAAAACACGGATGGGGAGGGGGGGGAGAATTGGTAACCGTAGAAGCTTACTCTTATTGAAGAGGTAAGCGAGAACTGTGAGCGGATGAACTTTACAGCCAGCCTTGTGTACCGCATGGCTCTATCAGGAGCCATGCCTCCAGTTGTGATCACATGATTAGTGTGAATTGGACATAGGAACTGCCCATGCAATAGTGACTATCTGCGGCCGTGAGGGCTTACAGCCAGGGGAGTAGACTATTAGTAGAACTTTTCCCATTGTTGAAATGCAAAAGCTACAGTTCTGTTGAATGCACTCCATGTGTGTAAGCAATCCAAGAGCTGTGTCGGACCACTATAGGTCTAGAATAAAACCTACAGCAAAGAAATCCATCCAGGAGAACCTCTTTCCTTAAGAATGAAGAAGAGCTTCCACCAAAGTAGGATGGGCCAGAAAGAGAACTGTTGAAGAAAGCAATATCGAACATCAGCTACGTCCATTTTTTATTTTTATTTTTTTATTTTTTTATTGTTATTATCGTTTTATTATTATTATTATTTTTTACCAGCCTTCCAATAGTAATAGCAATGTGGGCTGGACTGATAATTAGCGACCTAGGTTCCTAGTAGTTCTATCACCATCGGTACGATTATCACATTGAGTTGAGCATTTATAATGAGATAACATGATATAACAAGGCCTTGAACTAGACCAGGTAAGATTCTTGTGGGCCATGGACAACAGGAAACTGATAACTTGGGGAGGCCTTGAACTAGACCAGGTGAGCTTCTTATGGGCCATGGACAACAGGAAACTGATAACTTGGGGAGGCCTTGAACTAGACCAGGTGATCTTCTTGTAGGACCATGGACAACAGGAAACTGATAACTTGGGGAGGCCTTGAACTAGACCAGGTAAGCTTCTTGTGGGGCCATGGACAACAGGAAACTGGGGAGGCTTTGTACTAGACCAGGTAAGCTGTTAGTGTGCCGAATCTGTATACATCAGAGAGACCACAAAGGTTGTCGATATTTGTCGGACATCAGTTCAAAATGGTAGACCAAAAATTCACAAATAAACAAAACTCTTATCTCGGGTAAGACTCGCTTAGGCACGTTCTTAGCTGTCAAAACTGGATTAATCCAAAAACACTTCCAGCATTCCTTGAATCCTTCCCTAAGATAGTAAGTAAGTAGTGAGTAAGTAAACGGGAGGAACAGAAGACTGGGGGGGTTGAGTGGGGGTATTTTTTTAAATATAAGTCATTATTCTTCAAATTCCTTCTATTATCATCCTTATAATTTGCGTACGCTTCAAGAAAGACAAGCACAATGCCCACCTCACCCAAAAGTATGTTTATAAAAGTGTCCTCAGAGACAACTCTCTCCTCTAGACCAACTATATTGACAACTATTACCCTATCAAGAACAAATTGTTTTTACTCGGAAGCCAACGGAGCTGTCTGTGTTTAATGAATGGAGTGAGACTGTACCCCACACCTTGTGGATTTTAAACTTTAAACAGATTTATATTTGCAAGGACAGAATCGTGTGATGCTCATGTGATCTTTATTGCTCATGTGATCTTTGTTGCTCTCATAGAACATTGTGCTCTCCGGCGGGTCCACTATGTTCAAAGATTTTGGACGGAGGCTACAGAGGGATCTGAAGCGTGCCGTCGAGTCCAGGCTTCAGCTCAGCTTCGAGCTTAGTGGTGGGAAACTCAAGGTCAGGAGTATGTACATATGTGGAGCCCTCTGTCAGAGCTCATGCTATCTGTGAACCTATGCTCCATACCTGTCTCCATAGACCTCAGCCTAGTGTGGTGTTGGTCCAGTGTGTGTTCCCATAGAGCTATTGTCAACCTACTTCAACCTGCCTCAACCCAGTGTGGTGTTGGTCCAGTGTGTGTCCCCATAGAGTTATTGTCAACCTACTTCAACCTAGCCCAGTGTTATGTTGGTCCAGTGTGTGTTCCCATAGAGCTATTGTCAACCTACTTCAACCTGCCTCAACCCAGTGTGGTGTTGGTCCAGTGTGTGTTCCCATAGAGCTATTGTCAACCTACTTCAACCTGCCTCCACCCAGTGTGGTTGTCAGTGTGTGTTCCCATAGAGTTATTGTCAACCTACTTCAACCTAACCCAGTGTGGTGTTGGTCCAGTGTGTGTTCCCATAGAGCTATAATTGTCAACCTGCCTCAACCCAGTGTGATGTTGGTCCAGTGTGTGTTCCCATAGAGCTATTGTCAACCTACTTCAACCTGCCTCAATCCAGTGTGGTGTTGGTCCAGTGTGTGTCCCCATAGAGCTTTTGTTAACCTACTCAACCTGCCTCAACCCAGTGTGGTGTTGGTCCAGTGTGTGCTCCCATAGAGCTATTGTCAACCTACTTCAACCTGCCTCAACCCAGTGTGGTGTTGGTCCAGTGTGTGTTCCCATAGAGCTATTGTCAAACCTGCCTCAACCCAGTGTGGTGTTGGTCCAGTGTGTGTTCCCATAGAGCTATTGTCAACCTGCCTCAATCCAGTGTGGTGTTGGTCCAGTGTGTGTCCCTATAGAGCTATTGTCAACCTACTTCAACCTGCCTCAACCCAGTGTGGTGTTGGTCCAGTGTGTGTTCCCATAGAGCTATTGTCAAACCTGCCTCAACCCAGTGTGGTGTTGGTCCAGTGTGTGTTCCCATAGAGCTATTGTCAACCTGCCTCAATCCAATGTGGTGTTGGTCCAGTGTGTGTCCCCATAGAGCTATTGTTAACCTACTTCAACCGGCCTCAACCTAATGTAGTCTGGTGTGTAATGTTGTTGTTGTTGTTGCCTGCAGCCCAAGCCTATTGATGTGACTGTGATCACACATCACATGCAACGCTATGCTGTCTGGTTCGGAGGAAGCATGTTGGCCAGCACGGTAAGGGATCATCAAAAACACAAGCACCCCAAATTATGGGGGGGGGGGGGGGTGTGTAAGATTTTGTGTGTACTTATAATGTAGACGAAAATAATGTAGACGAAAAATTGTAAAAACATGAGACATGAATCTGGCAGCACTGGCTTTTAATTAAACTCCTCAAAAGTAACTCTCTGTAGTATTTGAAATCAGTAAATAACGTATTCTCTTTAGCAAGTTGGTGGTTATTTAAGGATCAGATAGAAATAGATAGATGACCCAGTATAGAGCATGTAAATGATTGGTCGCCAAACATGGATTGATGTGGTCAAAACATCCTCCCACTAATTGCACACACATTTGTTCCACTGGGCCGCTCTATAGTGAAACCAAAACTATGGTGGTGAGCTCCAGGGAAAAGCAATGCCTTTGATCTGTCATTGTTTTGACTACACACATGTGGTCCTGTCTGCAAGAACCTTTGCTGGTCAAACAAAGCATGTGCTCGTTCCAGTTCATTAAGCAGAGAGGAAATCCAGTCACTATATATCAATTTTCATTTCCTGTGCAAGTTTAATTACCACTTTGTTTTAGTTGTTTTTTGTGGTTATTTTATTTTGGGGGCAGAAGCAAATTATTGGTATTTCCTATGCAAGTCATCATAATCAATGGGTTGCCGTGTACTTTACTCCCAATTATGATCGGTTACGATTTTTTGCACATTAAAAAAACTTCAATCTCAGTGATGATTATTGAAAAATGTGTTATCGATCATCAATTGATCCCAAACCCACCTAGCATTCCTGGACAGTCCCTAACATTCCTAGACTATTCATAACATTCCTGGACAGTCCCTTGCATTCTAGGACATTTCCTAGCACTCCTGCAAAGTTCTTAGCATTCGTGGACAGTTTCTAGAACTCCTGCACAGGCCGTAGCACTCATGACAATTCCTAGCACCCCTAGACTTCGTAGCATTCCTGGACAGTCCCTAACACTCCTGGACGGTCCCTACCATTCCTGTAAAGTTCTTAGCTCTCATGGACAGACCCTAGTATTCCTTGACAGTTCCTAGTTCTGCACAGTCCGTAGCACTCCAGGATAACCCTCTTAACTTCATTGTAATCACTGGACATCTTTGAGAAAGAGCTTGTCCTACGTATCTGAACCTATAGTAGTGCAGAAATAGGAAACATTACTTGCTACACACAAACACGCACATGCACACAGGAACAAAAATGTAGAAACAAAACTTCTTGACTTGGCCAGTTAAAAGAAGGAACGAAATGCAGCGACTTGTTGTTAGCAACTCAAGTAGGCCTGTGTTGAGCTGCTCTTCTTCTTGAAAGAATTTATTATAATTTTAAAAAAATACTGTATATTTAGCCAAGCAGCCTAAGAAGTTTCTCAGGAGAACTCCAAAACTAACCAGTTTTTCTTTGCGATGTTTAGTATGCACACGTGCCTGTGTATTCATATATACACATAGACACATGCATCATAAGTAGTATTACTAGAGTACACACACGTGCCTGTGTATTCATATATACACATAGACACATGCATCATAAATAGTATTACTAGAGTACACACATGTGCCTATGTATTCATATATACACTAGACACATGCATCATAAGTAGTATTACTAGAGTACACACACGTGCCTGTGTATTCATATATACACATAGACACATGCATTATAAGTAGTATTACTAGAGTATACACATGTGCCTATGTATTCATATATACACTAGACACATGCATTATAAGTAGTATTACTAGAGTATACACATGTGCCTATGTATTCATATATACACTAGACACATGCATTATAAGTAGTATTACTAGAGTATACACATGTGCCTATATATTCATATATACACTAGACACATGCATTATAAGTAGTATTACTAGAGTATACACATGTGCCTATATATTCATATATACACTAGACACATGCATCATAAGTAGTATTACTAGAGTACACACACGTGCCTATGTATTCATATATACACATAGACACATGCATTATAAGTAGTATTACTAGAGTATACACATGTGCCTATGTATTCATATATACACTAGACACATGCATTATAAGTAGTATTACTAGAGTATACACATGTGCCTATGTATTCATATATACACTAGACACATGCATTATAAGTAGTATTACTAGAGTATACACATGTGCCTATATATTCATATATACACATAGACACATGCATCATAAGTAGTATTACTAGAGTATACACATGTGCCTATGTATTCATATATACACTAGACACATGCATCATAAGTAGTTACTAGAGTATACACATGTGCCTATGTATTCATATATACACAGACACGTGCATCATAAGTAGTATTACTAGAGTACACACACGTGCCTGTGTATTCATATATACACATAGACACATGCATCATAAGTAGTTACTAGAGTATACACATGTGCCTATATATTCATATATACACATAGACACATGCATCATAATAGTATTACTAGAGTACACTCATGTGCCTATGTATTCATATATACACATAGACGCATGCATCATAAGTAGTTACTAGAGTATACACATGTGCCTATATATTCATATATACACATAGACACATGCATCATAAGTAGTATTACTAGAGTATACACATGTGCCTATATATTCATATATACACATAGACACATGCATCATAAGTAGTATTACTAGAGTACACACACGTGCCTGTGTATTCATATATACACTAGACACATGCATCATAAATAGTATTACTAGAGTATACACATGTGCCTATATATTCATATATACACTAGACACATGCATCATAAGTAGTATTACTAGAGTACACACATGTGCCTATGTATTCATATATACACATAGACACATGCATCATAAGTAGTATTACTAGAGCATACACACGTGCCTGTGTATTCATATATACACTAGACACATGCATCATAAGTAGTATTACTAGAGTACACACATGTGCCTATGTATTCATATATACACATAGACACATGCATTATAAGTAGTATTACTAGAGTATACACATGTGCCTATGTATTCATATATACACTAGACACATGCATTATAAGTAGTATTACTAGAGTATACACATGTGCCTATGTATTCATATATACACAGACACATGCATCATAAGTAGTTACTAGAGTATACACACGTGCCTATATATTCATATATACACTAGACACATGCATCATAAGTAGTATTACTAGAGTACACACATGTGCCTGTGTATTCATATATACACATAGACACATGCATTATAAGTAGTATTACTAGAGTACACACATGTGCCTATGTATTCATATACACTAGACACATGCATCATAAGTAGTATTACTAGAGTACACTCATGTGCCTATATATTCATATATACACAGACACGTGCATCATAAGTAGTATTACTAGAGTATACACATGTGCCTATGTATTCATATATACACTAGACACATGCATCATAAGTAGTATTACTAGAGTATGCACACGTGCCTATGTATTCATATATACACATAGACACATGCATCATAAGTAGTATTACTAGAGTATACACACATGCCTATGTATTCATATATACACTAGACACATGCATCATAAGTAGTTACTAGAGTATACACATGTGCCTATATATTCATATATACACATAGACACATGCATCATAAGTAGTATTACTAGAGTACACACACGTGCCTGTGTATTCATATATACACATAGACACATGCATCATAAGTAGTATTACTAGAGTACACACACGTGCCTATGTATTCATATATACACATAGACACATGCATCATAAGTAGTATTACTAGAGTATACACATGTGCCTATATATTCATATATACACTAGACACATGCATCATATAGTATTACTAGAGTACACACATGTGCCTATGTATTCATATAGACACATGCATCATAAGTAGTTACTAGAGTATACACATGTGCCTATATATTCATATATACACTAGACACATGCATCATAAGTAGTATTACTAGAGTATACACATGTGCCTATATATTCATATATACACTAGACACATGCATCATAAGTAGTATTACTAGAGTACACACACGTGCCTGTGTATTCATATACACATAGACACATGCATCATAAATAGTATTACTAGAGTATACACATGTGCCTATATATTCATATATACACTAGACACATGCATCATAAGTAGTATTACTAGAGTACACACACATGCCAGACACATGCATCATAAGTAGTATTACTAGAGTACACACAAATGCCTGTGTATTCATATATACACTAGACACATGCATCATAAGTAGTATTACTAGAGTACACACACGTGCCTGTGTATTCATATATACACATAGACACATGCATCATAAATAGTATTACTAGAGTATACACATGTGCCTATATATTCATATATACACTAGACACATGCATCATAAGTAGTATTACTAGAGTACACACACGTGCCTGTGTATTCATATATACACATAGACACATGCATCGTAAGTAGTATTACTAGAGTACACACACGTGCCTATGTATTCATATATACACATAGACACGTGCATCATAAGTAGTATTACTAGGGTACACACATGTGCCTATGTATTCATATAGACACATGCATCATAAGTAGTATTACTAGGGTACACACATGTGCCTATGTATTCATATATACACATAGACACATGCATCATAAGTAGTATTACTAGAGTACACACACGTGCCTAGTATGTATTCATATAGACACGTGCATCATAAGTAGTATTACTAGAGTACATACACGTGCCTGTGTATTCAAATATATCATGGATCGCGACAAGTTACCCATTTTCTTGAAGCTGTGCTGTTGACTGCTCTCAGAACAGGATGTTTCTGGTGTGGAATTCAGCTGATCTCATGTTTGTAGTGGGAATGTGCAGCTGCTTGCTGGCTGGGTGTGACTCTATTGCTCATGTGCAGGCTAGTGCATGTGAGGTATGTAGGACGATAGAAGAAACGTCGATTACGATCTTGAAGGTGAATTTCATGGATTTTAACATGTTTTAGTACGAGCTGTCGGTTCACTACCTGCAAATGATTCAAGGCACTCTGGAAAGCTTTTGTAGCTACAAAGCTTGCCCTAGCCTAGATAAAAATATTTGTTTTGTTGTTGTTGTTGTCAGTTTATTGTTTTTTTATGTCTGTCATTTTGAAGTCGAGTAAAACAAAGATTGAAATACTCCTGCACTCCTTGATATGGTCATGGCCATTATTATCTACATGTATCATATAGATAATAATAGACGTCCTGTTATTGTAGTTTTCTTGTTCTCTGTGTAGCCCGAGTTCTACGAAGTATGCCACACGAAGAAGGACTACGAGGAGCACGGTCCAAGCATATGTCGTCACAATCCAGTGTTTGGAACTATGTCCTAATATGTGGAGAGGAAATCAATTTGAGGAGGGAGATAGACACATAGTGTATTGTGTTGACAACTTGAGCCGTTTTCAATGTTTTTAGTGTCAGGTTTGTTATTGGTTGTGGTAATTCTTGTTTATTTTTATGTGTTGGCCTAATAGCATTTAGTGGTAGCTTCAAGTGCATTATGAATTGTTATTATTGTTTCCCGCTTTTTGGGGGGTGGGCCCTTTTTTCATTTTTTTCCCTTTTTTTCTTTCTTTTTTTTTAACTTTCTTCTGGCTGTGGTTATATATATATATATATGGAGCCAGGGTGCTCTTTATGTGTTTTCTAGATGATTTATGCTTGTATCTCAAAAAGTAACGCTTCAGCCGTGCTTAACGTGACTGGCACCAAACATAACTGAAAGGTTGTGTATTAAAATAAAATAAAATAATTATTTTAAGAAGAGTCCAGGCAGGGGTCGCCACATTGGACTCCCACAATTCATAATAATAACTTGTGAGGCGTTTCCCTTGGGGATGCATATATATATGTGTATATATTATATATATGTATATACTCATGAGGATTGGTGAATGTAGTTGTGCACTACGAAACAAAATAGAAAGATAATGGATTGGGCCGACTAATGGGTAGTGCTAAGTGACAAACTGTTCCTCTGTATTTGCATGGGATGCCTATATATAGGAATGATGTTTTTTATCTGTGTGGAGTGTGAACAACAAAAACGTGCAAGCACAATTATGTGACGCACTTTCGACCATTGATACGGAAGTGACAATCGAGTCGAGGGGTATTGGTAAGCTGAGTGCTAATATGTGGTGGTGAGCATCCATCTATTGGCCACCTAGGTACTGGGTACAGCCAATAATGTTTGCCACTTATCCACCAAGTCGGAGATCGGACACTCGTTCAGGTGATTTGACTGCTCCTCTTGCTGAAGCTTTCCTTCTGCCTCCTAATGTAGGTTGGTGGAGGATTCGATGTTTGAAGGGGATTATAAGGTGTTTGTGAAGTGAGGAAGAGGAAATGGTAGGGCACATGACTGTGTGTAGGGAGGGATTGTGGCACAAGTGGAGGAGGTAAGGAGTGGAGGAGAACTGTGAAGATGTGTAAAGGATTGTATAGTGGGGTGGAGATGATCGGTATTGAACGGAGGAGGTCGAGGTGGTTCGCAGTGGAGAAAGGGGCAAGGCAAGGATGTCCTTTGTCTCAATTTCTTTTCGATTGGGAATGGCAGAGGAGCTGGAGAGAGCTGAACTAGGAGTTAAGGTGGAATGGTGTTGGTGTGGAGCACTTGTGCTGATGTTCTTTGGGCGGACTCTGGTACATAGAGGTGTATGGATTAAGGTGGAAGATGACGTTTAATAGGAGAAGAGCAAGGTCGTGTAGTAGGGAAGAGGAACGGAGTTATATACCAGAAGTTGGAGTCGGTACAGGTGCGAGCGGGCTGGAGATTGTTGGGGGGGTAAGTAATACAGTAGCAGGAGTTGGAGGAAGCGGGAGAGGAGGGAAAATGAAGGTTTTGTTTGGTAAGAGATTTGAGGTGTTGGAAGAGCAAATTGGTGAAGGTAGTTGTATAAGAGGATGGAAGAATCGGATGGTGGGAAGCACACGAGATCTTGGAGGAAGTATGAGCTAAACAGTGAGATTGGGTCGGTGTGCAAGTGGTAGGAAGAGAAATGAGAAGGGTTGGAAAGAGGAAGTAAACCATAAGAGTACGCTAAAGTTTAAATTGGCAAAGAATGGTGCTGGGGTGGAAAGGTACGTGAGGTCCATGCAGGGTCAGGAAAGTGTGAGGTTGCAGCGATGAGAGATGTATCATTGAGCAGGGGGAGATATGGGACATTTTTGGGGTGTGTTGGGAATTTGAGAGGGATTGGCTGGTATATACTGGGATGAGAATTGTAGGGGCTGGACAGTGGCTGGATGAGAAGAGTGGGTAAGGATGCATTGCTGTTGGGGGAAGGTATGGAAGTGGTGGCAGAGGAGAAGGGAAGTGTTGTTGTAAGGTGAGCTGATGAATGATCTTTGGTCACTTTCCTTTCCCTTCTCCCGGAAGAGCTGGACACTTATTATTGCAGCTGTTATTATTAAAAAATAATTACTTTTCAGCTGTGCTGTGTTTTGTTAGGAAAACCTGGACGGGCTCAACAATACCAAGTAGCCAGTCCTACAGTCTCTCTGGAAAAATATAATAGATAACATATACATATCGTTTGCTGTAAGTAAATAGAGTCAATTACAGTTATCATATCCGGTCTCGATTGCAAGAGAATTGTAGGGGCAAGACAGTGGCTGGATGAATTTAGAAGAGTGAGTAAGGATGGAAAGGTGGCATTGCTTTTGGGGAAAGATGTGGAGGGAGTAAGTGATGCAGTGATGGAGGAGGTGGGTGAGTTTGTTATGTATTGGGTAGGGAAGTGTTGGCAGAGGAGAAAGGAACTGTTGTATGGTGAGCTGAGGAATGATCTTTGGTCCCCTCCCCTCCCCCCTCCTTGAGCAGTGGGACACTCATAACTTAATATTGTGGATAATTTTATTAATTAAGTACTGTTGTCTTTTTTTATAGATTGTTATTAGGTTAGTTACTAAATAGTTCCACACTGTGCTGTAATATATATGTGATGGCCTTAACAGGCTCAGCAATAGCAACATTAAATCATCCTATTAGTGTAGTGGATTTGATTGATTCAGCTCGCGTATTATCCAAGTCCAGGAAAAGATAATGTGTTTGTGGTGTTGAGTGCACAATACTTTTTTTATATTATGCTGACGTGTGTCTCCAAGTGCATTTTCTGCCTCAAGTAAGTACCATGGTGCATCCATTGAGAAGTGGCGAGTCGTCATCGAGTGCATACTTGAGCTGATTTAAGTGTTCCACCTGGTATGGTAATGTCTACCCAGGCCACTGGTCAAGCTTTTTCGTGATCTTCATGCAGCGATAATAGTCTTTTCTTTTATCTCTGATAACTTTGACTGGACTTGAATCATAGATAATCAACGATGTCTGAGGGAGGACAAACCCACTGCTGATGAGCCAACATCTGACGGAAAGAAGTTTAAGGAATATGTGGATAATAGCATACACTTTTAAATCGGCATTCTGTGTTGGATTAAGTCATCTTTGTTGCAATTATTTTCTTAAGAGTTTTTGACAAATTATTGACCGCCATGGAGGAGTGGATACAGCAAGAGGTTGTGATGACATGCCCTGTCTCCGAGGTTCCTCCTTAACGAGGTGGAACCCTGGAGACAGGTGTTGAGGAGGACAGAGATCTTGTAGTCTTAGAAGTGTTTGAAATATATCTCCCCAGAAACTTGGCACTCGAGGTGGATATATTTGATGTCTGTACTGGCGAAAGACTGAATCTTCATATCTCATGCTTCCCAGTGAAGGGGAAAGAGATACTTTTGTCTGGACGAATCTTTTTGCATGTTTTGTATGCAAATTAAATGTGGGGGTGGGAAAGTACATGACGAAGATGAAATATCTTTTGGGGGACTTTCCGTTTACTACCTATTCAAGATACGCTGGAAGTGTTTAAATCGGCTGAAGTCACCACCTTTTATGAACTAAAAATCTGGCAAAGTCAGTTTTAGCACAAATATCGACTTTATTTTTTTGTCCGCCATCAATGTATATATATAGCAAGTGCTACACATTCCTTTTAACGTTTTTGGGAAATTGATATATATCACAGTTGTATAGATCCTAATATGCTAGCAAGCACATGGACTACTCATTTTGCATGGAATGGTATCTACCTCTGTCATCCTAATCCTGGGAGGGTTCCCCAACATTGCTGTTATTCTTCAGCTTCAAGCTCTCTTGGTTTGCTGTCTCGATTTGAACACATCTTCTGTACCACCAAGATTGTAGGAAATAGTTGCAAAGCATGTTAGTAAAGTGTGGCTGTTATATAGCACATGTTCATTGGGGAAAAAGTGAAGGTCACACACAATTTTTTTTTTGTGTGTGTGTGTGTGTGTGTGTGTGGCAGTGGTGCTTATGGGCATTTATTTTGGTGATGATACACAATGAGAATGTAGTTGAGGGTCTTACATGCATGACCAGTGGTTCTGCACATATGACATGGAGAGATGTAATGAAATGAGCATGAGACTTATGGATAAATCTACACACAAAACTGGACCACAGACATGATGATATTTGTTTCTTGAGTGTGAATATTCAGACAGATGTCCAGGGTGGTCAAAGAGTAAAAAAATGACATGTTGCAAACATTCTTCCGCTATATAGCATGTTTAAAGAAGTTCTAGTGTATGACTGTAATAATGATACATACTCCATCATTTAAAGTTTTCAGGTTGGTGTAGTATATTTCTGACAGTAAACAGGATGTCCTGTAGTTCTAGATGGTATACATGACTAAGCAGTTTAGAGCAATTGGGTGTGTCTTATTAACACTACCATAATCATTCAGGACGTATTTTGTGGCTCTCCTTTGTACTTTCTCAATCTTGAAGATGTCCTTGTGTAATTGAGGTCTCTAAATTTGAGAGTAATACAGGAATCTAACTAGTGTGATGAAGATAGATTTTGATTGGTGAGTTTGGCAGGAAAGGACCTTTTGATAAAATTCAAGGAGTTATATGGCTGTAGATGTGAGTAGCTAATAGTGAACTGTCTATTATCACCCCAAGGCCACCTGGCTGGTGGTTGATATAATTTCTTCATTATTGAGGTTGTAAGAAGTAGCATTTATATCATTTGCATTTATTATTGAAGGAAACTTGGTAAGGGATAATTTCCAATCAATTGGCCAGCGAGTATCCTGTAGATTAATGCCATCATTTTCCAACCCCAAAACTCCAAAGGAGCAACAAGTTTTGTGTCATTTCCAAACAAATCAGTCGATGCAAAAGATAATATGTTGGTACATCATTCACCTAGAGGATAAACAGAAGGGGACCAAGGGTGCTGCCCTGAGGCACTCCTGAAGCTACTTTAACTTGAATGAGAGCCTTTAACAGTCCCCAATATGGGGCCTGACATGCATGCTTGGAAACAATACAATGGCCCTGTGATGCCAAATCTCCAGAGCTTCTCTGATGTGGGAGCAAGTCAAAAGCTCTGCAATGGTCCAGATAAGTAACAACACAAGAATTTCTCTCTTCTAAGACTCTCCCTAGGAAGTTATAAGTTGCGTTATAGGTATATATATACACAGTTTGGCAGAAAAAAGACAAATTTGTTTTTTGCAGACCAGTGGCTGGATAGACGCCATGACTTCTTTTTATATAACAATTATGACAGACCCAAGAACTTTTGATAGATTACACAACAATGATGTAGGTCTACCATCACAAATTTTATGCACTTTCCATTCTGTAGGTAGTATGAAGATTGAAATAATTTTGCTATTGAAGTAGACAAAATTGATACCAGCATAGTGTTTTAGGATAACGGGGCTGATTTGATTACGCCCGGTGGGGTGATAAAGTTTCATATACATCAGAAGAGTTTCAGGATGGCTATATTAGGGATAAAGTTTCATATATATCAGAAGAAGCGAAGCTGGGAGCATAGAGATGGCAGGTCATCTACCGGAGGGAGAGCAAAGTTACTCCTAGAATTGAAGTGAATAGCTTTGCCACCATTAGTCTGGAAAACTATCTCATTAGAATTTTAATAACTCGGCTAATTCTAAAGCATAAAACTCTCTATCAAAGGCACTAACTATAAAGGGGTTCGTTTTACTAACCCTAAAACCTTCAAGGGCAATAACTTTCAGCCAAGCAGCATCTTCACCCTAGCCATGACCATTTTTTGCTAAGCCACACCCACTCGTAACAATCTATATAATACTTGCCTAGTCTGTTCATGTGTCATGCTTATATGCATGTACAGATCAAAAAATATTCCTTCGTCACGACTACGGGAAATCCCGGATAACTATCTATTCATCTAATAGTGTCACGATTATACGCATGTGTGCCAACATGAATCCTAAAGAAAGTACAAAGTGGCTACTCTGCAAGCTGCACAGCACTGAACAACAACTATACAGAGTGTAACAGAAAGCAGGAGAGCTGCAGAAGAGAGACGGAGAAATAGAAGGGATGCAGCAAGTGAGACTGCGCCAGAAACTGCAAGATAAGTTGACTGGGAAATACAAAGGGAGTAGAGAATTGATACAGTACCAACAGAGAAACTGAGGATTTACAAATGACACTTCCCAGAGCAGAAATTTCAGTGAGTGAAAGGGATGAGGATCAAACATCTAATACCAGTAGAAGAGGGCTGGACAGCCAGTAGTGCAAGAGACGAGGGGAGAGCAGCAAGCATGGGTAGGGGGAGAGATGTGAAGGCTGAATTGCCAGAGATTGCCTGTACTTTGAAATGACATTCTGCAATAAAATGGCAGCTCTGTATGGCCACATGGCATGCAGGAGCAAACAGTTTTAACTATACAATTAATGCAATTACTTTGAGGGGTAGGAGGGTTGCTTGCACTTTTCATTATACAATTAATGGTTATCTAATCACAATTACCCCCCATCAACCACTGCTAACCCCTTGCTGGATTACATGATCTCTTGCGTGTGTAGACTTTGCAGAAAGAACTTCCAGCTTATGTAACTTCACTTGTTAGTGAGAAATAAGATGGCGGTTGAGGTAGCCTGGCAGGACAAAAGATGTCTGGTTTTCAAGAGTGCACCATGTGGCATGACTGTCTCATTGGTTGCAAGACTAAATAACAGGCATATGTATTATAATATATAAAATCAAGCAGTCTATTAATAACATGATATTTATCGAGTAGACAAGTCTGCATGATCTTAGGATAGTAAAAGTCGATAACCACAGGATATACTAAACACTAACATTGTGCTATGTGCCAAGTGTCACATTCCACAAACCATTTGTGATATTCATTGCTGAATACACAAATCTCTAGCAGGATGCAAGGTATTTTTGACAGAAAGCTGAATCTCCTCAGGATTACAATTATTGTCAAAGAAGTTGGCATCACAAAGAAAGTTAGAAAGTTCAGCTTTGGCATTGACAAACCTGCTTACCCATTCTGCCAAGTTAAACTGCAAAGGTAAGGAAGTGACCTGACTTGACAAGTCTGAAATCAGATTGTACATGAAGGTAAAAAATATCCTCAGGGCAGTTGGTACAAACCAAGTCAAGAATGTTCCACTGCCTGTGGGTTGGTCATGGACAAGTAGAATGAGAAGATCGAACTGATCATAACAAAAGGATTAGCATTCTCTAAATGGCCATAATGAAGAGGACCTGTCAAGAGTTGAAATCACCAAGCAGAATAATTTTTACATTGCTTCCTGAGAATATCTGTGACTACCTCAAGATCAAGATTAACATGATTACCTGAAGATCAATGTTAGCACAATTAGCACCTGATGATCAAAGTTAACATGATTAGGTGCATAAGCAGGGAAGGCATAACTCAATAATAATTAACTCAATGTTGGAGGTGGATAGGAATAGACAAGAAGTTAAACACAGCAACCAAGACACCACCATTCTATCACGACAATAAATGGTATAACCCGAAGGTAGCACTTCATTGAATTGCAGAGCCAAGTTTCAGTAATAGCCAAGATATCAATTTCCAAAGAATAGACCAAGGATTGGAATTCACGGAGTTTGTTATTCAGGATGCGAGAATTCATTCTACACAAACAATCCTCTATATAGTCCTTGTTCATTAGACCCTAGGGAGGTGGAATGTGAGGGGGGGGATGCACTTGGGTTGAGATCTCACGAGACCACCAGCCCCTATCTTGTTAGTTCCTTCTTTCCTATACCTATTCAGCCTCCCGAAGTACAATATCCCTCTGTGGTTCTTTATACCTTTTCTCTTCCCCACCTAGTGCTTCTTGCATTCCTCCCATCATCTGAAACACTCATCGTAACCTGTTAGTACACTTCCCACTCCATCTTACCATCAACTTTTCAGTTAAAATGCAGAGCTCTCACTCTTTCCTCCAATCTACCTACTGTCAACGCACACCATATTAAATTATGATCAGATCCAAGCAGTAAACTCTCCAGTCCTCTATTTCTATTATTCATAACTAATTTCCTTGGCAGCAAGATGTAGCCTACTATTGCTTACTTTCTCTCATGCCACCTTCTTCTACACTGTGATAGTTACCTGATTCCCGACATGTAAATTATACACTTAAAATCCCACCGTTTCCATTAACTGACTGCTCGGCTCCAACCCTATGTGGGCATCTAAAGGTCAAATGTCTTTAAAAAACACCAACGTGTTTTCTAAGACCTATATTTTTAATTCAATCTATGGATGTAATTTTGTTTGCAGAAGATAAGCTTTTTACATACTTTAAATATTATATATATATATAATATAAGATGAGGAGGGAGGTCCATTATTGGGTGAATGACAGGTAAAAAAGCTGATTGACTTTGAAAGCTCTCTCCAAGATTAGATAGTGTTCAAACATGTTTTGTAGATAGATGAAGTACTGTTACAAAATAACACTCTGATTCAAGTGGTACCTATAAGTGGTGTTAATTATTCTAATGTGCTTCGTGGAATATTCCTGTATTTTGTGAAATCAAAAGTTTAGAGTTTATTTGTGGCTAGCTAATGGAAAAACATGTCTTATAGATTTCCCATTGCTTCAGCTTTGGGAGCATTCATGGCAGATTCTCTCTCTTGTGTCCAAGCATACACCTACCCTCTCTCCTCTTAAGTGTTTATAATTTTCAAACACACACAATTCTCTTCTTCTGCCAGTGCAAAATCCATTCATCATCATTTCCAGTATGATAAAGCCAAACTGAGCAAGCCAGCACAGGAGCCTCGTTGGAAGGATTCCATGTGAAACGACAATTGTAAATATCTTCACTATAATATATATGTATATGTATCAAGTAATTTTGTTCATACTTCATATAACTATTTTAACAGATATCAGTACAAGTGCACTTACAGATGGCTTCCAGAGTAAACCCTCCTCATATTGAACCAAGTTAGCTTATTTATGGGTGCAGTTCTCTTTTCTGCATAAGCAGCTCCATTCTCACTTACCTTTGCAGTCATTTTTCTTTCGTTCACTTCACTACAATGGCCATTCCCATTTAAAATAAGTGCATATTACACATAGCATGTGACCTGTTTACTCGTGCTATGGGTGGTAAATGTACAGTACATAGATAGATAGGTACAAACATACATGGATATGCCATGTGCGGTAATACCTGGTTTTCCTCAACTCCTCACTGAGGGCTCCCTTCACCTGCCAATAAAACCACTCATTTACTTCTACAACATAATAAGCAATGGGGAGTTGCTAAAGCAGATGGACAGGAATTTATAGAGCAGCTGGATAAAGATTTGTTAGAGTAGATGAGAGTGCACCTTCCAAAAGAAATTGTGGTCACAGTAACTCTGCTTTTATTAAAAAATTAGATAAAATTGAAAAGAGTGACACTCACTAGAGCTTGAATTGTAATTACAGGTAATCACCACATGACTGAATAAGAATGTCTTGTGACTGTAGCCACATTTTTGTGAGCCAAAAAAATCAATTCACTCGAGTAAATATATTGCCAAAACAGATTGCATTATCAACATTCTGACACCAGCTCACCAACTGGCCAAGTACCAAGTCATTATTTTCTTCAATGCCTGACCCATAAGCGATCATGTCCACCCACTAGCATGTGACTGTAACAACGTTATAATAAATAAGAACATCTATGAAAGAAACCGTCTGTGCATATAGGGAGTAGCACTTTATGATATTTTAACATTACAGTAACCTTCATACCTGCAAGTGGCTATATATAAATAAGGCAAATCCTCAGCACATTTGCTTGGCAATGCTTGAGTTTCTTGCTATTTCATGAAATAATCAGTAAGTGTAATAATAAACTTGCTTTCAGCCTTGGTTTGTGGCACCAATGAGATCCAACAATTAGCATTTTTTTGTGTATAATTATATGGAATTCTTGCTGTATATAGAGATAGATGTTTCCAAAACTTCTGGTTTGGGTGGAGGATTTGGTAAACTTGTCATTGATTCGCTGAAATTTGTTACAAGTCTCTATATAACATCACTGGTCGTGTCAGGTTTCCAATAAAATTTGAACAAATCTTGTGCAATGTTTTGTCTCAACCAAATGACCACCTAGAATAAATTTATTTATCAGACTCTACTATATCTGTATGTGAGGTAGGACATACATACATCACTTGCTCTTTGTCTTCATCAGATTTAGCACACATTCTTCATACTGAAGCTTTGCTTGCTTTTCTCATGCAGGTCTTTAATACAAGGTGACTCTTTGCATGAAATTATTTAATGCCTATAAGTACACACAATTAAAGGGCTCGGGATGACCACGCAGAAATATAATGAACTCTTAGTTGTCATAATAACATTACAATAACCTTCTCCATAATCAACTTGGAATTGTATTGTCTCGACGTTTTGACTAGATGCTCTAGCCTTTATCAGGAAAATAAAATACTCTTAGAGAGGGCTTTTTTCAGTTCAATAGCTAACTGTTACCAAACCTCTATGCTAGGCAAGAAAGGCTCTGGACTCAATGATGGTTCTGACTTTCCAGAATTTTGCTGGCTTATTAATTTTCTCAAGTTAGCATTGATATCATTATCTGTAGTGCCAAATTTTGTGCATGAGTTTATTAGTATAGTGAGCTTACATTAATATACCACACATCTGTTCAGAGGTGTTGGAACAGAGGGGGAGTGAAAGATTACCTCCCTACCAAAGCCAGTGGGTACAAGAGCATCATAATGATTTGGTAAGGGATGATAGCTAGTTTCAAGAAGAGATAGGGGTTGGCAAGACTCGGCGTGATGTTAAATGTTTAGTGGAAATGTATGTTAAGCACAGAAGGGGACAAGGGGGGGACAGTAGCATTAAAAAAAATGTTTAAAAAAACTTGTGGTTACCACTTTATAGCTCCGTAGATTCTTTAAACTTCATGGTATGGACTTGATATATAGCTCAAAAGATAGGTCTCTCTGTATGCTCTCTTTTAATACTAAAATATTTTTAATATGTACAAGTTACTAGACCTAAAGTGGAGGGAACTTCAAAACCTGAATGCCTGCATAAATATCTCCAGATTGCAAAGTGCTAAAGATTTGAAATTAGCCCACTGGCAAGAGGAAGCTCTCCTCTATTCAATGAGTGTTTTCATTAGGCGCTAAAACATAAGTACATGGTCAAGCGCGTGGGTGGAAAATGGGTTTTATGAATTATTAACGAAATTCATTTTCCACCCACGTGCTTGATCACGACTTACATTTTAGCCTAATGAAAACACTCATTGAATAGAGGGGATCTTCCTCTAGCCCATAGGTTCTTACCTGGGGTCCATTGGGATTTAGGGGGTCCACGAACTAGGTACACAACATAACTAAAATATATACTCATAATTTGTGGAGGATCCTAAGGTGAAGCCCAGGAGTAAGAAATATCTAATTTCCACAAAGTGGTAACAAACTTTCTGAATCTAAGCATTACCACCTTTTTAAATATGGTGGTGACCAAACTTACTGATACTTTTTTGCTAAATTGTTATGTGTCAGACATCACACTTCATTCATGTGGGTTCATGTGTCTCATCACACTTCATTCAGGGTTCCATTTACTGCAGCCCTGATCATGATTTATTGCACTTCCACTAGCTTTTTATAGCAAGACTTCTAGCTCAGCTTGAACCCAAAAAATGTAAAAGAAAAGGAAGTGCAATGAAGACTCTATGTAGCCTTTGGTTTTACTTGCATCACTGAGCGTGATGGGACACAAAAGCCACAGTGTTTCTTGTGTGGCAAAGTTCTTATCAATGGAAGCATGAAGCCAACAAAGCACCTCATGTCTGTACATCCTGAAAATGTATCAGAGAGTGCAGATATATTTCATGCAAAGGAGGCTCGATTTGAGAAGGCTGGAAATTTGCCAAAGCTTGGATTTGCCCCAACGCAAAAGCCTTGTCTTGATACTTCTTACAAGGTTGCTTATCAGATTGCCAAAGAAAAGAAGCCGCACACAATTGGGGAGACTTTAGTGAAGCCATGTGCACTGGATATGGTTGAGCTGGTTTGTGGATTGGAGCAGAGGAAGAAAATCGAAGCAATCCCTTTGTCAAATGACATCATACATTCCAGAATAGTTGATATTTCTTCTAAGTCATGGAAGAGTTGGCACCTACACCAGTATGCAACTGGATGAAAGTACTGACATTTCCCAATGTAGTCAACTACTTGCTTTTGTCCGTTATGTTCATGTTGATGCCTTTTAATCTTGTGAGCCACTATTGGAAACAACAAAAGCCATTGACATATTTGATATGGTGAAAAGTTTCTTTGCCAAGCAAGGTTTTGACTGGAAAAAACATTTGGGTACTTTATGCACAGATGGAGCACCTGCAATGCTTGGTAACACATCTGGTTTGGCTGCTTTAGTGAAGAAAGAAGCTCCTCATGTCACTGTTTTCTACATCGCCATGCACTGGCATCAAAAACTCTACCAAAAATCCTGAAAGAACTGTTTTCATTAGGCGTTAAAATGTAAGTACACGGTCAGCGCACGGGTGGAAAATGAATTTCATTAAAAATTATTTTTCACCCACGTGCTTGACCGCATACTTACATTTTAATGCCTAATGAAAATAGTCGTTGAATAGAGGAGGGCTTTCTGTCTGGTACCAATTTTAAGTCTTTAGCACTTAGCAATCTGGAGTTATTTATGTGGAGGTTTCAGGAGGTTTTGAGGTCCCTCCACTTGTCTAGTACCTTGTACCTATGAAACAAATTTTTGTATCAAAAGAGAGCACAGAGAGAGACCTATCTTTTAATATATATCAAGTCCATAACATGAAGTTTGCAGAATCTATGGAGATCTAAAGTTGTAACCATAAGTAAAAAAATTAAAAAATGCACCTGTCCCCTCCTTCTAAAAGAAAAAATTGAGGATGTTAGACATGACATGCGTGTTGCCTTATCAAAGACAACTCCAGAATTTCAACTTCTAGTTCACAACAAACAACAACAACTTTTCATTGTAATGTATTTTAGAGCGGACATGAATAATTTTTTTCTTTTTTGATTCAGACATAATGTATATATGTTAAGGAAATTACCAATACATTATTTCCAAATTGTTTATTGCATTTTTCTGGGGAGGGGTCCGTAGCTTTTGCCAGACTACTACCAAAAGGGTCCTTGACTAAAAAAAGGTTAAGAACCCCTGTGAGTCTAGCCACTGTGGTAATTACAACTCTTTAGCACTTGGCAATCTGGAGATATTTATGCAGCCAATTCAGGCATTCAGGTTTTTCAGGTTCCCTCCACTTGTAGCTCCCGTAACTTGGCAACTTATAAAAAATATTTTAGTATCAACAGAGAGCACAAAGAGAGATCTATCTTTTGAGCTATATATCAAGTCCACACCACGGAATCTATGGAGTTATAAAGTTGTAACCACAAGGGGGGAAAAGGGGTGTGGGCCACTCTCCCCCCACAAATGCAACTGTCCCTCCTTAAAAAGGCACCAATGCGTGGTGGCACAGAAGTTTCTGAAGAGAAATCCTATTCTTCGGCTTTGTGCTGGTGATGCTACTGCTGGAGTGAGAATGGATTCCGTCAGTGCAGAAAATATTAATGCCTACTTCGAACTTTTGAGAAGCATATATGATGAATTTGGATTTCCCCCTAGAGTCATTGCTGCAAAAGGGCAGAAAAAGGTCCGGTATCGTTTCTGGGGAAAAAAGCACAAATTAATGTTATAGGGTGTGGAAGTGCTACAGGCCAATGCCTTCCGCCTTTCATTATATTCACTGCCAAACAGTTGAATATACTTTGGACCAAGGATGAGATACGTGGCTCCCGTTAAGGAGTCAGTGATAAAGGTTAGGTTGAACAAGAACTCTTCTATTTTTTGCTGAATCCTAGTGAATGCAGTGTCACAATACCCACTACTGGATGGCCACAGCTCACACTTTGAGCTGAGCAGCATTCAATTTGCCAGAGATAATGAAGTGATCATCTTTTGTTTCCCTGCTCACACCACCCATGAATGTCAACCTCTAGACTGCAGTCGTTTTGGACCATTGAAACAACATTGACAGGAGGCACATCACAAATTTTATCGAAATTATCCTGACGAAGTCATCTCTAAGCTTTACTTCTGCAGCATGTTTCGGAATGCTTAGCTATGTGTTGTCCTCATGCAAACATCTACAACAGATTTAAGAAGGCTGGAGTATTTCCATTTAATCAAGATGCAGTGCAACAGATATGCAGATAGTGATGATACTTGCAGTGGAGGAGACCTTAGCAAGTTCTCTGTTCCTCACTCTACACACACATGCTCACATGCCAATCATGCACATCAGCATTGAGACACTGGAATATTTTATTGTGTGACTGAGTAATAAGGCTTGTTCAAAATAACGCAATTAAAAATGTAATAATGTTACTTTAGACTAACACAGACACAGACATGCGCATGCACTCATTCACTCACTGCTATTTATTCAGGAGACACACACACACACGCACATATACACATGCACACACACACACACATATACACATGCACACACACACACACTGCTATTAACATGATTCAGGTGTGAGAAATGGTGGTAGTGACCTAGAAGACAGAGATGTTGGTAGTGGTGGAGATGAATATCAGGCTGCAGGAGATTGAGATCAAGTCGCTGGTGATTCGAACCCTGGAGACCCTAGTCATCCAAACCCTGGAGTCTCTAGTGAGACTCTAACCCCGAGCCTCTGGTGATTCGAACCCTGGAGACCCTAGTGATCCAAACCCTGGAGTCTCTAGTGACTCTAACCCCGAGCCTCTGGTGATTCGAACCCTGGAGACCCTAGTGATCCAAACCCTGGAGTCTCTAGTGACTCTAACCCCGAGCCTCTGGTGATTCGAACCCTGGAGACCCTAGTGATCCAAACCCTGGAGTCTCTAGTGACTCTAACCCCGAGCCTCTGGTGATTCGAACCCTGGAGACCCTAGTGATCCAAACCCTGGAGTCTTTAGTGACTCTAACCCCGAGCCTCTGACGACTCGAACCCTGGAGTCCCTGGTGACTTGATCCTTGGAGATCCTAGAGATGGAGATCGTATAATTCATCTTCTGCTTAAAAAGAAGGCCTTGGTTACGTGGACTTTTCTGGAGATATGCATCTCACTGACAACAATGCAATGTTTTCTGTTGAAGATGAGTTAAGATATGTTAGCAGGTATGAAGAAGGTTACGATCTGTTTGAACCAAGGTATGAAGCCTCGCTGAAAATTCATCACCCGAAGCAGTATGCAAAAGTAGTTGGAACTCATTTTTACCATTTGATTCTATTATACTCCCTTAACATCTCACATTCAAAATTCCAATCCTCCTTCAACATCCCTTCCACACATATCGTCAGCATCCTTGTCCATTTCAGATACTACTCCAACACCTATTTCAAGTTCATCTTTAGTGACATCCACTAAACATTCTGCGTTTTCTGATTTGATCAACTTACCAACATTGACAAGTACTCCCAAGAGGCCTAAGACAGGAACAGCTCGTGTTCTAACAAGTAGTGAATGTTAGCGTGTATTGAAGGAGAAGGAAGATCAGAAGCAATGAGTAGCAAAGGAAATGAGAAAAAGGAGAGAGAGTTGAAAAAGAAGCAAAGAGAAGAGGAACTAAAATGCAAGGCAGATGAAAGAGCTTACCAAGCTGACAGGAGGGCTCAGGAAAATACTCGCAAAGCAGTCGAAAAGGCTTGCAAGGCCACTGAGAGGAATGCCAAGAATGCATAGAAGCAGAAGTCAATCGCAGAAGCATCAGTGGTTTCTACTGAGGCCAGTCACATCATTCGACTAAAGTAAAAGAAAGACCAAGATGAGCTAGATGAGATCGTTCATACGGACCTGTATTGTGGCTGCTTTGGTTGTTATGATGATGACATAGACACTGAAAGAGAATGGCTGATGGAACTGTGAGGAATGTGTAGATCATCTTGATATCATAATACCAGTAATAAAGTGTCCTCTATCTCACTTCTGTAAATTTTTGAGACATAAGAATTTAATGAAAATTGCTTGTAAGGAACAGTTTCTCCCGCTTAGTTAAGTGGTGCTCGTTTTGAAGAACTATTTTGAAACGGAAATTAGATATGGCGCGATTTGCTCCAGTGGCCAATATGTAAAATGTACGCCAAGCCGACAATTGATGCTAGTGGATACGCTAAGCTTTATGGATTTCTTTCCTTTCTAACTAAAAGAAAATCACTGGGGTTAAGTTTATAGACTAATTAAAGAGGCTTTGGTCTTTGATTATAACCTAGAACCAAGTTCTGAAAGTGATCCAAAGCTAAGTTATGAGCTGAAGCGCAAACCTCGGCCGATAAATGATGACTTAAGTTACCACTTTTTCTTGTGGCAGCAAAATCATAGTAGCATATGGTTATGTTTGGGTGGAGCTAGCAGCCTCCTTCAACCTGCTTCCCATCCTAATTAAGTCCACAACCATGTGATACAACTGTTCTACCCAACCTGCTAGAGATTAGTATTATTGTGGGTGTGGTATGTGGAAATGGTCTGGTATGTGAACATTGCACACTCTCCAGAAATCTATGCATACCACCAAACACAGCTAGCTCCTTATGTAGTGTGGCTCATGAGCGTGTTCCTCTGCTCCTATTTGATTAAGTATTTAGGTAGGGCATTGACTGGGTATGATTTATTTAGTAGCTTTGAATAATTTGCATAAGTACTCATTATAAATGGGGTTGCTAAGCAACCAGAGTTTTACAATTTAGGTTTGTGAGCGAATACAAGCATAACAAGACTATTGCTGCATTCACGCAAGTAATTCACTCATTGGACTGGTGTTGCTGCTGTTGGTTTTGCAGTAAGAAGTGATGAAGCATCAGCCATTCCTGCAGTTTCCACCAAAGAAAAGACTAAGTTACTTGTCTCTGTTGTATTTGCTGTAGAAATACAAGAAATATGTGCCCGAAATCCCTGAATCAGAGAATCATCGTCTAATTGCTGAGGCATTGTATTTTGGGGAAGATAAGCCAGATCTTCTAGAGTTAATCCACATGTGGGGGATATTAGATATTAAGGCTAAAGACAAAGAAAACCAATATCAACAAAGGCTAAATAAATGTGTACAGCTCGTGAATATGGTATTAGTAATGCATACTATTTACAGGAGGGCCGCTCTTGAAACCTGCAAGCATTCTGCTATATATCCACACAACTTACGGAAGTCTGCTGCACATAATGTGTGGAGGGAAATTGGGAGGATAGCGCCCAAATTATTGTTCATATTTTAAAGATGGAAACAATAATTTGAAGTATATTTATTAAAGTTCAAAATAGTTTAGTCCAGAGAGAGCATTCGTTTCATGCATTATATACTAATAGTGAAGCATTTAAGAGCTTTATAGTATAAATGCACATGATGAATCTCAAGTTTACCAATTCTCTGCCCTCTGTGCTTCTTCACATTGCTAGCATATCTAATACTAGAGTAATGCGTATGTCTTTATCAACTGGTTGTATTGCATGAGGTGGGGAGAAGGGTGTGCCCCAGCCTGGCCACAGTATTATTGCATGGGGGAGAAGGGCCTGGCCCTCTCTGGCCACACAAGTAAAGTGAGCTGGGGCGAAGGGTCTGCCCCTGCCTAGCCAGTAGCCACACAAGTAAAGTGTTGAATGAGGTGGGGAGAAGGGTCTGCCCCAGCTTGGCCAGAGTATTGCATGGGGGAGAAGGGCCTGGCCCTCTCTGGCCACACAAGTAAAGTGAGCTGGGGGAAGGGTCTGCCCCATCCTGGCCACACAAGTGCAACAGGTGACCTGACAGAATTCTTGGTCTCTAGCTAAAGCTAGGCATTACCAAAAATGTATCAGGAAATACTGTTTTGATACTTTATAACTCAAATCAAATTAGGGTTAGCCAAGTAGCTAGCTTGCTGCAGCATAAGAGCCTACCCTGTACTTCTCTGTGCTGATAATCAGCTTAGGCTTCCCTACAAATCCTTCTGTATGTCCCAGTTACATGTTCAGCATTAGTGTTGGTAGAATAGAATTGTATTTTGCGATCAGATTCTGGAACTATATATGTTTGCATCTCATTATGTGTGTGGGTGTGTGTATCAGAGGAGGATGGCTCTGTGAAAGTAAGTAACTCCATTAGTGAAGTGATGTCACTTAATCATTACTGTGATTTTATTTATGATGATGTCATGGCTTTAATTTTCATTATGTAAATCCTAGTTTAGTTCACTATAGTTTGTAAGTTTAGTTAAGACTCTCAAGCTACTACATTTACTGGTGACGGGATTTACTTGAGAGATGTCTGAGAATGAAAGAGAGAGAGGAGCTGCTGAAACAGGAGAAGCTGACATTGAAGCAGAATCTGCACCAGATCATTCATTCTAGTGGGAAAGCTAGAACAGTTAGATCTCAGAGTGACTCAATCTTCAAAAGGGCTATGCTATTCCTCAATACAAACAATGTACTGAAGGAGAGGAGAGTTGCTACCTTCCTTAGTGCTATGGGGAAGAATACATATCAGACTCTCAGAATCTGATGACACCAGCAAGAGGCTCCAGAACAAAACTTTGAAGGACATATCGACGTGTTATCAAACACTTTAAGCCTAAGCAGTGATTATCTCTGTTTCAATACAGGGTGCAAATGAGTCAGTAGGAGACTACATAGCAGAGCTGCGAAAATTGACAATTCATTGAATTTGAGGACCTCCTAGATGATGCTGTCAGTGACAGGTTCGCATGTGGCCTCAAGAGTGAAGCTATGCCAAAAAGAAGCTGTTAATTGAAGCGAACTACCTCAAGCAATCTATAGAAATAGCACAGAACATGGGAATCTACTGCATCACAGACAAAGCAATTGCAAAGCCATTGGAATCATGAGCAATGTGACTTTTCAAGTTCAGGGTAACAGTTGTAACATGTTGTAGACAATAACTCCAGCCCCACCCATGTCTGCCAATTGTCACAAATGTGGCAAGACAGATCACATTCTGTAAACTGCTCTAGAATAACACCTTTACCCAGAAAAGTGTGGAAGAGGATCTCATAGCGAGGGCAACATCATGGCAAGGAGAGTGCAGGAGGAATCAAAGGAGTTCCAAGATGAGGAACTCACATCCGAGCACTAAATCATGTCAAAACCAACTTTACATAGTGGACTTGCACAGAAAGCCATAAGTCATGGAAGTTGACACTGGAGTCTACATGCCGCAGATGCAGTTTTTTCCACAGAAGATGTTGAAACCATCAAAGGCTCTCTTATCTGCGTATTCTGGACAACCCATCACTTCACTTAGTGAAGTTGATGTTGTTTTGTCCTACAATGACTAGTAAGCTACCCATCATTAGTAGTAGTGACTATAACAGGCCCAAGTAGTGACTAGAACAGGTCCAAGTAGTGACTAGAACAGGCCCAAGTAGTGACTAGAACAGGCCCAAGTAGTGACTAGAACAGGCCCAAGTAGTGACTAGAACAGGTCCAAGTAGTGACTAGAACAGGCCCAAGTAGTGACTAGTACAGGCCCAAGTAGTGACTATAACAGACCCAAGTAGTGACTAGAACAGGCCCAAGTAGTGACTAGAACAGGCCCAAGTAGTGACTAGAACAGGCCCAAGTAGTGACTAGAACAGGCCCAAGTAGTGACTAGAACAGGCTCCAGTAGTGACTAGAACAGGCCCAAGTAGTGACTAGAACAGACCCAAGTAGTGACTAGAACAGGCACAAGTAGTGACTAGAACAGATCCAAGTAGTGACTAGAACAGGCCCAAGTAGTGACTAGAACAGGCCCAAGTAGTGACTAGAACAGGCCCAAGGAGTGACTAGAACAGGTCCAAGTAGTGACTATAACAGGCCCAAGTAGAGACTAGAACAGGCCCAAGTAGTGACTAGAACAGGCCCAAGTAGTGACTAGAACAGGCCCAAGTAGTGACTAGAACAGGCCCAAGTAGTGATTAGAACAGACCCAAGTAGTGACTAGAACAGGTCCAAGTAGTGACTATAACAGGCCCAAGTAGTGACTAGAACAGGCCCAAGTAGTGACTAGAACAGGCCCAAGTAGTGACTAGAACAGGCCCAAGTAGTGACTAGAACAGGCCCAAGTAGTGATTAGAACAGACCCAAGTAGTGACTAGAACAGGTCCAAGTAGTGACTAGAACAGGTCCAAGTAGTGAATAGAACAGGCCCAAGCAGTGACTAGAACAGGCCCAAGTAGTGACTAGAACAGGCCCAAGTAGTGACTAGAACAGGCCCAAGTAGTGACTAGAACAGGCCCAAGTAGTGACTAGAACAGGCCCAAGTAGTGACTAGAACAGGTCCAAGTAGTGACTAGAACAGGCCCAAGTAGTGACTAGAACAGGCCCAAGTAGTGACTAGAACAGGCCCAAGTAGTGACTAGAACAGGCCCAAGTAGTGATTAGAACAGGTCCAAGTAGTGAATAGAACAGGCCCAAGAAGTGACTAGAACAGGCCCAAGTAGTGACTAGAACAGGCCCAAGTAGTGACTAGAACAGGCCCAAGTAGTGACTAGAACAGGCCCAAGTAGTGACTAGAACAGGCCCAAGTAGTGACTAGAACAGGTCCAAGTAGTGACTATAACAGGCCCAAGTAGTGACTAGAACAGGCCCAAGTAGTGACTAGAACAGGCCCAAGTAATGACTAGAACAGGCCCAAGTAGTGATTAGAACAGGCCCAAGTAGTGACTAGAACAGGCCCAAGTAGTGACTATAACAGGCCCAAGTAGTGACTATAACAGGCCCAAGTAGTGACTAGAACAGGCCCAAGTAGTGACTAGAACAGGCCCAAGTAGTGACTAGAACAGGCACAAGTAGTGACTAGAACAGGCCCAAGTAGTGACTAGAACAGGCCCATGTAGTGACTAGAACAGGCCCAAGTAGTGACTAGAACAGGCCCAAGTAGTGACTAGAACAGGCCCAAGTAGTGACTAGAACAGGCCCAAGTAGTGACTAGAACAGGCCCAAGTAGTGACTAGAACAGGTCCAAGTAGTGACTAGAACAGGCCCAAGTAGTGACTAGAACAGGCCCAAGCAGTGACTAGAACTGGCCCAAGTAGTGACTAGACCAGGCCCAAGTAGTGTGATATAATCAGGAAAAGGAATTGCCTTCAGAACATTAGGCTCTTATCATCTTAAAACTCCAACACAGCAAACAAGATGACAATCACAATCAGATAAGGTAAGGTAACTAAAATGACCACGTCCAGAAAAGGGAGGGAGGGGAAATGGGAAATGAAAAACATTTGACAAAGTTATCATAACATTCACCCCATCCTTTCAGATGTTCATTATCATAGGTTGAGTCTATCAGGTGCACGCCTGTTGCGCTCCGAACGTCTGAGCAGCAGGGCATCCTCAGTAGCAGGAACAGGGGCTTCGGGAGCACCTCTTTGGATCGCATCAGAATCACATCCCACCACTTCACTGTTCACAGGTGCACCGGGCTCAGGCAGAAGGTCATTACTCAGTATAACATCCCCAGGTGGAGCCAGGTGTCGGATCGATACAGTAGTCTCTCGTCCATCAGCATGCCGAATGTGTGCATATTGAGGGTTGGCCTGCAGGAGCTCAACTTCGTCCACTAGTGGTTCATCCTTTCTGGTACGGACATGTCGCTTGAGTAGTACTGGACCAGGATTCATGAGCCAGGAGGGTATCGATTCGCCCGTGGAAGAGCGTCTCTCAAAATTGAAGAGCCTCTCATGGGGACTGCAGTTGGTGGCTGTGCACAGCAGAGAACGCAATGAGTGCAGTGCATCTGGGAGCACGTCTTGCCAACATGCCATTGGGAGGCCGCGTGTCTTGAGTGCCATGGTTACAGACTTCCAAACTGTCCCATTGTATCTTTCTACTTGTCCATTGCAAGCTGGGTTGTAAGCAGTAGTGCGACTAGCAGCGATCCCTCTGTTTAAGAGAAAATGATGCAACTCCACACTCATGAAGGAGGAGCCCCTGTCAGAGTGGACGTATGCTGGCATCCCAAAAATAGAAAACAGCTGGCATAGGCATTGTATGACAGTTTGGGCACTGACATCCTTGCATGGGAAGACAAAAGGGAACCGGCTGTACTCATCAATTATATTGAGAAAGAAGATGTTCCGATTATTTGACTTCAATGGACCTTTGAAGTCGGTTCAGTCTCTCAAATGGCCGAGTAGCCTTTATCAGATGTGCTTGTACAGGTTTGTGAAACTGAGGTTTATGTTCGGCACACACCCTACAAGCCTTGGTCATCTGTCTCACTTCTTCAACTGAATATGGTAAATTCCGAGTTCTCACAAAGTGGAACATACGAGTTACTCCAGGGTGACAAAGTGAGTTATGAAGTTCCATCAGATCCGTACCACAAGAGACAGCACAGGATGCTCGAGAAAATGTATCAGGGGGAATATTTTCAACTCCTGGACGGTACATAATATCAAAGCTGTAACAAGATAGCTCCATCCTCCAACGCATAATCTTGTCATTTTTAATTTTTCCCCTCAGTTTGTTGTCAAACATGTATGCGACGGAACGTTGATCTGTCTTTATGGAGAAATGCCTTCCTGTAAGGTAGTGCTTCCAGTGGCGAACTGTTTCGATGATAGCTTGGGCTTCTTTCTCAACTGATGCATGCCTAACCTCAGAACCCTGTAATGTGCGGGAGAAGAATGCTACCGGACGTCCATTTTGGTTGAGGGTAGCAGCAATGGCAAATTCCGATGCATCGGTCTCAACTTCGAATGGTATGCTTTCGTCAATGGCACACACAACTGACTGCTCAATGTCCCTTTTTAGGGTTTCAAAAGCAGTTCTGGCCTCTTTAGAAATCGGGAAACTAGAGGTGATTGAGAGGGGTCTTATCTTCTCAGAGTAACATTGAATCCATTGTGAATAGTAAGAAAAGAATCCAAGGATTCGACGGAGACTTTTCATATCATTAGGAACAGGGAGTTGTTGCAGAGGGCGTAGACGATCAGGATCTGGCCTGATCTCCCCTTCTTCAATGACTGAGCCAAGAATTGCCAGTTTTCGAGTGGAAAACACACATTTCTCTTCATTATAGATAATCTGGCGTCGAGAAGCTGCTTCCAAAAAATGCTCGAGATTTATATCATGCTCTTTCTGATCTTTCCCACATATTGTAATGTTGTCAAGGTAAGGAAAAGTCGCCTGCAGCTTTTCTTCAGCTATTATGGTATCCATTGCTCTTTGAAAACATGCCACTCCATTCGTCACTCCAAATGGTACTCGTGTAAATTGGTACAATGCCTTACCAGCCTGGAATGCAGTGTAGGGTTTGTCAGTGTCTTTGATGAGGACTTGGTGGTAGGCACTGCGTAAATCGATGGTGCTGAAGACCCGGTACTGTGCAATAGTATTGACAGTAAAATCAATACGGGGTAGGGGGTATGCATCCAGGAGAGTGAAACGATTTATCGTCTGTGAATAATCAATGACCAGACGCTTCTTGTGGCTTTCATTGTGGGTCACCACGACTTGGGCTCGCCATGGTGAGATACTGGGCTCTATGATTCCTTCCTTGAGTAGGCGTTGAACTTCTGTGTCAATGAACTTTCTGTCATCGTAGTTGTACCTCCGTGATTTGGTGGCGATAGGATGACAGTCAGCAGTCAGATTGGCAAAGAGATCCGGAGGTTCAACCTTCAACGTGCTGAGTCCACAAACCACAAGAGGTGACTGAGGCCCACCATGATGGAAGGTGATACTCTGGTGCTGCTTCTGAAAATCAAGTCCAAGTATTATATCAGCACACAAGCCTGGGAGGATTGACACATGAAGACCTGAGTACTTCTTACCTCCAAGCTCTAAACTAAGAATGCAGTATCCAAGAGTCTTTGCAGACAGCGAAGATTGGGCCATGGCAATGTCCCTATGTTCAGAATGTTTTTGGAGGCTAAGAGAATCTACAAGGCAGGGATAAATGAAACTCTCTGTGCTGCAGGAGTCTATTAGTGCCCTAGTACTTACACCATTGATAGTGAGCTCAGAGCTGGACTTGAGCAGGGATGACGGTGTATTAGAATCGATCGCCGCTAGTGTAGGGTACATAGCTGCAGCACTACTGTTTTCAGACTGGCTATGGGCAGGGTTAGACCTGCAGACTTTGGCAAAGTGCCCCTTTTTCTGACACTTGTTGCATGTCGCATCCTTAGCCGGGCATTTCAGGCGAGGGTGCTTGTTGTAACCACAGAAGTAACACTTAGCACCAGCAGTGACTGCAAGGGTACTGTCCAAGGATTCCTCAGTGTGGGTGTGGGATAAGGTTGTGGCAGTTGTTGGGCCAAGGAAGCTTGGTGAACTGTAGGATTCAGAGCTCTTCTGGGCAGCATCTAGGGACCGAGCCTGTGTGAACATCGTATTTAGGTCCAGAGTATTATTCTCAAGCAGTCTCTGGCGAATGACATTGGACTGCAGTCCAGTGATGAAGGCATCACGTACAGCCTCATCTCTGTACATAGTCTCAGTAACATTCTGGAAGTTACAGTCCTTAGACAGCGACTTGAGCGACTGAAGAAACTCGTCGAGCGTCTCTCCACTTTTCTGTCGTCGGGTGGCCAATAGATGTCGGGAAAACACCTCGTTGGCGGGCTTTACATACTGGGCTTTCAGTAAGCCGATGGCCTCATCGTAGTTCGTGCAATGCTCGATGTATTCAAAGATCCGTGGACTAACATAGTTCGTTAATACAAATAGCTTGTTAAGTCCCTCCCTAGGCAGGACAGAGAGAAAGTTCTCGAAGGTGCGAAGCCAGTGAAGCCAGTCCTTGCTAGCAGAACTCGAGCTTGGATCTGTATCTAGCTTCTCCGGTCGTAGGAGTCGATCCATAAGTTTTAAGATGATAAGATTGTGATATAATCAGGAAAAGGAATTGCCTTCAGAACATTAGGCTCTTATCATCTTAAAACTCCAACACAGCAAACAAGATGACAATCACAATCAGATAAGGTAAGGTAACTAAAATGACCACGTGCAGAAAAGGGAGGGAGGGGAAATGGGAAATGAAAAACATTTGACAAAGTTATCATAACAAGTAGTGACTAGAACAGGCACAAGTAGTGACTAGAACAGGCCCAAGTAGTGACTAGAACAGGCCCAAGTAGTGACTAGAACAGGCCCAAGTAGTGACTAGAACAGGCCCAAGTAGTGACTAGAACAGACCCAAGTAGTGACTAGAACAGGCACAAGTAGTGACTAGAACAGACCCAAGTAGTGACTAGAACAGGCCCAAGTAGTGACTAGAACAGGCCCAAGTAGTGACTAGAACAGACCCAAGTAGTGACTATAACAGGCCCAAGTAGTGACTAGAACAGGCCCAAGTAGTGACTAGAACAGGCCCAAGTAGTGACTAGAACAGGCCCAAGTAGTGACTAGAACAGACCCAAGTAGTGACTAGAACAGGCCCAAGTAGTGACTAGAACAGGCCCAAGTAGTGACTAGAACAGGCCCAAGTAGTGACTAGAACAGGTCCAAGTAGTGACTAGAACAGGCCCAAGTAGTGTCTAGAACAGGCCCAAGCAGTGACTAGAACAGGCCCAAGTAGTGACTAGAGCAGGCCCAAGTAGTGATTAGAACAGGCCCAAGTAGTGACTAGAACAGGCCCAAGTAGCGACTAGAACAGGCCCAAGTAGTGACTAGAACAGGCCCAAGTAGTGTCTATAACAGGCCCAAGTAGTGACTAGAACAGGCCCAAGTAGTGACTAGAACAGGTCCAAGTAGTGACTAGAACAGGTCCAAGTAGTGACTAGAACAGGCCCAAGTAGTGACTAGAACAGGCCCAAGTAATGACTAGAACAGGCCCAAGTAGTAACTAGAACAGGCCCAAGTAGTAACTAGAACAGGCCAAAGTAGTGACTAGAACAGGCCCAAGTAGTGACTAGAACAGGCCCAAGTAGTGACTAGAGCAGGCCCAAGTAGTGATTAGAACAGGCCCAAGTAGTGACTAGAACAGGCCCAAGTAGTGACTAGAACAGGCCCAAGTAGTGACTAGAACAGGCCCAAGTAGTGTCTATAACAGGCCCAAGTAGTGACTAGAACAGGTCCAAGTAGTGACTAGAACAGGCCCAAGTAGTGACTAGAACAGGTCCAAGTAGTGACTAGAACAGGTCCAAGTAGTGACTAGAACAGGCCCAAGTAGTGACTAGAACAGGCCCAAGTAATGACTAGAACAGGCCCAAGTAGTAACTAGAACAGGCCCAAGTAGTAACTAGAACAGGCCAAAGTAGTGACTAGAACAGGCCCAAGTAGTGACTAGAACAGGCCCAAATAGTGACTAGAACAGACCCAAGTAGTGACTAGAACAAGCCCAAGTAGTGACTAGAACAGGTCCAAGTAGTGACTAGAACAGGCCCTAGTAGTGACTAGAACAGGCCCAAGTAGTGACTAGAACAGGTCCAAGTATTGACTATAACAGGCCCAAGTAGTGACAAGAACAGGCCCAAGTAGTGACTAGAACAGGCCAACCAAGTAGTGACTAGAACAGGTCCAAGTAGTGACTAGAACAGGTCCAAGTAGTGAATAGAACAGGCCCAAGCAGTGACTAGAACAGGCCCAAGTAGTGACTAGAACAGGCGCAAGTAGTGACTATAACAGGCCCAAGTAGTGACTAGAACAGGTCCAAGTAGTGACTAGAACAGATCCAAGTAGTGACTAGAACAGGCCCATGTAGTGACTAGAACAGGCCCAAGTAGTGACTAGAACAGGCACAAGTTAGTGACTAGAACAGGCCCAAGTAGTGACTAGAACAGGCCCATGTAGTGACTAGAACAGGTCCAAGTAGTGACTAGAACAGGTCCAAGTAGTGACTAGAACAGGCCCAAGTAGTGACTAGAACAGGCCCAACTAGTGACTAGAACAGGTCCAAGTAGTGACTAGAACAGGCCCAAGTAGTGACAAGAACAGGCCCAAGTAGTGACTAGAACAGGCGCAAGTAGTGACTAGAACAGGCCCAAGTAGTGGAACAGGTGACTAGAACAGACCCAAGTAGTGACTATAACAGGCCCAAGCCTGTTAGGATGGAACTGGTTCAGCATTTTATGTTTCGATTGGAAGTCCATTAATGCAGTGCACCACCAAACAGTAGTATTAGAATAGCTGGAGAAGTATCAAGGGGTGTTCAGGGAAAGACTAAGAAAATTGAAAGGTCGTGAAGCCAAGATCCATGTAGACCTGACTGCTCAACCACATTTACTGCAGATTCCATATGCCACAAGAAGCAAAGTGGAGGCTGAACTTGAGCACCTGAAGGAAGAAAAAAAGAAAAAAAGAACAGCCTGTTCAATTCATTGATTGGGCAGCCCCAATTGTGCCAGTCCTGAAAGCAGACAAATGGTCACTTGGGATCTGTGCAGGATCGACTCCCATTTGGTGTATCGGGTATTTTTCAGAGAGTAACAGAGTCCAATTTGGTTAGAATACCAATGTTGTTGTGTACCTTGATGGTACTGTGGCGGCTTGGCTTTTCCCGCCAACTTTATTGAATTATTCTAATTAATCATGCAATTTATTCTTTGACCCTTTACCAATATATGATTTTGTTCTGAACATCAAATAAAAACTTTCCTGTCAAATTAGGAGTCCCATGAACGGTCATTTCTGGACTCCTATAGTACACTGGTGACAGGACGAACAGATCTAGCTGTGTAGTCCACAAAGAAAGTATAAACATTGCACAGACAGTACGTGAACCATACGGAATGCAGTCATGTGCTATGCATGCTGTGCACGCCGCTCCGAGACAAAACTTGATTTTTGGAGTTCTGAAAATCAGCCTATGGTGAGTCTCGTATTCTGATTCAACCTTGTTATATCGCCAAAACCAAGGCCATGAGTATTTAACTTGTTTTTAGTAAATTATTCATGGCAATGTTGTAGATCAACCTCTGTGATCTACAATGTCTCCATACTACGACAATGACAGGATTAAACAAGATTGATAAGCTTCACAAAAACTATTTCACAATCCCCAGCCTGACATGAGGTGGGGTGATGGTGCTCTCCTTTTAGACCCCCATTGCCCCTTTACCTCATGTCACTACTTATGCATACATTACATTCATCACATTATATCAGTTCATGTTCTAGGTTTGCCTGTGCAGGCCTCTTATCTATCATTCTTCATGTCGGGGCTTGTAGTTGGGGCTTGCCCAGGCGGGTGATCCCCAACAGGCAAATTAGCTGGAAAAGTACTAGCTAGCATCCTTGAAGTCTTGGCCAGAGATAGCAGAGCTGGCATGCTCCCGAGAGCTGGTTGGTGTTCATTGCCTTGAAGGTCAAGGTTGGACTGCTGGGGTAGCACCATAATGTGGAGGATTACTCCAAGTTTCCAGCAAGTTGGGGTCCATGCTATGTCCTGTGTCTGTGAAGTGGCACAGGGTTTGTAGATGTATTTGGTTCTGTATGTTGTTAGGATAGTTGCAGTGCTCATCAATTGACTGATCACATCATCATCTAGGAAGTCATCTTCGATCTCTTGTACTCAATTGTGATTTTATCCACCATACATTCCATCAGTCCATGTTTGTCAAAGAATCATTTTCTATGTCCACTAGATCCCTACAAAACTTCCTCCATGTGTCAGCCATTGTATGTTGGAAACTTTGGGCCAAGTTCTATAGTGAAGTAGAGCCGTAGACCGATGCCCGTGCTAGCTCAAATGGACCTCTGGGATGTTGGTGTGCAATAGCCACTAATATAAAATATTCTATTTGTAGAGGCTTCAGGTGACTGCTGGTAGCCTGTCTAACTTCCATTAGCAATGTGAATGTGAACAGAGCACAGCACTAGAATAAGGAGCACATGGTTAATAACAATCTGTCATAGTCAGAAGCAGCAAAATATTACGTACTATATAAGTATATAAATATCTACACAAATATGAGGAGTGTAATGTAAAAAGGAGTCTTCCATCAAGTTCCACACTTGCAGTAAACAGGGAATACACTGTTACTGAGTAGCAAGCCACTCCTTCACTGCCTCCCTGTCCCTCTCCTGCTACTTTGCGTAGAGCTGGATGGCCTCACAGTTCTGCTTCACCACCCTATTAGCCACTGCCCACGGGTTCTTCGTAAAGAACTTCTCCACCTCATACGCATGTTCTTCCGAAGCAAACCCACTGGTGTTTACCTGCATGCATACAAGTAGGAGTTAGTTTGGGGGCATGTCCTCTGAGCATGAACAAACAGAACTTGATTGAATATGAACTACAATGACTGCCAGTACTTGTAAGCTGAGTAGCTGGCCACCTCAGCAGCAGCTAGCAGAGTAATGGGATGATGAGAGGAGGTATTCAGTTTTAACTCATTAGGGCTGATAGCAGACATATCCCTGCATGCAGGGATTTCATGTTTCATGACGATAGTGAAATTGGAAGCCATCATCAAAAGTTACACTAGATCTCACACAGTAAAATCCAACTCTAGCTGTTGGTTGGCAAGGCTGCGTCTAACCCTACTCTACCAGAATAACACCTGGTTTGTGAAATGGTGAGGTTTACGGTGGCAAGCATTGTTGTCTTCTACAAAAGCAAAAGACTTAAAAAAGTGCGTAGCTACTGTTGTTATAGTATTAAATGGTTTCATTTTAACGTGGAAGTATTCTGGGAGAAAATCATTTGCCTGATGTACTAGTGCTTAGAAGACAGAGGTACCACCTATCCAAAGCTAAAATGGCTGCTATGGTCGTCATGCTAGAGCTTAGAAGACCGAGGGTACCAATTATGTAAAGCTAAAATGACTGCTATGGTCTTCAGCCTAAACACTAGTGTTCTAGAGAAACAATTCCCAATCTTTAGATTGTTGCTAAGCTAGCTAGCATATCAACAATGCTTACCTGATAGAACCCTCAAGCCATGAAGAAGTCATCCGCCTTGACCCTTGCTAGTTACTACATTACATAAAATTCAGGCATACATGTGTGACATATTAAAAATAAAAATAAAAATTGCCCTAAAATAGGCAGCTCAGTTTTGACTTTGGCACTTGGTGGTGCAGGATTAATGACGGTTCTTTAACAGACTAGAGTAATTAACACCATCTTCTTCTAGTAGGTATGTTATAGATTACAACAGATCATATTACAGGAAAAGGCAAACATTTCTAAGGGCTTATATTTTTATTTCCAATTCATGAAAATTTAGCCTCAGTTATGTACTCTGAGCTTAAGCAAACAAAACTGGAATGACCTCGACTACTTGTCAGTATTTTGTACGCTCCTATAATATAGCTCTCATAATGGAGGCCAACAAGTAGCTAGCATCAGATTTAGTAGCATTATGGAGATGAGTAGCTCTAGCCATCCAAGCAGCAGCTAGCAGAGTTATGGAAACTGAGTAGCAGTCATCTGAGCAGAAGCAAGCGTTATGGAGACTGAGTAGACAATCATCTGAGCAGCAGCTAGCAAGTGTTATGGAGACAAGATTTCGCTAAGACTGAACCCGTTTATATAGGGTCTTAAACGTGTGGACATGTGGGTAACCACACCCACTTTAAATACTAGGTTAAATGAAATCACGAAATTATAAACCCTGAGATCTTATGGTACATACATATACAGTAGGGGTGGGGTGACATATATATATACCCCATGCTATACCAGCACTCACTTAACAAGTAATGCTGTGGGCATATGGTACATGCATATACAGTAGGGGTGGGGGTGACTCATATATACCCCATGCTATACCAGCACACACTTAACAAGTAATGCTGAGGGGCAAAAAGCACACATCAAGGTATTAGTGAGTTCCATAGACACATAATATGTAACAAATGACGTAAATTTTCATCCGGGCCTGTCCACAAGGGCTCCAGACTAGACTGGAAGCAACTGATGTGGTAGCTACAGCAAACAATAGACTAAAGGCCAGTTCACAATATGTCATGAGGCCATGGCATTTCCTCGCTTTGAGCAGTTCACAATATCTGCCTGGTCGCATCACATCCCTTGGCTTACTACCAACAATTATGAAACCACACCCATTAATTAATGAGCCTTCAATCTCTAATTGACTTGCTAGATGTAACCATGTACTAAGAAAGTTCCGCACCATCTCTATCAACCTTTCCACATTCATCTCTTCCTTGGCGAAACCTTTGCCCTCCGAAACACAAATAAAGCACACCAACATGTGTTGACCGATGTGTTGCCACTGGAACTAGAATAGAAATCGAGTTTATTCAAGCAAATCAACTTCATGTTCACAATGTCACCAAAAATTATGTGTTGAATAGCTTAGCTAGTGCGAGTGGCATATTGTGACCGGACTTAATCCTTACCCACATCTGACTTCTACTTGTGATGAAGTTACAGCAGTCAGCAGGAGTCAAGGATGCCTTCTTCATGGCTTGAGGGTTGCACCACGTAAACCGAATGTTATGCTATCTAGCTTAGTGCAATAAAAGTAAAGGAAATATGGAATACCTTGTCTCTGCTAATCTGTAGCTCACTATCATTCATGTCAAGCACCATAGTGGTCATTTTAGCTATTGGCTAGCTTGCTGCTATATCCAGAAACACTGCTGTTTTTCTAGTAGAGAATGATTAGATGCAACCTTGCCAGCCAGAAGGTTGTAGTAGAATTGAACTTGTGAGCTCTAGTAAAGATTCTTTGTAATGGTGACAAAGTTGAGCTCCTTGTATGGATATATGTATCTACTATCCACAGGAACATAAAACCTCCATGCCCAGCAAAATATCCTCAGGAACATGAAATCTCCATGCACAGCAGAATATCCTCGGGAACATGAAACTTCCATGCACAGCAGAGCACATATGAACCATTCCTATTCTCATGCTCTAACCATCATCATGAATAGTAGCATGCTCTAACCAGTCCCATTCTACTAACAGAAGCACACTCAACTTTTGATTGAAAAAAGTAGAAGGATAAGAACTGCAAAAATATGCTAGAAAAGGGGAGAGAAGGAAGGAAAGGAAAGTGCCTGTTTGTGTGCAGCTAGAGCTCTGGTGTAGTTGTAAATAAACAGAAGAAGAAAAGAAAAGGCAACAGTTGTGGTCTGCCCCACTCCCCTCTCCCCCCCTCCCCTCCCACACTTATCCTGACTCTACTGACTGCTGTGCTCTAACAACTAGGAGGAATATTTTCCAAGGGTTAACTATTTGTGGAGACAAAGGAAATATTTGAGGATTGTGTAGTATATAGTGCGAGCCACAGCAAGCTCTACTGCTGCTCCTCACTGTGCCTATTCATGGCTGGACACCAACCATGAAAAGTGCCAATAGTAACTAGCATGCAGTGTGAGCCACAGCAAGCTCTACTGCTTCTCACTGTGCCTATTCATGGCTGAACACCAACCATGAAAAGTGCCAATAGTAACCTAGCATGCAGTGGTAGCCACAGCATGCTCTACTGCTCCTCACTGTGCCTATTCATGGCTGGACACCAACCATGAAAAGTACCAATAGTAACCTAGCATACAGTGGGAGCCACAGCAAGCTCTACTGAAACCATGAAAAGTGCCAATAATAACCCCTGGAAGATACTCCTCTATCTGATATATGCACCTCCATCAGCTTCTCAAAGGTGTCTTCACCACCATTGGCCAAGGAGAGATAGGAAATGGCAAACTTCAGGTTATAATCAATGGGCTCTCGGCTGGTCACATGATCATATAATCTCCTCTTAACCTCTGCGATGACCTCCAAGACTCCATTCTTGCCCATCTGACCAATCACAAGACTTCGTAGAATCACATCTAGAGGCCCTGCATAACCAGATATAATACAGCTTGGCCCACTTTTATAAATGATGGACGTCCCTCCAACTGCCTTTTCCCAATCCATACCTCATATCTGACCTATACATTGGCAGCTTTTTAGTTGCCTAAATTAGTACCAAAAAAACCACCACCATGCTTGCATCCTTCACTAAGGCAGTGCTTGCATCCTTCACTGAGGCAGTGCTTGCATCCTTCACTGAGGCAGTGCTTGCATCCTTCACCAAGGCATTGCTTGCATCCTTCACCAAGGCAGTGCTTGCATCTTCACCAAGGCAGTGCTTGCATCCTCCACGAAGGCAGTGCTTGCATCCTTCACCAAGGCAGTGCTTGCATCTTCACCAAGGCAGTGCTTGCATCCTCCACGAAGGCAGTGCTTGCATCCTTCACCAAGGCAGTGCTTGCATCCTTCACTAAGGCAGTGCTTGCATCCTTCACTAAGGCAGTGCTTGCATCCTTCACTAAGGCAGTGCTTGCATCCTTCACTGAGGCAGTGCTTGCATCCTTCACCGAGGCAGTGCTTGCTTCTTCACCAAGGCAGTGCTTGCATCCTCCACGAAGGCAGTGCTTGCAGTAAACCTCAAAATCATATGTGTGACAAAACCTTGAAATTAATCTTTCTCTCACCACCTCACAGAACTTGTATACAACAGGTCCACTCTTAAAAATTTTGTACCAAAATGTTTCAATGCACTTCCACAACTACTCTGCAGTAGCTGGATAATAACGATGATGCAATGGGGTATCTACAAGACATGTTTTTGCAATTTGCTAGTAGAATTTTTTATTACTACCATCATACTATTCCTGGAACAAAGCAGTTGGTTAGAATCATGTTGAGATCTGTTGATGTCGCACAAACAAGCTAAATACATGATGTGAACGAATGCCCTGTGCTCAGTTCTGATGAATCATGGATAATCTAATAACTGTGCCATTTGTTGATACTCTGACAGGTGGTTATAGGCTATTGGTGGACATCTGCGGATGAACTCCGGTAACTCTGCCATCCATGGATGCTCCATGCACATCCCTAACTTGGTCATCCATGACACAGGGGTGACGAGGACAATACTGGACACATTTATTACCCTTTACCTAATACTTCTATATATGTGTTTTTAAAAATAAACCTGTATTATATTTGGAGTTCATAGATCAAGGTCCTGTAAATGTTTGTTGACATTTGTGAACTTTGATTTATTGTATATTTTTGCTCCATATATACAGAGGAACCTCATTTATCTAGCAGTGTGGGACAAAGAGGTGCCTGTAACTTTGAAACTGTAAATTATTTCATATTCAATTTTTAATAATTCCTAAAATATTACAGTATGACCTTCATGTTTGCATGCTGCAGTCTTATCTCCACTTCTGTCTAACCTGTCACTTCTTTTGTACATTATACAAACTGAGGTATATATGTACTTCATGATTCCAAGGAGTCATAGTCTGGGATGCGTGAGTGCAAGAAAAAGGGAGTTCCAATTAATAAGTAGCAGGTTCATCATCACTACTACAACATTTGTGTTTCTATTATTGTGAAGCTAAAGTTAGGAATTGGACTTCACAGAGGTCAGACATAGACATTGATGTAGTGGACTGACTGCTGTAGCTCTTGACTAAAACATTGCCTTCAATACAAACTAACAACCTCCCCACCTCCCCCCCCACGCCCCATTTAACTAGAACAAAAATGTGTTTTTTTATGTTGGGTTATCCACGTATACCTCAACCATTTGGCAATAAAAAAATCATTGTTACAGATAACTAGCTCGTTATACCACTAGAGATAGTCAACCTAACACAGATGATAGTAGGAATTGATGTGTCTTCACTGCTTAACTTACAAGAGGCATTCTAGCCTTGTCCACAAGATGGCTCCTTTAAGTAGGCTGTTAGCCATGAACCCAGGACAGACTATATTATATAAGGCAATATGCATACTAATGATCAGTTTTGTGTCTTGTCATGATCTATTCTATGGTGGATATGAGGGCATCCTTCAGTAAGTTAAAGGCTCTCTTGTAGATTTTCTCCCAGTGGACCTGGTCCGACAGGTCCTTCTTGGTAAGGTCTGATAGAGGGGCCGCTATGGATGCATAGGATGGAATTAATCTTTGGTACTATCCTGCCATGCCCAGAAATGAGCGAAGGTCTTTCTTCCTCTGGGGATGGCAAAGTTCCGCATGGCATCTGTCTTGGCCACATCTGGTCTGACACAGCCACTGCCTACTAAATGGCCTAAGAAGAAGCAGTTCAAAGTGGCTAACTTACACTCACTGTAAGACCGGCCTGATGGAAGCGGGAGAGAACATAGTAACAGTGGGTCAGGTATAGTTCCCAGGTCCTGCTGAAAATGACATCATCTATGTATGCTGCCACAAACTCTGCTTTCTCTGCAAAGAGCCGATTCATCATTCTTTGCAACACGGCAGCAACCAAAAGGGCATCACCTTGAAATGATACTCACCAAATGGTGTGACAAAAGCCGTTTTATCTCTGGAGTCTACGTTTGCCAATATCCCTTGGTAAGATCAAGGGTGGTGATGTAGTTGGCTCCCACCAGCCCGTCAATCAGGTCATCTATTCTGGACATCAGGAAGGGGTCTGGATGGGTCACTGCATTGAGCTTCAGATAGTCAACACACTGCCGCACTGACCCTTCTTTCTTAGCCACTAATACGATGGGGGAGGCTCAGGCACTGCCAGAGACTTTAATCAGGTCATCTCAGAGCATCTGCTGTACATCCTACTTCACCAGCTGCAGTCTCTCATGGGGAAGTCTGTAGGGGGGGAAATGGATTGTTGGTGCATCACCTGTCTGTTCACTATCTCTGCCTGGCCAGGCTGGTCCGTGAACATCTCCTCGTGTTTTGTCAGCAGCATGATCAGCTCTTCGGTCTGCGAGGGTGTCAGGTCTGGGTTGATGAAAGTGTGTAGGATGGGGGTGATTTTGGGATGGATGAGTATGTCGCAGGCCAGGGAGGTCACCTGTTCCTGGCCATTGGCGATCATTCCCAGTAGAAGACAGCAGAGGGGGCCTCCCACCTAGTCAGCATATTCACATGGAAAGTTTGGAGTGGCTTGCTGCCGGTGTCCATGCACACATGGTAGGTGTGGAAGAGAGCTTCTCTGTACAGGAAATGGACCATGCCACTTTGCCAGCAGCTTGTTGGAAGAGGAAGGTAACATAACTAGAACCAGCTCACCCTCTTTGAGATCTCTCTGGCAGATTTTCTGGTCATATCTCTCCTTCATCTTGCCCTTGGCCTTGGATTCAGATTCCATGGCCTTCTCCCTGGCTGAGTCGAAGTGGGAGTAGACAGACTGGAGGTAGGGGAGCAAATTCTCCAGGCTAGTGGTGGGGCATTCCCAGTCCCATCTGAGGATGTCTAGTGGGCCTCTGGGTGTTTTGCCATAGAGGAGTTCAAACAGGAGTAGCCAGTGGCCTTCTGTGGGACTTCTCTGAAGGCAAATAACAGAAATGGAAGCCACTACCCGTCGAACTCCACCATGAATTTCCGTAACATAGCCTTGAGTGTTCCATTGAACATCTCTACCATCCCATTTGTCTCAGAATGGTAGGCTGAGGTCCGGATGCCCTTCATGATGAGACGGTAGAATTGTGTCATGAGGCTGCTGATGAAGTTGGTGCCCCAATCTGTCAAGATCTCGTCTGAGATAACCATCCTGCTGAAGACCCCTATCAGCGCCTCTGCCACATCATGACTGGTGATGTTTCTCATGTGAATGGCCTCGGAGAACCTGGTGCCATAGTTGCAAATGGTTAAGATGTATTTGTGGCCATCTGCCCTCATGGGAAGGGGTCCAATGAAGTCCATGGCTATGAGGGAGAAAGGGGTACATATTATAGGCAAGGTTTTGTGAGGTACCTTCCTTATCCGACCAGAGGCAGTCTTCTGGCACACATGGCACCTGCTGCACAGCTCATCAACATCTTTCATTCCTGGCCAGAAGATTCTGTTCATCATCCTGCATGTAGTCTTTGTCCTGCTAAGGTGTCTGCAAGGGAGGTTGATGAGCTGCCTTTAGAGCCGTCTCCCTGTATACACTGGGTAGTACTAGCAGAACCACCATCTCTGCCTGTATGGCTGGCTTCCGTTGACCTTGAAGAACTTGGAGTCGGGTCTGGAACACTTTTCCTGATGGCTACCAGTGAGGGGTCCTTCTGCTTTAAACCTACAAGCTGGGTTCAGCATCCATCTAGGTGGAAGGGTTGACCCCAGATGGCTGCATGTTTACGTCTCTCCTTCCTTCTTTCACTCCTACAGGACTCCTGTCGGGTTATGCGGGGCGGGGTGGTTATCCGCCAAGATGTTTAGCTCCAGGTCCGAGGTTGGCTCTTCCTTCAGTGCTGGAGGGTTGTGGGAAATCACAACAGTATCAGAACCACTTGCCTGGTCGTCAGGCTCCCCCTCTGATGCAATGCTGCTGGTGCCATCATCTAAATCACTGTCACCACTGTGCGACAACTCTGAGGTGGAGTTACTGACGGAAGAGGAGGAGAGCTCGCCAGACTCCTCTTCACTTTCAGAAGAGGGTTCAGGTGTGGCTGTGGACATATGAGTTTGGTCTGGGACATAGATGGTGAGGTCTGGTAGGTCTAGGGGTGGTTAGTTGAACTAGGAGGAGATCGCACAGACCCAGGAATTTATTGCCCAAGAGAGCATTCATCCAGAATTTGTTATTGACTGCCATCAGGTATGTGTGCTGCTTCTCTCTGACTGACACCATAACTCTGGCCAGGGGTAGTCTCATCACCACTCATGGATACCTTCTACCAGCAAGGACTTTCTTGTCATATCCTCGACTGGACCCATCTGCCCTGGATGTGGGAATGGGTGGAGCCGGTGTCGATGGCATCTTGTCCACCTGCTGTCCATTGATGCTACTGAGTGGAAGGTAAGAGGTAATGCATTGGGAGTCATGCCTACCAGGGTGAGCCCCTTCCTTGGGCATTTGATGGCAATGTGGCCATACACCTTGCAATGATAGCATCTAGTCCAAGAGTCTGGTCAAAGGCAGGTAGGCCTATATGGTCTTTCCCTCCCTCTTTGGGTCCAGCAACCCATCTGGCTTGGCTGGCTCTGGTTTGCTCAGATCCAACTTGGGTATGGGTCGGTATCCACCACCTCCTCCTGGACGAGGTTGCTCTGGGTGGGACCATGAGACCACTGGGTTGGCTTAGGCTTTAATGAACAAGATGAACTCATCTGCCAGGTTGGCTCGCTCCTTGGAAGTCTTGCGATGTTGGGTACAGACCCAGGTCGCAACATGGTCGGGTATGAGAGAGAGAGCCTTCTCCATGACCATCAATCTGCTCACTCCTTGCTTGTCGGTCTGACCAGCAGGCAAACATCAGCTCAACTCATTTGACCAGGTCATGGGTAGATTCCTTCGGTAGTAGAGCCATATCATGCCACTGGACATGGTACAAGTCTGTTGTGATGCTATGGTAGTTGAGCATGGTAGTGCAGAGGTGAGCAAAGTCCTAACGGACCCTCTGTGTCGACGGGGTGGGAAAGTTGTCCTCCTTGACCGTCGTTCAGACAGGTTCAGGGATCAGCATCCTGCTTCTAGTGGATCTGCACTAGGGAGAGAGATATGATAACCTGAGGGAATTAGACAGTGAAGGATAGCCTGGTAGTTGGAGTGGATCTATTTCAAGCCGCTGCCACCAGATGTTATGGATACCTAGCTCGTTGAGATGGCCAACCCAGTTACAGATGATATTAGGAATTGATGTGTCTCCAGTGCTTAACTTACAAGAGGCATTCTGGCCTTGTCCACAAGTTGGCTATTTATTACACAGATTCTAAGATTCCAATTGTCATGCAGTTTAAAAAATCTGTGTAATGATTGGTGTACATATTAATATAATAATAAATAACTGGTGAAGGTTTATCAAACAGTATATAGTCCTTTCAATTTATTTTATTTTATTTTAAATTTACTAGTCAGAATTGTCTTGTACATTTGGCAATAGTGCAGTTAAGCTGCTATTAATAACATTATAATTATATCATATTAACACGAATACTATAGTCAACTAGGGTTAAGGCCAGGGCAATGGCTAGTTTATGCTAGTTCAACAGTTGTATGGGCAAGGGTAGAGGTTGGATTTAGTGGTAGAAGTGGGCAATAGCTGGAGCAATTTGATTAAGTCTGACCTACTGACCATTTTATCATGATGTAAATCAGGGACAGCAAAGAATCACATTTGCACTAACTAGAGAATAGTGGTGTTATGATTAAGGTGTTGGGGAATGCAGCAAACGGAATATATAAGTCAAAAGCTGAGAAAAACAGCAGTTTTACTTTCCCTCCCACACTGCAATATATAATTTTAAACCATTTATAACCTCATCCAGAAGCTACAGCAGAAGCTTTTCCATAATTTCCTATACATCAAACCGATTGACCATCAACTTAATTTGTGTTCTTCTTTTTATAAGCATAACAAAAGCTTATAACTTTTTCCCCAAGAATAAACTTTTCAAACTGTTCAAGAATGCTAATACAAGAAGCTGCAGCTCTGATATAGAAATCAGCTCCATTGAGATAAGCGAACAAAAGCTACACCCTGCGCTTATAGTAAACAAATCCATCCAGGAGGATAGCATTCCTTTCTCTAGGCATTAAGAGTGGCTCCAGGTAAGCAAGTGTAGATGCCTGTGTAGCTGTTCTCTGAAGAAGGGATTAAAAACAACAGTCAAGGCCTGGAAGGGGCCTCAATGGTAGCAGTTGTAATATTAGAATTTTTTTTCATTTTGCTCACTTCCTTCATCAAAATGAATGTAAATTTTTTATTATGAATTATAACACATATTATGCATTTATAACTTGAATAACATCTGTGTATCTTATGGAGGTCATTCCGTATCTCTATATATCTTAAAATAGTTCATAATTTATAGAAAGGATAACGGTAACTCCAGAAAGATAGTACGGTGCAATTATAGAGAGTACAGAGAGCACAAAGATCTAGTATTATTATGATAACATGTACTCATCACAGGGCCATATCTAGGAAAATTTGACTGGGGAGGCTGTTGCGTACCATTGGCCATAGGCGTGAAGTATGCAGAAACTAAAACTATACTTCTATTTTGTGAAGTGCATATATACGAGGCTAAAAAGGCATTACAGCATTAGAACTGCTCAACAAAAACATACAGAAATGCAACAACAAAATTTAATGTTCACGGTTCTGATTAAAAGTTGCAGAATGTTACATGAGTTATCTCATTTTTATTTCACTGACTTGTCTCCAGTTAGCCTTTCTTTCATAAATATCCTTTGCAAGGTTTTGATAGTGTCTAATTGATGCCCTCCCTTTACATAAACATAAGTCCACTTATTATGCATTAAAAAATCACTTCCATCAATCTTAGTGTTTGTATTGCTCTATCAATCTATCAATTATAGCTTGATGGAATAAATTCAGTGTCATGATGATCAAGAGCATTGCTAATCCTCAACCTCTCTTCTTTCATTGAAGAACGTGTCCAAAGCTTTAGAGCAGAAAAAGATCTCTACAAGATTACTTCCCACAGGTATAGTTAAAAAGACTGTTACATTTTATTAATTGCGGGGAATGACTGAGGATTACACTCATAGAGAGCACGGCTAGCTGTACCTGGCCTTCTTTTAGGTGAAACATCCATAAAACTTTTTATTTCAACAGGGAAGTCGGTCTTCTCTTCCAAGGACATAAATTTCCAATAATAAGAAGTGAAACTATCAATTTTATTGCTACTCAGTTTGGATAAATATAGTGGTATCATAGATTCAGCTGCAATAATTTCCTTATGCTCATTGAAAATCGTGTTTCTAACTGCTCAACCACATGGTCAATAAATGAGTAATATACATTGATTCTGTAGTAATCAGAAGGAGTCTGGGTAACTTGTCCTGCATTGGCTTGATGGCACTGAACAGTAGCAGTTCATAGTTTCACAATTGTTAAATTAATAGACAAGGCTACATTTCAATTCTGCTCCAAACTTTCTCCCATCAATGATCTTTTCTGGCATCCTGAATGCATTTCTTTGCAGTGTTTACATCCCTGTATATAGGCATTTGCAAGATCACACTGTTTATCTTGTAAAGCTAGTGTCACTGAACTAAGGAAACAAAGAACTGCCTGTGTAACAACCAGTGTGACAACAAATTGGCCATCTTCTAGAAGCCGCATATATAAACAAGCATCACTTTTAGCTTCTCCCCTGCTACTATCTTTTATTCTGCCCATGGTCTCTAAGACTGTGACATATTGGGCTATAAGAGCTGAAAGAGTCCTCACCCTTGCACTCCAATGGGTGGCACAAAATTTAGGCACATGATACCTCCTTGAACCTGCTTCTATTTCAGTCAAAGACTCACTAAGCTCATCATCATCTTCAATCATGAAGAAGTCAAGAAGCTCTTTTTCTTGGTCAGTAGATGCAACTTCCCCCAAAAAATTCTTTATGCTTGGCACTACCAGATAAAAACCATGTCAACTTTTGAACATCATCAAAAAGGTTACGGATAGATGGCACACCCATACAACTTCTGCAAATGGCAAGATTGAAAACACCACAATATTATTGAATTTTTGTATCATTTTTTTTACCAACTTCAGTCAGACCTCAATGAGTCCAAGATGAAGTTACAAAAGTCACTGAAGAAGAAACAGTAGACTATAGGAGTACAAAGAGGCTCTTGGCGCATTTAGCAATGCTGATAGCCAAATATCACCACCTCATGAGGGAAAACGAAACTGTCATGGACCAGCTTCAACACGAGATTGAACCAGATGAGTGTTGCACACATAAAAGAGGGAGGAAAATGTGACAGATTAATCATCTAGAGAGCTAGAGCAAACAAACCAGACCAAAGACCTAGTGGAAGAGACAGTGAAAAGTTCTGCAAGGGGGAAGTGTAATGGATCATACATAGAGAGTGACAGGTTGCGTCTATGTGTGTGGAATGCAATAACTTGTATTGCAGTAACTTATTAGTTATCAGTTTTTGCACGTCTTTTATGTGGTCTGGAGTATTGTGTGCACGTCAACTGGGGGAGAACTTGTCTTAGTGATGTGTGTGAATTAAGTTGTTTTTGTGTAGCTAAGTCATGCTTGCTTTGTTTTGTTAGTTGTTCTGTTGTAAATATTGTAGCTGCCACTTGCTTGTAACAGTTGTTTGTGTAATAATATTTGTAGCTATTAATAATAACCTATATACCAACATAACAATTGCTCGGCTATGTTCTATCACTTTGAATTTTTGTATCATATATTTATGGATTCTTCGTTTTTCTACAATACACACACCTAACTTTACTCTTTGCCACCATTACCACACAATATGAACATGAACATCCCGAACTATTTGTTATAGCCAAGTTGTAAGAGGAAATGGAGAGCGAGGAGGAAAAAGATGAAGTCTCTAGACATAAAATTTACTCAGTGTACAATTTCTACCAAAAAAATCCTTAGGATATGGGGTGGGGGGGTTGGGGGTGGGTGGGGGTGGAACTATTACCCTTAGGACAACTAACAGGCTTGATTCCAATTCATAAATTTGAGAAGCCTCATCACCAATGGCTTCCTTGTCAGAGACCAAGTCACCACTTTCTGATTAGTTTTAGGCTTATCCACCCACGTTCCAACAATTTTGACTGTTGTGGCCACCATATCCAAGACTCCACATTTGCGAGAAGGCTCACCCAGGGAAGCATAGATTGCACACTCTTCTTACTAGAGTCATCCTCAGATAAATCACTTCAAAAATGACTTCTGCCAGACTTAATTGCCTGGTCATTTTTGGGTCATCAAAATCCGCAAACAGTCGTACTTTCAAGATCTTTTCCCTGAGAGATTGGATAATAACTTACTTAAAATGAGATGAATAAATAGAGCTGAAAAAAGTCATTTTATGATATCAAAATTATTGCACATGAAAAATTTGCATGTTGTTTTTCGATCAACAAAACCAAATGTGCCATATGGCGTAATTGATGGCTAAAAGGTTAATATGATATATGAGCTACCTTAATCAGCTTCTAATTATTAAGATATTCTTATTTAGGGCCAATAATAAAGGACCTCTTCCATATCACATTTCATGACCTTCATATTTTAAAAGCACAGAAATTTAGTGATTAATATTTCACTTTCATAGGGAGAAGAGATAAGGGGGAAATTATGGGTCTGTGAACAGGACCAAAAAATGTTGGTAAACATAAAATATTGGTTATGACAATGAGCCATGTACTTAGAATGAAACAGGTTCATGCACAAGAACAAACAGATGTAACACAAGTAAGCATATGATATTAATTTATTTGTCCATTTATTGCAGACTTACCACCAGATTGATCTGCAGTAAATGATATAATTTTGAAATAGAATGGAATCTGACAGAACTGGCTATCAGTAGCTCTAAGCTATAAAAATTGCAAGCTAAATGAAAAATAGGTTCATGTTCATATGAAGTTTAAGCAGGACTAATGATGACAGTGCTCTAAATTTATCGAGATGGTGCATGTAAGCAATTGTGGCTTCCGAGATAATTTGAGTGATAGGATGCATAAAGTTAATTATATGGATTATTTTTATTATGTCACCATTAGACTCCATACTAGAAACTGCAAGAATAACAAAAATAACAAACACACAATATTACAACAACGGAGGACGGAGGAATGTAAAAAATGTGAAGAGCTGGTACTGAAGGCTACAATGTAAAATATTAAAAATTAATGGAGGAATAACTGGGCAGAATTGAAGGGAAGAAGAAATCATGAAGTATGAGAGGAAGATAGTGTTGAAGTAGAGAAGTAGAAGGAAATAATAAGGTTTTAGCTAAGCATTTGGAAAGGATTAGTGAGAGTGTCCAGGTTAGTGGAGGATGTTCCAATTGAAAACCTAGAATCAAATGCTAAAGAAGTGAACTGGATGATTAGTGGGTTGGGTTCCAGGAAATGTACACTATTGAGAAAGAGTGTGTGCATGACATTATGACATCACAGGGATGGCAGATATTTCTGGCAGGTCTAGATGTGAGCAAGGATATGCTACTCTGTGGAGAGAAGAATTGTGGATGAAGATGAAAAAGGTATGGTGTTCAAGAAATTGTCGATGTGTGCAAAGACTTATATGACCAAGTTGACCGAGTGTTTTGGATTCTAGGTGGTTTTAGGTGGAGGCAGGGCTGAAACAGAGTAGTCCTTTGCCACCAGTTCTCATCTATAGTGAGTATGTGTTGGGATTTTGAAGGATTTTGAAGGAAAATGGTTGGGCTTAAGTGCAAGGAACACATTGTTGGTTGCTATATGCTGATTGCAGAGATCATGGGCAGAAACAAGTGATGTTGGATGTAGTGGGAAAGTGTGCAATAATATAGAGATTTAGGTTTGATAGAGAGTAAAGTAAGACAATGATGGCAGGTGGCAAGTAGAAAATTAATGAGGAGAATGGAGAATGTGGAAGCTATAGTTTTGACTGTTGTATATGTAGATTCTAAGGCCCAGAACAAGTTTCCAGCCTTTATAGCACTGTGTAAGTAAGTTCACCATACAAACAACCTAGCTAAAACAGCTGGACTCTTGACATCATAATACAATTCCTATGGGGTCTAAAATGATTGATACTAAAAGCATGCATGGCTAAACACACTCAACATAATCGAAGGTCATTATGGAGCTTGTAGCAACACTAAACCACACAACAACTATCACAACATGTATCAGTTGTTTATGGTAATGTATGCTCCGTGGTTTTGGGCGGTTGAGGGGCCTGACTTTTCACATAATATTAGATTATAAATCATTAACTATGATGCATGTGCAAGTTAGGAAACTCCAAAAAAGTAGGTTATTTTGACTTTCTTCGCCATGCTTCATTTGCTTTTCAAGATATCCGGTTTAAATAATAAATCTACAACAGAAAAGAAAGTAGTCAAGATCTGCTAGTCTTGTGTGTGTGTGTGATTGACTCCTTTGAATGTTGTGTATTTTCAATATATATTGTAAGTATATGCGTTGTAGATGCCATACATTTAGTTCCACTCACACACACACTCAAAGGGACAGGCTGGTGTACTATCAATTCATGAAGTTCTTTGGACCTTCCACAACCTTAAGATGGAATTTAAAATTCAAGTCAGATGGAGGATTGCTTGAGGTCAGTGATAGTTGGCAGAGAAGAGGATTACCTTTATATTTATAATGATCAATATCATATTTGCTAATGGAAGGATGTACCAGAGCTTTTAAATACCACCCAATGTGTTGATCGGCTTCATCCTCTGGAATATCTAACTCAATACTCTCCTTATTTTCCTGGAATCGAACAACATCATCTACAATGAGTTGAACTTCTTCACTATGATTCATGTTCTCTTCAAGAAAGCTTTTTACACTGGTTTGAAAGATGATACAGTTTTCTACAACAGAAAAGTAAAGATTCCAACTGGCAGACCCTCAAGAGGAATTGCTGAACAGACTCTTACTATATATACATGGAAACCAAATATGATTTCTCAGTGTGAGAAAGGTGCATCATATTCCACATGATTGTATAGAATGAAAACTTCTTTAGACTAAGTTCTCCATAAGTGGAAGTGAAGTGACCGCCTTCAACGATGTGGCACTGGAATGGAGATTTGGTATCTGAGCAGCAGGCGAAGGACAGGCAGTGTATGTCATCTTTGGCAACACAATGCTGGATCTTGATGGTGACTGGTGTGTTAAGTTCTTGGGAAGAGTCTATCTGGTATATTCCACTCACATGCTCATGATTGTCAGGAAAAACACATTTGCCAGATACAAATGCAGAGGCACGGAAAGTACACTCTGTGACACCAGAAGGGAGACCAAGTGTAGTTTGAGGCCGTAATTTGTCTATTCTAGATAAATACTCATTCCTGTGTATATACATAACTGAAATGTCCCCGAAAGAATTGCCTTGATCACCTCCACAAATGTGTAGTAGTTATAATTATACTGACACAAATTTATAATATATGTTCACTCATCAAAATATAATCAAGGCCATAGCTACTGGTCAGACTAGTCAGATTTTAGATTGACCAATATTGTGGACATAATAATATATATATATATATATAAATATACATATGTATATTATGTAACTCAAGTTCTAGATTCTTGAACACAGTTTATCAGTCTTCTAGATATAAAGTTAATGATAATCACAAGTATGCTGGAGTACCACATGTTTCTATGGTGACATTTGCCATGAAACACCACGGCAATCAGAAAGCATGAAAACAGATGATGGGAGCACTTTATTTACCTATTGGTAATCAATATTATATCACAAACTAATAATAGAGCAAAGGCACTAGGAATGATTCTAGGTAACCTATGCAGCTTTTATGCAAAGAAGGGCTTCCAAAAAGAGCAGTAAGGACCTAATAAGAGCCTGTTAATAATGACAGTTATAATAATCAACCACTTCTCATTTTTCTTGCTTTCTCATTAAACTGGAAGTATGGTTCTTGTACTCTTATATCACAATTCAGCATTCTACTGGGCATGTGCAGATACAAAATAACACATTTTGAACAAATTAATTATTTTGTGAGATGTCTGGGTTTGCATCTGTTGATTATCGTCTGAAAGTATATCTCACAGTCGATGGTGATTTCAAAGACTTCATAAATTATAGATGGGATATATAACAATAATATAAGAGTCTAGAAAGAGTTTGGTGCAATTATACAAAGCACATAGTGCATAAACATATTATAGTGTTAATTTGAAACTTATCCTACTTACCAGAAGTCAAATAAAAATTATTATATAGAGACTAAGTACATACAAAATTCAAAGTTTTTCCCATATTAAAAATGAATTGCTACATGTCATGAATATATCCATAACTGATTACTTAGTTCCTGGAAGCTATTATGCTGAGGACAATTTCTTAGGCTTTTTAAAGAAGGATCCTCAACCCATCCCAACAGACCTCCACTGCTCATGCAATATGAGGTCCAACTATGAGCCTGGTACAGGCTGACACCTAAGGAGAACCTACTCTATCAGGTTTCTCATGGTTTCCCGATAGATCCAGAAGGCTATCCTTGAGGCTTGAAATGTTTAAAATTAAGACCCCCATGGTAAGGAAGAGATGACCAATCCAGTCTTCTGCACCAAGAAGTCACGCTTCTGCAGGATGTTGAGAATCTTGCAGCCTTTCTCAAGACACATCCACAACCCTCAGGGAAGAGAGAAGTACATGAGGGAGGGGTCAGGATAGAGAGCCAGATGTGTCGGCAACCTCTGGCCTTTGATCATCAATAAAGATATTTTCATAACTCATTTTGAAGAGCAAACAAAGAGCTCCAAAATGAGTTTGTGATCAAAACTAAAATTTGTACCAAGGCAATGCTATCATTGCTTTTGACTAAAAAGTTAGCCTCATGTAAACATTGCAGTTTAATTTTTCTTCAATGAGACCTCCTCTTTCCTGTTCAGGCTGACATCACTTGTATCTTGATCAGTTCTTGATCTTGACTTGCTTCAGGCACATGTGTCTGTGAGAGAGAGGAAGAAGTCAACAAATATGTACAGTATGGCGTGGATATCACCTTGCTCTAAGCACCATTCTCATGTAATTGAGTGTTGTGTGTGTGTGTGTGCAGGGATGTATACAGAAGAAAATTTTCCGGAGGGGGTGGGGTGGGTGGGTTGGGGTGTGTATGGTGTCTTCTAACATTACACTTTTATTTAGTATGTGGTAGACATGCCACAGTGCCCAAATCTGCAATGGTTGTTTCCACACGGAATTTTGTTAATGTGCAATGATTTGGTCCACCTCGATAGTCAACAGAGCAATAATTATAGTAAGTCAAGAGGTTATCCTGAGAAGGAAGGGCAGACAAAAAAGTTTGGCCATAATATAGAAGCTGTTATTGTATCCTGTGCAGTGTGCACTGATGACCTTAGTGGTTTTCTTCAGTGTCCTAAGAGGAAAAGTCGACCATACAACAAGCGCTTCAACCAAAGACTCGTTCAATATTCGATGCTAGCTAATCATCATTCAGATTTCTTCATGCATGTTAACAATCCCAGAGGCTATGGGTGATGCTGTGGGGATGAAGGATGCAGTGATGGCAACTTCCTTTCACTCCTTCTCCACTGATAGCCATCCTCAACACTACTTGTGCCATATTGGAGAGATGTCCTGGAGCAAATTCTAGTGCATCCAGGCCAAGTGTGAGACTCCCCTCATACAAGCCTACCATACATGTCAAGGAAGTACCCCTAAAGCTCTTCTCGGATGCTTTGATGGTGCAACACGTTCTTGAAGCTAACCAGAACGAGTCATTCAACAGCCTCATCTGGAACAGATGTCCCAAGTCAGAGTTTTCACCTACAGTTGTGGAGGTCACTGTTGATTTGGTAAGTGTGATTTTCAACTCTGGCCAGGCAGCACTGGAGGATCTGTAGCAGTAACCTAAGTATGGTCTGGGTTGGGACATCTTCTAGGATAATATTCGTATCTGGGAGGTGAATATAATGGGAGAGAGCTGGCAGTGACACCAGGTGAGGTTGGACAGGGTGAGCACAGATGAGGAGCAGAGGTGAGAGACAGTTATGGAGGAGGAAGGACAGCATTCTATCCTTTACATGTACCTGGTACAACCAGGCCTTGCATTACAAGTGGTAAAGCCACATTCACTCCTGCCTTTTTTGTTAGACACTTTTCTAAGAGCTTTGAATTCGCAGAAGATTTCACTTCACAAACAGGTATTTAAGTGCAGAAGAATGGAGGACAGGTAAAAGTCAAGTCACAGTGGAGAAATGTGAGTGCAAAATGAAAATGGTGTACCTACATCCCAACAACAATGCTATCACTTCAGGAGTGATTTTCCAAGAATGTGTGTAGTGAACTGCCAAATAAAATCTCAACTTAAAAATTTACAAAATCTGCTTTATTATAGCTAGCAATAATTATCATCATATCAGATTTCATTTTGAAGCATCAGGTAATTTGTAATACATGGATATGTGCTGCCTTTGCTCTATAAATTTGCTTTAGTGTTGTTTTGGGCATTTTGCTCTGAGACAACAACGTATTGGTAATACTAGTATGTCCATACAAACATAGGTGGTAAATAGTTCACTAGGTTGGGGATTTTTTCCCCTAAGGGTTAGTAAACACGGTATATTTGGATGAAAATGGTCATAAATAATAAAATTGTAAGCTATGGTATTAAGAGGATAATGGTTATTATTATTTCAAAGAGACTCATGAGTTGGTTTCGCCTGCCTTAACCCTTTCACTGGTGATTGTTTTCATAAACATACCCTATGTGAAGATATGCCTTGCTATCTCAGCAATACTTCGTAAAACTCCCTAGCAACCATCCCACATGCCATAAAAACATACTACTACAAAACCACATTGAGACGAATCTTATTTGAACTTGGTAATTCTTGTTTTGATGTGTGTAAAATAATAAGCTACGCACCTTCATGTATAATTTATCATACAGGTATTTTAATCATTATAATTATATAGGCTACAAAGATACATGATATACTGTGAAGATTCAAATACTGTAGGCAACAAATGTAGAAATAAGGTTCAAGGGACTCTAAAACGAAGCGCCCTATATATCACAGGAATGAATGTGTCTTTATAATATATAATAATGAAAACATAATACTTTACGTCTACAGTGTGTACCACAATTTGATATTTGATCTGATTATAGCATTCTAGAAGTGTGAATACATAATATATGACAGAACAATACATGACCATCACAATGATAACAGAGAAAGAAAATACCATGCAGAAACCAATAATTGCAACAAACAACATACAGATTGAAGTAAAACACAAGGATACTACTGGGTGAATTCTACCATGGTGTGATGTTTGGAAGGGGAACAAAACAGTCCTTCTTTGTGACACAGAAAAAAAAATCACCCAAATTAGCAAGCAGAGCTTCAGAGTCAACACTGGTCTGGCCAAGGGAAGACGAGATACCATCACCTTCTTGGCGTCATACCAAGATACTGACTACTGAAGTTCATGATAGTGCCTTTAATACATAGCACTTACTTTATTAAATACTAATGGAAAAAAGACAATGTTTCTCTTTGGAGGAGGTCTTTAAGGCTTTGGATGCAGATGGGGACTTTGATGAGCCATTTGCTGATGAAAGTGATGAAGAATTTGAAGGCCTGCAGGAAGGTAAAGTGAACAAACAATATTTGAAGAGGAAGCTGCTCATTCTTCTGCGATACCTACTGCATTATACACCTCACCTTTCATCAACCATCTACCCAAGTACATTTGAATGTCGCTTTTACCCCACCCATCTCAGTAAAAGACTCCATGGTTGCTTCCACATCAGACTCAGCAAACACTACTACTACCTGCTACGTTTACCATCATCGCTATCGACAACACAAACTTCCAAATCCCAGTGGCGTGGTAAATATACTGATGTGGTCTGAGGCTGGGGTGTGGTCAATACTGATGTAGTTTCAGGCTGGGATGTGATCGATACTGATGTGGTTTAGGGTGTGGTGTGATGTAGGATTGACCACACCCTATCCTCAACAGCAGTATAGACCACACCCCTTCTTAAACTACATACCACATCAGTAATTGACGACACCCCGGCCTCAAACCACATTAGTATTGGCCACACCCCAGCCTCAAACCACATCAGTATTGACCACACCCACTCCTCGAACCAAATCAGCAATGACCACACCCATTCCTCAAACCACACCACTATTGACCACACCCCATCCTCAAACCACATCAGTATTGACCACACCCCAACATCAGCCACATTGGTATTGGCGACATCACAGCCTCAAACCACATCAGTATTGGCCACACCCCTTCCCAGAACCACATCAACATTGACCACACCCCTTCATCAAACCACACCAGTATTGACCACACCCCGTCCTCAACCCACATCAGTATCAACCACACTTCTTCCTCAAACCGCATTGGTATTGACCACACCCCACCCCAACTCACATCAGTATCGGCCACACCCCTTCCTAAACCACATCAGTATCAACCACACCCCTTCCTCAAACCACATCGGTATTGACCACACCCCACATCAATAGCGACCACACACCCTCATCAAACCACATCAGCATTGACCACACCCCTCCCCCAAACCACATCGATATTGACCACACCCCATCCTCTACCACATCAGTATCGACCACACCCAGACCTCAAACCACATTGACCACACCCGCGCCTCAAACCACACATTGACCACACCCTAAACCCAAACCACATCAGTATCGACCACACCCAGCCTCAACCTACAGCAATATTGACCATACACCAGCCCCAACCAACATCATTATCGACCACACCCACTTCCATACCCAGCTGCAACCAACATCAGTATCAACCACACCCACTTAGCCCCAACTCAATCTTATACAGACTCAACAACAATCCAACCATCACCTACTTTCACTGCTACCTCCTCAGCCTTGCCATCCACCGTCTCTTCCACACAGACATTGCCTCCAGTTTGGTCCACAAACCTAGTGACCCCTACCATTTATCCATTCACAAACTCAGTAGGACCTACAGTTCCTATTCCGGAATCACCACTGGAGGTATTTGAACTTTTTTTAACACCTAACATAGTGGAAGAGACAGTAGATCAGACAAACAAGTATGCTGAAGAGGTCATGGGTGCTGAAGCCTATGTTTCTTGGAAAGAAATTACCAAGGATGACATTCAAGCATTCAAAGCTTCAGCATTCTAATGGGAATTAATCACCACCATCCACAGAAGACTACTGGAAGAGGATCCCATCCACAACTACAAACCAATAGTCCAAAGAATATCTAGGGATAGGTACAGGGATATTTCAAGATTTGTACATTTTTCTACAATTTCCACAAGGGCTGTGCAAATTATGACAGGTTGGGGACAGGTTGGGGAAAATCCCACCTCTTGTCAGCCCCACACAAGTTTTCATCCTACGTACAGCCCGAACTGTGAGATAGCAATTGATGAGGCTATAATTAACTTTCAGGGACATTCATCCCTGAAACAGTACATGCCCATGAAACCCATCAAAAGAGGTATCAAGGTGTGGGTTCGGGCTGATAGCTGAAAGCCTTTTCCTCGCAGTTCGAAGTATATACAGGGAAAAAGAAAGGTGCAGTTGAACAGCACATGGGAACAAGAGTGGTCAAGGACCTAACTGAGGACCTACAAGGCAAGTAGCACCATGCCTATTTCAACAACTTTTTTTTAACCTCCCACAGCCTGTTGGTTGATTTGGAGAGGAGAGGGTTCTATGGATGTGGGACTGCCAGGAAAGACAGGTGTGGTTTCGCTGAGGAGCTGAAGAAAGCCAAATTCAATGCAAACGCATGGCAGGACTGAGAGATCGTCATGGCTATGTACACCAACAGCGCCCCCAAGAGTGTCACCTCAGTCATTCGGCATACGAGCAATGGCAGTAGAGAGGAAATAAGCTTCCCCCTAGTTATACAGTCCTACAATAAATACATGGGAGTGTGGACAAAAGTAATCAGATCAGATATTATAGGTGTCATGTGAATAGCAGAAAGTACTACAAATACATATATTACTTTCTGATCGATGTGGCTATCACAAACGCTTTCATTCTGCACAAAGAGTGGTCTGGAAGAGGCAGTGAATTTACGATCAAGAAGTTCCAGGATTCAGCTGGCCAAGGAGATCATCGGAGGTTATCGTAGCTGATGCAGAGCTGGGTGTAGTGGCTCCATTATCAAGCAGCTTCCTTTTCCCCACTTCCCAATAAAGAACCCTGCAACATCTGGGAAGTGCAGTCGAGGTAATTGCACTTATTGTTATACCCACAACTTATTCTTTTCTTATGTGTGCATCCCATTACTCATGTAACTAGGCTGGCTTTAATACTAGCATTTGGTTGATACTAGCCATTCTTATGCATTTGCCGTATTTGCGTTCATTTATTAAAAAAACAAAAAGAACAAAACCCCAAAAAACAGAAGCATCTGACAGCCAATGGTGGTGCCAGTTATGTGGCATATGGAGTGAAATCACAAGCACTGACTGCTACCTACGGTGGCACAAAAACAAATTATAGTTCTGTTATTGGACTACTTCTCTCTCCTATGTACCAATATACTACATTCTAGTCATATAAAATGTACTTGTGAGAAAGTGGGAAATTAAAGTTGCTTCATAGTTCAAGGGGTTAGGGTTTCTTGTTTCAGCTCCACTGCTCTCTCCTTTTCATGCCCACCCATGGGGGTGATGGAAGGTTAGTAGGACATTGGATTGAGGTTTAATAGACAAAAAAATCTATGGATGGTGGATGGACGTACAAAACTCCGTATTATACCTACAGTTCAACTTATCTGAGCTAGCAGCTACACATTGAATGCGTTCCAAATGTTAAAAAATATGGATGAAGTGGCTTTTACGACTCCAGCCATCAAGAAATCTGTGCGTATTTTTTAATTTCATGCACGCGCGTTTTGGGGGTTCATGCGGGAAACAAAAGTACGGAAATCTCATCCAAATCAGAATAATTCACAATCCAAATTTCATGAAATATCATCCAAATAAAATAATAATACAATGAAAGTAATTTATTATTAACTAACTAACAATTAAAAATTAAACTATTAATGAAAGTCTAATCCATATTTCAGAATAATTTACAATCAAACAGGGTATTGGGTTTTAATTTCTGCTAATAATTATGTTATAAGTGAAAGCCACAGTTGTTCCATTTAGCTCACGCCACATAAATTCATCTAGGTAGGATGGGAGCTGGTGGCGATGAACTCATTTCACCCGCTTGAGCTTCACCTGCTTCACCTGCACAATATAATAATTGTTGTTGTTAAAAAAAAAATTACGTTCCACACAAACCATACCCTGTTCCAATAGGACTCAATATGTTGGGTGTGCACACCCTATTTATAAATTCAATGGACTCTCTCATCCATAATCCCAGGCAGAGTAGCCACCTGCCTATAAGCTGCCCACTGGTCCGAATGGATTATTGATCCAGGTGCAACATGCGCCTGAATGATGGGTAGCAAGGTGGCTGCATCTCTCTGGTCCACAACTTGCATGTAACCTAAACACATTTTCATTGAATTAAGATCTTTGAAATAGGCACAATACGTTTATCAAGTGTACCAAGAGCAGCCGCATGGTCTGTGTCAACCAATCCAAATATCCAAATATCCATAATAGGTGGGCGGCCTCTATGATGCTAAACAGTCAATAACCAAAGTGATCATCCATTAAAGTATATCAAGTGATACCATGGGTTTGTGTGTGAATTGTGACTCGTCTATTTGAATAACAGATCCAACACCAGCAAGCACAATCTGGTTCCGACATAGTACTGCAGAGCACACTTCCCTAAGCCACTGGTACACAGTAATTGCCATTTTCCTGTTACAGCCACACTCATCTGCTGCATCTAATACAGGTACTGCCTCACCCACCCACCAATATATTAATAGCAGCCATGTCTGAAGTACCAGGTGAGATTTTGAGAAAAAACTCCCTGCTAATTGATTTCAGGAATTTACAACTTGGTCATGCCCCATCCTTCAGGTCCGCTTTTTTTCTTAGCGCCATTGAACAACTACACCTATACACGGGTATAACATAGTATGTGATGGCTAGGTACCCCTTCTTACCTGGAACATGAAAAAGAAAGAGCTAGTAGACCGTTGCTGTTGACCCTTTCTTACCTGGAACATGAAAAAGAAAGAGCTAGTAGACCCTTGCTGTTGAGGTACCCTTGCTGTTGAGGTAGCCTATAACCTCTTCAAGCGCACGAATTTCTTGATGGCTGGAGTCGCTTGATCCAAAATATATATAATTATATAGCTTGCATTTCTCCAATGCTAGCGCGTGGCGTCATCTTCTGAGGGACTTCCAAGGGTCAGGCAAGTGAGTAGGATACGGCTATCGAAGTTTCTGTAGAGTCGAAGAACTCCTATCTTTAGCTGAACGCTCGATTATACTCTTTGGAACTCGAAATTTCGTATTCACAGCGGACACCAAAGCTTGACTAAATTCTTTTGTAATCAGGTAGCCAAGGCACCTCTTTCTCACTGGCCAATATTATCGTAAAACCCTTAAAATTAAGCCGTTTTCTTCAGTTTCCACCAGTGAATGGGTTAAAGTTAAACAGTGAATAGGTTAAAAGGGTTGGCCCTAGATCCCTTCGATTTGGATGTCAGGACCCGCTCTCCACTAAGCCCGCTCGTTATGGAGACGGCAAAGAAAGCGGAAAAAAGAAGCGTTCCGAATACGGGTATGTCGAAAGAACACATTTAAAGCTAAAGTAGTTCTGAGTTAAAATGCTGTGCTAGCTAGCAGGTATAATACAATAGTCATGATTGAAAGTGCAAAGCCATGGTGAAGTTCTGGGACAGTGGGTAAATTTATTAGTACAAAGTCAGGTCAGTCCATCAGTTAAGACAACTTGAATTAAAAAAGTTCTTTTATAGGATAAAAGCAGAAACTTCATAGAAACATGTGTTTACAGGAAACAGATGTAATACAAGTAAAGAAAATTGACCTGACTTTAATAATGGCTTTGCATTCCTATATCTACCTACTTCTTATTTATCCACTGTCCCAAACCATTGTCACCTAGGCTTGCACATTCTGTCAAGCTTAGGCACCAAACAGTTTTACAAAAAAGGCTTGGAATGTTGAGTACATTAAAATGCTTAATCACTATCTTGTCAGTCAGTTATGGTGATTAGAGAGAAAAAGATATAATAAAGTGAATGCTGAAGGACTGTTTGTGTGTGACTCATTATTACTTCTGGTTTGGGGTATGGCAGTTTTTGGAGCCACCATGCAGTCTCAGGCTATATAGCTATATATATTGTTTGTGCATTTAGATATCATTATTCCTGTTCTTGTCACATGACGGAGTGCATTACTCTAAAGGAAAACAGGTTTCTATGTCTAGAAGGTTCACCAACAGGAGAACCCACAGACACTGGGCCTGCAACTCTCACCAAAAATATGGCACACCTGCTGTAGCTGGGAACCTAAAGCCTCTATTATGCACCACAAATACCACCGAACCTGTCCAGTGGTCTTGGCTGCTGGTTATTGGGATGGTTATACTTATTATATGACACTAACTATAAATTGAGCAATGCAGAGTTTCCCCTGACATAGTATACCATAAGAGAAAGGGAGGAAGAAAGTTAAATTCTATTTTGTATACCGAAATTCGATATCTTGGGCGTGTGGGTTGAAAATCAATTTCTTAAAATTAATTATTACCCGCACACTTGACCATGTACTCACATTTTAGCACTTAATGAAAACACTAAGTAGCAGCTGCTGGAACATCTAGCACTTTCCAATTAGGAGGTAGAACTGCAGAAAATCAGGTTTTGAGGTCCCCAACTTGACTACCTATAACTGTAGCATAGTTGTACCTATGTAAGAGTTTAATATAAAAAGAGCATACAGAGAGAGCTATCTTTTAAGCTATATATCATTCATAGAGTAAAGTGCACGCAATTTATGGAGCTCTGAAAGTGTAGCCACAGTTACTTTTCATTTTGTAAAAAATGGTATTATGAAGCTCATGCCCCCTGAGAGTCTGACTGGTATAATTTCTAGCCATTCCATTGGCGTTTCTTGAAGAAGATTTTCCTATAGCTCTACCTAGTGCCTTGCAAGTATCATTGGGAGAGAGAGAGTAGCTGGTTAACTATCATCTATAGAGAAGTTGAAATGTGAATTGTAAAGAATTTTTCTTGGTTGGTTGAATCACGTCATATTAGATGAAATAAAAATTAGCTTCTTCCCAACAAATTACACCTAGCCTCAGCTAGAATGAATTATGCAAAGTTCTTCATTTTTGTTCAGCTACTTTTAGAGATCTTGACATATTAGAAGCTGAGCAAGAAGCAGGTCATATTTCTCCTGGTAACGATGTGAGGGTAAGTTTTCCAGTACAATGCAAATGCAGGCTAGGCAGATTTTCTATAGGCAAAGAGTCGTACCCAACCTGTCCAAGCGAGATGGAGAGCTGACTTTTGGGCCAGATAGAGGATTGTAATTGGATGGTGGTGGAGAACTTCTATGCTTGGTTTAGAGTTTAGAGGCGCATCCGGAATTTTTAAATAAAATTCCGACATTTAGTTCCAAACATGTACCTTTGTCACACTAATAATTATTGAGACTTTAGCCCTCTTCCGCTCCCTAATCTCTATCCCTGAATTATACATATTCATGGTCAAGATGCAATCTGAATTTAATTTACATGAAAGCAAAACTAGCAACAGACAAAACTGAACAGCTAATAGATGTGTGCATGAAACCAAGATACACTGCCTTTTATTATGCTGGGGATATCCACAGATGTGCAGGTATCTTCTGGGTGTGGCAGCTTGATGATCATTGATAAGAACCATGTCACATGTTGGGCTGCACGTTAGTGACTACAGGTTGGGTTATGTGAAGAACCATATTTGGCTGCACATAGTGACCACAGGTTGTGTTATGTGAAGAACCATGTCACATATTTGGCTGCACATAATGACCACAGGTTGGGTTATGTTGGATATGATAGGCTTCAGTAGGCCACTTCACAGGGCAGTCCAGAATCTATGGTTCCTGTCATGACAAATTTGTTCCCCCCATATTTGGTCCCCCCTGGCTTTAAAAAATATGTTCCTCCTTGGTTCCTGTCATGACAAATTTGTTCCCCCCATATTTGGTTCCCCCTGGCTTTAAAAAATATGTTCCTCCTGGAACTTTTTACTTAAAAAAAAAGTTCCCTCTTGAAAAATAAAGGGCTAGGGCTAGGGCTAGGGCTAGGGTGGGAACAATAAGGAGGGAACAACTTTTGGGGGGCAACAAATTAAACGTTACATTCCCCTTGGGTGGTCAATGTCTGCCTGTTATGCTAGTTCAGCCATTGTTCGACATTTACTCACAATGTTGAGCAAGTTCTTTTGTCTGGAGTTAATCAAGTACTTAGCTAGCTGAGATAGCAGAAGCAGTTTATAAGTAAGCAGTTGTCTAGAATAGGTTATAGCTGGTCATCTTTACCCGTACCCACCATGCTTGTGAGGAGCAGAGTAATCGTATTTTCAGCTGGGTCAGAAAGGGTCTCAATAACTAACCATGAAAGCCAATAAACCATCAAGGCCGTAACTATTCACTTTTATGGTTCGAAATCCACTTTTTGGGTTATAGCTTTCCACTTTTTGAATTCTAATACGTTGTAGATGGAAGAGGTGGGTTCTTCCAATACACTTTATGACTGTCACACTCACTTTATTAAACCACATCCAGTTTTCAAAAGTCATTTAAATAATGAGCATGCATGCAGACATTTACATAAACCATTTACTGTGTTAGTAGGCAAGGTAGAGCCATCCAGCGAGGGTGCTTGTGTTAGTAGGCAGGGTAGAGCCATCCAGCGAGGGTGCTTGTGCTAGTAGGCAGGGTAGAGCCATCCAGCGAGGGTGCTTGTGTTAGTAGGCAGGGTAGAGCCATCCAGTGAGGGTGCTTGTGTTAGTAGGCAGGGTAGAGCCATCCAGTGAGGGTGCTTGATTGCAAAGGCTGCAACCAGATGGAGATCATGGACCATTCTACGATGGACTTTGATTACTGCCAAAACACCAAATCGCTCTTCCGACATTGTACTCCGAAGATATGTCTTCAGCAACTTCAGCTGGCTGTTGGCTCTCTCTGACTCACAGGTAGTAATTGGTAGGGTACATGCTATAATTAGAAGCACTTTTATATTAGGATAGGCATCTTCATCACAGCATAGTAAAGCTGCTCGTAGAGTGTCAGGCCGGTCATCTGGTGACATACAAATAAATTTTATCTTCCAACTATTAAATTCTGTAGAGAGCATTGAGGAGAAGGGCAAGTCAGACTTGTACAGTTCACCTCATCTTTAATGGAGGAGAAGGCAAGCCAGACTTGTACAGTTCACCATCTTTAATGGAGGAGAAGGCACGTCAGACTTGTACAGTTCACCATCTTTAATGGAGGAGAAGGCACGTCAGACTTGTACAGTTCACCATCTTTAATGGAGGAGAAGGCACGTCAGACTTGTACAGTTCACCACATCTTTAATGGAGGAGAAGGCAAGTCAGACTTGTACAGTTCACCATCTTTAATGGAGGAGAAGGCACGTCAGACTTGTACAGTTCACCACATCTTTAATGGAGGAGAAGGCAAGTCAGACTTGTACAGTTCACCATCTTTAATGGAGGAGAAGGCAAGTCAGACTTGTACAGTTCACCATCTTTAATGGAGGAGGAGGCATAAGACATAGCAGGCACGGAATGAGAGCAAGCGTTTTATCTTTATCTGGTAAATTGATCCAAATCTAGTTTCCATTTCTGTGGTTATGTGATTCCAGAAAGTCATCATGATGTTTCTGCGATAGTCAGGGCTGTCTGCAGAAACATTGGCTCATGTACTAGTCTTGATGTAATCCTGGGAATGCTAACAGGTATGTTAATGCTGTCAGCAAAAGTCTTCAAACCAAGCATGGAATTCTGCTTCACAGATTGTTTTAAACAGTTCCAACTCGAGTTGCACATCTGAAATGTGCTCATATGCAGACATAACATCATGAGTCCTCTTTGATAGGTTGATATCGAAGACTACTAAAGATTCTCATTGTAATGCTGAATGAAACAAGAAATTCAAAAGAAGGAAGTTGATGAAGGAAACTATTTGCTTTTGTCAAGCTTTCTGAATCCCAAGACCAATTGCTATACTCTGAACTACTGGTGCTAATCGATTCCATAGTCTTGATTATGGCAAGATACAAGTCATAAAGTACCAAATAGGAATATGTCCTCTGAACCCAGCGTGTTCGGGACAAGTCCTTGAGTTTAACTCTTTTCTCTGCAGGTGAAACTGATTCAATAACATGCTCAAAAAAATGCTGACACTTCTCAATTTCTGAAATAACACCAATCCATTGGTATTTCTGATATTGGAAATTGAGCATGCTCTCATAATACAAAGATTCAACTGGTGACTCTGGCAGTGAGTATACAAAGCTAAAGGCATACTTGACAGATCCTTACCTGTACACCCACATGGCAAGGCATACTGGCTGCACCATCATAGCCTTGACCTCTACAGAATGCCACATCTATGTCATGTGCTTGAAGCCAAGAAAGAGGAGCAGTTGAGATGGAATCACCTGTAATACGTTCTACAGAAATAAAATCAGGAAACTCTTCTCTGATTTGTTTCTCAGACATAACAAACCGTATCACTATTGAAACCTGCTCCAAATTAGTACCATCTGTTACCTCATCTGCTAATAATGGTGGAATACTTTGCTTCTTTTAATAATCTTGTTCCAGATTGTGCTGCTACCTACTATGGATTCATTTTGGATGGTCTTAGAGGTATACACTGCATTTGGAGGTGCATTTTCCAGATTATGCGCAGCACCTTCCGTTTTAGTCCTAAATTGGATCAGTTCAATAAAGTTACTGTTATTATCGAACTCAGTTGCTGTAATATCATCTCTATGACCTTGAAAAGAAAGACCTTCCATTGCACAAAAGCAAACACACTCTAACAGTGACTTCACCACCGTTGTATTTCAAGCCACTTGCTCTTCACGTTGCTTGCTGAGCATGCAAGCAACATTCTGGGTTGTTGCAGCAGAACACGAACCTCTGAAAGCAACCATTCTTGTCATTGAACCATGATGGTATTGATGATCTTCATGGCTTGAAGACTGATTAGTCCAGACCGGTGTGTTGTCTGCAATATCATGTGGAGAGTTCTAAATGGTCTGTTCTGCTTAACATTTTGTTCTTGTTTTCTGTGCTGCTGTTCTTGTTTCGGTCTGTCTATTGCGGAGAGTGAAGGACATGTGTGGCATTATAGTGTCAGCCTAGGACAGGGGTTCTTAACCATTTTTTTGTCACGGACCCTTTTGGTAGTCTGGCAAAAGCTACGCACCCCTCCCCAGAAAAATGCAATAAACAATTTGGAAAGAATGTATTGGTGATTTCCTTAACATATATACATTAGGTCTGAATCAAAAAAGAAAAAAAAGAAAAAGATTATTCATGTCCGCTTTAGAATACATTTCAATGAGAAGGTTGTTGCTGTTTGTTATGAATTAGAAGTTGAAATTCTGGAGTTGTCTCTGATAAGGCAAGATGCATGTCATGTCTAACATCCAATCAATTTCTACTTCTAGTCTTAATTGTAACAAGAGCTGAAAATCATACGTGGTTGCAAATGGCATCAAAGCCCCCATAGCCCTCCAGCCATCTTTGCTAGGTGAGGATAGCCTTGCGTTATAAGGAGCACCAAAAATCTCCAAGACATTTTGTGTTGAATTCATTTATTTTGTTCTCAAGTCGATTTAAGATCATCTTTGGCAAGGTCTGCATCACTAATTTGATTAATGCCAGCAAGGAAAGGATTACGAATCCATGCCTCGACCTTTAGGTCTTCCGAGCAGAAGTAACCATTGAAAGAGTTCTGCAGGGTTTCCAGGTGTATGCAGAGAAACCGACAGCGCTTTCTCTCTCTCTACTCCACTTGGCAGAAGCACTTCCTCAAGTATTGGAAAAGTTTGCATAATTGTGTGCCTCCAGTCTCCTCTTCCAAAGTGGCAGTTTGGCCAATGTAGTGTTTCAGCAACATCCATAATGGTGACTGCTTAGCCTTGCATCGAAAGACACACCTCATTCATATGGCCAAAGAAATCAGACAAATAAGCCAAGCCATACATGAACTCCTCCCTTTCAAATTGTTCAGAGAGTGGGGCGTTCTTTTCTATGAAACTTCTGCCCTAAGTTTTATCAAACGCTTCAAAATTTGTCCTCTGGAAAGTCAGCGGACTTCTGTGTGTTAAAGAAGAACTTCATGTTCTGCTCCCATTTCTTGACAAAACATCTTGAAAAGACGATAATTCCGAGCCCTGGCTCTCATGAAGCTGACAACTTTCACTGCAGTGGACAATACTTCTTTCAGGATTGTTGGCAGAGTTTTTGATGCCAGTGCATGGCGATGTAGAAAACAGTGGGTGACAATGATGTGAGGAGCTTCTTTCTTCACTAAAGCAGCCAAACCAGATGTGTTACCAAGCATTGCAGGTGCTCCATCTGTGCATAAAGTACCCAAATGTTTCTTCCAGTCAAAACCTTGCTTGGTAAAGGAACCTTTCACCATATCAAATGTGTCAATGGCTTTTGTTGTTTCCAATAGTGGCTCACAAAATAGGAATTCCTCTTTAAAGGCATGAGCATGAACGTAACGGACAAAAGCAAGTAGTTGACACTGAGAAATGTCAGTACTTTCATCCAGTTGCATACTGAATTGAAATGGTGTAGCTGCCAACTCTTCCATGACTTGCTTCAAAATATTAGAAGACATATCAACTATTCTGGAATGTATGACGTCATTTGACAAAGGGATTGCTTCGATTTTCTTCCTCTGCTCCAATCCACAAACCAGCTCAACCATATCCAGTAACATGGCTTCACTAAAGTGTCCCCAATTGTGTGCGGCTTCTTTTCTTTGGCAATCTGATAAGCAACCTTGTAAGAAGTTTAAAGACAAGGCTTTTGCGTTGGGGCAAATCCAAGTTTTGGCGAAGTCCCAGCCTTCTCAAATCGAGCCTTCTTTGCATGAAGTATATCTGCACTCTCTGATACATTTTCAGGATGTACAGACATGAGGTGCTCCTTCAACTTTGTTGGCTTCATGCTTCCATTGGTAAGAATTTTACCACACAAGAAACACTGTGGCTTTTGTGTCCCATCACGCTCAGTGATGCAAGTAAAACCAAAGGCTATATAGTCTTCATTGTACTTCCTTTTCGTTGACATTTTTTTGGTTCAAGCTGAGCTAGAAGTCTTGCTATAAAAAGCTAGTGAAAGTGCAATAAATCATGGTCAAGGCTACAGTAAATGGAACCCTGAATAGTGATGAGACAATGAACCCACATGAATGAAGTGTGATGTCTGACACATAACAATTTAGCAAACAATTTAGTAAGTTTGGTCACCACCATAGTTAAAAAGGTGGTAAAAAGGTGGTAATGCTTAGATTCAGAAAGTTTGTTACCACTTTGTGGAAATTAGATATTTCTTACTCCTGGGCTTCACCTTAGGGTCCTCCGCAAATTATGAGCATTAAATCTAGTTATGTTGTGTACCTAGTTCATGGACCCCCTAAATCCCATCCATGGACCCCAGGTTAAGAACCTATGGCCTAGTAGTATGGGGATGTCCAGTATAGGGATGTTTATCTAGCACTGGATCTGGGGGTTGGGCTAGCTGGGTGTGAGTTGTCTGGGATTTGAGTTAGGGATAAGGGAATGTCAGATGTTGGGGCAGGTATAGAACTATGGGTTAGGCCAGGGCTATGACTAGAGGTATGGCAGTGTTTAATGTTGGGACTGAATCTTGGGGAGTCTCACACCAGGGCTAGGACCATAGGAATATTGCTATACATAAGTTTTGTTGCAGAGATGTACAACTACTTTTTAACTGAAAACCGCAACTGCCTTCTTGAACATTAACTTTTTGGCTGGTCCTTCAGTTTATGGAAGCTCATATCATGAGGAAAGCTGCACAGGCACCCATGCCTTCCAGCAAACACTATCTGCTCTTCTTTATTGGTGTGTCTCAGGAGTTCAGTTCTTTCTTAGTGTGACTCATGAGTAGCTCCTTCTTCATCTGGCATATTAGACTTGCTCCATCTTCATATGGCTCATATAACAGAAGTATAGCTCTCTGCTCATGTCTAATAAATAATTAAAAATATTCATTTAAGTAGCATTGTGTGCATTATTTGTTTAGTAAGAACTTAGTTGTTGGGGGGGTGAAAAAAACTTATGGTTACCATTTTATAGCTCCATTGGTCTCTCTGTGTGCTCTCTTTTGATACTAAAACATTTCTCATACATGTAAGTATTACTATAGCCAAGATACTGGAGCTAAAGTGGGGGGAACCTCAAAACCTGAATGCCTGATTTTGCCACATAAATATCTCCAGATTGCCAAGTGCTAGATAGTTTAAATTAGCACCTGTGGCTAGAGGAAGCCTTACTCTATGCAATGACTTGTTTCATTAGGCACTAAAACTTAAGTACATGGTAAAGTTACTGTTGGAAAACGAATTTTAACGAAATTCACTGGTTTTCTTGCTGGTTTGGTTAGAAGTGGTGATAGACAACCAGAGTTTATGGTTCACTTGTGGATATACACTTGCTTGGTATGTTTAGTAGTAGTGTAAATAAAACCTTCCATTGATGCACTCACACAAATAATCCACTCATTGACTAGCTGTTGTTGCTGCAGATGTTACTGGAAGAACTGACGAAGAAGCAGCTGCCATCACTGCATTCTCAAGCAGCATCAAGGCACAGGTTAGCAAAACCATCTGTCAAGGTTTCACAGGGAGTCGGGGGATCAGGGATTACCCCACCTCCCACCTACACCACAAGGAAAATGGTGTCATAATAGGTATATTGTAGGCAATGCCAATTTGTTTTAGCTGACGTTAGTTAATTGAGGATAGCTATGAAAAATTCCAGGCTCGACACTCATCCCCACTCTTCCCAGCAACTAAAATGTCTCTATGTAGCCATGATCTTCATGCTATATTAGTTGTTTCTGTTGTTATTTTAGTTATTATTGTAGAAATACGACGAACTGCTGGCCAAAGTTCCCAAGTGCAACCATGGTTACCTAGATGATGTGATAATGTCAGATGTGGACATAGGCCGATTTTCTGCAAGACTGTATGGTTTGCAAGATAAGCCATATCTGCTAGGATTGCACTGGTCAGACGTGCAGCACATAGAGACCTCATACAGTTATGATCTGCAAAGGTATTACAATGCTAAATGTGTGAATTGTGGATGCGGTTTTATTGATGTCCACTATTTACAGCTGGGCTCTTCTGGAGTGTTGGATATCTAAAGCTGGTTATCCAAAGACTTACAGCAATCTTCTTCGAGTATGTGTGGAGGGAACCTTTTTGGAATGTGCTGAAGACATTATTTCCATATTAAGCAGCAAAGGTTGGTCTAGCTAGTTGTGTTGGTGTGTATATTTTAAGTGGTAAAGGGTGGTCAACATTAGTCTACATGTGGACAGTCTTGTTTATCTTCTTTTTTACAAGTATATAAATTTTTGCTGTATAAACATAGTTCTTGTGTATCTAGATATTACGTAAGGTAGAACAGTCCTGAACACTTTTGCAATTTCTCAACCATATTCCCACGATTCTAATGCGTAAATGCTTCTTTGCAGGTGCGTAGTTTGTAATTATAGATACAGCCTCTTAAAATATGTGCATTCACAGGTTCAATACTTGGCATAAACTCATCAGGAGAGATCCATAATAGGCTAGAACATGTGACTTCAAAGCTAGTGTGGTAATGTGATGTTCTGTTCATGAAAAGTCCTCCAAAGTCTTCAGACCAGCTCCATTTCTCCTCGAGCATGTGAAATGTTCTGGCTTGTAATTAGCATAACTTTTCAATCCCTTTTCCTCGTGCTTGCTCTTCACTTGTCCTTCCCCCTCCACATTGCTCTGTAAAGTTAACAATGGAGTACAGAAATTGAGTCATGGCCTCTTCTGCTTTACTTACAGCAGTAAGAAAGATGCCATTAAGGGGACGCATGTGCAGACTAGCAAATCTAGAGGCATCTGAAGAACAACTTCACTGTGCTCACCAAATTTAGCTAACTAGAATAAGCCAACTTATCATTGGGATTGCTATGTTATGAACTTTGTGGCTTCCTCACATCATCGTGGAGATTTTATAATGGGAGTATCTTCCAGCAATCAATGGAAGGAGAAGTAGCAACATCCATCTTTCTTGAGTGGTAATTTTTAACTGAATTCATTAGCATCAGAGATTTATCTTTTTATCAGTTTTTTGTTATGAATGTTGCAACTGAAATGCTCCGTCTTCTTCGGGTGAATTAGAAGAGACACATTTACACTCACTGGTAACACATTTCACATGTAATACTGTTAGGGTTTTGCAATCCTTTCTCTACCAGAGTCTAAAGCTAACTGCTGGTTTTCACTAAGCTAGAATGTAGTTCTCTGATTATAAGTTAATACACTAACAACTACAACTGTATCAAGTATGAAGATGACCAGGTGGAACAGAACAGAATCCTGTTGACTAGTTCTCTAGCTCTAACCTTAAGTTCCTTATAAATAGGTTCAAGTGTTTGTGCAATAACCAAATAGGGTAATGAATCAGACTACAAATAACCAATCAAATGCAAGTGTGTGTACTGGCCACGTTAGTAACAGTATAAGTGTGAGGTGAGAGGTCTCACACATTCAACCACCCCTTTCCTTAAAGGGTTTGGAGTAGTTAGCAGGAGAGGGTGTGGAAGTTGTCACTTCTGACTGTAAACAATGACTTGTCTGGCTGTTGGTTGGCTTGTGTCATGCATTCAATTGGCTGTATTCAATGCACATCCTCACCACATCACCTTTCTTCTTCACCGGTAGGATTGGAAATGACCATAGGCTCTTACATTTCTATAATATAATGTTCCAACAATGTCTGGATTTCCTTGAGAATACCATCTTCCGTAGACTTGGAAACTCACCTTGGCGGAACCTGATGGGCTGGGCTTGCTTGGTCTCAATTACATGTTCCACTGCCGTTGTTTTCCCAGGGGTATTTCTGAAGACTGTTGGGGAAATACTCATCAAGCATTGGAGCTGTAAATCTGTTCATCATGTTTGGTATGAGAGCTTTTGGGTCTGATTCCCATAGGGTTGGTAAGAGAAGTCCCTGCACAGTCTTCATCTAAGGTGATACAAAATACAGATACCACTGGACTATGCCAGGACTTCATCATGTTGACATGAATTGTTTTCTTTCTGTCATGCATGTGCACTCTGTATGTAACTGTTGATACTTTGCTGATGATTTCATAAGGTCCTTGCCATTGGGCCATGAGTTTGCTGGAAGTAACTGGGGTGAGTATCAACACTTGCTAACCCTGCTTGAAGGATCTTTTTTCAGGTAGAAGCGACTTTCTGTCTGTTCTTGGTAGTTCTTCTGATTTTGCTGAGCTATGTGCTGGCATCTCTTCCAGGTTCTCCCTTGTGGTCGTTAATCGTTGAACGTCAGTGGTGTTTTCCACTGACTGCCAGTCCAGGTCTCCTCCTAAATCTGAAGAGGTCGTCTAACATGAAGACTGAAGCAAAGGGAGAAAATCCTGTTGATTGTTGGAACTTCCCTATAAGCAAACAAGATTGCAGGAAGCAATGTGTCCCATTCTTGTTTGTGTTTACGGACCTGCTTAATCATTTGTTTCAATGTGGCATGAAACTGTTCTAACATACCGTTCCTCTGAGGGTGGTTTGAACTTGCTTTGATGTGGTGAATGCCTAGTTTATGATACAAGGTCGTCATCAAGGAAGACACGAAATTGCTGCCATGATTTGCCAGTAGTTTAGCTGGTATTCTTAGGAGAGAGAATATCTCAATCGGATCAGAAGAAACAGTTTCACCATCAACTTTCCTGAGTAGTGTGTCATCAGGATACCGGGTGGCAAAATCCATGAATGTTATCAAGATACCTGTTGCAAGCTCTAGTTTGAGGCAAAGGGCCAACTATGTCAATAGCTTCCTTGTCGTTGCTTCTGTGATAATTGGCATAGAGATTAGTGGAGTGGAACCCGTGTTTGTGGGCGTCTACCTGCCTTCTGCCATTTACCACAGGATTCACAGTCTAGATTCACATCTCGACTGAGACCTAGCCAGTAAAAGTGGGCCAACAGTCTGTTTCTGGTTTTCTTGTATACAAGGTGACCGGCCTTGGTGAGAGTGTGAGCTAACCAGATGGCTTCCTGTCATATGTTGTCTGGCAAAACTAGTTGGTGCATTCATTGTCTAACTTGTCGTGTCGACATCTAAATAAAAATCCATCCTCACAAAAGTAATCAGTGTCTTCCACTTTTTTGCAACAGTGTTCTGAGGTTGTTCCTTCTCCAACCTATCATATCAATATGTGGATAATTGTCTGTCACTCGATAGAAACTAGTTGTAGCTAGGCCATTCTTTCTATAGCTAGTTATAACTAGGCCATTCTTTCTATAGCTAGTTATACTAGGCCATTCTTTCTATAGCTAGTTATACTAGGCCATTCTTTATATAGCTATTTATAGCTAGACCATTCTTACCTGACTTGCCACTGACTTCCAGTCACCCGCCACAAACAGGAAGCTCCTGACAGCAACTTTTCTTCATCAATAGGATACTTGCTAAACTGCAGGTCAGCGGCACGTGATAGATTATAGCATTCTGATTGGTCAGACGCTGCATTTCATACGCTGGATTGGAACTTTTTTCTACAGCTCCGTCGCGTTGCGCTCCGTTGTGTTTGAGGTTCACAACACGACGCAACGTCACACTCAGACGTAATGCAACGCTCCGCTCGGACGCAATGCAACGCTCCGCTCAGCAACAGCGTTGTGTTGTGAACCAGCCTTAAGTGTTGTCTGTTAGGCTTGGGTAAATGCATGTGATTCCTGACTTGATTAAATGCTAGAGTGTATAAGCACAGTCATGCATCAGACTGATGCAGGCTTGGAGCTGCCCAACTGCTGAATCTCAATTCTCAAGACCATGGTGTGAAACTAGACCCATCACTGGCTGACAGATCATGAATCACATGCATTTCAAGTGACACATGTTGCCTGTGAGTATAAATGTGTTGCCAGTGAGTATAAAAGTGTTGCCAGTGAGTATAAATGTGTTGCCAGTGAGTATAAATGTGTTGCCAGTGAGTATAAATGTGATGCCAGTGAGTATAAATGTGTTTCCAGTGAGTATAAATGTGTTGCCAGTCAGTATAAATGTGTTTCCAGTGAGTTATAAATGTGTTTCCAGTGAGTATAAATGTGTTGCCAGTGAGTATAAATGTGTTGCCAGTGAGTATAAATGTGTTGCCAGTGAGTATATATGTGTTGCCAATGAGTATAAATGTGTTTCCAGCGAGTATAAATGTGTTGCCTGTAAGTATAAATGTGTTGCCAGTGAGTATAAATGTGTTACCAGTGAGTATAAATGTGTTGCCAGCGAGTATAAATGTGTTGCCAGTGAGTATTAATGTGTTGCCAGTGAGTATAAATGTGTTGCCAGTGAGCATAAATGTGTTGCCAGTGAGTATAAATGTGTTGCCAGTGAGTATAAATGTGTTGCCAGTGAGTATAAATGTGTTGCCAGTGAGTATAAATGTGTTGCCAGTGAGTATAAATGTGTTGCCAGTGAGTATAAATGTGTTGCCAGTGACTATAAATGTGTTGGCAGTGAATATAAATGTGTTGCCAGTGAGTATAAATGTGTTGCCAATGAGTACAAATGTGTTGCCAGTGAGTATAAATGTGTTGCCAGTGAGTATAAATGTGTTGCATTGTCTCCGTGTCTTCATTTGCCCCTGAAGGCTAAAGCATTCTGTTAAATGATTGGTAAAAAAAAATTCAAGAAAGATAAGTCATCGGTACGAGTAAACTTTCATATCGCAGCTGCCAGAATGGAAAGGTTGCTAGTTACTCGCTTATGCTGAAATAGAAAATAGAGAGCATACAAATGATGCGTCAGAAGAAATTGAGCGTATAGGATTTTTAAAAATTAGATTTAGCATAAATGTTTGAGGTAAGCATTTTTTCATACACTGGAGTAAATGAGTCATAATATCAATGAAGTATATTGCTTAATTTAGCTAATACATAATAATAAGTTTCGCTTTCACAAGTTTAAAAAAGCTGGGATAATATTTCAGCCATGTTTAATATTAGTGGGTGTGGCTATCCATGTGCGACACTGTGTATCTATACAAACACTGTTCATTTTGGGATGGGGCTGGGGGACAGAAGCAAAGGGTACCACTCCTTCCGCCTGGGTCTCCTGAGTTATATGAAACCTCGAGGGAGTGGTCTACCTGTGTTTTGGGAGGGAGGATTGGGCACTAAGTGCAAGAGAACGTGTGAGGGAGGGTGCTAAATAAAGAATGTTTTTGTGTTGGAACTAATGGGAGTAATGTGTATGTGAGTTATGGTGGTGGGGGTTAGTGTGTGCATGATTTAGTTGGTGGGTAGAGGGAGTATGAGTTGTGTGGTGTGTGTATGAGGTTAGTTGGAGAAGTGTGTGCAAGAGGTGGTATTGTGGGCATGGTGTGTGTGTATGAGGTGGGCTTGGTGTGTGTGGGTGTGGTTTGTGGGATAAGTGAAGTGGGATAGTGGTGTGTTTGTGTGGGTTGAGGTGGTGTGTGTGCCATTTGGTTGGGATGGTGGGGGTGGTGTGTTTATGGGATAGGGTGGTGAAGTGATGTATGTTTGAGTTGGGGTGGTGGGAGTGGTGTGGGTATGATTGGTATAGTGGGGTGTGCGTATATGAGTTGCAGGTTTAGGATGGTGTATGAGTTTGGGTTGTGCATCACTTGTGGTAGTAGTGATTGTGGAATGTGACACTTAGCACATATCACAGGTTTACTATTAGTGGTTAGTAATATCCTGCATGTAGCCCCAGCCCTAGCCCTAGCCCTAGCCTGTATACTCTGTGGTCATGCATGCCATCTATACTATAATTATATCATGCTATTAATAGAATGGTTGGTTTTCTATATAAAGCATATGCCTGTCTAGTTCTGAGATTATTCCTGAAATAGTTATACCACATGGTGGCAGTGGTGAACTATGGCACAAATACGTCTCCAACTCCAGAGCCTTTTAACTTTCGAAACCCTGATGACTGGCCCAGATGGAATGCCGATTCACACAATTTCATGAACCATCTTCTCTAACTGCGGACAGTGACACCAACAAATTAATACACTTCTTAACTGCTTGGACAAAGAAGCAGAAGTGGTACTCGTGTCTATGAATATCGCAGAGGAAGAAGGCACATTCTATGATGCCATCGTATCGAAATTTGATGCCTTCTTCCAAGTGTGATGAAATGTGGTTTTCTAGAGAGAAAGATTCAACTAGCATAATGAACTCCGAGTCGAATGATGGAACACTACATAATGAAACTATATGATAGCCGAAACCTGTAAATGAAGAATGAAATGATCTGAGATCGGTTGGTATTATGAATTAGTGGCAGCGCACTATTACAGTGACTCCAATTGGATGCAGCACTAACTCTTGCCAAAGCCAATATTCTCACAAGCAACTAAAGAAACTTCAATTGACTGCCACTAGTCAGATCCTAAATGGACCTTAAAGGAAGAAGCTGAATGTTATGGGTATGTTTGATGCAACTATCTCCCTTGGCAACAAGTTGACGACGCACCCCACATTTTTGTAGTTGACCGTCTGAAGACCTCGTACAGCCAACTATATCCAGACCTGCCAACTCACCCGATGCTGCCGGGTGTCACCCGATTTCAACACTAATCTCCAGATCTCCCCGATTGAATATCCAATTCACCCGACTTTCTGAGGAATTGATATTTTAAAGATCAGGGTTCAGGTTTAAAAAATATATAATACAGTCAGTATACCCCCATTATAGCTAACTGTTTCTATGGCAAAATTATATAGTGCTGAAGGCTGTTACTTGTTTTGGTGCCTTAGAAACACTTAGACTGGCAGATATCCTCCCGAGCATACCGCAGGGTCTTATTAAAAATTTGTTTATTGGCCTCTCCAATAAACCGGGTAATGGTCGTCGATCTGCCAAATCGTAAGTTGCGAGTAGTTTTGTCGATCGAGTCAAAGGTAGACATTCTAAGCAAGATATCAAATGGAGCCAGCCAAGCCTGACTAGCGGAAGAGTAAGGCGTAGGGAAGTTGACAATAATGGAGATAAAAAAAGAACGAAGCCAAACTTCAGAGTTCGCAGACAACCTTGACCGTCGGGGGATAAGTTCAGCTCGCAAAGTCATCGCCTTGCTAAAGACGAACAACTAGAAAATGCTTTATATCTGTGGTTCGTTCAGAAAAGGGAGCAAGCCCCAAGGCACTGCAGTCGGTGGACTATTTGCTCAGAGAAAATACAACATGAATATAAATAATATGAAAAAATATGTATGTAAAACAGCATGCCAGTTACTGAGGACCTAAAAACTAAATCCTTCTAGTACCAGGAAGTGAGCTTCTTATTACCCAAAGGACCTGCAGATTAAAAGATTAAAAGGATATTAACCCAGCATTTTAATTACATTCATGAATTTATAATATGTGCATATCCGAACTTTTTGCTTATCCGAACTACCTTGTCAGCGTTTCAAATACCTATTTCGTGTCGCTGAGGTAGTTGTTGTCCTCCCTCACAGTAATGCTGAAGAGGAATGACTCTTGAGCATTGTCGGAAAGAATAAGACACGCTGGCAATGAAGCTGATGGCACTTTGTCAAGCATTCTAGCCATGAAGCTAGCATTCCCTGAACTGAAGTTCCCTGTTACCGCTGGGTGCCTGATGAGAAAATTTTGGACCATGCAAAAAGGGCAACTTCTTGCTATAATCAGAATCATTAAACTGATAGCACTGTGTTATTTGGGGGGGGATTAATTTAGTATGCTTAGCATGCTATGTTATGACTTGATGCAAATGATAACCAGATTTTATACCAAATCTCCAGATTTTTCGAGGATTTTTTGGGGGATCTCCAGATTTTCATGACTCTGGGGTTGGCAGGTCTGTATATCTGTCCTAAATCTTGCAGTATAATTGGCGTAAATGTCGAGCAAAACTCCGACATTCACGCTAGCGTAACGCAGAAGAATCCATCAGTCTTCCAAGACCTGGCAATCTAGGAGAGGAGTATGAAGTCAAACTCAAGGCTGATGCTAAGCCATACTCTCTCTTGGCTCTCAGACATATCCCATTATCTCTAAGGCCAAAAGTGAAAGAAGAGCTTACCCGGATGGAATCTAATAGTGTCATATTCAAAGTGGAAGAACCAACACCTTGCTGTGCAGGAATGGTCGTAGTGCCAAAGAAAGCTGGAGCAATTCTAATTAGTGTCGACCTCAAGCCTCTATGTGAGAATATCCTCAGGGAGGAACATCCACCGCCAAAAGTGGATGACTCTCATTCAGCTAACAGGATTTTCAGCAAACTTGATACGAGTGGATTCTGGCAAATTCCTTTAAGCCAAGACATCACAACCCCTAATGACCTTCATCACTCCTTTTGGATGGCACTACTTCAACACGCTGCTGTTTGACATCTAGTGCACCAGAACACTTTCAGAAATGAATGAGCAGAATATTCTCAGGTCCACAAGGAACTCTCTGCCTGATGGATGATGTTCTAGTGTTTGGAAAGGACAAGGAGGAGCTTGATGTTTGCCTGACAGCAGTGCTGAGCGCATCAAAGCAGCTAGAGCTACACTCAACCCAAGCTAATGCGAGTTTGAGAAATCCAAACTGAAATTCCTTGTTCACATCATAGACTCAAATGGAATCCAGGCAGATCAAGATGAGACATCTGCCATTTGTGAAATGAAGCCGCCCACAACGATTCTAGAGCTACGATGCCTCATGGGGATTGCAAATCAGCTGGGGAAATTTTCCAGCAAGCTAGCAGAGATCACTCAAACTCTTCCATTGCTACTTAGCAATAAAACAACTTGGATGTGGTGATATGCTCAACAGCAGGCCTTCACCAACCTCAAAGAAGGGGCATCAAAACTAACGATACTGGCTCTCTATGACCCACAAGCACCAACAAAAAATCAGCAGATGCCTCATCATGTGGACGGGGAGCAGTTTTGTTACAAGAAAACAGCTCTAACTGGAAACCAGTTACATACATGTATGCCTCCAAGTCAATGACAGAAACTGAACAAAGAATGCCCAAATTGAGAAAGAGGCATTGGCCACCACCTGGGCATGGAGAAGTTTGCGAGCTACGTACATAGAATGAAGTTTCTCATTGAAATTGAAACCGACCACAAACGATTAGTACCTCTTCTAGGTATGCAAGACCTAGACAAGCCCCACCCGGAGTGGTCTTAACACACCATGCCCCTCCCCCCTTTCTTATTGAGTTTGGAGTAGTTAGCTGGAGCAGGTGTGGAATTTTTCACTTCTGATCTGTAAACAATACGTGTCTTGTCTGGCTGTTGGTTGGCTTGTGTCATGCATTCAATTGGCTGCATTCAATGCACATCCTCACCACATCGCCTTTCTTCTTCACCTGTAGAATTGGAAATGACCATGGGCTCTTACATGCTTCTAGAATAACTATGTCTAGATTTCCTTATGAATACCATCTTCACAACTCTTGCGGACTTGCCTTGATGGAATCCTGATGGGCTTGCCTTGCTTGGTCTCAATGGCATGTTCCACTGCCGTTGTTTTCCCATAGATATTTGTGAAGACTGTTGGGGAAGTATTTATCAAGCATTGGAGATGTGAATTCTGTCCATCATTTAAGTTTGATCCCATGATAGCTTTAGAGTCTAATTCCCATAGGGTTGGTAAGAGAAGTCCCCGCAGAGTCTTCATTTGTTAGGATGATACAAAATACAGATGCCACTGAACTGTGCCAGAACTTCATCATGTGCAAATCTTTCTGTAAAACGTGCACTCTGTAGATACTTTGCTGATGATTTCATAAGGTCTCTGTGATTAGGCCATGAGTTTGCTGGAAGCAACTGGTGTGAGTATCAACACCTCCTCACCTGGTTTGAAGGATCTTTTTCTAGCTTTCAGGTTTAAATGACTTTCTGTATGTTCTTGGTAATTCTCCTGTTTGGCTGAGCTATGTGCTGCATCTGTTCCAGGTTCTCCCTCATGGTTGTTAATCATGGAACAACAGTGGTGTCTTTACTCTGACTGTCAGTCCAGGTCTCTTTGAAAATCTGCAGAGGTCCTCTAACATGAAGACCGAAGACTAGTTTAAAGAAAGAAAATTGTGTGGATTGGTTGGGGACCTCTCTATAAGCAAACAAGATGGCAGGAAGCAATGTGTCCTACTCTTGTGTTTGTTTACTGACCTTCTTAATCATTTGTTTCAATGTGGCATGAAACTGTTTGCCTGAGGGTGTTATGGACTTGCTTTGATATGGTGAATGCCTAGTTTCTGAGGTGAATTATCCTTCCTGTGGGAGTATGAAGCTATCGAGTAGTTGTACTTGATGGTGCTACTAGTATAGTGTGTGCATGTGGTAAGTCAGTGTTGTAGGTGGTGATGCTGGAGATGTGCTTTTCCCCTTCATGTCAGAAGTAAGAGATGTTAAGAGATGGATGAAGCCACTCTTGTCATTGATGATAGCAAGACCAAACTCTTCCTCTTTTTCACTCACTGTATGGAGCACCCACTCTCTTGGGACCCATCAGATCCTCAGGGAGAGACTACTTATCGCAGGAGTGTAGCTCTTGGCCATACCAGGGAGCTTTTTGTTTTTCTAATAATAGCAGGCACTAACTTGATACAGGGATCAATAAATTCTCATTACAAAGCCTTTGACACATAGGTATCTTCATCAGTAAGAATGAGGTGCTGCTTGCCTGATGGTGTATACATATATCATGCACTTCTGTGATTGGTCCATGTGTAATGGTGAATGGTGTGATTGACAGAGATATAATGTGGTGATGTGGATGACCAGGGGTGTGATAGGACTAGCAGAGAAGACCCAAAAAACTAAGATAAGCTGAGAAAAAAACTACTTTTTTTAAAACTTAGCTACAAGAAGAGTTAATTAGTCATGACCCTTAGTTTAGAATGTTATATTGCTATGTGTTGACTGGTGTTGATTGGTCTGCTCTGCTTAACATTTTGTTCTTGTTTTCTGTGCTTGTTTGGATCTGTCTATTGCGGAGAGTGAAGGACATGTGTGGCAGTATAGTGTCAGCCTAGGAGTATGGGGATGTCCAGTGTAGGCATGTTTGTGTGTCTAGTTATCTAGGGCAGGATCTGGGGGTTGGGCTAGCTGAGTGTGAGTTGTTTGGTATTTTGATTATGGATGTGTGCATGTGTGATGTTGGGAATGAGGCTGTGTGAGTGTAATGCCAGGGCTAGGACTACACATAAGTTTTGCTTGCAGAGGTGGACAACTTCCACTTCAATACAAATGATGAAAATCGCAACTGCCAACTTGAACATTCTCTTTCTTGCTGATTACTGTTTATTGAAGTGCTTATTTTGAGTAAAGCTGCACAGGCGCCTATACCTTCCAGCAAACACTACCTGCTCTTCTTTCTTACATGGTGTGGCTCAGGAATCCTATTGTTAATCATGAGACTAGCTCCTTCTTTGTCTGGCTTAGAGTTACTCGATCTTCGTGTGGCTCAACTAACAGAAGTTTAGCTCTCTGCTCCCATCTAATAAATAATGCAAAGCATTCATTTACATGGTAGAAGGTTCAATGTGTGTGCAATATTTGTTAAGTAATGGCTCAGTTGTTTCTAAGCTCTGGTTTTCTTGCTGGTTTGGTTAGAAGTGGTGATAGACAACCAGAGTTTATGGTTCACTTGTGGATATACACATGCTTGGTATGTTTAGTAGTAGTGTAAATAAAACCTTCCATTGATGCACTCACACAAATAATCCACTCATTGACTAGCTGTTGTTGCTGCAGATGTTACTGGAAGAACTGATGAAGAAGCAGCTGCCATCACTGCATTCTCAAGCAGCATCAAGGCAAAGGTTAGCAAAACCATCTGTCAGGGTTTCTCATGGAGTCAGGGGATCAGGGATTACCCCACCTCCCACCTACACCATAGTTCTACCCAGAGCATTTAAGAGTAGCGGTGCGCTATCCCTTTGAAACTTTAAGGGTAGCGAGCGCTGTTCTATATTAGTTGTTTTATTCATTTTTGTTCAAATGGAAATGATATTTTTCTATGACGTAATACAATGACAAAATTAAAGTAACGTTTTGTAGGTGTGGTAAGTGGAAAAAAATTGCAGCATGGCCATTTAGCTGCGTGCATGTCAGTCGCTGAAAAGATGACAAAGCATGGACATTCAAGCGAAGTTGGCTGCAGCAGCTCTGGCAAGCACCGAAAGTCTGGCATTAACCCGAAATGGAAGGAAGAGTTTCCGTGGCTATTGGAGTTGGAAGATGGCGAAGGTATGATGCGTGTTCTTTGTCGGAAACATAGTCGCCGGCCTAAGAGAGTTAGCGTTGGACGAGCGACCTAGGTAGACCTGCCATGAAAGACATTGACTAGGGAGAGTTTGGTCAAACATGCCAAAAGCGAGTCACATGTCACGGGAGTCAAGATGGAGGCTGATCTGGGCTGCTCTAAAAGAGATGGTGGCATAGTAATGGCTCTCCAAGGAGTAGTTTCAGCTAAGAGAAAGGCCTTTGTTGGAGCGCTGAAATGTATGTACTTCCTGAATCACAGGGAGATAGCACATACTACTAACTTTGGGCCTCTCATGGAGTCATTGGGAGCATCTTACCCTACAGACCTGAACCTGGGTGGAAATGCAACTACACATCAGAGCATTTCATGCAGGAGATTGTGCAGTGTCTAGGAGAAACTGTAGCTGAGCCCATCACTTCTAACTTTTCTAAGTCTCCTTTTTTTGCTCTGTGTGTGGATGAAACCACTGATGTTTCTGTCACCAAGGAACTTGTAGTATACGGTCGTTACATCATAGAAGGTCAAGTGGAGACAAGCTTCCTTCGTGTACTGGAACTAAAAAATGGTACTGCCGCTAATATAACTGACACATTAATTAAGCTCTGTAGTGACCTAGGATTAGATATGCATCGTTTTTGTGGCTTGGGTAGTGATGGAGCATCAGTGATGTTGGGAAAAAGTGGTGGAGTCTCTAAGTTGCTAAAGGACAAGGTTACTTTCCTTGTTTCGAATCACTGCATTGCACACTGATTAGTGCTTGCTTGTGGAGATTTCTTTTCTCAAGCTGTTTAAGAGCACTGTTGACCAACTGTACCGGTTCTATAAGTATTCATCTGTTCGAACTGCGGGGCTCAAGGATATTCAGGAAGTTCTTATATTTCTTTACAAAGAAAGCCAACCCAGCAGCCTCAGCATTGTTGCACTCCTTAGCTTCCCTTTCCAAGCTAACTATCACTGAGGAGAAACACTTGCGAAGGTGACTGACTGCCCGGTCATGTGATAACCAACGGACATCTTTTGCCTGAGTTAGATTAAGCCTAGGGTCATTCCCTTTGTGGCTGCTCTCTATATGTTTTCAGATGTTCTTCCACCATTAGCTGCCTTATCACGTGGTTTTCAAAAACAAGATATTGATTTCACCATGGTAAAACCCTTAATCATGGGTACCAGAGCTACTATCAATGCTCTTCTTCGGAGTCCTGGTGAATTCTTTCAAAGTCTACCAAATGTCTTGTTAGAGTTGGAAGAGTATGGAGTACAGCAGCCTAGTAATAGCATGGTGGATAATTTCAAGAGTAATATATACATACAAACTCTCTCTGAACACATCACCTATAGGTTTCCTGACATGGAACTGTTTGAGGGATTTGAGATCTTTAACCCCAGTGGTGTTCCAGATGAGTTTGCTCATCAACCATCACATGGCACAGAGCATTTGGATATTCTTATCTCTCACTATGGAAAAGAAGTAATAGAGCCTGAAGAAACCAAGTGTGAACTTATAGTTTTTAACAGTGTAGTGGCTGCTAATAGAGCTTTGAAGCAAAGGACCACCCGGCAGCTTATGAGGCATGTTATTGGGACTTCTGAAATGACTTCAATGTTCCCCAATCTAGCGAAGCTTGCAGCGATTGGTCTCATTATTCCAATGTCCTCTGTAGATTGTGAAATAGGTTTTTCTACTCTAAATCGAGTCAAGACTGACACGAGGAATCGTCTCACCAATAAAAGCCTCAATCACCTCTTAATGATGTCCATTGAAGGACCAAGTCCCTCCGACTTCCCAAATGAGCTCGTGTGCGATAGGTGGGCTTCCATGAGGAACAGGCGGATTGATGTAACCGAATGATAATCAATGACACTTACATAATTAATGAAAATCGTTTTCCATGTAATTTCATAATATTTATTATTTAGGCTTGTTATTGTTTAGGCTTGTTATTGTATACAGCAACACAATATTTCAAGGAAAGTTCACAAGTGTTTCATCTACTGGAGTGTGTGTGAGTGTACTTTAACATTCACAGACTGTAAAAATGATCAGCTCCCCCACACAAGGAGAACTTCCTAGATGAAAACGAGTTATATATAGTCCACTATACTTACTGCAACCTGTGAAATACATGAAACAATAACATCAAAAACATTGCTCATCATAATTTATCAGTCACACTCCAACGACATTGCCCCTATCCTTAACAAAAATCCTGGGGAGAACACTATACACCACAAGGAAAATGGTGTCATAATAGGTACATTGACTAGCTGATGTTAGTAATTGAGAATGGCAGTTATTAACTTAGCAATTAAGTAGACAACATGTCAAATATATTCCCACAATTTTGTATATCTCAAAATTACGCTAAAACCTTCTAAAGTCAGTTCAGGTCCTTCAATTGTGATTCACCTGAGCCTAGCCAGGTTAGTGTTACTTATCTATTTTGAAGACTTAACTTAATTAACTTTGTCTAACCAAAAATCAGGCTAATTGGTCCATGTAGTAAGGATAGCTATGAAAAATTCCAGGCTCGACACTCATCCCCACTCTTCCTGGCAACTAAAATGTCTCTATGAAGCCATGATCTTCATACTATATTAGTTGTTTCTGTTGTTATTTTAGTTATTATTGTAGAAATACGACGAACTGCTTGCCAAAGTTCCAGAGTGCAACCGTGGTTACCTAGATGATGTCATAATGTCAGATGTGGACCTACGTCAAATTTCTGCAAGACTGTATCGTTTGGAATATAAGGCATATCTGCTAGGACTGAACTTGTCTGATGTGCAGCACATAATGACCACATACAGTCCTGATCTACAAAGGTACTACAATGCTAAATGTGTGAATTATGGATGTGGTTTTATACATAGATGCACACTATTTACAGGTTGGCTTTTCTGGGCATTTGGAGATCTAAAGCTGGTTATCCAAAGACTTACAGGAATCTTCTTCGAGTATGTGTGGAGGGAGATTTATTTGGATGTGCTGACAACATTATTTCCATCTTAAACAGCAAAGGTTGGTCTAGCTGGTTGTGTTGGTCTGTATATTTTAAGTGGTAAAAGGTGTTCACCCTTAGTCTACATGGGCACAGTCTTGTTTATCTTCTTTTTTACAAGTATATATATTTTTGCTTTATAAACATAGTTCTTGTATATCTAGATATTACATAAGGTAGAACAATCATGAACACTTTTGGAACTGGTGAAAAGCATATTCGCACGATTCTAATGCATAAATGCTTCTTTGCAAGTGCGTAGTTTGTAATTATAGATACAGCCTCTTAAAATATGTGTATTCCCTGGTTAATACTTGGCATAAACTCATCAGGACAGAAAACACTCCATATAGGCTAGAACATGTGACTTCAAAGCTAGTGTGGTTATGTGATGTTCTGTTAGGTATTCATGAAAAGTCCTCCAAAGTCTTCAGACCAGCTCCATTTCTCCTGGCACATGTGAAATGTTCTGGCCTGTAATTAGCATAACTTTTCAATCCCTTTTCCTCGTGCTTGCTCTTCACTTGTCCTTCCCCCTCCACATTGCTCTGTAAAGTTAACAATGGAGTACAGAAATTGAGTCATGGCCTCTTCTGCTTTACTTACAGCAGTAAGAAAGATGTCATTAAGGGGACGCATGTGCAGACTAGCAAATCTAGAGGCATCTGAAGAACAACTTCACTGTGCTCACCAAATTTAGTTAGCTAGAATAATCATTGGGATTGCTATGTTATGAACTTTGTGGCTTCCTCACACCTTCGTGGAGATTTTACAATGGGAGTAGCTTCCAGCAATCAATGGAAGGAGAAGTGGCAACATCCATCTTTCTTGAGTGTTTACTTTCATCATTAGATTTATTTTTTGATGAGTATTTTGTTATGTTTTTGCCTGTTTCTACCTCAATGCTCCGTCTTCATCAGGTGAGAAACAAGGCAACACATTTACACTCACTGGCAACACATTTCATTTAAATAAGGTAATTACATATATCCAATCAAATACAAGTCGTTAGTGTGCGAGGTGGAAGGTGTCACCCATTAACATGTGGGTGAGTGTAAATTGTTGATTGTGCCGGCTAAGTGTTGCCAGTTGCTGTAGGGTAGTTAGCAGGAGAGTGTGTGCAAATTGTCACTTCTTATCTACGAACAATGCTTGTCTTGTCTGGCTGTTGGTCGGCTTGTGTCAGTGCATTCAATTGGCTCTAATCAATGCACATCCTTACCATTTCATCCTTCTTCATCCTTAGGATTGGAAATGACCACATGGTTCCATAATATTATGTTCCAACAATGTCTGGATTTCCTTGTGTAAATCTGTCCATCATTTAAGTTTGGTACCATGAGAGCTTGTTAGTCTAATTCCCATAGGGTTGGTAAGAGAAGTCCCTGCAGAATCTTTATTTGTTAGGATGATACAAAATACAGATACCACTGAACTGTGCCAGAACTTCATCATGTTGACATGAATTGTTTTCTTTCTGTCATGCATGTGCACTCTGTATGTGACTGTTGATACTTTGCTGATGATTTCATAAGGTCATTGCGATTGGGCATGAGTTTGCCAGAAGCAACTGGGGTGAGTATCAACACTTGCTTACCCAGTTTGAAGGTTTATTTTCTAGCTTTCAGGTTGAAATGACTTTCTGTCTGTTCTTGGTAGTTGTCCTATTTGGCTGAGCTATGTGCTGCATCTGTTCTAGGCTCACCAATGAACAACAGTGGTGTCTTTACATGGACTGTCAGTCCAAGTCTCCTTCAAAATCTGCAGAGGTTCTCTAACATGAAAACTGAAGACTAGTTTAAAGGGAGAAAATGGTGTGGATTTATTGGTGTCTTCCCTTTAAGCAAACAAGATTTGTAGGAAGCAACGTACCCCACTCTTGTTTATGTTTACTGACCTTCTTAATCATTTGTTTCAATGTGGCATGAAACTGTTCGTCTGAGGGTGTTATGGACTTGCTTTGATATGGTGAATGCCTAGTTTCTTATATAAGGTTGTCACAAGAATGACACAAAATTGCTGCCCTGATCTGTCAGTAGTTAGCTGATATTTCTGATGGAGAGAATATGTCCATCAAAGCAGAAGAAAGAGTTTCAGCAACAGCTTTCCTGAGTAGTGTTGCATCACTGTCTGGCAAAATCCATGGATGTTAACAGATCTTGTTGCCGGCTCTAGTGTGAGGCAAAGGGTCAATTATATCAAAAGCTACCCTTGTCAGTAGTTCTGTGATAATTGGCATAGAGATTAGTGGAGCCAGGGTCTGTGGGCGTCTACCTGTCTTCTGGTATTTAGTGCAGGATTCACAGGCTTGATTCATATCCAAGCTGAGGCCTAGCCAATAAAAGTGAGGCAGCAGTCTGTATCTGGTTTTCTTGTATCCGAGTTGACCACTCATTGGGAGAGTGTGAGCTAACCAGATGGCTTGCTGTCGTGTGTAGTCTGGCAACACTAGTTGGTGCATGTCATGTCAAATTCTAAATAATAATCCAATCTCAAAAAAAAGTAATCAGAGTTTCCCTCGTAGTTTCCCTCGTTCAGCTGTACACACGCTTTGTGCAAGGAAGAGTTGTTTTGTTGCCCAGCACTAAAGCCTGTGCAATCGTGTTCAATCATCACAGACTTGTTTACCAACAATTTTAGAGGTTGTGTTCTCATCTGTTTGAGAAGGTGTGGTTTCATCTGTTTGAGTGAGTGCAGTCTAATCTGCTTGAGAGGGTCCGCTTTCATTTGGTTGAGAGGGTATCTTCTCATCTGATTTAGAAGATGTGTTTATGTCAGGAAGGAGAGCTGGGATAGAGACAAAGTCTTAAGCATCTTGTTGTTTCTGTCGTTTGCTTTTTCTGGGTTTCTGATCCAGGTTAACAAAACAATTGCTTCATTTCCAATTAACCCTTCCCATGGTATGAGTGTTTCTGCCGAGTTCACTGTAGCTATCTCATCAGCCTGCAGCTGTTGTTGCTCTTGCTCTGCAGCTTGCCTGGCACATAACTTGTGCTTCACTTGTCAGTCTCTCTTTCACTAATGGCTCAAGTAAGTAGTTTAGGAATGGATTATCTTGACCCAGTAGAACATCAGCAGTGATGCCTTCAGCCATAGCTCCTTGAAGTTTTGCAGTCTCCAACCATGTCAATGTTTCTGTTTACTAAGTCAAATTCCTTGGGTGGACTAGTCACCCATAGTAAGGATAGCTTCTGCAGAAGTGTAGTCTTAGTAAGCACAGAATTTGAAGCTGCTGTGTGGTTTCATTCAGATTGCCCAGTACCAGGTAGTCATGTGAGTTATGGCAGGTGGGACGGCAAAGATATAATTTCTTTTTAGGACACTTGACTGCTAACAAACAAACCTATAACTGGTGTAACCAACGACAATGTAGCGACAATTAAAATAGTCAATACCGACAACAGCTGGCAATATTTCTAGTTGGTGCAGCTTGTCTGGTCTGTAACTCTCCCTGACTCTGGTCTCTGGTCGAGCATGTACGGAGGTCCAGTCCTTCTAGTCTGATCAGATGTATGCTAATCTTGACTAATATGTGGTCTCTGGCTGAGTGGTCTAATCATTGATCGAGGTTCATTCGGTAAGCTTGTCACCATCTCTTAGGGTTTTGCAATTCTTTCTCTGTCAGAGTCTCGAGTTCGCTGATTATAGCTTAGATATTAATTAGAGAAACAAGGTTCAAAATAGGTTAAACTACAACTGAATCAAGTATGAAGATGACCAGGTGGAACAGAACAGAATCCTGTTGACTAGTTCGCTATGTCAAATCTTAGCGATTTCCTTAAATAGGTTCACCAGCTGTTATTGAACCAAATAAGGTAATGGCTCTGATTATACAAATACAAGTGTATCTACTCTCCTATCATGTTAGTGCCATGTAAGTGTGAGGTGAGAGGCCCCACAGATTACCTTGTGGGAAAGTGTAAATTATTGATTGTGCTGGCTTGTGTTGCCTGTTAACGCTGATTCACAATATGCAAAACGCTTTAAGCGATTTGACGCAATGCGTTGTTTAAAAAAATATTGTGAACACAAAATCGTGTCACATCGCACCATGTCGCACCACTTGAATAGAATTGAGTTTTATTCGAGCGGCATTGTGACCTGTCATTGTATCATTCTGGTGTGCGTTTATTTGAGTTTTTCGTCATTCTGGTGTGCTTTATTTTCAGTTTTCAGTAAGAGCTGGTGATTTCAAACCTGAACGGACGATGAAAGGCTAATCTAAGCAGTGATAACTTTCCCTATTATATTGGATGTGCGAATGACATGAGTGCTTGCATCTGTTAATTAATGGTTGGGTTTCCAGTTGGTTGAAAGTTCAAGTTTGTTCAAGCGTAGACTCCGTTATTGTGAACAGCTAGAAGTGATGCGACGCGATCCGATACGAAGGCCTAGCAGTATATTGTGAACCGGCCTTTAGGCTTGGGTTAATGTGGGTAAATGCATGACTTGATTGAATGCTAGAGTGTATAAGCGCAGCAATACTGATGCACAAACATCAGGGTGTGAACTACACCCAGCACTGTCTGACAGATCATGAATCACGTGCATTTCATGTGACACACGTCTCCAGTGAGTATAAATGTGTTGCCAGTGAGTGTAAATGTGTTGACAGTGAGTATAAATGTGTTGCCAGTGAGTATAAATGTGTTGCCAGCGAGTATAAATTTGTTGCCAGCGAGTATAAATGTGTTGCCAGTGAGTATAAATGTGTTGCCAGTGAGTATAAATGTGTTGCCAGTGAGTATAAATGTGTTGCCGTGAGTATAAATGTGTTGCCAGTGAGTATAAATGTGTTGCCAGTGAGTATAAATGTGATGCCAGTGAGTATAAATGTGTTGCCAGTGAGTATAAATGTGTTGCCAGTGAGTATAAATGTGTTGACAGTGAGTATAAATGTGTTGACAGTGAGTATAAATGTGTTGCCAGTGAGTATAAATTTGTTGCCAGCGAGTATAAATGTGTTGCCAGTGAGTATAAATGTGTTGCCAGTGAGTATAAATGTGTTGCCAGTGAGTATAAATGTGTTGCCGTGAGTATAAATGTGTTGCCAGTGAGTATAAATGTGTTGCCAGTGAATATAAATGTGTTGCCAGTGAGTATAAATGTGTTGCCAGTGAGTATAAATATGATGCCAGTGAGTATAAATGTGTTGCCAGCGAGTATAAATGTGTTGCCAGTGAGTATAAATATGTTGACAGTGAGTATAAATGTGTTGCCAGTGAGTATAAATGTGTTGCCAGTGAGTATAAATTTGTTGCTAGAGAGTATAAATGTGTTGCCAGTGAGTATAAATGTGTTGCCAGTGAGTATAAATGTGTTGCCAGTGAGTATAAATGTGTTGCCGTGAGTATAAATGTGTTGCCAGTGAGTATAAATGTGTTGCCAGTGAGTATAAATGTGATGCCAATGAGTATAAATGTGTTGCCAGTGAGTATAAATGTGTTGCCAGTGAGTATAAATGTGTTGCCAATGAGTATAAATGTGTTGCCAGTGAGTATAAATGTGTTGCCGGTGAGTATAAATGTGTTGCCAGTGAGTATAAATGTGCTGCCAGTGAGTATAAATGTGCTGCCAGTGAGTATAAATATGTTGCCAGTGAGTATAAATGTTTTGCCAGTGAGTATAAATGTGTTGCCAGTGAGTATAAATGTGTTGCCTGTGAGTATAAATGTGTTTCCAGTGAGTATAAATATGTTGCCAGTGAGTATAAATGTGTTGCATTGTGTCCGTGTTTTCATTTGCCCTGAAGGCTAAAGCATTCAATTGAAACGGCCAAAAAAAATTAATCATCAGTTCATGTCAACTTTCATATCGCAGCTGTCAGAATGGAAAGTTTGCTAGTTACTCGCTCGTGCAGAAATAGAAAACTACAGAGCATACAAATGATGCACCAGAAGAAATTGAGTGTAGAGAATTATTTTGTTCAATGAAGCACAAATGGATTAGCTAAGCATTTTATTTATGATGTTCATACACTGGAGTAGTTGAGCCATTAAGGTCTGAGCTACTGAAGTAGTAGCTTTATGAATTATTAATCATTTATTTAATGCATAATAAATTATTCTGTTTTGACTGTTGGAGCTGTATGTCCAAGTGATCAGTCTGGTGGTGGCAGTGATGGTGAGAAAATATTTAACTAGTTCTAGTTTTCAGATCACATACCATATTATACATTCCAGGCAGTGATCCTGTTCACAAATCCATGACTGGGTGTAGCAATAGGGCTAGATATTTTTTTGGATTTATAATATTTGCTTTCAAAAATTACGAAAAGCTTGGATAATATTTCATCCATGTCTAATATAAGTGGTGCGGTCGTTAAGGTGAGACACTGGGTGTGTATACAAACACTGTTCATTTTGGGTTGGGGCTTGGGGCAAGAAGCGAAGGGTACCAATCCTCCAACCTGGGTCTCCTGAGTTATGCCATGGAAGCTCAAAGTATGTGGTCTATATATTGGTTGACATATGGGAGGGGGGGGGGGGGGGGTTGGAACTAATTGTAGAACGATGTGTGAGAGGATGAGAATGTTGAACTAATGTGGGTAGTGTGTGAATGAGTTGATGTGGTGTGGTTAGTGTGCATATGATTGAGTTGGTGGGTAGAGGGGTATGGGTTGGGTGGTGGGTGTGTGAGTTTGTTTGTTGTTATGGTGGAGTGTGTATGTGTTGGGTTAGTGGGATTGGTGTGTCTATTAGTGGGTGTGGTGGAGGCCAGCTGGTGTGAAGTATCCTTCCTGAGGGAGTAGGAAGCTATCTAATGTGTAGTTGTACTTGGTGGTGGTACTAGTATAGTGTGTGCATGTGGTAAGTCAGTGTTGTAGGTGGTGATGCTGGAGATGTTCTTTTCCCCTCCATGTCAGAAGTAAGAGATGTTAAGAGATGACTTTTGTCATTGATGATAGCAAGACCAAACTCTTCCTCTTTCTCACTCACTGTATGGAGCACCCACTCTCTGGGGACCCATCAGGTCCTCAGGGAGAGACTATTTCTAGCAAGAGTGTAGCGTACCAGTGTACCAGGGAGCTTATTGTTTTTCTTTCTCTCTGTAATAATAGCAGGCACTAACTTGATACAGGAATCAATAAATTCTCATTACACAGCCTTTGACACATAGGTATCTTCATCAGTAAGAATGAGGTGCTGCTTGCCTGATGGTGTATATATATATATATAAGGTTAAGCATGTCATGCACTTCTCTGATTGGTCCATGTGTAATGGTGATTGGTGTGATTGACAGAGATATAATGTGGTGATGTGGATGACCGGGGGTGTGATTGGACTAGCAGAGAAGACTGATAAAAAAATCTACTACAGGAAGAGTTAATTAGTCATGCCTCTTAGTTTAGAATGTTATGTTGCTTGTGTTGACTGGTGTTGATTGGTCTGTTCTGCTTAACATTTTGTTCTTGTTTTCTGTGCTGCTGTTCTTGTTTGGGTCTGTCTATTGCGGAGAGTGAAGGACATGTGTGGCATTATAGTGTCAGCCTAGGAGTATGGGGATGTCCAGTGTAGGCATGTTTGTGTGTCTATTATCTAGGGCTGGATCTGGGGGCTGGGGTAGCTGAGTGTGAGTTGTTTGGTATTTTGATTATGGATGTGTGCATGTGTGATGTTGGGAATGAGGCTGTGTGAGTGTAATGCCAGGGCTAGGACTACACATAAGTTTTGCTTGCAGAGGTGCACAACTTCCACTTCAAAACAAATGCTGGCTGCCAACTTGAACATTCTCATATGCATGGTAATTGCTTGATTTGTATTTCTTTGACTCTATCAATAATCAGTGTAAATTTACCAGTTCTGTCAATATTATCTTCATCCATGTGTGGCTCATGTAACAGAAGTTTAGCTCTCTGCTCCAGAAATGCAAAGCATTCATTTACACCAGGGGTGCCAACACTTTTTCGGCTTGCGAGCTACTTTTCAAATGACCAGGTCAAAATGATCTACCTGTATTAAAAGATTCTAATATATTTACTTATATATGTACTATATATGTACTGAGTATACTCTATATATATATAATATATGTTGGCATACCTTGAATCACTGCATGAACCACAACGGCACAAAACAATTGAATACATTTATGGTCACTACTATCTGATGATTTGCACTGAATGGAGTCAGCCGAATATGACATGGTAAAAAAAAATCCTTCCATTCCGCTTGGAAGTGGGTTTTTGTTTCTTACCTGGTCCAGCTCCCCTACTAATTTTTTATATCCCTTCTTTAGTAAATATAAATTGGCAGGCTAACTAGGTCACTAGCTCATTGTAGTTTTGCAGTAGCTCGTGTGTTTTCTACTGGTGATCATGTGTTAGAAGTTAAGTAACACAAGACTAGCCGCCCTGTACATCAATCAAGAACCGCCAAAGGGAGGATAGATGATGGGATAGCATAAAAAAATTAATTAAAAAAATTAAATTAAATTAAATAATTTTTTTTAAATTTTTTTAAAATAATAGCGCGCAATCTACCCGTACTACATGCGCGATCTACTGGTAGATCGCGATCGACCTATTGGGCACCCCTGATTTACATGGTAGAAGATTCAATGTGTGTGCATTATTTGTTTAGTATGAGCTTAGTTGTTGCTAAGCACTAGTTTTCTTGCTCATTTGGTTAGAAGTGGTGATAGACAACCAGAGTTTGTGGTTCACTTGTGGACATACACATGCTTGGTATGTTTAGTAGTAGTGTAAATAAAACCTTCCATTAATTCACTCACACAAATAATCCACTCATTGACTAGCTGTTGTTGCTGCAGATGTTACTGGAAGAACTAGTGAAGAAGCAGCTGCCATCACTGAATTCTCAAGCATCATCAAGGCACAGGTTAGCAAAACCATCTATCAGGGTTTCTCAGGGAGTCAGGGGATCAGGGATTACCCCACCTCCCACCTACACCACAAGGAATATGGTGTTATATTGTATGCATTGATTAGCTGATATTAGTAATTGACAATGACAGTTAATGAACTTAGCAATTAAGTAGACAAAATGTCAAATATTGCACTAAAGTCAGTTTAAGTCCTTCAATTGTGATTCACCCGAGCCTAGCCAGATTAGTGTTACTTATCTATTTCGAAGACTTATCTTAATAAACTTTGTCTGACTAAAAATCAGGCTAATGGGTCCATGTAGTAAGGATAGCATGAAAATTCCAGGCTTGACACTCACCCCCACTCTTCCCGGCAACTAAAATGTCTCTATGAAGCCATGATCTTCATGCTATATTAGTTGTTTCTGTTGTTATTTTAATTATTATTGTAGAAATACTACGAACTCCTGGCCAAAGTTCCCAAGTACAACCATGGTTACCTAGATGATGTGATAAAGTCAGATGTGGACCTAGGTCGAATTTCTGCAAGACAGTTAGGTTTGGATGATATGGCATATGTGCTAGGACTGAGCTTGTCGGACGTGCAGCACATAAAGACCACATACAGGGGAAGTCTTCGTCTACAAAGGTATTACAATGCTAAATGTGTGGATGTGTTTTATAGATCATACTATTTACAGCTGGGCTCTTCTGGTGTGTTGGAGATCTAAAGCTGGTTATCCAAAGACTTACCTGAATCTTCTTCGAGTATGTGTGGAGGGAGATTTGGAGGAATCTGCTGACGAGATTATTTCCATCTTAAGCAGCAAAGGTTGGTCTAGCTGGTTGTATTGGTGTGTATATTTTAAGTGGTAAAGGGTGGTCACCCTTAGTCTACATGGGCACAGTCTTGTTTATCTTGTTTTTTACAAGTATATATGTTATGCTCAATCGAACCGACCTACACCATCGATAGAACATGCTATCTATGGATCCTTCGTTAGCACAGTAATCGGTAGATCGCGCAAGGTCTCATCATCGACCGATGCTACGCTATCTATGGAAATATGATTTTTTTAATTATAAAATTGGAATTTAATTTTTTTAAATTAAATTAACGTATTTTTTAATATTTCGTTGTGGGGGGATCAGAGAGCAACAGAGAGAGGTGTCAAGGGGGGTTGATTTTTTTTGAGAAGTCTGATAAACATCGAGTTGGGTCAGTATACTCATATTTCGGACAATATTTTGTACTTGATGTTTTAGGAGGCATGAGTTAGGGACATCTCTAAATTGATTGATGTGCAAGCCCTACTGTGACATTTTAATGGGTTTTTCCTACCCTTTATTTCCCCCATATAAATTTCCCCCATATAAATGGTCAAGGTTGGCCAGAAAGCCAGTTAAATGTAAATCAGAATCGGTGGGGGGGAGGGGGCAAAGGAGTCATTTTCATTTTTCATTAAATTAAGGTTGTTCTTTATTTTCACATCATAATAAATTACATGCCAGTACAAAAATGTAACAATACAATTACAAGTTATTTAATCAGACACTATAAGAGTACTACGAGTTACATGTAAGATATACATACAAATTAATTTCAGTGCATCTCAACCTTTTGGTTTGGCCAAGGAGATGGCTTCAAATAGAATGGTACTTTTCTTGGCTGAGGACTGGACTTTTTGGCGAAGCTGCTTGTCGTCAGCAATTTTCTGCATACGTTGTCTGGAGTTAGCATTCATGATTATGGTGTATGACCATGCGCGACCTTGCACGATCTACCGATTACTATCGATGGCGCAAGTCGGTGGATAGCACATAACATATATATATGCTGTATAAACATAGTTCTTGTATATCTAGATATTACATAAGGTAGAACAATCTTGAACACTTTTGGAACTGGTCAACCATATTCCCACGATTGGAATGCGTAAATGCTTCTTTGCAAGTGCGTAATTTGTAATTATAGATACAGACTCTTAAAATATGTGTATTCACAGGTTCAATACTTGGCATAAACTCATCAGGAAGAAAAAGCTCCATATAGGCTCGAACATGTGACTTCAAAGCTAGTGTGATTATGTGATGTTCTGTTAGGTATTCATGAAAAGTCCTCCAAAGTCTTCAGACCAGCTCCATTTCTCCTGGGACATGTGAAATGTTCTGGCCTGTAATTAGCATAACTTTTCAATCCCTTTACCTCGTGCTTGCTCTTCACTTGTCCTTCCCCCTCCACATTGCTCTGTAAAGTTAACAATGGAGTACAGAAATTGAGTCATGGCCTCTTCTGCTTTACTTACAGCAGTAAGAAAGATGTCATTAAGGGGACGCATGTGCAGACTAGCAAATCTAGAGGCATCTGAAGAACAACTTCACTGTGCTCACCAAATTTAGCTAACTAGAATAAGCTAACTTATCATTGAGATTGCTATGTTATGAACTTTGTGGCTTCCTGACGTCTTCGTGGAGATTTTACAATGGGAGTAGCTTCCAGCGATCAATGGAAGGAGAAGTGGCAACATCCATTTTTCTTGAGTGTTAACTTTCATCATTAGCTAAGTGTTGCCAGTTAGGCCTGGGCCTCTGCCCCCACCCCTTCCTTAAGGAGTATAGAGTAGTTAGCAGGAGAGTGTGTGGAAATTGTCACTTATGATCTGTAAACAATACTTGTCTTGTCTGGCAGTTGGTCGGCTTGTGTCAGTGCATTCAATTGGCTCTAATCAATACACATCCTTACCATTTAGTCCTTCCTCATCCTTGGGATTGGAAATGACCAGGAGTTCTTAGATGGTTCCATAATATTATGTTCCAACAATGTCTGGATTTCCTTGTGAATGCCATCTTCACAAGTCATGGGTCTTGCCTTGTCGGAATCCTGTTGGGCTGGGTTTGCTTGGTCTCAATGGCATGTTCCACTGCCGTTGTTTCCCCAGAGATGTTTGTGAAGACTGTTGGGGAAATATCCATCAAGCATTGGAGTTGTGAAGTCTGTCCATCATTTAAGTTTGGTCCCATGAGAGCTTTTGAATCTGATTTCCATAGGGTTGGTAAGAGAAGTCCCTGCAGAGTTTCTTCATCTGTTAAGGTGATATAAAATACAGATGCCACTGGACTGTGCCAGGACTTCATCATGTTGACATGAATAGCTCTATGCCTTTTCTTTCTGTCATGCATGTGCACTCTGTATGTAACTGGTGCTATGTACTGTATCTGTTCCAGATTCTCCCTCAGACATTGAACAGCAGTGGTGTCTTTACTGACCTTCTTAATAATTTGTTTCAATGTGGTATGAAACCGTTTTAACGTACTGTTCGTCTGAGGGTGTTATGGACTTGCTTTGATGTGGTGAATGCCTTGTTTCTGATATAAGGTTGTCACAAGAATGACACAAAATTAATGCCCTGATCTGTCAGTAGTTTAGCTGGTATTCCTGGGGGAGAGAATATGTCCATCAAAGCAGAAGAAAGAGTTTCAGCAACAGCTTTCCTGAGTAGTGTGGCATCACCATCTGGCAAAATCCATGGATGTTAACAGATCTTATTGCCGGCTCTAGTGTGAGGTAAAGGGTCAACTATATCAAAAGTTATCCTTGTCATTAATTCTGTGATAATTGGCATAGAGATTAGTGGAGACATGGTCTGTGGACGTCGACTTCCCTTCTGGCATTTAGCGCAGGATTCACAGGCTTGAGGCTGATGCCTGGCCAGCAAAAGTGGGCCAACAGTCTGTGTCTGGCTTTGTTGTACCCGAGGTGACCGGTCATGTGGAGTGTGTGAGCTATGGCTTGCTGTTGTCTGTTGCCTAGCAACACTGGTTGGTGCATTTCATTGTCTAACTTGTAGTGTCGACATCTAAACAACAATCCAACCTCACAAAACTAATCGAGTTCCCCTGGTTCAGCGATTCTCACTCTTTGTGCAAGTATGAGTTGTTCTGTAGCCCAGCACTAAAGTCTGGCAACCGTGTTCATCAACACAGACTTGTTAACAAACTATTTTAGAGGTTGTGTTCTCATCTGGTTGTCAGGGTCTTTTCTCGTATATTTGAGAGTATGCGCTATCCTCTGGTTGAGAGGTGTATTCTCATCTGGTTGAGTGAGTGCAGACTTATCTGGCTGAGAGGTTGTGTTCTCATCTAATTTAGAGGATGTGTTCATCTCAGGAATGACAGATGGGATAGAGACAAAGCCTTAAGCATCTTTTAATTTTTGTCATTTGCTTTATCTGGGTTTCTGATCAGGTCAACCAAAATATCTCTGTCATTTCCAACTAACTCCTCCCATGGTGTGAGTATTTCTCCTGAGTTCACTGTAGCTATCTCATCAGCCTGCAAGTGTTGTTGCTCTTGCTCTGCAGCTTGTCTGGTCTGTACCAACATAGCTTGTGTTTAAATCATCAGTCTCTCTTTCACTAATGGCTCAAGTAAGTGGTTTAGGAAGGGAGCATCTTGATCCAGTAGAATATCAGCAGTGATGCCATCAGCCATAGCTCCTTGAAGTTTTGCAGTCTCCCACCTATGTCAATGTGTATGTTTGCTAAGTCAAATTCCTTGAGTGGACCAGTCACCCTTACTAAGGGAAGCTTCTCTCCCTCGAAAGAGCCTTCCAGAAGTACAGTATTGGAAACCACAGAGTGTGAAGCTGCTGTATCTAACTTGATGGTTGCATCCTTGCCATTCAGTAAGCCCTGTACCAGGTAGTCATGTGAGTGATGGCAGGTGGGGCAGCAAAGGTATACTTTCTCTTTAAGTCACTTGGCTGGTCCCGGCATCTTGACATCATGGTTATGTGTCTGTTGGTAAGGGGTCCTTCTCTTATATTTTCTGAGTACTAGATGGATCAAGTGTCGGTATTTGTCAACCATAGTGCCAACTTTTTTTTAGTGTGGCTGGGTCTTTGTTCCTCACTGCAAAGCAATGTGTGGTGGAAGCATCCTCTAAACATGCACAGCAAATCATTTACCAGCTTCTTCTGGGATGTTTCAACCAGCTACACAATTGTTGTTTAATTGTCCCTAGCAGTACACTGTGTAGCACTTTTGTTTGGCTTGATAGTAGCCTCCCACCATCAACTATCAAGCCAAATAAAAGTGCGACATTTTGTACTGCTATATAGGACAAAGATTTAAGTAACTATTGTGTAGCTGGTTGAAGCAGCCCAGAAGAAGCTGGTAAACGATTTGCTGTGGAACATGTTATGAGGATGCTTCCACCCCTAATAACCAATGAGTGTGTACTATGCAATCATGTTAATACCAATATAAGGGTGAGGTGAGAGGTCTCATACATTAACATAAGGGTGAGTGTTAATTGGTGGTTGTACAGGCTAAGTGTTGTCTGTTAAGGCTTGGGTAAATGCATGTGATTCCTGACTTGATTGAATGCTAGAGTGTATAAGCTCAGTCATGCATCAGACTGATGCAGGCCTGGAGCTGCCCAACTGCTGAATCTCAATTCTCAAGACCATGGTGTAAAACTAGACCCATCACTGGCTGACAGATCATGAATCACGTGCATTTCAAGTGACACATGTTGCTTGTGAGTATAAATGTGTTGCCAGTGAGTATAAATGTGTTGCCTGTGAGTATAAATGTGTTGCCAGTGAGTATAAATGTGTTGCCAGTGAGTATAAATGTGTTGCCAGTGAGTATAAATGTGTTGCCAGTGAGTATAAATGTGTTGCCAGTGAGTATAAATGTGCTGCCAGTGAGCATAAATGTGTTGCCAGTGAGTATAAATGTGTTGCCTGTGAGTATAAATGTGTTGCCAGTGAGTATAAATGTGTTGCATTGTCTCCGTGTCTTCATATGCCCCTGAAGGCTAAAGCATTCAGTTAAATCATTAGCAATAAAATTCAAGAAAGATAAGTCATCGGTACGAGTCAACTTTCATATCGCAGCTGCCAGAATGGAAAGGTTGCTAGTTACTCGGTGATGCTGAAATAGAAAATACAGAGCATACAAATGATGCGTCAGAAGAAATTGAGCGTACAGGATTGTTTTTTTGTGTGGTCTACATGTGTTTTGGGAGAGGAGGGAAGGGAGGGAGGATTGGGCTCTAAGTGCAGGAGAACGTGTGAGGGAAGGAGCTAAATAAAGAATGTTTTTGTGTTGGAACTAATGGGAGTAATGTGTATGTGAGTTATGGTGGTGGGGGTTAGTGTGTGCATGATTTAGTTGGTGGGTAGAGGGGGTATGAGTTGTGTGGTGTGTGTATGAGTTTGGTAGTGGGAGAGGTGCGTGCAAGAGATGGTATTGTGGGCATGGTGTGTGTGTATGAGGTGGTGTTTGTGGGCTTGGTGTGTGTGGGTTGGGATTGTGGGATAAGTGAAGTGGGGTAGTGGTGTGTTTGTGTGGGTTGGGGTGGTGTGTGTGTCATTTGGCCTGGATGGTGGGGGTGGTGTGTGTATGGGATAGGGTGGTGAAGTGATGTATGTTTGAGTTGGGGTGGTGGGAGTGGTGTGGGTATGATTGGTATAGTGGGGTGTGTGTATATGAGTTGCTGGTTTAGGATGGTGTATGTCGGGAAACTGAACTGATTTATTGCGTATTTAGTAATGGTCACGTGACCTCACGAATGTTCTCTATTGGTTTAGTCAATCTTGCATAAAAGGAATTCCGTGTCTCGAAAATGAACTTATGGCATCGTGTGAGTGTGAGAAGTTAGCGCTGACGAAGACGAGGACAATTGGGACAGATTGTGATATCTTACATGGTCCTTCATCTTACATGGTCCTTCGAGCCGGATTTTAAACCGCTGGAAGAAGAATTCTACGATTTAAGACGACAAGCGGGTGTTCCAATAAAAGTACACCTACACTCCAATATGACTGAACCAGATGAGTTAAGCAGGAAGAAGAGACTCCGTGCGAGACATCGAGCTTCCACTACTCGTATCTTGGGACAAGTCCTACATTCTATTATCAGTGAACCCCTTGATGTCTCCAAGATAAATCAGTTGAAACGAAGCCTCGAAGGCAAGCTACAGTCTCTGACCATTTTGGATGAGGAGGTACTCGCGCTCGCCTCAGAAGAGTGCATAGAAACCAATAGTGTCCAAGCAGTTGCGGAGCGAATATACAATGCCTTATCAAGGTTAGATAATACAACAAATCTGACTACATCTACTCGAAGTGTCCGCAGGGACCCACCTGCGTTGGACCTACCTACAGATGATCCACCTGAGCTTAACGCTCCTGGAACCACCCTTATGGGATCCATATTAAATCTCCCGTAAATCTCTCTGCCTCGATTCAATGGGGACCCTGTTAGGTGGACCTCCTTCTGGAACTTATACCAGTCTGTCATCCATCTAAACTCCGACCTCTCTGAAGTTGCTAAATTCAACTATTTATGGTCCCTCCTTGACCATTCAGCCTCTGATGCTATTGCTGGACTCACTATCTCGTCTGCCATCTACCAACAAGCTGTAGAGATTCTTCGTAGGCGGTTTGCCAACAAACAAGTCATCATCTCAAAACATATGGACACTGTACTGAATATGGAAACCATAACCCATCGCAACCTCAGAGATTTGCGTCGGATCTACGACAGTACTGAATCACATCTGCGCAGTCTGAAATCACTTGGAATTGAAGCAGCCTCTTACGGTGCCCTTCTCGCACCTGTCCTACTAGTCAAGCTCCCCCCGACCTGAAGCTCATCGTGAGCAGGAAGGTATCCAAAACCGACTTGGACATGGATGCACTACTAGTCACCTTCTAAGAGGAATTAACTGCCCGAGAAAGAGCCAATCCCACACCCTCAAGATGAGGTCAAGAGAGATCACCACCTGCACCTGGCCGACGAGGTCAAGAGAGATTGCATCGAACCACCTCTACTCTGTTCTCTGTCACCCGAGATTCAAGGAGTGACCCTCAGTGTGCCTATTGTCAACAATCTCACTCGTCCACATGCTGCACATCTGTGACTGATGTGACAGTTCGCAAGCAGGCTCTCAAGAAGTCCACCTCTAGATGTCAGAAGTGCAGGAAGAAACACCACATGTCCATATGCGATGCCGGTATGAGCAATCCTCCAAGCTTGGCCCATGCTATTGAATCTGGGATAAACTCAGTAGCACCTCCATTCCATTCGAATCAAATGACTAGCACCCTTTGTTCTGACAACCTACAGGCCGTATTCCTCCAGACTGCACGTGCAGTGATTCACCATCCGAATGACTCTCGTAAATCGATTGAAGTACATCTCCTACTCGACGGTGGCAGCCAAAAATCGTACATCAGCGAACGTGCCCGAGACCTGCTCAATTTGGAAGCTACAGGAGAACAGTCTCTTTCCATCGCCACCTTTGGGTCCGACAAAGGCAGTACAAGGGTATGTCCCATTGTAATTGCACGCATGTGTCTATGGGGCTATCCCTCGATGTCCATTTCTCTATACGTGATGCCCCACATTTGCGAGCCTTTGGTTGGACAGTCTGTATCCGCATGTGTTGAGAGTCAACCCCACCCCGAGGGATTGGAACTAGCTGATTTCTGGAGAGCTGACTCAAGCATGCCAATAGAGGTATTGATTGGATCTGATTACTATTGGGAGTTGGTAACTGGGAGTGTTTGTAGTAAGGGAGCCAATGGGCCTACTGCCATACACAATAAACTGGGATGGGTGTTGTCGGGACCCTCTTACCATAATGAGCTTAGCCGATGTATGGTTAATCTGAATGTTACTCATACACTTCATGCCGAGACTCATTCTAAGGAGCCTCAAACATTGGATGACCAACTCCGAGCATTCTTGGAGCTAGAAGCCCTGGGAATCCAGAGAGAAGAGAAGACGCTACATGAAGACTTCACAGAAGCAGTCAAGTTTGAGGACGGGAGGTAGGAGGTTGCTTTACCGTGGAGGAAGTTCAATGATCCATTGCCAGACAACTATCAGCTGAGTGTCAACAGATTCCGAGGCTTGCTTCGCCGACTCAAACAAGATCCAATCAATCTCAAGGAATACGACGACATAATCCAAGATCAGCTGAGCAATGGAATCATTGGAGCCATCCCAGGAGATGAAGCACTTCCGAGGACTACTCACTACTTGCCGCATCACGCCGTTGTGCGTCGAGACAAGTCCACATCGAAGATGCGCTTGGTATATGACTAAGCAGTCCCCTGACCTGAAGGTCTAACAATTTACTAGGGTCGTGTTCGGGGTTTCCTTCAGCCCATTTCTCCTTAATGCTACCATACTGTATCACTTGGAGACATACCTGGGGACACATGAGAGCCTTGTTCATCGCCTGCTCTGTTCCACGTATGTCGACGAAATTATAACAATTGGACACACTGAAGATGAAACTTTCAACTTGTACACTGAATCAAAGAAGTTTTTTCGTGATGGAGGGTTTTAACCTGAGAAAGTTCCTGACTAACTCTAGGCGGCTACAAGAACAGATCGACTTCCAAGAGAGTTCAAAGGCCGATAATCCACCCTAGCAGCACGATCCGACTTACTCTGAAATCACTCTTGGAGTCTCTCAAGTTCAAAAAACAGAAGAACACAAGGTCTTGGGAATACCATGGAATCCTGAGTCCGACCAACTCATCTTTGACGTCACTAACCTTGCTAGACTTGCTCTGGATATGAATCCAATGAAGAGAAACATTGTCAGCCTCATCAACAAGTTCTATGACCCTTGGATCTCTCTCTCCGGTGATCATCAGGTTCAAGATACTTTTTCAGAAGCTTTGCCAGTGCAAGTCAGACTGGGATGATGTTGTCCCAGAATGGCTGATAGCAGAATGGAAGGAACTGACATCAGACCTTAATGAAACATTGCCAATATCTCTCCCAAGAAGCTACCTATGCGATGACGCAGACTACTTACGCTCAACCACTCTCTGTGAGTTCTGCAATGCATATGAAGGCCTATGCAGCGGTGGTCTATCTCGTCCTGAAAACCGAGTTCCACAGAGTGGTCAGATTCGTTGCTGCTAAGACGAGAGTTGTGCCCTTACAAGATCTAACGATCCCTCAATTGGAACTATTGTCTGTTTTTCTTCTCTCTAAACTTATGGTCTCTGTGCACGACAGTTTATACCAGATGGCCCCTATTGATGTAAGGTGTTACACTGATTCCAAGGTCGCACTTTATTGGATTCTTGGAACAGATAAAGAGTGGAAACCTTTTGTCCAAAATAGAGTAAAGGAGATACGACGCAAGGTTCATCCCGATCTTTGGCACCATTGCCCAGGCATTACTAACCCTGCGGATCTGCCCTCGAGAGGAATCACTATGTTATGTTATCAGTCAATCAGTTGTGGCGCATTGGACCCGAGTGGCTTGGTTCATACTCACTTTCTCATGCCGATGTCGAGTCAAACCCCATGCCAGAGCCATGCTCGCAAGAGTTGAAATCTACTGGCAAGTTGTCCCACAATCTGTTGGCCATTGAGAATAGGCCCACCATCGGAGACCTAATGCCATGTCAAAATTTCAGTACCCTGCAGTGGCTCATTAGGGTCACTGCATATGGTGTGAGAGCGGTGGAGCACTTCAAGACCAAGACGAAATCTTACTCCAATCATCCGATTATTTTGACGCCTCAAGAGATCGCAGCAGCCGAAGTACTATGGATCTCCCATGCACAAAGGCAGTTGGTCCTCCAGAAAGATTTCAGAACCAATTAGGCCTGTTCTGTGATGACAGGAGCTTATGGAGATGTGGCGGCCGATTACAGAATATGGAGATCCCCTGTTCAGCTAAGCACCCAGTTCTTCTGCCCCGAAGTCATCCATTCACTACACTAATAGTTTGTGCTGCTCACTAATGGGTGCATCACAACCGAACTGAAGTCCGAAGAAGATACTGGATCATAAAGGGTCGAAGTCTGATGAGATCTACAATAAACAGGTACACTATTTGCAATAAGTATGAATGAGTCCATGGCCAACCACCTCCACCACTGCCGGAGTTTAGGGTCAAGGAAGACCCTTCCTTCACATACACAGGTGTGGATTTTGCGGGTCCTTTGTTTATTGGTCGTGGACCTCCCAATGGCTTCAGTAAGGTATGGATTTGTATATTCACTTGTCTTGTTACTCGAGCCTTACACTTGAATATTGTGTCCGGTCTATCCACCGAGACATTCATACACTGTTTGAAGCAATTTTCATCCAGACGAGGCCTACCGCGCAAGTTTCTCTCTGACAACGGGAAAACCTTCAAAGCCACTGATAGGTTCCTTAGTGTTGTCTTCAAGGACAAGACTGTTCAATAGCACTTGACTAATCAAGGAAGTCAGTGGATTTTCATCGAACGTGCACCCTGATGGGGTGGTGTCTTTGAACGGATGATTAAATCCACCAAACGCTGTTTATGAAAGATGGTAGGACGAGTGAACTTTCCCCACAATGAGCTACTCACTACCATAGTTGAGATAGAAGCTGTAATCAATTCCCGAACTCTGTTGTACATTTCCTCCGCAGATTTTGACGAACCTCTCACTCCTTCCCATCTCTTAGTTGGACAAAGGTTGCTAATCCTACCTGACCACTTGGGCTGTGTGTGGGATTCTGGAGATGATGATTTTGAAGTAAATTCCATTCAGCTGATGAAAAGAAGGAAACATCTGTCAAGTGTTCTAAATAACTTTTGGAGGTGTTGGAGGTCTGAGTATCTGACCGAGCTCAGAGAGTGTCATCGCTACTCAGCGAAGAAGATTCCACATCATCCTCACGTATCCAAGGGAGACGTTGGTTGTCATCCATGATGAAGCACTGCCCCGTGGTTTATGGAAACTCGGATGGATCCAGGAACTTCTCACTGGATGGGACGGAATGCCTTGGGACGCACTAGTGAGGTTTTCTACTAGAGACAGACAGTACATTGTGTTGAGAGGGCCACTCCAACTTCTCTAGCCATTAGAGATTCGTGAAGCGGAGTATCCAAAATCCATCTCTAAAGTTATGCCTGCACCCACTCAAGAAGATCCAACCATTGACCCAGATGAAGAATCTAATGTCTCTGTTCTAACAGAACCCAAGAGACGCCCTGTTCGTGCTGCAGCCCAAAGAGCCAATGAAGAGAGGAGGGTCTGGATTCAGGAGCTGCAGGACTAACGAACTAGCAATGTAAAACGATTTGAATATACCCTCTGTTGTAATTTGTAGTTAACTTCTGAGCCTCTGTCAGTTGACCATGTCTGGTCAACGTGGGGAGAAGTCGGAAAACTGAACTGATTTATTGCGTATTTAGTAATGGTCACTTAACCTCACGAATGTTCTCTATTGGTTTTGTCAGTCTTGCATAAAAGGAATTAGGTGTCTCGAAAATTATCTTATTGCATCGTGTGAGTGTGAGTAGTTAGCGCTGACGAAGATGAGGACAATTGGGACAGATTCTAATATCTTACAGTGTATGAGTTTGGGTTGGTTTGGGTTGTTCATCACTTGTGGTAGAGTGGGGTGTATGCAATATGGAATGTGACACTAAGCACATATCACAGGTTAACTATTAGTAGTTAGTAATATCCTGCATGTATGTATACTCTGTGGTTACTGAGGTTTACCATTAAGATCATGCATGTGATCTACGCTATATATATATATCTTGCTATTAATAGAATGGTTGGTTTTCTATATAAAACATATGTCTCTCTAGTTCTGGGATTATTCTTGAAATATTTATACCACATGGTGGCAGTGGTGAACTATGGCACAAATACGTCTCCAACTCCAGAGCCTTTTAACTTTCGAAACCCTGACAGGCCAAGATGGAATGCCGATTCACACAACTTCATGAGCCATCTTCTCTAACTGCGGACAGTGACACCAACAAACCAATACACTTCTTAACTGCTTGGGCAAAGAAGCAGAAGTGGTACTCGTGTCTATGAATATCGCAGAGGAAGAAAGCACAGTCTATGACACCGTCATAACAAAATTTGATGCCTTCTTCCAAGTGTGATGAAACGCGGTTTTCGAGAGTGCAAGATTCAACTAGCATAATGGATTCCGCGTCGAGATGATGGAACAGTACATAATGGAACTCTATATGATGGCCGAAACCTGTAACTACTGGGAAATTAAGAATGAAATGATCCGAGATCGGCTGATATTAGGAATTAGTGGCAGCGCACTATTACAGTGACTCCAATTGGATGCAGCACTAACTCTTGACAAAGCCAATATTCTCACAAGCAACTAAAGAAACTTCAATTGACTGACACTAGCCAGATCCTAAATGGACCTTAAAGGAAGAAGCTGAATGTTATGGGTATGTTTGATGCAACTATCTCACATGGCAACAAGTTGAAGAGGCACCCCATGTTTGTAGTTGATGGTCTGAAGACTGACTTACTCGTACAGCCAGCTATATCTGCCCTGAATCTTGCTGTATAATTGGCGTAAATGTCGAGCAAAACCTCGACATTCACGCCAGCATAACGCAGAAGAATCCATCGGTCTTCCAATGCCTGACAATCTAAGAGAGGAGTATGAAGTCAAACTCAAGGCTGATGCTAAACCATACTCTCTCTTGGCTCTGAGACATCTCATTACCTCTAAGGCCAAATGTTAAAGAAGAGCTTACCGGGATGGAATCTATTGGTGTCATATCCAAAGTGGAAGAACCAACACCTAGGTGTGCAGGAATGGTTATAGTGCCAAAGAAAGCTGGAGCAATTCCAGTCGACCTCAGCACCACTGCCAAAAGTGGATGACTCTCGCTGTTTTCAGTAAACTTGATGCTAGTGAATTCTGGCAAATTCCTTTAGCCAAGACATCACAACCCCTAATGAGCTTAATCACTCTTTTCGGAAGGTACTACTTCAACACGCTGCCATTTGACATTTAGTGCAGCAGAACACTTTCAGAAATGAAAGAGCTGAATACGCTGAGGACTACAAGGAGCTCTCTGCCTGATGGATGATGTTCTAGTGTTTGGAAAGGACAAGGAGGAGCATGATGTTTGCCTGACACCAGTGCTGAGCGCATCAAAGCAGCTAGAGCTACACTCAACCAAAGCAAATGTGAGTTTGAGAAATCCACACTGAAATTCCTTGGTCACATCATCGACTCAAATGGAATCCAGGCAGATCCAGACAAGACATCTGCCATTTGTGAAATTAAGCCAACCACAAATATTCCAGAGATACAACGCCTCATGAGGATTGCAAAGGAGCTGGTAAAAATTTTCAGCAAGCTAGCAGAGATCACTCAAACTCTTCGATTGCTACTTAGCAATAAAACAACTTGGATGTGGTGATGTGCTCAACAGCAGGCCTTCACCAACCTCAAAGAAGAGGTATCAAAACTAACGATACTGGCTCTCTATGACCCACAAGCACCAACAAAAATATCAGCAGATGCCTCATCATGTGGACTGGGAGCAGTTTTGTTACAAGAAAACAGCTCTAACTGGAAACCAGTTGCATATGCCTCCAGCTCAATGACAGAAACTGAACACAAATTGAGAAAGAGGCATGGAGAAGTTTGCAAGCTACGTACATGGAATAAAATTTATCATTGAGACCGACCACAAACCGTTAGTACCTCTTCTAGGTATGCAAGACCTAGACAAGCCCCCACCCAGAGTGGGCCTAACACACCAGCCCCTCCCCCCTTTCTTCTGGAGTTTGGCTGGAGCAGGAGTGAAATTTTTCACTTCTGATCTGTAAACAATACGTGTCTTGTCTGGCTGTTGGTTGGCTTGTGTCATGCATTCAATTGGCTGTATTCAATGCACATCCTCACCACATCGCCTTTCTTCTTCACCTATAGAATTGGAAATGACCATGGGCTTTTACATGCTTCTAGAATATTATGTTCCAACTATGTCTGGATTTCCTTGTGAATACCATCTACACAACTCTTGGGGACTTGCCTTGCTGGAATCCTGATGGGCTTGGCTTACTTGGTCTTAATGGCATGTTACACTGCCATTGTTTTCCCATAGCTGTTTGTGAAGACTGTAGGGGAAGTATCTATCAAGCATTGGAGCTGTAAATCTGTCCATCATTTATGTTTGGTCCCATGAGGGCTTGTGAGGGTGATTCCCATAGGGTTAATAAGAGAAGTCCTTGCAGAGTTTCTTTATCTGTTAAGGTGATAGAAAATACATATGCCACTCAACTGTGCCAGGACTTCATCATGTTGACAAGAATTGTTTTCTTTCTGTCATGCATGTGTACTCTGTATGTAACTGTTGATACTTTACTGACGATTTCATAAGGTCCTTGTGATTGGGCCATGAAATTGCTAGAGGCAACAGAGGTGAGTATAACACTTGCTAACCCTGCATGAAGGATCTTTTTCTAGCTTTCAGATAGAAACAACTTTCTGTCTGTTCTTGGTAGTTCTCCTGCTTGGCTGAGCTATGTGCTAAATCTGTTCCATGTTATCCCTCATGGTTGTTAATCATTGAACAGCAGTGGTTTTTCTACTCTCACTGTCAGTCCAGGGATCCTTCAAAATCTGCAGAGGTCCTCTAACGTGAAGACCAAAGTCTTTTTTAAAGGGAGAAAATTGTGAGGATTGGTTGGGGACTTCCCTATAAACAAACAAGATTTGCAGGAAGCAATGTGCCCCACTCTTGTGTGTGTTTACTGACCTTCTTAATCATTCGTTTCAATGTGGTATCAAACTTCGTCTGAGGTTGTTATGGACTTGCTTTGATATGGTGAATACCTAGTTTCTGATACAAGGTCGTCACAAGAATGACACAAAATTAATGCCCTGATCTGTCAGTAGTTTAGCTGGTAATCCTGGGGGAGAGAATATGTCCATCAAAGCAGAAGAAAGAGTTTCACCAATATTTTTTCTGGGTAGTGTTGCATCAATGTCTGGCAAAATCCATGGATGTGAACAGATACTTGTTACTGGCTCTAGTTTGAGGCAAAGGGTCAATTATATCAAAAGCTACCCTTGTCATTAGTTCTGTGATAATTGGCATAGAGATTAGTGGAGCCAGGGTCTGTGGATGTCTACCTGCCTTCTGGTATTTAGTGCAGAATTCACAGGCTTGATTCATATCCAAGCTGAGGCCTAGCCAATAAAAGTGGGGCAGCAGTCTGTGTCTGGTTTTCTTGTATCCGAGGTGACCACTCATTGGGAGCGTGTGAGCTAACCAGATGGCTTGCTGTCGTGTGTAGTCTGGCAACACTAGTTGGTGCATTCATTTTCTAACTTGTCGTGTCGAATTCTAAATAATAATCCAAAAGTAATCAGAGTTTCCCTGGTTCAGCTGTACACATGCTTTGTGCAAGGAAGAGTTGTTTCGTTGCCCAGCACTAAAGCCTGTGCAATCATGTTCATCATCACGGACTTGTTTAAGGTTAGGTTCTCATCTGTTTGAGAGAGTGTACTTTCATCTGTTTGAGAGTGTGTGGTTTCATCTGGTTGAGTGGGTGCAGTCTAATCTGCTTGAGAGGGTCCGCTTCATTTGGTTGAGAGGGTTCGCTTTTATTTGGTTGAGAAGGTATCTTCTCATCTGATTTAGAAGATTATATTCATCTCAGGAAGGAGAGCTGGGATAGAGACAAAGTCTTAAGCATCTTGTTGTTTCTATCGTTTGCGGTTTATGATCCAGGTTAACAAAATAATTGCTTCATTTCCAATTAACCACTCCAACGGTGTGAGTGTGTCTGCGGAGTACATTGTGGCTGTCTTGTCAGCCTGCAGCTGTTGTTGCTCTTGCTTTGCAGCTTGTCTGGTCTGTACCAACATAACTTGTGCTTCACTTGTCAGTCTCTCTTTCACTAATGGCTCAAGTAAGTGGTTTAAGGGAGCATCTTGCCCCAGTAGAACATCAGCAGTGATGCCATCTGCCACAGCTCCTTGAAGTTTTGCAGTCTCCCACCTATGTCAATGTTTCTGTTTGCTAAATCAAATTGCTTGGGTAGATTAGTCACCCATAGTAAGGATAGCTTCTCTCCCACCTAACAGCCTTGTGGAAGTGCAAGTCTTGGAAACCACAGAGTGTGAAGCTGCTGTTTCTAACTTGATGGTTGCATCCTTGCCATGCAGTAAGCCCTGTACCAGGTAGTCATGTGAGTGATGGCAGGTGGGACAGCAAAGGTATACTTTCTCTTTAGGACACTTGGCTGCTAACAAACAAACCTATAACTGATGTAGCCAATGACAATAAATCTTTGTAGCGACAATTGAAATAGTCAATACCACAAACAGCTGGCAATATTTCTAGTTGGTGCAGCTGGACTGGGCTGTAACTCTGCCAGACTCTGGTCTCTGGTCACACCTATGCGGAGGTCCAGCCCTTCTAGTCGAATCAAACGCATGCTAATCTTGACTAATATGTGGATCAAATGCATGCTAATCTTGACTAATATGTGGTATGGCTGAGTGGTCTTATCAAAGATCGAGGTTCATTCGGTAAGCTTGTCACCATCTCTTAGGGTTTTGCGATCCGTTCTTTACCAGAATCTACAGCGAACTGATAGTTGAGACTAATCTAGAATAGTGTTCTCTGATTATAGCCTAAATATTAATTGGAGAAACAAGGTGCAAAACTACAACAGAATCAAGTATGAAGATGACCAGGTGGAACAGAACAGAATCCTGTTGACTAGTTTGCTATGTCAAACCTTAGCGGTTTCCTTAAATAGGTTCACCAGCCATGATTGTACAATAACCAAATAAGGTAATGGCTCTGATTATACAAATACAAGTGTATCTACTGTCCTATCATGTTAGTGCCATGTAAGTGTGAGGTGAGAGAGGCCCCACAGATTACCATGTGGGAAGGTGTAAATTATTGGTTGTGCTGGCTTGTGTTGCCTGTTAAGGCTGATTAACAATATGCAAAACACTTTAAGCGATGCGACGCAATGCGTTGTTTAAAAAAAATATTGTGAACACAAAATGGTGTCACATCGCACCACGTCGCACCACTTGAATAGAATTGAGTTATATTCGAGCGGCGTTGTGACCTGTCATTGTATCATTCTGGTGTGCGTTTATTTGAGTTTTTCGTAATTCTGGTGTTCTTTATTTTGATTTTTCAGTAAAAGCTGGTGATTTCAAACCTGATTGGACGATGAAACCTTATCAAAGCAGTGATAACATTCGCTAGTATATTGGATGTGCGAGTGACATGAGCGCTAGCATCTGTTAATTAATGGGTGGGATTCCAGTTGGGTGAAAGTTCAAGTTTGGGTGAGCGTAGACTCCGTTATTGTAAACAGCTAGAAGTGATGCGACGTGATCCGATATGAAGGCCTAGCAGTATATTTTGAACCAGCCTTTAGGATTGGGTAAATGCATGTGATTCATGACTTGATTGAATACTAGAGTGTGTAAATGCAGCAATACTGATGCACGCCTGCAGCTGCCCGACTGCTGAATTCAACTCTTAAGATCAGGGTGTGAACTACACCCATCACTGTCCGACAGATCATGAATCACGTGCATTTCATGTGACACACGTTGCCAGAGAGTATAAATGTGTTGCCAGTGAGTAGTTGTGTTGCCAGTGAGTATAAATGTGTTGCCAGTGAGTAAATGTGTTGCCAGTGAGTATAAATGTGTTGCCAGTGAGTAAATGTGTTGCCAGTGAGTATAAATGTGTTGCCAGTGAGTATAAATGTGTTGCCAGTGAGTATAAATGTGTTACCAGTGAGTATAAATGTGATGCCAGTGAGTATAAATGTGTTGCCAGTGAGTATAAATGTGTTTCCAGTGAGTATAAATCTGTTGCCAGTGAGTATAAATGTGTTGCATTGTGTCCGTGTCTTCATATGCCCCTGAAGGCCAAAGCATTCTGTTAAATCATTGGCAAATTTTTTTAAGAAAGATAAGTCATCGGAACGAGTCAACTATCATATCGCAGCTGCCAGAATGGAAAGATTGCTAGTTACTCGCTGATGCAGAAATAGAAAATACAGAGCATACAAATGATGCGTCACAAGAAATTGAGGATACAGGATTGTTTATTTAGCATAAACGTTTGATGTAAGTATTTTTTCATACACTGGAGTAAATGAGAATGAAGTACCAGCTATATTGCTTATTAATAATTTATTTAGCTAATACATATTGTTTTGACAGTGTTAGTGCTTTTGGTTCAAGTGATCAGCCTGGTAGTGGCAGTGAGGGTGAGAAAACCTTTAATTAGTGCTACTTTTCAGGTCAGGCTGGCTATAGGAATAGGACTGGATTTTTTGGTGGTTTATAAGTTTCGCTTTCACAAGTTCCAAAAGACTGGGATAATATTTCAGCCATGTTTAATATTAGTGGGTGTGGCTATCTGTGTTTTGGCACAGGGGCAGGGTTTCTGGCTCAACTGGAGGAATCTGGATTTTAAGTGGTGGGGGGGAGGGGGGGGGGGGGGCATGATGGTTAAATATGTGAAAAAGTTTCTAATGAATTTTAATAATACAATTTCCAAGGGGGGGCACAAACGTGCCAAGGGGGAGCAGCCGCACCTGCCAACCCCCCCCCCCCCCCCCCCCCCCCCCAAATGAAACCCTGGGTACCACTCCTTCCTCCTGGGTCTCCTGAGTTATATGAAACCTCGAGGGTGTGGTCTACCTGTGTTTTGGGAGAGGAGGGAAGGGAGGGGGGATTGGGCACTAAGTGTGAGGGAGGGTGCTAAATAAAGAATGTTTTTGTGTTGGAACTAATGGGAGTAATGCGTATGTGAGTTATGGTGGTGGGGGTTAGTGTGTGCATGATTTAGTTGGTGGGTAGAGGGGGTGTGAGTTTGGTGTGTGTATGAGTTTGGTAGTGGGAGAGGTGTGTGCAAGAGGTGGTGTTTGTGGGCTTGGTGTGTGTGTATGAGGTGGTGTTTGTGGGTTTAGTGTGTGTGGGTTGGGGTTGTGGGATAAGTGAAGTGTGATAAGTGAAGTGGGGTAGTTGTGTGTTTGTGTGGGTTGAGGGTGTGTGAGTGTCATTTGGCTGGGATGGTGGGTGTGGTGTGTTTATGGGATAGGGTGGTGAAGTGATGTATGTTTGAGTTGGGGTGGTGGGAGTGGTGTGGGTATGATTGGGTGTGTGCGTATATGAGTTGCTGGTGTAGGATGGTGTATGAGTTTGGGTTGGGTCGGTTGTGCATCACTTGTGGTAGTAGTGGGGTGTGTGTATTATGGAATGTGACACTTAGCACATATCACAGGTTTAGTATTAGTGGTTTGTAATATCCTACATGTATGTATACTCTGTGGTTACTTAGGTTTACCATTAAGATCATGCATGCCATCTAAGCTATATGTATATCTTGCTATTAATAGCAAGATATACATCTTAGAATGGTTGGTTTACTATATAAAACATATGCCTCTCTAGTTCTGGGATTCATCTTGAAATATTTATACCACATGCTGGCAGTGGTGAACTATGGCACAAATACGTCTCCAACTCCAGAGCCTTTTAACTTTCGAAACCCTGATGATTGGCCCAGATGGAATGCCGATTCACACAATTTCATGAGCCATCTTCTCTAACTGCGGACAGTGACACCAACAAATCAATACACTTCTTAACTGCTTGGGCAAAGAAGCAGAAGTGGTACTCGTGTCTATGAATATCACAGAGGAAGAAGGCACAGTCTATGACACCGTCGTAACAAAATTTGATGCCTTCTTCCAAGTGTAATGAAACGTAGTTTTCGAGAGAGCTAGATTCAACTAGCATAATGAACTCCGAGTCGAGATGATGGAACACTACATAATGGAACTCTATATGATGGCCGAAACCTGTAACTACTGGGAAATTAAGAATGAAATGATCCGAGATCGGCTGGTATTAGGAATTAGTGTCAGCGCACTATTACAGTGACTCCAATTGGATGCAGCACTAACTCTTAACAAAGCCAATATACTTACAAGCAACTTAAGAAACTTCAATTGACTGACACTAGCTAGATCCTAAATGCACCTTAAAGGAAGTGGTATGGGTATGTTTGATGCAACTATCTCCCATAGCAACAAGTTGACGAGGCACCCCATATTCGTAGGTGACGGTCTGAAGACTAACTTACTTGTACAGCCAGCTATATCTGCCCTGTATAATTGGCATTAATGTGGAGCAAAAACCCGACATTCATGCAAGCATAACGCAGAAGAATCCATCGGTCTTCCATGGCCTGGCAATCTAGGAGAGGAGGATGAAGTCAAACTCAATGCTGGTGCTAAACCATTTACTCTCTCTTGGCTCCGAGACATATCCCAATAACTCTAAGGACAAAAGTGAAAGAAGAGCTTACCGGGATGGAATCTAACAGTGTCATATCCAAAGTGGAAGAACCAACACCTTGCTGTGCAGGAATGGTCGTAGTGCCAAAGAAAGCTGGAGCAATTCCAATTAGTGTCGACCTCAAGCCTATAAATGTGAATGTCCTCAGGGAGGTTCATCCTCTGCCAAGAGTGGATGACTCTCGCTCAGCTAACAGGAGCCAAGGTTTTCAGTAAACTTGATGCGAGTGGATTCTGGCAAATTCCTTTAGCCAAGACATCACGACCCCTAATGATCTTCATCACTCCCTTCTGATGGTACTTCAACACGCTGCCATTTCACATCTAGTGCACCAGAACACTTTCAGAAATGAAAGAGCAGAAAACGCTGAGGACTACAAGGAGCTCTCTGCCTGATGGATGATGTTCTAGTGTTTGTAAAGGACAAGGAGGAGCATGATGTTTGCCTGACAGCTGTGCTTGAGTGCATCAAAGCAGCTAGAGCTACACTCAACCCAAGCAAATGCTAGTTTGAGAAATCAAAACTGAAATTCCTTGCTCGCATCATTGACTCAAATGGAATCCAGGCAGATCAAGACGAGACATCTGCCATTTGTGAAATGAAGCCGCCCACAAATATTCCAGAGCTACGACGCCTCATGGAGATGGCAAATCAGCGGGGGAAATTCCCAGGCAAACTAACCATTGCTACTTAGCAAGAAAACAACTTGGATGTGGTGATATGCTCAACAGCAGTCCTTTACTAACCTAAAAGAAGATAACGATTCTGGCTCTCTATGACCCACAAGCACCAACAAAAATATCAGCAGATGCCTCATCATGTGGACTGGGAGCAGTTTTGTTACAAGAAAACAGCTCTAACTGGAAACCAGTTGCATATGCCTCCAGCTCAATGACAGAAACTGAACAAAGAATGCCCAAATTGAGAAAGAGGCATTGGCTATCACCTGGGCATGGAGAAGTTTGCGAGCTACGTACATGGAATGAAGTTTCTCATTGAAACCGACCACAAACAGTTAGTACCTCTTCTAGGTATGCAAGACCTAGACAAGCCCCACCCAGAGTGGGCCTAACACACCATGCCCCTCCCCCCTTTCTTCTGGAGTTTGGAGTAGTTGGCTGGAGCAGGAGTGAACTTTTTCACTTCTGATCTGTAAACAATACGTGTCTTGTCTGGCTGTTGGTTGGCTTGTGTCATGCATTCAATTGGCTGTATTCAATGCACATCCTCACCACATCACCTTTCTTCTTCACCTGTAGAATTGGAAATGACCATGGGCTTTGCATGCTTCTAGAATATTATGTTCCAACAATGTCTGAATTTCCTTGCGAATACCATCTTCACAACTCTTGGTGACTTGCCTTGCTGGAATCCTGATGTGCTTGGCTTACTTGGTATCAATGGCATGTTCCACTGCCGTTGTTTTCCCAGAGATATTTGTGAAGACTGTTGGGGAAGTATCTATCAAACATTGGAGCTGTGAATTCTGTCTATCATTTAAGTTTGGTCCCATGATATCTTTAGAGTCTAATTCCCATAGGGTTGGTAAGAGAAGTCCCTGCAGAGTCTTCATTTCTTAGGATGATATAAAATACAGATGCCACTGAACTGTGCCAGGACTTCATCATGTTGACATGAATAGTTTTCTTTTGTCATGCATGTGCACTCTGTATGTAACTGTTGATACTTTGCTGATGATTTCATAAGGTCATTGCGATTGGGCCATGAGTTTGCCAGAAGCAACTGGTGTGAGTATCAACACTTGCTTACCCAGTTTGAAGGTTTATTTTCTAGCTTTCAGGTTGAAATGACTTTCTTTCTGTTCTTGGTAGTTGTCCTATTTGGCTGAGCTATTTGCTGCATCTGTTCTAGGCTCACCATTGAACAACAGTGGTGTCTTTACACTGACTGTCAGTCCAGGTCTCCTTCAAAATCTGCAGAGGTCCTCTAACATGAAAACTGAAGACTAGTTTAAAGGGAGAAAATGGTCTGGATTTATTGGTGTCTTCTTTTTAAGCAAACAAGATTTGCAGGAAGCAACGTGCCCCACTCTTGTTTGTGTTTACTGACCTTCTTAATCATTTGTTTCAATGTGGCATGAAACTGTTCGTCTGAGGGTGTTATGGACTTGCTTTGATATGGTGAATGCCTAGTTTCTTATATAAGGTTGTCACAAGAATGACACAAAATTGCTGCCCTGATCTGTCAGTAGTTAGCTGATATTTCTGGGGGAGAGAATAAGTCCATCAAAGCAGAAGAAAGAGTTTCAGCAACAGCTTTCCTGAGTAGTGTTGTATCACTGTCTGGCAAAATCCATGGATGTTAACAGATCTTGTTGCCGGCTCTAGTGTGAGGCAAAGGGTCAATTATATCAAAAGCTACCCTTGTCATTAGTTCTGTGATAATTGGCATAGAGATTAGTGGAGCCAGGGTCTGTGGGCGTCTACCTGCCTTCTGGTATTTAGTGCAGGATTCACATTTTGAGTGCATGATTACTTAAAGTGTTGAGTGCATGCATTACTTAAAGTGTTAATTGTGAATGTGGTTGTGGTGTAGTGATGTAATGTCAAGTGGAATCTCTGTGCATGTAATTATGGTTACTTCCTGTATCCTGTCTGGCAGGAACTTATAATAGGTCCTGTCAGCCATTTGTGATTAGTCTTGTCTTCACCATAGTTTTCGTCAGTTCATAAGTTATACCTAGACACCCTAAATCTCTCTGGGTAGGTATTAACTAAGGCAATACTTAGAGATAGACTCTGGTGGCAGCACCTATTAACTGAAGGGAGAAGGTAATCCTAAGAGAGGAACCTTATAAGACACCTTCTTTAAAACACCAACTAGCCCTTCACAAGTGGGTGTGGTGGAGGCCAGCTGGTGTGAAGTATCCTTCCTGTGGGAGTATGAAGCTATCTAATGTGTAGTTGTACTTGGTGGTGGTACTAGTATAGTGTGTGCATGTGGTAAGTCAGTGTTGTAGGTGCTGATGTTGGAGATGTGCTTTTCCCCTTCATGTCAGAAGTATGAGATGTTAAGAGATGGATGAAGCCACTTTTGTCATTGATGATAGTAAGACCAATTGGAGCACCCACTCTCTGGGGACCCATCAGTGAGAGACTACTTCTAGCAGGAGTGTAGCTCTTGGCCATACCAGGGAGCTTATTGTTTTTCTTTCTCTCTGTATAATAATAGCAGACACTAACTTGATACAGGAATCTCATTACACAGCCTTTGACACATAGGTATCTTCATCAGTAAGAATGAGGTGCTGCTTGCCTGATGGTGTATATATATATATGTATATATATATATATAAGGTTAAGCATGTCATGCACTTCTGTGATTGGTCCATGTGAAATGTTGAATGGTGTGATTGACAGAGATATAATGTGGTGATGTGGATGACTGGGGGTGTGATAGGACTAGCAGAGAAGACAAAAAAAACTAGATAGCTCTACTTTTTGTTTAATTAAAACTTAGCTACAGGCAGAGTTAATTTGTCCTTAGTTTAGAATGTTATGTTGCTATGTGTTGATTGGTGTTGATTGGTCTGTTCTGCTTAACATTTTGTTCTTGTTTTCTGTGCTGCTGTTCTTGTTTGGGTCTGTCTATTGCGGAGAGTGAAGGACATGTGTGGCCTTATAGTGTCAGCCTAGGAGTATGGGGATGTCCAGTGTAGGCATGTTTGTGTGTCTAGTTATCTAGGGCTGGATCTGGGGGTTGGGCTAGCTGAGTGGAGTTGTTTGGTATTTTGATTATGGATGTGTGCATGTGTGATGTTGGGAATGAGGCTGTGTGTGTGTAATGCCAGGGCTAGGACTACACATAAGTTTTGCTTGCAGAGGTGCACAACTTCCACTTCAATACAAATGCTGAAAATCGCAACTGCCAACTTGAACATTCTCTTTCTTGCTGATCCTACCATTTATGGAGGCTCTTATTTTGAGGAAAGCTGCACAGGCACCTATACCTTCCAGCAAACACTACCTGCTCTTCTTACTTGGTGTGGCTCAGGAATCCTGTTCTTTCTTTGTGTGACTCATGAGAGTAGCTCCTTCTTTGTCTGGCTTGTGAGAGTTACTCCATCTTCATGTGGCTCATGTAACAGAAGTATAGCTTTCTGCTCCTGTCTAATAAATAATGCAAAGCATTCATTTACATGGTAGAAGATTCAATGTGTGTGCATTATTTGTTTAGTAAGAGTTTAGTTGTTGTTAAGCACTGGTTTTCTTGCTGATTTGGTTAGAAGTGGTGATAGACAACCAGAGTTTATGGTTCACTTGTGGACATACACTTGCTTGGTATGTTTAGTAGTAGTGTAAATATATCCTTCCATTGATGCACTCACACAAATAATCCACTCATTGACTAGCTGTTGTTGCAGCAGATGTTACTGGAAGAACTAATGAAGAAGCAGCTGCCATCACTGCATTCTCAAGCAGCATCAAGGCACAGGTTAGCAAAACCGGCTGTCATGGTTTAACAGGGAGTCATGAGATCAGGAATTACCCCACCTCCCAACTACACCACAAGGATTTAAAAAATTCTGGTGTCATAATAAGTATATTGTATGCATTCACTATTTGTTTTGCAGCTAATGTTAGTTAATTAACAATTTCAGTTAATGAACTTGGCAATTAAGTAGACAACATGTATAATACATTCCTAAGATTTTACTCTTTGAATATGTCAAAGTTGCACTAAAACCTTCTAAAGTCAGTTCAAGTCCTTCAATTGTGATTCACCTGAGCCTAGCCAGGTTAGTGTTACTTATCTATTTCCAAGACTTAACTTAATAAACTTCATCTAACCAAAAATCAGGCTAATGGGTCCATGTAGTAAGGATAGCTATGAAAAATGCCAGGCTGGACACTCATCCCCACTCTTCCCAGCAACTAAAATGTCTCTATGAAGCCATGATCTTCATGCTATATTAGTTGTTTCTGTTGTTATTTTAGTTATTATTGTAGAAATATGACGAACTGCTGGCCAAAGTTCCAGAGTGCAACCGTGCTTACCTAGATGATGTGATAATGTCAGATGTGGACCTAGGTCGAATTTCTGCAAGACTGTATGTACATAAGGCATATCTGCTAGGACTGAACTGGTCTGACGTGCAGCACATAATGACCACATACAGGGGAAGTTATCTACAAAGGTACTCCAATGCTAAATGCGTGAATTGTGGATGTGGATTTATAGATGCACACTATTTACAAGGTGGGCTGTTCTGGAACATTGGAGATCTAAAGCTGGTTATCCAAAGACTTACAGGAATCTTCTTCGAGTATGTGCGGAGGGAGATTTGGAGGAATCTGCTGAAGACATTATTTCCATCTTAAGCAGCAAAGGTTGGTCTAGATGGTTGTTTTGGTGTGTATATTTTAAGTGGTAAAGGGTGATCACCCTTAGTCTACATGGGGACAGTCTTGTTTATCTTCTTTTTTACAACTAGATATTACATAAGGTAGAACAATTCTGAATACTTTTGGAACTGGTCAACACGATTCGAATGCGTAAATGCTTCTTTGCAAGTGCGTAGTTTGTAATTATAGATACAGCCTGAAATGTTCTGGCCTGTAATTATCAATTCCTTTTCCTCGTGCTTGCTCTTCACTTGTCCTTCCCCCTCCACATTGCTCTGTAAAGTTAACAATGGAGTACAGAAATTGAGTCATGGCCTCTTCTGCTTTACTTACAGCAGTAAGAAAGATGCCATTAAGGGGACGCATGTGCAGACTAGCAAATCTAGAGGCATCTGAAGAACAACTTCACTGTGCTCACCAAATATGGCTAGCTAGAATAAGCAAACTTATCATTGGGATTGCTATGTTATGAACTTTGTGGCTTCCTCACATCTTCCTGGAGATTTTACAATGGGAGTAGCTTCCAGCAATCAATGGAAGGAGAAGTGGTAACATCCATTTTTCTTGAGTATTAACTTTCATCATAAGATTTATATTTTAATGAGTATTTTGTTATGTTTTTGCCTGTTTCTACCTCAATGCTCCGTCTTCATCAGGGTGAGAAACAAGGCAACACATTTACACTCACTGGCAACACATTTCATTTACATTTACAAAAATAAGGTAATTACAAACAACCAGTGTGTGAGGTGAGAGGTCCCACACATTAACATGTGGGCGAGTGTAAATTGTTGATTGTGCAGGCTAAGTGTTGCCAGTTAGGCCTGGGTCTCTGCCCCCACCCCTTCCTTAAGGAGTATGGAGTAGTTAGCAGTAGAGTGTGTGGAAATTGTCACTTCTGATCTGTGAACAATACTTGTCTTGTTTGGCTGTTGGTCGGCTTGTGTCAGTGCATTCAATTGGCTCTAATCAAATGCACATCCTTACCATTTCGTCCTTCCTCACCGTTAGGATTGGAAATGACCAGGGGTCTTAGATGGTTCCATAATATTATGTTCCAACAATGTCTGGATTTCCTTGTGAATACCATCTTCACAACTCTTGAGGACTTGCCTTGGCGGAATCCTGTTGGGCTGGGCTTGCTTGGTCTCAAGGCATTTCCCACTGCCGTTGTTTCCCCAGAGATATTTGTGAAGACTGTTGGGGAAGTATCCATCAAGCATTGGAGTTGTGAAGTCTGTTCATCATTTAAGTTTGGCCCCATGAGAGCTTTTGAATCTGATTCTCATAGGGTTGGTAAGAGAAGTCCCTGCAGAGTTTCTTCATCTGTTAAGGTGATAGAAAATACATATGCCACTGGACTGTGCCAGGACTTCATCATGTTGACATGAATAGTTATATGCCTTTTCTTTCTGTCATGCATGTGCACTCTGTATGTAACTGGTGCTATGTGCTGCATCTGTTCCAGGTTCTCCCTCATGGTTGTTAGACATTGAACAGCAGTGGTGTATTTACTGACCTTCTTAATAATTTGTTTCAATGTGGCATGAAACCAATTTAACATACTGTTCGTCTGAGGGAGGTGTGGACTTGCTTTGATGTGGTGAATGTCTAGTTTCTGATATAAGGTTGTCACTAGAATGACACCAAATTAATGCCCTGATCTGTCAGTAGCTTAGCTGGTATTCCTGGGGGAGATCCATCAAAGCAGAAGAAAGAGTTTCAACAACAGCTTTCCTGAATAGTGTGGCATCACCATCTGGCAAAATCCATGGATGTTAACAGATCTTGTTGCCGGCTCTAGTGTGAGGCAAAGGGTCAACTATATCAAAAGCTACCCTTGTCAGTAATTCTGTGATAATTGGCATAGAGATTAGTGGAGCAAGGGTCTGTGGACATCTACCTCCCTTATGGCATTTAGCGTGGGATTCACAGGCTTGAGGCTGAGGCCTGGCCAGTAAAAGTGGGCCAACAGTCTGTGTCTGGCTTTGTTGTACCCGAGGTGACCGGTCATGTGGAGTGTGTGAGCTATGGCTTGCTGTTGTCTGTTGCCTGGCAACACTGGTTGGTGCATTTCATTGTGTAACTTGTCGTGTCGACATCTAAACAACAATCCAACCTCACAAAACTAATCAGAGTTCCCCTGGTTCAGCGATTTTCACTCTTTGTGCAAGTATGAGTTGTTCTGTAGCCCAGCACTAAAGTCTGGCAACCGTGTTCATCAACACAGACTTGTTTACCAACTATTTTAGAGGTTGTGTTCTCATCTGGTTGACAGATGTATTCTCATCTATTCGAGTGGTGTGTTCTCATCTGGTCGAGTGAGTGCTTATCTGGTTGAGAGGGCATGTTCTCATCTGGTCGAGTGAGTGCAGTCTTAGCTGGTTGAGAGGGTGTGTTCTCATCTAATTTAGAGGATGTGTTCATCTCAGGAATGACAGATGGGATAGAGACAATTTGTCATTTGATTTATCTGGGTTCTGATCCAGGTCAATCAAAATATCGCTGTCATTTCCAACTAACTCCTCCCACGGTGTGAGTATTTCTCCTGAGTTCACTGTAGCTACCTCATCAGCCTGCAAGCTCTTGCTCTGCAGCTGTCTTGTCTGCACCAACATAGCTTGTGTTTAAATCGTCAGTCTCTCTTTCACTAATGGCTCAATTAAGAAAGGAAGCATCTTGACCCAGTAGAATATCAGCAGTGATGCTATCAGCCACAGCTCCTTGAAGTTTTGCAGTCTCACACCATGTCAATGTTTATGTTTGCTAAGTCAGTGGACCAGTCACCCTTACTAAGGAAACCTTATCTCTCTCCAAAGAGCCTTCCAGAAGTGGAGTCTTGGAAACCACAGAGTGTGAAGCTGCTGTGTCTAACTTGATGGTTGCATCCTTGCCATTCAGTAAGCCCTGTACCAGGTAGTCAAGTGAATGATGGCAGGTGGGACACCAAAGGTATATTTTCTCTTAAGGATACTTGGCTGGTCCCGGCTTATTCACAACATGGTTATGTGTTTGTTGGTAAGGGGTCCTTCTCTTATATTTTCTGAGCACTAGATGGACCAAGTGAGGTATTTGTCAACCATAGTGCCAACTTATTTGAGTGTGGCTGGGTCTTTGTTCCTCACTGCCAAAGCAATATGTGGTGGAAGCATCCTCTAAACATGCACAGCAAATCTTTTACCAGCTTCTTATGGGCTGTTTGTTCCTAGCAGTACACTGTGTAGCACTTTTGTTTGGCTTGATAGTAGCCTCCCACCATAAACTATCAAGCCAAACAAAAGTGCGACATTGTGTACTGCTAGGGATAAAGATTTGTAACTATTGTGTAGCTGGTTGAAGCAGCCCAGAAGAAGCTGGTAAAAGATTTGCTGTGGAGCATGTTTTGAGGATGCTTCCACCACAAATGACCAATGAGTGTGTACTATGCAATCATGTTAATACCAATATAAGGGTGAGGTGAGAGGTCTCATACATTAACATAAGGGTGAGTGTTAATTGGTGGTTGTACAGGCTAAGTGTTGTCTGTTAGGCTTGAGTAAATGCATGTGATTCCTGACTTGATTGAATGCTAGAGTGTATAAGCACAGTCATGCATCAGACTGATGCAGGACTGGAGATGCCCGACTGCTGAATCTCAATTCTCAAGAGCATGGTGTGAAGCTATACCAATCACTGGCTGACAGATAATTAATCACGTGCATTTCAAGTGACACATGTTGCCTGTGAGTATAGATGTGTTGCCAGTGAGTATAAATGTGTTGCCAGTGAGTATAAATATGTTGCCAGTGAGTATAAATGTGTTGCCAGTGAGTATAAATGTGTTGCCAGTGAGTATAAATGTGTTGCCAGTGAGTATAAATGTGTTGCCAGTGAGTATAAATGTGTTGCCAGTGAGTATAAATGTGTTGCCAGTGAGTATAAATGTTTTGCCAGTGAGTATAAATGTGTTGCCAGTGAGTATAAATGTGTTGCATTGTCTCCGTGTCTTCATATGCCCCTGAAGGCTAAAGCATTCAGTTAAATCATTGGCAAAAAAATTTAAGAAAGATAAGTCATCGGTACGAGTCAACTTTCATATCGCAGCTGCCAGAATGGAGAGGTTGCTAGTTACTCGCTGATGCTGAAATAGAAAATACAGAGCATACAAATGATGCGTCAGAAGAAATTGAGCGTACAGGACTTTTATTTATTTTATTTAGCATAAATTGTTGTGATAAGCATTTTATAATACACTGGAGGAAATGAGTCTCATAAGATCAATGAAGTACTAGCTATATTGCTTATTAATAATTTATTTAGCTAATACATAATGTTTTGGCTGTGTTAGTGCTTTTGGCTCAGGTGATCAGCCTGGTAGTGGCAGTGAGGGTGAGAAAACCTTTAATTAGTGCTACTTTTCAGGTCAGCTTTTACATGTCCTGGTAGTCCCATTCACAAATCCATGGATGGATATAGGAATAGGACTGGATTTTTTTGTGATTTATAAGTTTCGCTTCACAAGTTAAAAAAAGCTGGGATAATATTTCAGACATGTTACATATTAATGGGTGTGGCTATCTGTGTTTTTGCACAGGGGCAGGGTTTCTGGCGCAACTGGAGGAATCTGGATTTTAATTAAGGGGGGAAAGGGGGCCATGATGGTTAAAGATGTGAAAAAGTTTCTAATGAATTTTAATATAATGCAATTTCTAAGGGGTGGGCAAAAATGTTCCAAGGGGGAGCAGCCGCCACCCCCCCCCCCACCCCCCCCTAAATGAAACCCTGGGAGGGAAGTGAGGGAGGATTGGGCACTAAGTGCAGTAGAACGTGTGAGGGGGTGCTAAATAAAGAATCTTTTTGTGTTGTAACTAATGGGAGTAATGTGTATGTGAGTTATGGTGGTGGGGGTTAGTGTGTGCATGATTTAGTTGGTGGGTAGAGGGGGTATGAGTTGTGTGGTGTGTATGAGTTTGGTAGTGGGAGGTGTGTGCAAGAGGTGGTATTGTGGGCATGGTGTGTGTGTATGAGGTTTGTGGGCATGGTGTGTGTGTATGAGGTGGTGTTTGTGGGCTTGGTGTGTGTGGGTTGTAGGATAAGTGAAGTGGGTTAGTGGTGTGTTTGTGTGGGTTGAGGTGTTGTGTGTGTCATTTGGTTGGGATGGTGTGGGTGGTGTGTTTATGGGATAGGGTGGTGAAGTGATGTATGTTTGAGTTGGGGTGGTGTGAGTGGTGTGGGTATGATTGGTATAGTGAGGTGTGTGTATATGAGTTGCTGGTTTAGGATGGTGTATGTCGGGAAACTGAACTGATTTATTGCATATTTAGTAATGGTCATGTGACCTCACGAATGTTCTCGATTGATTTTGTCAGTCTTGCATAAAAGTAATTCGGTGTCTCGAAAAATTATCTTATTGCATCGTGTGTGTGTGAGTAGTTAGCGCTGACGAAGACGAGGACAATTGGGACAGATTCTGATATCTTACGATGTATGAGTTTGGGTTGTGTTGTGTTGTGCATCACTTGTGGTAGTAGTGGGTGTGTGTATTATGGAATGTGACACTTAGCACATATCACAGGTTTACTATTAGTGGTTAGTAATATCCTGCATGTATGTATACTCTGTGGTTGCTGAGGTTTACCATTAAGATCATGCTTGCTATATGTATATCTTGCTATTAATACATCTTGCTATTAATAGAATGGTTGGTTTACTATATAAAACATATGCCTCTCTAGTTCTGGGATTCATCTTGAAATAGTTATACCACATGGTGGCAGTGGTGAACTATGGCACAAATACGTCTCCAACTCCAGAGCCTTTTAACTTTCGAAACCCTGATGACTGGCCCAGATGGAATGCCGATTCACACAATTTCACGAGCCATCTTCTCTAACTGCGGACAGTGACACCAACAAATCAATACACTTCTTAACTGCTTGGGCAAAGAAGCAGAAGTGGTACTCGTGTCTATGAATATCGCATAGGAAGAAGACACAGTCTATGACACCGTCGTAACAAAATTTGATGCCTTCTTCCAAGTGTGACGAAACTTGGTTTTCTAGAGAGCAAGATTCAACTAGCATAATGAACTCCGAGTCGAGATGATTGAACACTACATAATGGAACTCTATATGATGGCCGAAACCTGTGACTACTGGGAAATGAAGAATTAAATGATCCGAGATCGGCTGGTATTAGGAATTAGTGACAGCGCACTATTACAGTGACTCCAATTGGATGCAGCACTAACTCTTAACAAAGCCAATATTCTCACAAGCAACTAGAGAAACTTCAATTGACTGACACTAGCCAGATCCTAAATGGACCTTACAGGAAGAAGCTGAATGGTATGGGTATGTTTGATGCAACTATCTCCCATGGCAATAAGTTGAAGAGGCACCCCAAGTTTGTAATTGACGGTCTGGAGACTAACTTACTCGTACAGCCAGCTATATCTGCCCTGAATCATGCAGTATAATTAGCGTAAATGTCGAGCAAAACTCCGACATTTATGCCATAACGCAGAAGAATCCATCGGTCTTCCAAGGCCTAGAAATCTAGGAGAGGAGTATGAAGTCAAACTCAAGGCTGATGCTAAACCATACTCTCTCTTGGCTCCGAGACATATCCCATTACCTCTAAGGCCAAAGGTGAAAGAGGAGCTTACCGGGATGGAATCTAACAGTGTCATATCCAAAGTGGAAGAACCAACACCTTGCTGTGCAGGAATGGCCAAAGAAATCTGGAGCAATTCCAATTCGTGTCGACCTCAAGCCTCTAAATGAGAATGTCCTCAGGGAGGTACATCCACTGCCAAAAGTGGATGACTCATGCTCATCTAACAGGAGCCAAGGTTTTCAGTAAACTTGATGCGAGTCGATTCCGGCAAATTCCTTTAGCCAAGACATCACGACCCCTAATGACCTTCATCACTCCTTTCGGATGGTACTACTTCAACACGCTGCTATTTGACATCTAGTGCACCAGAACACTTTAAGAAATGAAAGAGCAGAATACACTGAGGACTACAAGGAGCTCTCTGCCTGATGGATGATGTTCTAGTGTTTGGAAAGGACAAGGAGGAGCTTGATGTTTGCCTGACAGCAGTGCTTGAGTGCATCAAAGCAGCTAGAGCTACACTCAACCCAAGCAAATGCGAGTTTGAGAAATCAAAACTGAAATTCCTTGCTCACATCATAGACTCAAATGGAATCCAGGCAGATCAAGACGAGACATCTGCCATTTGTGAAATGAAGCCACCCACAAAGATTCCAGAGCTGCGACGCCTCATGGGGATGGCAAATCAGCTGGGGAAATTTCCAAGCAAACTAGCAGAGATCACTCAAACTCTTCCATTGCTACTTAGCAAGAAAACAACTTGGATGTGGTGATGTACTCAACAGCAGGCCTTCACCAACCATCAAAACTAACGATACTGGCTCTCTATGACACACAAGCACCAACAAAAATATCAGCAGATGCCTCATCATGTGGACTGGGAGCAGTTTTGTTACAAGAAAACAGCTCTAACTGGAAACCAGTTGCATATGCCTCCAGCTCAATGACAGAAACTGAACAAAGAATGCCCAACTTGAGAAAGAGACATTGGCCACCACCCGGGCATGGAGAAGTTTGCGAGCTACGTACATGGAATGAAGTTTCTCATTGAAACTAACCACAAACCATTAGTACCTCTTCTAGGTATGCAAGACCTAGACAAGCCCCACCCAGAGTGGGCCTAACACACCATGCCCCTCCCCCCTTTCTTCTGGAGTTTGGAGTAGTTAGCTGGAGCAGGAGTGAAATTTTTCACTTCTGATCTGTAAACAATACGTGTCTTGTCTGGCTGTTGGTTGGCTTGTGTCATGCATTCAATTGGCTGTATTCAATGCACATCCTCACCACATCACCTTTCTTCTTCACCTGTAGAATTGGAAATGACCATGGGCTCTTACATGCTTCTAGAATATTATGTTCCAACAATGTCTGAATTTCCTTGTGAATACCATCTACACAACTCTTGCGGACTTGCCTTGCTGGAATCCTGATGGGCTTGGCTTACTTCTCAATGGCATGTTCCACTGCCGTTGTTTTACCAGAGCTATTTGTGAAGACTGTAGGGGAAGTATCTATCAAGCATTGGAGCAGTAAATCTGTCCATCATTTAAGTTTGGTCCCATGAGAGCTTGTTAGTCTAATTCCCATAGGGTTGGTAAGAGAAGTCCCTGCAGAATCTTTATTTGTTAGGATGATATAAAATACAGATGCCACTGAACTGTGCCAGGACTTCATCATGTTGACATGAATAGTTTTCTTTTGTCATGCATGTGCACTCTGTATGTAACTGTTGATACTTTGCTGATGATTTCATAAGGTCATTGCGATTGGGCCATGAGTTTGCCAGAAGCAACTGGTGTGAGTATCAACACTTGCTTACCCAGTTTGAAGGTTTATTTTCTAGCTTTCAGGTTGAAATGACTTTCTTTCTGTTCTTGGTAGTTGTCCTATTTGGCTGAGCTATTTGCTGCATCTGTTCTAGGCTCACCATTGAACAACAGTGGTGTCTTTACACTGACTGTCAGTCCAGGTCTCCTTCAAAATCTGCAGAGGTCCTCTAACATGAAAACTGAAGACTAGTTTAAAGGGAGAAAATGGTCTGGATTTATTGGTGTCTTCTTTTTAAGCAAACAAGATTTGCAGGAAGCAACGTGCCCCACTCTTGTTTGTGTTTACTGACCTTCTTAATCATTTGTTTCAATGTGGCATGAAACTGTTCGTCTGAGGGTGTTATGGACTTGCTTTGATATGGTGAATGCCTAGTTTCTTATATAAGGTTGTCACAAGAATGACACAAAATTGCTGCCCTGATCTGTCAGTAGTTAGCTGATATTTCTGGGGGAGAGAATAAGTCCATCAAAGCAGAAGAAAGAGTTTCAGCAACAGCTTTCCTGAGTAGTGTTGTATCACTGTCTGGCAAAATCCATGGATGTTAACAGATCTTGTTGCCGGCTCTAGTGTGAGGCAAAGGGTCAATTATATCAAAAGCTACCCTTGTCATTAGTTCTGTGATAATTGGCATAGAGATTAGTGGAGCCAGGGTCTGTGGGCGTCTACCTGCCTTCTGGTATTTAGTGCAGGATTCACATTTTGAGTGCATGATTACTTAAAGTGTTGAGTGCATGCATTACTTAAAGTGTTAATTGTGAATGTGGTTGTGGTGTAGTGATGTAATGTCAAGTGGAATCTCTGTGCAAACATAAGTTTTGCTTGCAGAGGTGGACAACTTCCACTTCAAAACAAATGCTGAAAATCGCAACTGCCAACTTGAACATTCTCTTTCTTGCTGATCCTACCATTTATGGAAGCTCTTATTTTGAGGAAAGCTGCACAGGCACCTATACCTTCCAGCAAACACTACCTGCTCGTCTTACTTGGTGTAGCTCAGGAATCCTGTTCTTTCTTTGTGTGACTCATGAGAGTAGCTCCTTCTTTGTCTGGCTTGTGAGAGTTACTCCATCTTCATGTGGCTCATGTAACAGAAGTATAGCTTTCTGCTCCTGTCTAATAAATAATGCAAAGCATTCATTTACATGGTAGAAGATTCAATGTGTGTGCATTATTTGTTTAGTAAGAGCTTAGTTGTTGTTTTCTTGCTGGTTTGGTTAGAAGTGGTGATAGACAACCAGAGTTTATGGTTCACTTGTGGATATACACATGCTTGGTATGTTTAGTAGTAGTGTAAATAAAACCTTCCATTGATGCACTCACACAAATAATCCACTCATTGACTAGCTGTTGTTGTTGCAGCAGATGTTACTGGAAGAACTAATGAAGAAGCAGCTGCCATCACTACATTCTCAAGCAGCATCAAGGCACAGGTTAGCAAAACCATCTATCAGGGTTTGTCAGGGAGTCAGGGGATCAGGGATTATCCCACCTCCCACCTACACCACAAGGATTTAAAAAAATTGTGGAGTCATAATAAGTATATGGTATGCATTCACTATTTGTTTTGCAGCTAATGTTAGTTAATAGACTATTGCAGTTAATGAACTTGGCAATTAAGTAGACAACATGTATAATACATTCCTTAGATTTTACTCTTTGAATATGTCAAAATTGCACTAAAACCTTCTAAAGTCAGTTCAAGTCCTTCAATTGTGATTCACCTGAGCCTAGCCAGGTTAGTGTTACTTATCTATTTCAAAGACTTAACTTAATAAACTTCATCTAACCAAAAATCAGGCTATGGGGTCCAGGTAGTAAGGATGGCTATGAAAAATTCCAGGCTGGACACTCATCCACACTCTTCCTGGCAACTAAAATGTCTCTATGAAGCCATGATCTTCATGCTATATTAGTTGTTTCTGTTGTTATTTTAGTTATTATTGTAGAAATACGAGGAACTGCTGGCCAAAGTTCCAGAGTGCAACCGTGCTTACCTAGATGATGTGATAATGTCAGATGTGGACCTACGTCGAATTTCTACAAGACTGTGTGTACATAAGGCATATCTGCTAGGACTGAACTGGTCTGACGTGCAGCACATAATGACCACATACAGTCCTGATCTACTAAGGTACTACTACAATGCTAAATGCGTGAATTGTGGATGTTGTTTTATAGATGCACACTACATGTATTTACAAGGTGGGCTGTTCTGGAACATTGGAGATCTAAAGCTGGTTATCCAAAGACTTACAGGAATCTTCTTCGAGTATGTGTGGAGGGAGATTTTGAGAAAAGTGGTGAAGTCATTATTTCCATCTTAAGCAGCAAAGGTTGGTCTAGCTGGTTGTGTTGGTGTGTATATTTTAAGTGGTAAAGGGTGGTCACCCTTAGTCTACATGGGGACAGTCTTGTTTATCTTCTTTTTTACAACTAGATATTACATAAGGTAGAACAATCCTGAATACTCTTGGAACTGGTCAACACGATTCGAATGCGTAAATGCTTCTTTGCAAGTGCGTAGTTTGTAATTATAGATACAGCCTGAAATGTTCTGGCCTGTAATTATCAATTCCTTTTCCTCGTGCTTGCTCTTCACTTGTCCTTCCCCCTCCACATTGCTCTGTAAAGTTAACAATGGAGTACAGAAATTGAGTCATGGCCTCTTCTGCTTTACTTACAGCAGTAAGAAAGATGACATTAAGGGGACGCATGTGCAGACTAGCAAATCTAGAGGCATCTGAAGAACAACTTCACTGTACTCACCAAATTTAGCTAACTAGAATAAGCTAACTTATCATTGAGATTGCTATGTTATGAACTTTGTGGCTTCCTCACGTCTTCCTGGAGAATTTACAATGGGAGTAGCTCCCAGCAATCAATGGAAAGAGAAGTGGTAACATCCATTTTTCTTGAGTATTAACTTTCATCATAAGATTTATATTTTAATGAGTATTTTGTTATGTTTTTGCCTGTTTCTACCTCAATGCTCCGTCTTCATCAGGGTGGGAAACAAGGCAACACATTTACACTCACTGGCAACACATTTCATTTACATTTACATAAATAAGGTATTACAAATAGTCAATCAAATGCAAGTCGTTAGTGTGTGAGGTGAGAGGTCCCACACATTAACATGTGGGCGAGTGTAAATTGTTGATTGTGCAGGCTAAGTGTTGCCAGTTAGGCATGGGCCCTGCCCCCACCCCTTCCTTTTAAGGAGTATGGAGTAGTTAGTGTGTGGAAATTGTCACTTCTGATCTGTGAACAATACTCGTCTTGTTGGGCTGTTGGTCGGCTTATGTCAGTGCATTCAATTGGCTCTAATCAATGCACATCCTTACCATTTCATCCGTCTTCACTGTTAGGATTGGAAATGACCAGGATGGTTCCATAATATTATGTTCCAACAATGTCTGGATTTCCTTGTGAATACCATCTTCACAACTCTTGGGGACTTGCCTTGGCGGAATCCTGTTGGGCTGGGCTTGCTTGGTCTCAATGGCATTTCCCACTGCCGTTGTTTCCCCAGAGATATTTGTGAAGACTGTTGGGGAAGTATCCATCAAGCATTGGAGCTGTGAAGTCTGTTCATCATTTAAGTTTGGCCCCATGAGAGCTTTTGAATCTGATTCCCATAGGGTTGGTAAGAGAAGTCCCTGCAGAGTTTCTTCATCTGTTAAGGTGATAGAAAATACAGATGCCACTGGACTGTGCCAGGACTTCATCATGTTGACATGAATAGCTCTATGCCTTTTCTTTCTTTCATGCATGTGCACTCTGTATGTAACTGGTGCTATGTGCTGCATCTGTTCCAGGTTCTCCCTCATGGTTGTTAGACATTGAACAGCAGTGGTGTGTTGACTGACCTTCTTAATAATTTGTTTCAATGTGGCATGAAACCAATTTAACATACTGTTCGTCTGAGGGTGTTATGGACTTGCTTTGATGTGGTGAATGTCTAGTTTCTGATATAAGGTTGTCACTAGAATGACACCAAATTAATGCCCTGATCTGTCAGTAGCTTAGCTGGTATTCCTGGGAGATAGAATATGTCCATCAAAGCAGAAGAAAGAGTTTCAACAACAGCTTTCCTGAATAGTGTGGCATCACCATCTGGCAAAATCCATGGATGTTAACAGATCTTGTTGCCGGCTCTAGTGTGAGGCAAAGGGTCAACTATATCAAAAGCTACCCTTGTCAATAATTCTGTGATAATTGGCATAGAGATTAGTGGAGCAAGGGTCTGTGGACATCTACCTCCCTTCTGGCATTTAGCGTGGGATTCACAGGCTTGAGGCTGAGGCCTGGCCAGTAAAAGTGGGCCAACAGTCTGTGTCTGGCTTTGTTGTACCCGAGGTGACCGGTCATGTGGAGTGTGTGAGCTATGGCTTGCTGTTGTCTGTTGCCTGGCAACACTGGTTGGTGCATTTCATTGTCTAACTTGTAGTGTCGACATCTAAACAACAATCCAACCTCACAAAACTAATCAGAGTTCCCCTGGTTCAGCGATTCTCACTCTTTGTGCAAGTATGAGTTGTTCTGTAGCCCAGCACTAAAGTCTGGGCAACTATGTTCATCAACATGGACTTGTTTACCAACTGGTTGCGAGGGTGTGTTCTCATCTAATTTAGAGGATGTGTTCATTTCAGGAATGACAGATGAGATAGAGACAAAGTCTTAAGCATCTTTTAATTTTTGTTATTTGCTTTATCTGGGTTGCTGATCCAGGTCAACAAAATTATCGCTGTCATTTCCAACTAACTCCTCCCATGGTGTTAGTATTTCTCCTGAGTTCACTGTAGCTATCTCATCAGCCTGCAAGTGTTGTTGCTCTTGCTCTGCAGCTTGTCTTGTCTGTACCAACATAGCTTGTGTTTAAATCATCAGTCTCTCTTTCACTAATGGCTCAAGTAAGTGGTTTAGGAAGGGAGCATCTTGACCCAGTAGATTATCAGCAGTGGTGCCATCAGCCATAGCTCCTTGAAGTTTTGCAGTCTCCCACCTATGTCAATGTTTATGTTTGCTAAGTCAAATTCCTTGAGTGGACCAGTCACCCTTACTAAGGAAAGCTTCTCTCCCTCCAAAGAGCCTTCCAGAAGTACAGTATTGGAAACCACAGAGTGTGAAGCTGCTGTATCTAACTTGATGGTTGCATCCTTGCCATTCAGTAAGCCCTGTACCAGGTAGTCATGTGAGTGATGGCAGGTGGGGCAGCAAAGGTATACTTTCTCTTTAAGTCACTTGGCTGGTCCCGGCATCTTGACATCATGGTTATGTGTCTGTTGGTAAGGGGTCCTTCTCTTATATTTTCTGAGTACTAGATGGACCAAGTGAAGGTATTTGTCAACCATAGTGCCAACTTTTTTGAGTATGGCTGGGTCTTTGTTCCTCACTGCCAAAGCAATGTGTGGTGGAAGCATCCTCTAAACATGCACAGCAAATCGTTTACCAGTTTCTTCTGGGCTGTTTCAACCAGCTACACAATTATTGTTTAATTGTCGCAATCATGTTAATACCAATATAAGGGTGAGGTGAGAGGTCGTGAGTGTTAATTGATGGTTGTGCATACTAAGTGTTGTCAGTCAGGCTTGGGTAAATGCATGTGATTCCTGACTTGATTGAATGCTAGAGTGTATAAGCTCAGTCATGCATCAGACTGATGCAGGCCTGGAGCTGCCCAACTGCTGAATCTCAATTCTCAAGAGCATTGTGTGAAACTAGACCCATCACTGGCTGACAGATCATGAATCATGTGCATTTCAAGTGACACATGTTGCTTGTGAGTATAAATGTGTTGCCAGTGAGTATAAATGTGTTGCATTGTCTCCATGTCTTCATGTGCCCCTGAAGGCTAAAGCATTCTGGTTAAATCATTGGCAAAAAAATTTAAGAAAGAGAAGTCATCGGTACGAGTCAACTCTCATATCGCAGCTGCCAGAATGGAAAGTTTGCTAGTTACTCGCTGATGCATGAAATAGAAAATACAGAGCATACAAATGATGCGTCAGAAGAAATTGAGCGTACAGGATTGTTTTTTATTTTATTTAGCATAAATGTTTGAGGTAAGCATTTTTGGAGTAAATGAGTCATAAGATGAATGAAGTAGTAGCTATAGCTTATAAATAATTTATTTAGCTAATACATAATAAATGTTATTGTTTTGACAGTGTTAGTGCTTTTGGTTCAAGTGATCAGCCTGGTAGTGGCAGTGAGGGTGAGAAAACCTTTAATTAGTGCTACTTTTCAGGTCAGGCTGGCTATAGGAATAGGACTGGATTTTTTGGTGGTTTATAAGTTTCGCTTTCACAAGTTTCAAAATACTGGGATAATATTTCAGCCATGTTTAATATTAGTGGGTGTGGCTATCTGTGTTTTGGGACAGGGGCAGGGTTTCTGGCGCAACTGGAAGAATCTGGATTTTAAGTGGTGGGGGGGGGGGGGGGGGGGGGGGGGGGGGCATGATGGTTAAAGATGTGAAAAAGTTTCTAATGTATTTTAATAATACAATTTCCAAGGGGGGGCACAAACGTGCCAAGGGGGAGCAGCCGCCCCTGGCAACCCCCCCCCCACCCCCATCCCAAATGAAACCCTGGGTACCACTCCTTCCGCCTGGGTCTCCTGAGTTATATGAAACCTCGAGGGAGTGGTCTACCTGTGTTTTGGGAGAGGAGGGAAGGGAGGGAGGATTGGGCACTAAGTGGCAAGTAGCAAAAAGTTGATGAGGCACCCCATATTCGTAGGTGACGGTCTGAAGACTAACTTACTTGTACAGCCAGCTATATCTGCCCTGAATCTTGCAGTATAATTGGCATAAATGTGGAGCAAAAACCCGACATTCATGCAAGCATAACGCAGAAGAATCCATCGGTCTTCCATGGCCTGGCAATCTAGGAGAGGAGTATGAAGTCAAACTCAAGGCTGATGCTAAACCATACTCTCTCTTGGCTCCGAGACATATCCCAATAACTCTAAGGACAAAAGTGAAAGAAGAGCTTACCGGGATGGAATCTAACAGTGTCATATCCAAAGTGGAAGAACCAACACCTTGCTGTGCAGGAATGGTCGTAGTGCCAAAGATAGCTGGAGCAATTCCAATTCGTGTCGACCTCAAGCCTCTAAATGAGAATGTCCTCAGGGAGGTACATCCACTGCCAAAAGTGGATGACTCGCACTCAGCTAACAGGAGCCAAGGTTTTCAGTAAACTTGATGCGAGTGGATTCTGGCAAATTCCTTTAGCCAAGACATCACGACCCCTAATGATCTTCATCACTCCCTTCTGATGGTACTTCAACACGCTGCCATTTCACATCTAGTGCAGCAGAACACTTTCAGAAATGAAAGAGCAGAATACGCTGAGGACTACAAGGAGCTCTCTGCCTGATGGATGATGTTCTAGTGTTTGGAAAGAACAAGGAGGAGCATGATATTTGCCTGACAGCTGTGCTTGAGCGCATCAAAGCAGCTAGAGCTACACTCAACCCAAGCAAATGCGAGTTTGAGAAATCCAAACTGAAATTCCTTGCTCGCATCATTGACTCAAATGGAATCCAGGCAGATCAAGACGAGACATCTGCCATTTGTGAAATGAAGCCGCCCACAAAGATTCCAGAGCTACAACCCCTCATGGGGATGGCAAATCAGATGTTTAAATTTTCCAGCAAGCTAGCAGAGATCACTCATACTCTTCCATTGCTACTTGCAATAAAACAACTTGTATGTGGTGAAATGCTAAACAGCATGCCTTCACCAACCTCAAAGAAGAGGTATAAAAACTAACGATACTGGCTCTCTATGACCCACAAGCACCCCAAAAAAAAAATCAGCAGATGCCTCATCATGTGGACTGGGAGCAGTTTTGTTACAAGAAAACAGCTCTAACTGGAAACCAGTTGCATATGCCTCCAGTTCAATGACAGAAACTCAACAAAGAATGCCCAACTTGAGAAAGAGGCATTGGCTACCCCTGGGAATGGAGAAGTTTGCAAGCTACTTAAATTTCTCATTGAAACCGACCGCAAACCATTAGTACCTCTTCTAGGTATGCAAGACCTAGACAAGCCCCACCCAGAGTGGGCCTAACACACCATGCCCCTCCCCCCTTTCTTCTGGAGTTTGGAGTAGTTAGCTGGAGCAGGAGTGGAATTTTTCACTTCTGATCTGTAAACAATACGTGTCTTGTCTGGCTGTTGGTCGGCTTGTGTCATGCATTCAATTGGCTGCATTCAATGCACATCCTCACCACATTACCTTTCTTCTTCACCTGTATAATTGGAAATGACCATGGGGTCTTACATGCTTCTAGAATATTATGTTCCAACAATGTCTGGATTTCCTTGTGAATACCATCTTCACAACTCTTGGGGACTTGCCTTGCTGGAATCCTGATGGGCTTGGCTTACTTGGTCTCAATGGCATGTTCCACTGCCGTTGTTTTACCAGAGCTATTTGTGAAGACTGTAGGGGAAGTATCTATCAAGCATTGGAGCAGTAAATCTGTCCATCATTTAAGTTTGGTCCCATGAGAGCTTGTTAGTCTAATTCCCATAGGGTTGGTAAGAGAAGTACCTGCAGAGTCTTTATTTGTTAGGATGATATAAAATACAGATGCTTCTGAACGTTGCCAGGACTTCATCATGTTGACATGAATTGTTTTCTTTCTGTCATGCATGTGCACTCGGTATGTAACTGTTGATACTTTGCTGATGATTTCATAAGGTCATTGCAATTGGGCCATGAGTTTGTTGGAAGCAACTGGGGTGAGTATCAACACTTGCTTACCGAGTTTGAAGGTTTATTTTCTAGCTTTCAGGTTGAAATAACTTTCTATCTGTTCTTGGTAGTTCTCCTCTTTGGTTGAGCTATGTGCTGCATCTGTTCTAGGCTCACTATTGAACAACAGTGGTGTCTTTACACGGACTGTCAGTCCAGGTCTTCTTCAAAATCTGCAGAGGTCCTCTAACATGAAAACTGAAGACTAGTTTAAAGGGAGAAAATGGTGTGGATTTATTGGTGTCTTCCCTTTAAGCAAACAAGATTTGCAGGAAGCAACGTACCCCACTCTTGTTTGTGTTTACTGACCTTCTTAATCATTTGTTTCAATGTGGCATGAAACTGTTCGTCTGAGGGTGTTATGGACTTGCTTTGATATGGTGAATGCCTAGTTTCTTATATAAGGTTGTCACAAGAATGACACAAAATTGCTGCCCTGATCTGTCAGTAGTTAGCTGATATTTCTGGGGGAGAGAATATGTCCATCAAAGCAGAAGAAAGAGTTTCAGCAACAGCTTTCCTGAGTAGTGTTGTATCACTGTCTGGAAAAATCCATGGATGTTAACAGGTACTTGTTGCCGGCTCTAGTGTGAGGCAAAGGGTCAATTATATCAAAAGCTACCCTTGTCATTAGTTCTGTGATAATTGGCATAGAGATTAGTGGAGCCAGGGTCTGTGGGCATCTACCTGCCTTCTGGCATTTAGCGAGTATAAATGTGTTGCCAGTGAGTATAAATGTGTTGCCGTGAGTATAAATGTGTTGCCTGTGAGTATAAATGTGTTGCCAGTGAGTATAAATGTGATACCAGTGAGTATAAATGTGTTGCCAGTGAGTATAAATGTGTTGCCAGTGAGTATAAATGTGTTGCCAGTGAGTATAAATGTGTTGCCAGTGAGTATAAATGTGATACCAGTGAGTATAAAGGTGTTGCCAGTGAGTATAAATGTGTTGCCAGTGAGTATAAATGTGTTGCCAGTGAGTATAAATGTGTTGCCAGTGAGTATAAATGTGTTTCCAGTGAGCATAAATGTTTTGCCAGCGAGTATAAATGTGTTGCCAGTGAGTATAAATGTGTTGCCAGTGAGTATATGTGTGTTGCCAGTGAGTATAAATGTGTTGCCAGTGAGTATAAATGTGTTGCCAGTGAGTATAAATATGTTGCCAGTGAGTATAAATTTGTTGCCAGCGAGTATAAATGTGTTGCCAGTGAGTATAAATGTGTTGCATTGTCTCCGTGTCTTCATGTGCCCCTGATGGCTAAAGCATTCTGTTAAATCATTGGCAAATTTTTTTTAAGAAAGATAAGTCTTCGGTACGAGTCAACTTTCATATCGCAGCTGCCAGAATGGAAAGGTTGCTAGTTAATCGCTGAAGCTGAAATAGAAAATACAGAGCATACAAATGATGCATCACAAGAAATTGAGCGTACAGGATTGTTTTTTATTTCATTTAGTTTAATTAGTGCTACTTTTCAGGTCAGCTTTTACATGTCCTGGCAGTCCTATTCACAAATCCATGGCTGGGTATAGGAATAGGACTGGATTTTATAAGTTCCACTTTCACAAGTTTCAAAAGACTGGGATAATATTTCAGCCATGTTTAATATTAATGGGTGTGGCTATCTGTGTTTTGGGACAGGGGCAGGGTTTCTGGCGCAACTGGAGGAATCTGGATTTTAAGGAGGGGGCATTTTAAGGGGGGGGCATGATGGTTAAAGATGTGAAAAAGTTTCTAATTAATTGCAATAATACAATTTCCAAGTGGGGGCACAAACGTTCCAAGGGGGAGCAGCCACCCCTTTCCCCCCCCTAAATGAAACCCTGGGAGGGAAGGGAGGGAGGATTGGGCACTAAGTGCAGGAGAGCGTGTGAGGGAGGGTGCTAAATAAAGAATGTTTTTGTGTTGGAACTAATGGGAGTATGTGTATGTGAGTTATGGTGGTGGGGGTTAGTGTGTGCATGATTTAGTTGGTCGGTAGAGGGGGTATGAGTTGTGTGGTGTGTGTATGAGTTTGGTAGTGGGAGAGGTGTGTGCAAGAGCTGGTATTGTGGGCATGGTGTGTGTGTATGAGGTGGTGTTTGTGGGCATGGTGTGTGTGGGTTGGGGTTGTGGGATAAGTGAAGTGGGGTAGTGGTGTGTTTGTGTTTGTGTGGGTTGAGGGTGGGTGTGTGTCATTTGGTTGGGATGGTGGGGGGTGGTGTGTTTATGGGATAGGGTGGTGAAGTGATGTATGTTTGAGTTGGGGTGGTGGGAGTGGTGTGGGTATGATTGGTATAGTGGGGTGTGTGTATATGAGTTGCTGGTTTAGGATGGTGTGTGAGTTTGGGTTGGTTTGGGTTGTGCATGTGGTCTATATTTTGGTTGACTTACGATGGATGGGGATGGACTAATTGTAGAAGTATGTGTGATGGGGTGAGAATGTTGAACTAATGTGGGTATTGTGTGAATGAGTTGATGTGGTGTGGTTAGTGTGCGTATGATTGAGTTGGTGGGTAGAGGGGGTATGGGTTGGGTGGTGGGTGTGTGAGTTTGGTTGTGGTTATGGTGGAGTGTGTATGAGTTGGGTTGGTGGGATTGGTGTGTATATTAGTTGCAGGGCCATAGCAACCACTATGGCCGCTCCGGTTTTGGCCGCACCAAATTTCAAGCCCAGCTATAAATAAAAAAATTATTAAATAAATAAGAGTTCGAATTAGAATTATAGGCACGTGGACCATTGAGTTCGAGTACTAAAGAAAGGTCATGGCTTCTAGTTCACGAATAGGTGAGCAAGGCCGTAGCAAAGGGTCCGGCTGCTCCAGTTTTGGCCGGACCACTTTTTTAAACTATGGCTAAATAAAAGTTTAAAGGTTCGCAGTTCAAGCCTGCTTAAATCAAATCATGCGCATGCGTATAGAGTTGATAATCAAACAATTGTTTGCAACATCACGGAACGTTTAGCAGTTTTGTCAATCCAGTCTGTCCTTCTTATCGCTACTCCTGGAGCTGCTCCATCTGCTGAGGTCCACTGGAGATCGCTGGAGATATTCCCCACCAACCAATCTCGTTCAACTTTCCTAAACGCTCCTTTGTAAGAAGAATTTAATCTTCCGTGCTTTTCTGCCTGTTTGGTTCTCGAAATAGCCATTCCTCACGTACTGTATGATGAGGCCAAAGATGTTGCGTACTGCCATATTTGTATCATGGGAATCAAGACAAAACAAAAAGAATAAGGACAAGCAATGCTGACTAGATCTTTGGTGCATTTCCAACACTACAGTCCCAAGACAAGTCAGTAGGAGACCCTTGAGATGAACAAATTCAACATTTTTGATGTCAAGAATTACTTTTTTTCACTTTCCTCTGGTCAGTTGACACTTTTGTCTTCCGTCAAATGCCTTGTGGTCATGCCTGCCACCAATGCATCTTCTGAAAGGTCTTTTAGTGTCCTAAGGCATGTAAAGACGCATCTTCGTGCAATGGTGAAGCAGGAATGCCTGAATTACTTAATGCTTCTTCATGTTCATAGGATAAAACTGATGCACTGGATCTCAAGATTATCTTAATAAATGAATTTGTAGGTAGTTCAGATCACAGGTGTAATAAATTTTAATCAATATCAATCAGCATTATTATTATTATTATTATTTATTTTTTATTTTTAACAGTGCCTCTAAATGGGCAATGAAATAATATGTACATATTATAATGTGTAAGCTACAATGCAAGTTTGAGAATCAATCATTCTAGAGCAATCTTTGAGATGCTTGGCGAAACTGAAGGTGATATATATATCCTGCTTGACCACCACAGAATTTACACACACATATTGGATGAGGAGCATGAAAAGAAGACATTTGAAGTGGAATCATCATTATTACAGTCTGTCAGGCTATACAATTTAACAACATGATGGACTTGCATTCAAATAACTAACACAAACTCACTACTGGACTTGTGTCCTAGCCAGAATCAGTCCTATTTAGCCAAAATCAATAGCAATAAGCAATCATCAGTAATAAAATGTAACCACATCCTGCTACTCCTGTGGCCACACCCACTTCCTCGCCGGACCACATCTGCTACGGGCCTGAGTTGGGGTGGTTGAATGGTGTGTCTATGAGTGGGTGTGGTGGAGGTCAGCTGGTGTGAAGTATCCTTCCTCCTGAGGGAGTATGAAGCTATCTAATGTGTAGTTGTACTTGGTGGTGGTACTAGTATAGTGTGTGCATGTGGTAAGTCAGTGTTGTAGGTGCTGATGCTGGAGATGTGCTTTTCCCCTTCATGTCAGAAGTAAGAGATGTTAAGAGATGGATGAAGCCACATTTGTCATTGATGATAGCAAGACCAAACTCTTCCTCTTTCTCACTCACTGTATGGAGCACCGGGACCCATCAGGTCCTCAGGAAGAGACTACTTCTAGCAGGAGGGTAGCTCTTGGCCATACCAGGGAGCTTATTATTTTTCTTTCTCTCTGTAATAATAGCAGGCACTAAATTGATACAGGGATCAATAAATTCTCATTACAATGCCTTTGACACATAGGTATCTTCATCAGTAAGAATGAGGTGCTGCTTGCCTGATGGTGTATATATATATATAAGGTTAAGCATGTCATGCACTTCTGTGATTGGTCCATGTGAAATGGTGAATGGTGTGATTACAGAGATATAATGTGTTGATGTGGATGACTGGGGGTGTGATTAGACAACAAAAACTAGATAAGCTGAGAAAATAATCTACTTTTTGTTTAATTACTACAGGAAGAGTTAATTAGTCCTGACCCTTAGTTTAGAATGTTATGTTGCTATGTATTGACTGGTGTTGATTGGTCTGTTCTGCTTAACATTTTGTTCTTGTTTTCTGTGCTGCTGTTCTTGTTTGGGTCTGTCTATTTCAGAGAGTGATGGACATGTGTGGTATTATAGTGTCAGCCTGTGATGTCCAGTGTAGGCGTGTTTGTGTGTCTAGTTATCTAGGGCTGGATCTGGGGGTTGGGCTAGAGTTGTTTGGTATTTTGATTATGGATGTATGCATGTGTGCTGTTGGGAATGAGGCTGTGTGAGTGTAATGCCAGGGCTAGGACTACACATAAGTTTTGCTTGCAGAGGTGCACAACTTCCACTTCAAAACAAATGCTGAAAATCGCAACTGCCAACTTGAACATTCTCTTTCTTTCTGATCCTACCATTTATGGAAGCTCTTATTTTGAGGAAAGCTGCACAGGCACCTATACCTTCCAGCAAACACTACCTGCTCTTCTTTCTTGGTGTAGCTCAGGAATCCTGTTCTTTCTTAGTGTGGCTCATGAGAGTAGCCTCTTCTTTGTCTGGATTATGAGAGTTACTGCATCTTCTCTCTGCTCCTGTCTAATAAATAAAGCAAAGCATTCATTTACATGGTAGAAGATTCAATGTGTGTGCATTATTTGTTTAGTAAGAGCTTAGTTGTTGTTAAGCTCTGGTTTTCTTGCTGGTTTGGTTAGAAGTGGTGATAGACAACCAGAGTTTATGGTTCACTTGTGGACATACACTTGCTTGGTATGTTTAGTAGTAGTGTAAATAAAACCTTCCATTGATGCACTCACACAAATAATCCACTCATTGACTAGCTGTTGTTGCTGCAGATGGTACTGGAAGAACTAATGAAGAAGCAGCTGCCATCACTGCATTCTCAAGCAGCATCAAGGCAAAGGTTAGCAAAACCGGCTGTCATGGTTTCACAGGGAGTCAGGGGATCAGGGATTACCCCACCTCCCACCTACACCACAAGGATTAAAAAAATATTGTGGTGTCATAATATGTATATTGTATGCATTCACTATTTGTTTTGCAGCTAATGTTACAATTGCAGTTAATGAACTTGGCAATTAAGTAGACAACATGTATAATATATTCCCAAGATTTTACTCTTTGAATATGTCAAAATTGCACTAAAACCTTCTAAAGTCAGTTCAAGTCCTTCAATTGTGATTCACCTGAGCCTAGCCAGGTTAGTGTTACTTATCTCTTTCGAAGACTTAACTTAATAAACTTCATTTAACCAAAAATCAGGCTTATGGGTCCAAGTAGTAAGGATAGCTATGAACAATTCCAGGCTCGACACTCATCCCCACTCTTCAGCGGCAACTAAAATGTCTCTATGAAGCCATGATCTTCATGCTAAATTAGTTATTTCTGTTGTTATTTTAGTTATTATTGTAGAAATATGACGAACTGCTGGCCAAAGTTCCCAAGTGCAACCGTGGTTACGTAGATGATGTGATAATGTCTGGTGTGGACCTACGTCGAATTTCTGCAAGACTGGTTGTACATAAGGCATATCTGCTAGGACTGAACTTGTCAGAGGTGCAGCACATAATCACCACATACAGTCCTGATCTACAAAGGTACTATAATGCATGAATTGTGGATGTGGTTTTATAGATGCACACTATTTACAGGTGGGCTCTTCTGGAGTGTTGGAGATATAAAGCTGGTTATCCAAAGACTTACAGGAATCTTCTTCGCGTATGTGTTGAAGAGGATTTTGGGGGATGTGCTGAAGACATTATTTCTATCTTAAGCAGCAAAGGTTGGTCTAGCTGGTTGTGTTGGTGTGTATATTTTAAGTGGTAAAGGGTGGTCACCCTTAGTCTTCATGCGTACAGTCTTCTTTTTTACAAGTATATATATTTTTGCTGTATAAACATAGTTCTTGTGTATCTAGATAGCTCTAGTGTGAGGCAAAGGGTCAACTATATCAAAAGCTATCCTAGTCAGTAGTTCTGTGATAATTGGCATAGAGATTAGTGGAGACAGGGTCTGTGGACGTCTACTTCCCTTCTGGCATTTAGCCAGGATTCACAGGCTTGATTCACATCCCGGCTGAGGCCTGGCCAGTAAAAGTGGGCCAATAGTCTGTGTCTGGCTTTGTTGTACCCGAGGTGACCGGCCATTTGGAGTGTGTGAGCTATGGCTTGCTGTTGTCTGTTGCCTGGCAACACTGGTTGGTGCATTTCATTGTCTAACTTGTCGTGTCGACATCTAAACAACAATCCAACCTCCGAAACTAATCAGAGTTCCCCTGGTTCAGCGATTCTCACTCTTTGTGCAAGTATGAGTTGTTCTGTAGCTCAGCACTAAAGTCTGGCAACCGTTCATCAACACCTAATTTAGAGGTTGTGTTCTCATCTGGTTGAGAGGGCGTGTTCTCATATATTTGAGAGTATGCGATATCCTCTGGTTGAGACGTGTATTCTCATCTGGTCGAGTGAGTGCAGTCTTATCTGGCTGAGAGGGTGTGTCCTCATCTAATTTAGAGGATGTGTTCATCTCAGGAATCACAGATGGGATAGAGACAAAGCCTTAAGCATCTTTTCATTTTTGTCATTTGCTTTATCTGGGTTTCTGATCCAGGTTAACCAAAATATCACTGTCATTTCCAACTAACTCCTCCCATGGTGTGAGTATTTCTCCTGAGTTCACTGTAGCTATCTCATCAGCCTGCAAGTGTTGTTGCTCTTGTTCTGCAGCTTGTCTTGTCTCTACCAACATAGCTTGTGTTTAAATCGTCAGTCTCTCTTTCACTAATGGCTCAAGTAAGTGGTTTTAGGAAAGGATCATCTTGACCCAGTAGAACATCAGCAGTGGTGCCCCATCAGCCACAGCTCCTTTAAGTTTTGCAGTCTCCCACCATGTCAATGTTTATGTTTGCTAAGTCAAATTCCTTGTGTGGACCAGTCACCCATTATCCCGCCAAATAGCCTTCTGGAAGTGCAGCCTTGGTAACCACAGAATTTGACGCTACGGTGTCTAACTTGCATTCAGTATGCCCTGTACCAAGTAATCATGTGAGTGATGGTAGGTGGGATGACAAAGATATACTTTCCTTTTAGTATACTTGGCTGCTAACAAACAAACCTGTAACTGTTGTAGCCAACAACAATAAATCTTTGTAGTGACAATTCAAATAGTCAATACCAACAACAGCTGGCAATATTTCTATTTGGTGCAGCTGGTCTGGTCTTTTGCTCTGCCTGACTCTGGTCTCTGCTCACGCCTATGCGGAAGTCCTGTCCTTCTAGTCGGATCAAACACATGCTAATCTTGACTAATATGTGGTCTCTGGCTGAATGGTCTAATCAATGGTCGAGGTTCATTCGGTTAACTTGTCAATATTTCTTAGGGTTTTGCAATCCTTTCTCTACCAGAGTCTACAGCTAACTGCTAGTTGTCATTAAGCTACAATAAAGTTCTCTGATTATAGCTTAAATATTAATTAGAGAAATAATTAGAGAAACAAGGTGCAAAAATACTAAGAATATGTTAAACTACAACTGAATCATATATGAAGATGACCAGGTGGAACAGAACAGAATCCTATTGACTAGTTCTCTATCTCAAACCTCAGTGGTTCACTTAATTAAATAGGTTCATCAGCCTTGGTTGTACAATAAACAAATATGGTAATGAGTCTGACTACAAATACCACAAGTGTGTGTACTGTTATTACCAGTATATGTGTGAGGTGAGATGTCCCACAGATTAACATGTGGGAGAGTGTAAATTATTGGTGGCTTAGTGTGTCTGGCTTGGGTAAATGCATCGACTTAATTGAATGCTAGAGTGTATAAGCACAGTCATCATTAGACTGATGCAGGCCTGGAGCTGCCCGACTGCTGAATCTCAACTCTCAAGACCATGGTGTGAAACTAGACCCATCACTGGCTGACAGATCATCAATCACTTGCATTTCATTTGACACATGTAAAAGAAATGTGCAGTGTTAAAATGTCCGCCTAAGAGTATGGAAATATGCAGTGTGGGGATCTTTGTGTGTACAGTTATCTAGGGCTAGATGTGGGGCTGGACTAGCTGGCTGTGGGATTTGAGATATGGATATGGGAATGTCTGATGTTTGGGCTGGTGTAGAACTACGGTGTAAGGCCAGGGCTGTGACTAGAGGTATGGTGGGTCTAATGTTGGGGCTGAGGCAAGGGGAGTCTAGCAACAGGGCTAGGACTACGGGAATATTTACTATTACATAAGTTTTGGTTGCAAGAGTTTACAACTTCCACTTCAAAAAAAAATTGCTGAAAATCGCCAGTACCATCTTGAACATTCTCTTTCTGGCTGATCCTACTATTTATTGAAGCTCTTATTTTGAGTGGAGCTGCACAGGAACCTATACCTTCCAGCAAACAGTACCTGCTCGTCTTACTGTGACTCATGACATGAGACTCTCCTTCTTCATGTGGCTCATGTAACAGAAGTATAGCTCTCTGCTCCTGTCTAATAAATAATTCAAGGCATTCATTTACATGGTAGAAGATTCAATGTGTGTGCATTATTTGTTTAGTAAGAGCTTAGTTGTTGTTAAGCACTGGTTTTCTTGCTGGTTTGGTTAGAAGTGGTGATAGACAACCAGAGTTTATGGTTCACTTGTGGATATACACATGCTTGGTATGTTTAGTAGTAGTGTAAATAAAACCTTCCATTGATGCACTCACACAAATAATCCACTCATTGACTAGCTGTTGTTGCTGCAGATGTTACTGGAAGAACTAATGAACAAGCAGCTGCCATCACTGCATTCTCAAGCAGCATCAAGGCACAGGTTAGCAAAACCATCTATCAGGGTTTCTGAGGGAGTCAGGGGATCAGGGATTAACCCACCTCCCACCTACACCCCAAGGATTTAAATAAGTATGGTATCATAATAGGTATATTGTATGCATTGACAATTTGTTTTAACTGATGTTAGTTGATTGACAATTGCAGTTAATGAACTTAGCAATTAAGTAGACAACATGTATAATACATTCCCACAATTTTACTCTTTGAATATGTCAAAATTGCACTAAAACCTTCTGAAGTCAGTTCAGGTCCTTCAATTGTGATTCACCTGAGCCTAGCCAGGTTAGTGTTACTTATATATTTCGAAGACTTATCTTCTCAAACTTCAAATACCCAAATGTCATGCTAATGCTATCCAGGTAGCAAGACTGGATATGAACACTCACTCTGTCCCCAACACAAATGTCTCTATGAAGCCATGTGGTCTTCATGCTAAATTAGTTGTTTTTGCTGTTATTCTATTTATTGTTTGTAGAAATATGGCAAACTGCTGGCCAAAGTTCCAGAGTGCAACCATGGTTACCTAGATGATGTGATAATGTCAGACATAGACCTAGGTCGAATTTCTGCAAGACTGTATGGTTTGAAAGATAAGGTATATCTGTTAGGACTGAACTTGTCGGACGTGGACCAAATTAGGACCTTACACTGGGATAGTCTTGGTCTACAAAGGTATTACAATGCTAAATGCGAGAATTTAAAATGTGATATTATAGATGCACACTATTTACAGGTGGGCTCTTCTGGAGTGTTGGAGGTCTAAAGCTGGTTATCCAAAGACTTACAGGAATCTTCTTCGAGTATGTGTGGAGGGAGATTTTGAGAAAAGTGCTGAAGACATTATTTCCATCTTAAGCAGCAAAGGTTGGTCTAGCTGGTTGTGTTGGTGTGTATATTTTAAGTGGTAAAGGGTGTTCACCCTTAGTCTACATGGGCACAGTCTTGTTTATCTTGTTTTTTACAAGTATTATATTTTTGCTATATAAACATAGTTCTTGTTTATCTAGATATTACATAAGGTAGAACAATCCTGAACACTTTTGGAACTGCTCAACCATATTTGCACGATTCGAATGCGTAAATGCATCTTTGCAGGTGCGTAGTTTGTATTGAAGTCATTATAGATAAAGACTCTTAAAATATGTATATTCACAGGTTCAATACTCGTCATAAACTCATCAGGACAGAAAAAAACATATAAGCTAGAACATGTGACTTCAAAGCTAGTGTGGTTATGTGATGTTCTGTTATGTATTCATGAGAAGTCCTCCAAAGTCTTCAGACCAGCTCCATTTCTCCTGGGACATGTGAAATGTTCTGGCCTGTAATTAGCATAACTTTTCAATCCCTTTTTCTCGTGCTTGCTCTTCACTTGTCCTTCCCCCTTCTGTAAAGTTAGCAATGGAGTACAGAAATTGAGTCATGGCCTATTCTGCTTTACTTACAGCAGTAAGAAAGATGCCATTAAGGGGACGCATGTGCAGACTAGCAAATCTAGAGGCATCTGAAGAACAACTTCACTGTGCTCACCAAATTTAGTTAGCTAGAATAAGCTAACTTATCATTGGGATTGCTATGTTATGAACTTTGTGGCTTCCTCACGCCTTCGTGGAGATTTTACAATGGGAGTAGCTTCCAGCAATCAATGGAAAAAGAAGTGGTAACATCCAACCTCACAAAACTAATCAGACTTCCCCTGGTTCAGCGATTCTCACTCTTTGTGCAAGTATGAGTTGTTCTGTAGCTCAGCACTAAAGTCTGGCAACCATGTTCATCAACACCTAATTTAGAGGTTGTGTTCTCATCTGGTTGAGAGGTGTATTCTCATCTGGTCGAGTGAGTGCAGTCTTATCTGGTTGAGAGGGTGTGTTCTCATCTAATTTAGAGGATGTATTCATCTCAGGAATGACAGATGGGATAGAGACAAAGCCTTAAGCATCTTTTCATTTTTGTCATTTGCTTTATCTGGGTTTCGATCCAGGCCAACCAAAATATCGCTGTCATTTCCAACTAACTCCTCCCCCCCCGGTGTGAGAATTCCTCCTGAGTTCACTGTAGCTACCTCATCAGCCTGCAAGTGTTGTTGCTCTTGCTCTGCAGCTTGTCTGGTCTGTACCAACATAGCTTGTGTTTAAATCGTCAGTCTCTCTTGCACTAATAGATCAAGTAAGTGGTTTAGGAAGGGAGCATCTTGACCCATTCGAATATCAGCAGTGATGCCATCAGCCACAGCTCCTTGAAGTTGTGCTGTCTCCCACCTATGTCAATGTTTATGTTTGCTAAGTCAAATTTAATGGATGGACCAGTCACCCTTACTAAAGATAGATTCTCTCCCTCGAAAGAGCCTTCCAAAAGTGCAGTCTTGGAAACCACAGAGTGTGAAGCTGCTGTGTCTAACTTGATGGTTGCATCCTTGCCATTCAGTAAGCCCTGTACCAGGTAGTCATGTGAGTGATGGCAGGTGGGACAGCAAAGGTATACTTTCTCTTTAGGACACTTGGCTGGTCCCAGCTTCTTGACATCATGATTATGTGTCTGTTGGTAAGGGGTCCTTCTCTTATATTTTCTGAGTACTAGATGGAACAAGTGTAGGTATTTGTCAACCATAGTGCCAACTTAGTGTTACTGGGTCTTTGTTCCTCACTACCAAAGCAATGTGTGGTGGAAGCATCCTCTAAACATGCACAGCAAATATTTTACCAGCCTCTTCTGGGATGTTTCAACCTGCTACACAATTGTTGTTTAATTGTCCCTAGCAGTACACTGTGTAGCACTTTTGTTTGGCTTGATAGTAGCCTCCCACCATCAACTATCAAGCCAAACAAAAGTGCGACATTGTGTACTGCTAGGGACAAAGATTTAAGTAACTATTGTGTAGTTGGTTGAAGCATCCCAGAAGAAGCTGGTAAAAGATTTGCTGTGGAGCATGTTTTGAGGATGCTTCCACCACAAATAACCAATGAGTGTGTACTATGCAATCATGTTAATACCAATATAAGGGTGAGGTGAGAGGTCTCATACATTAACATGAGGGTGAGTGTTAATTATTGGTTGTGCAGGCTAAGTGTTGTCTGTTAGGCTTGTGATTCCTGACTTGATTAAATGCTAGAGTGTATAAGCACAGTCATGCATCAGACTGATGCAGGGCTGGAGCTGCCCAACTGCTGAATCTCAATTCTCAAGACCATGGTATGAAATTAGACCCATCACTGGCTGACAGATCATGAATCACGTGCATTTCAAGTGACACATGTTGCCTGTTAGTATACATGTGTTGCCAGGGAGTATAAATGTGTTGCCAGTGAGTATAAATATGTTGCCAGTGAGTATAAATGTGTTGCCAGTGAGCATAAATGTGTTGCCAGTGACCATAAATATGTTGTCAGTGAGCATAAATGTGTTGCCAGTAATTATAAATGTGTTTCCAGTGAGTATAAATGTGTTGCCAGTAAGTATAAATGTGTTGCCAGTGAGCATCAATTTGTTGCCAATGAGTATAAATGTGTTGCCAGTGAGATAAATGTGTTGCCAGTGAGTATAAATGTGTTGCCAGTGAGAATAAATGTGTTGCCAGTGAGTATAAATGAGTTGCCAGTGAGTATGAATGTGTTGCCAGTGAGTATAAATGTGTTGCCAGTGTGTATAAATGTTTTGCCAGTGAATATAAATGTGTTGCCAGTGAGTATAAATGTGTTGCCAGTGAGTATAAATGTGTTGCCAGTGAGTATAAATGAGTTGCCAGTGAGTATAAATGTGTTGCCAGTGAGTATAAATGTGTTGCCAGTGAGTATAAATGTGTTGCCAGTGAGTATAAATGAGTTGCCAGTGAGTATAAATGAGTTGCCAGTGAGTATAAATGTGTTGCCAGTGAGTATAAATGAGTTGCCAGTGAGTATAAATATGTTGCCTGTGAATATAAATCTGTTGCCAGTTAGTATAAATGTGTTTCCAGTGAGTATAAATATGTTGCCAGTGAGTATAAATGTGTTGCCAGTGAGTATATAAATGTGTTGCCAGTCGGTATAAATGTGTTGCCAGTGAATATAAATGTGATGCCAGTGAGTATAAATGTGTTGCCAGTGAGTATAAATGAGTTGCCAATGAGTATAAATATGTAGCCAGTGAGTATAAATGAGTTGCAGTGAGTATAAATGTGTTGCCAGTGAGTATAAATGTTTTGCATTGTCTCCTTGTCTTCATATGCCCCTGAAGGCCAAAGCATTGATTCAGTTAAATCATTGGCAAATTTTTTTAAGAAAGATAAGTCATCGGTACAAATCAACTTTCATATCGCAGCTGCCAGAATGGAAAGGTTGGTAGTTACTTGCTGTTGCTGAAATAGAAAATACAGAGCATTCAAATGATGCGTCAGAAGAAATTGAGCGTACAGGATTTTTTATTTATTTTATTTAGCATAAATGTTTGAGGTAAGTATTTTTTCATACACTGGAGTAAATGAGTCATAAGATGAATGAAGTACCAGCTATATTGCTTATTAATCATTTATTTAGCTAATACATAGTAAATGTTATTGTTTTGACTTTGTTAGTGCTTTTGGTTCAGGTGATCAGCCTGGTAGTGGCAGTGAGGGTGAGAAAACCTTTAATTAGTGCAGGTCACACACCAGCTTCTGGTAGTCCCATTCACAAACCATGGCTGGCTATAGGAATAGGACTGGATTTTTTTATGATTTATAAGTTTCGCTTTCACTAGTTTCAAAAAGCTGGGATAATATTTCATCCATGTTTAATATTAGTGGGTGTGGCTATCCATGTGCGCCACTGTGTATCTAAACAAACACTGTTCATTTTGGGATGGGGCTGGGGGACAGAAGCAAAGGGTACCACTCCTTCCGCCTGGGTCTCCTGAGTTATATGAAACCTCGAGGGAGTGGTGTACCTGTGTTTTGGGATAGGAGGGAAGGGAGGGAGGATGGGGCACTAAGTGTGAGGGAGGGTGCTAAATAAAGAATGTTTTTGTGTTGGAACTAATGGGAGTAATGTGTATGTGAGTTATGGTGGTGGGGGTTAGTGTGTGCATGATTTAGTTGGTTGGTAGAGGGGGTATGAGTTGTGTGGTGTGTGTATGAGTTTGGTAGTGGGAGAGGTGTGTGCAAGATGTAGACATGGTGTGTGTGTATGAGGTGGTGTTTGTGTGCTATGTGTGTATGGGTTGGGGTTGTGGGATAAGTGAAGTGGGGTAGTGGTGTGTTTTTGTGGGTTGAGGGTGTGTGAGTGTCATTTGGTTGGGATGGTGGGGGTGGTGTGTTTATGGGATAGGGTGGTGAAGTGATGTATGTTTGAGTTGGTGTGGTGGGAGTGGTGTGAGTATGATTGGTATAGTGGGGTGTGCGTATATAGAGACAAAGGTTTTCCTTTCCGATACTGAGTGTAGATGAGCCACTCTTCAAGCAGCTCAGGGGATGGATCCTGGAGGGAATTGATAGCGTGGTAATCTTCGATATCATTCCCAAGAGTTGGAATCTGACGCGGATCAAAAATCCTCACAGCTGTGTAATGTGGGTAGGCCAGATGTCTGTCCAAGTGAAGTTCTAGCTTATTTAGAGATAGTCTGAACACAGTCTGAAATGATTTGATGTATTTTCCCTTCTGGTCAGCCTCGAATTTGACAAGCAATCGATCTGTCTCTGGGTCAAAGCTTGTTTTTGAGACACCAGCTCTGAGGTAAGAATGCAGATCGTGGAGGAGATTGTACACTTTACATGCCAATGGAGTTTCTTTGGCCTCAAGTGACGTCAAGACAGCCATCAAATGCTGGCAGTTCTCCTTGATGAAGTATAGCGGCAGGCTTATTTTAGCATAGATAGTGTTGTGTGTCACGAATTCAATGATTCGTTCAACAGCGATCCCTTGCCCCTTCTCTGCCTTGTAAAAAACCTTCATACAAACCTTCATGCACATGGATTCTTGTGGCATGATAGATGGGTGCTTGAAACCACGAATTCCATCGAGATGAAACAGGGACTGGTGGTAGCTTGACGTCAGTGCTAGCAATAAATTCGCCAAGGTACTTCAGGAATCGATTCTTTCTGCCAGGCTTCTTAAAGAGAGATGACTTTATCATCGTGATAAGATCAGAGATATGTGAAAAGTCACCATGATGGTGAAAAACTGCCAGGTTGACAATGTGTGTAGACAAGAACATGCACAGACTTAGGGTAAACAGCCGAGAGAACATCCCTATATGCCTTCTTACAGTACGCAGCACTGTCTGAAACAATAGAAACAACATTCTCAAATGCTATTCCAGCTTCACTCACACTTTGGATAATTGCTTGGCTGAAAGTGCTGTGATTGCACACCTCCATCTTCACCACATTGATTAGAAAGGACTTGCCTCGAACACTAGCAATGACATTCAAGATGCTATGGTCACGCACATCAGTAGTTTCGTCAACAGTGATGCTAACTGGCTGGTGATGAAGTACATCCTTGGGGAGCTGAAAAATAAGTCTCATAGAGCCTCGGTATATATGTTGTGAGAAGTGTGGCTACTTGAGTGTACAGCTCCTGCTTGTTTACAGTGTTTCTGTAGGAATTAGCTGATCTTTTCCATTTTATCAAGGGGAATATATGCAATGGTGCACATTTTCAAATAATCCAACACAAAACTCTCCCTAATCTCCTTGGACTTGAAAATTGTGCCGAGCGTTGTCTGCCTTCTGGATGAAGGCCCAACTGATCCACTCTCCTTCAGTGCTTCCTTTTTAGTAGCATGTTTCTCAACTCTAGTAAAATCTATACTGTGTAAACAAAACTTGCAAAACAGCACATCCCCATCTGCATACAGATCTTCATTGAACTGTTTTTCTCTTTCCCATGTGGGTAAGTGGGGAACTTCTCTTGGCTTTTTTGGCTCCGGGGAAGGTCTGACTCATCCACACCATGTGTAATATGTGTTAATTAGAGTATAGTAGAGCCCCAGCTACTTATTTGGACTGAATGCTACTTACTGTACTTACCATTTCTCTAACCAGCAGTAGCTACAGCTTATAAATGTATACACAGAACTTAAAAAACCCATTAACAGGTTATATTTAGATGAACAAGTGAATTATGGTTAATGATTTTGGCAACCTCAGAACAGCAAATTTCCATAGTTCAGAATATAGATTCCTGTATTCCATGTTTTCCATTTTCACGGAAAACCATTGTCTCTAGTTGCTGGTTTAGGATGATGTATGAGTTGGGGTTGGGTTGGGTTGTGCATCACTTGTGGTAGTAGTGGGTGTGTGTATTATTATGGAATGTGACACTTAGCACATATCACAGGTTTACTATTAGTGGTTAGTAATATCCTGAATGTATGTATACTCTGTGGTTGCTGAGGTTTACCATGAAGGTCATTCATGCCATCTAAGCTATATATATCATGCTATTAATAGAATGGTTGGTTTTCTATATAAAACATGTGCCTGTCTAGTTCTGGGATTCATCTTGAAATAGTTATACCACATGGTGGCAGTGGTGAACTATGGCACAAATACGTCTCCAACTCCAGAGCCTTTTAACTTTCGAAACAGAGATCACGCAAACTCTTCCAATGCTACTTAGCAATAAAACAACTTGGACGGGTGGATATGCTCAACAGCAGGCCTTCACATTAGTTGGGGTGATGGAGGCCAGCTGGTGTGAAGTATCCTTCCTGTGGGGGTATGAAGCTATCTAATGTGTAGTTGTTACTTGGTAGTGGGTACTAGTATAGTGTGTGCATGTGGTAAGTCAGTGTTGTTGGTAGTGATGCTGGAGATGTTCTTCTTCCCTCCATGTAATGGATGAAGTATGAGATGTTAAGAGATGGGTGGAGTTAATCCTCTAATTTATGATAGTAAGACCAAGCTCTTCCTCTCTTTCTGACTCACCGTATGGACCACCCACTCTCTGGGGACCCATCAGTTCCTCAGGAATAGATTGCTTCTGTCAGCCGGCTTCTAGCTGAAGTGTGGCTCTTGGCAGTTTGATTGGATTTCTTTCTCCCTGTAATAATAGCAGGCATGAACTTGATACAGAGATGAATTAAATTCTCGTTACAAAGCCTTTGACACATAGGTATCTTCATCAGTAAGAATGAGGTGCTGCTTACCTGATGGTGTATATATATATATATATATATATATATATATGAGGTTAAGCATGTCATGCACTTCTGCAATTGGTCCATGTGTAATGGTGAATGGTGTGATTGACAGAGATATAATGTGGTGATGTGGATGACTGGGGGTGTGATAGGACTAGCAGAGAAGACAGAAAACTGAGGTAAGCCTAGTGACAAATCGACTTTTTGTGTAAAACTGAATAAAAGCAGTCCTGACACTTAATTTTGAATGTTGTATTGCTATATATGGTGTGTGCAATGTCCTGTGCTCTGTTCTGCTCAACCATTTTGTTCTTGTTTTCTGTGCTGCTGTTCTTGTTTGGGTCTGTCTATTGCGGAGCGTGAAGGACATGTGTGGCATTATCGTGTCAGCCTAGGAGTATGGGGATGTCCAGTGTAGGCATGTTTTTTTAATCTAGGGCTGAATCTGGCGGTTGGGCTAGCTGGGTGTGAGTCGTTGTTATGGATATGGAATGTCTGACGGGACTGGTATAGAACTACAGTCTAAGGCTAGGGCTGTGAATAGAGGTATGGTGGGTCTAATGTTGGAGATGATGCTGGGGTAGTCTACCACAAGGACTAGGGCTTATGGGTATATTTACTATTACATAAGTGTTGTTTGCAGAGGTGTTCAACCTCTAAAAATGGCTGAGAATCGCAACTGCATTCTTGAAGGTTCTCTTTCTTGCTTATTACCATTTATTAAAGTTCTTATTTTTAGGAAAGCTGCACAGGCACCTATGCCTTCCTGCAAATACTGCCTGCTCTTCTTTCTTGGTGTGGCTCAGCAATTCTTAGTGTGACTCATGAGAGTAGCTCCTTCTTTGTCTGGCTTGTGAGAGTTACTGCATCTTCATGTGGCTCATGTAACAGAAGTATAGCTTTCTGCTCCTGTCTAATAAATAATGCAAAGCATTCATTTACATGGTAGAAGATTTAATGTGTGTGCAATATTTGTTAAGTAATGGCTCAGTTGTTTCTAAGCTCTGATTTTCTTGCTGGTTTGGTTAGAAGTGGTGATAGACAACCAGAGTTTATGGTTCACTTGTGGATATACACATGCTTGGTATGTTTAGTAGTAGTGTAAATAAAACCTTCCATTGATGCACTCGCAAAATAATCCACTCATTGACTAGCTGTTGTTGCTGCAGATGTTACTGGAAGAACTGATGAAGAAGCAGCTGCCATCACTGCATTCCCAAGCAGCATCAAGGCAGAGGTTAGCAAAACCATCTATCAGGGATTCTCAGGGAGTCTGGGGATCAGGGATTACCCCACCTCCCACCTACACCACAAGGATTTTTAAAAATTGTTGTGTCATAATAGGTATGCAAGGTTTCATCTAGTGGGGGGGTGGCGGGGGGGAAGCTTCCCCCCCAAACACTCCAGCTTCCCCCCCAAATACTCCAGCTTCCCCCTCCCCAAAATAATCATGACTTTTACAATAAAAAAAGAATTATTATATTAAAGTAAGATTTATAAATTGAGTTTACGTTGTTTCTGTTCTTTCCAGTGATCTATAATCACTTCCAGTTCTTCATCACTCAAACGTTCAGGACCCTCGATACACACTCGAATAGCTTGGTCTAAAGTGTCCTCACCAAGTCTGCTTCTCAGCCTCGTTTTTATTAGTTTCATATCACTGAAGCTTCTTTCAACTGTTGCTGTAGTGATAGGCAGGACCAAGGAGATTGAAGCAAGACGTTCAAGATTTGGAAAGCCTGCTTTTAGAGTGTCATTTGTTAAAAGGCTAGTAAGAAAATCAGAATTAGAAGCATTACGAAAATTCGTGAACAATATGCGCCGATAGATTTTCCACTCAGCCTCAGTTTGTTGTGTGTCTACATCAGGTATTGAGAATCTTGTCTGCCCCTGAAATGTAAGTTGTTGTGGACTGCCGTAGAAGTTGGTCAGTTTTTGTAGCTTTTCTTCACCATATGAAGACAGGGAATCTTCTTTTGGGGGTAAATGGGATGGATTAAACACTGAAAATGCTGAGTAAACATCATAGGAGCTTAACCTACTAGTAATATGGTCAATTACACTCTGAATGTAGGGACGATAAATCTTTGAGATAAAGAATTCTTTATCGGTTTGATGAACAATGATGTTTCGCTCACCAAGTGCTGCCTCATCTCAAAATACCACTGTGTGGTCTTTAAACCAGGTAGTAGTTAGTGGGCACTCAGATAGTCTGTCAACAGTGCTTTTAACCATCACATATATAGCAAGATCAAGATTCTTGGCTTCCTTGAAGTTTAGCAATTGTATGGAGTACATCACAAAGCATGTACAAAGTACAAACAAGCCACAAATTTATATGTGCACACTAGCTTAGCAATGCCATATGCCTCAGCATCTCCACTCTCCTCATAAATGTGTTCAAAGGTACCAACCAATGCTGGCAATGATTGTCTCACAGCACGAACACATCGCTCTTGTGCCAACCAACGTGTGTCACTTGGTTTGTGCATTTCCAGTTCAGTGGCATTGAGCACTGCTTGAATTTCTGCTAGTCTCTCAGCCTTTTTAGGTGAATAATGAAAGCTTGCCACACAGATAGAAGAGTTCCCAATACTCTCTTGACCTCATTGTGTTCACTTGAAGCATGAACAGCTGCCAACTGTAGTCTGTGACAACAGCAGTGAACAAATAAAGCACTAGGAGAATGATATCGCATCCGCACTTGCACCCCACTTTTCTTTCCAGACATCGTGCTTGCTCCATCAAATCCTAACCCACGCAACTTACTAACAGGAATTCCTTTGTCGCTAACAAACTGGAGTAGATAGTGTGTGAGAGCATCAGCGTTAACTTTACAGGCATGGACAATCCCTAAGAAATGCTCTACTGCCTTGCCACTCTCCAACTACCTTGCACATATTGATAATTCAGTTTGGAAGGACACATCAGTACTTTCATCGGCCAATAGAGAAATGTACTGACTAGAATCCAAGCGACCAAGGAGTTGCTTTTCAAAGCAATGGCTAATGCTTTTAAGACGCTCAGCTGTGGTGGCTTTGGAGAGGTAAGTTGCATTGGCTGGACATATGTTTTGGTGTACTTTGAGTTGTTTATTTCCATTGTCGATTTGAAGTGAATCAGGCTTTCAAAAGTTGTTGTATGTGGAATACGATGCCGAACCAAAAAGTAGACAGACCTAATTACTTGCTTTATAAATTCACGATTTTTTCTCCTCTCTTCATTAGAAGCACTAACCATCTGTTCAATGACACCCCCTTGTGCTCTTGAACTCTCAATCATTGCTTGTCTTTCGACAGATGCTAGATGCCATTCAGACTTTTCATGATTGCCAAGTAGCTCAGTTGCTTTGACCCAGTTATTTATAGGACATGTAACCCATGCACCACGTGCTTGCACTGGGGGCTTGCCATATTTCTGGCAAAAAGTGCAAAACATGCCACCTTCCTGTTCCTTAAACACCATCCACTTCCATTTAAGTCTCCAATCGGGATTGTACTTCAGGTTCTTTTTGTAAGATTTTATTCTTCCACAAGCACTGCTTACTTTTGATCTACCTGAGAGACGAGGTTGCTTAGGAATAGGTAGTTGATCATCTGAGGCTTCACCAGAGTCACCACTACCAGTTGGCCTTCTAATAAAAAATCTGTCCATAATGCCACATGTACTGTGCACTATTTGTAAACAACCAACTGCTGTGGTTAGTTAGACAATGACTATCCACAACTAACAGCAAAACAAAGAGACAGAAATAAAAAAGAGACAGAAATAATTAGCAACTGTTGATAATTAGTAAAGTAAAAGTCCACTAGGTAAAGGGTTAACAAATTATTGTACTGCACAACTATGCATAACATCCCAAGGCCTGAGACTATGCTGCTTATTCTTTTAGAACTAAAGAGATCGACATGCTGAAATAGAGAAAAAATATTTTTGTTGTTTTTGTTCCAAGTTGTCTGTATACGTATCTGCAGGTTGAGTTTCTAGTTCTAGATCAGGAAAAGACATCTCAAGTTATAGATTTTTATACATGTTTTCATTTTGTGCACATGATCTCTAGAACACTTCAGCCTGCGGTTCACATATAAAAGCATGATTGTATGGCTAATAGAGCATACCTAATAGAAAGCATATACATTGGACATGGTGATTATATCATGTGTGGTTATGGAATTATTAGATTTAATATTCGCTAATTAATTTTTGAGCAAGTCAATACCATTAGAAAGCATATTGAATGACACTTTGGTATATTAATATTGATTATATCTTGTGTGGTTATCGGGTTATTAGATTTGATATTTGCTAATTAATTTTTCAGCAAGTCAATCTCCTTATTATGCCCATTTCTTATTCTGAATAATAGGGAATAATATTGCAATGGGCATAATTGGAGCATAATAGCCTCCCCCACCCATTAAAAAAAATTGGAATTGTCCATATATATATAATCTGTCTTTGAAGGTTGAAGCAAGCACTGCAGGCTGCAGCTAACAACTTAAAGGTTGTGCATTCAACATATCATTTCATTTTGAAATCACAAGCAACAATTTACTTTTTTATGTTGTTTTGAGGTGTACTGATTTTTGAAGCAGAATTATTCCAAAATAATAGGAAAATTATCGGCATAGCATAAATGGTTATTTTAAAAAAACACGCACAATAGTCTCAGCCTACCAAAGCCAAGCTTTACTGGATTTTATCAGTCCAATAAGGATCTGAGCAGTAAAAAGTGGGCATTGCCAGTAAAAGTGGGCATGGTGAGGTGACAGAAGGGTTCAAAGGTCACGATGTGGTTTCTTCCCCGCCAAATACAAAATCCTAGATGAAACCCTGGTATGCATTCACTATTTGTTTTTGCAGCTAATGTTAGTTAACCGATTACACGCCGTATTCCTAGTACCCGCGGGCAAATTATTCATGAATTAACGAGGTATTTTACTTATTATTTTTATATCTTCCGTTCTGCAGGGACTCCACCCATGAAACTTGGGTCATATTAAGCCACATGATAGCTCTACTTCCTGTAAAAAAATCGAGCCTTCCTTACCAACTGGGTAGAACTAACCAGCATTATAAAACCTTGTCATCTTCTTGGGGGTGAATATTTTCATATTTTCACACTATTATACACACATTATAATGCCAACACAAGATGGAGCATCTATTTACAAACCCTCTACCATATGCAAAGCCAGTGGGTTGTTTTCCCCATCAAAATGCTAACAAATAATAATACAAAAAAACAAATTATAAGAGAGTGAAAATGCTAACACATACTAGAATAAAACCATAATATAAAACACAATTATGTAAGGGAGTGTCTTGGGTAGAGCTCCGGTCTTGCTGTCACGGGTAGAGTAGAACTTGCTCAGTCTTGGGTATAGCTTGCTTGGTCTCCGGCATGATATTTCACTATGTTTTTATTCTACACAAACATGAGATACCAGGATAAGAATAACACTTGAATACTGGAGAGACGAGAGAAGTAGACGAAGGGACAGGGAACGAGAGAAGTAGACGAAGGGGCAGGGAACAAGAGAGAAGTAGACGAAGGAGCAGGGAACAAGAGAGAAGCACAGAAAGGAGCAGGGGGTGCATAAACATTACTGATAGTCCACCAAGGTATGGTATTTACGAAAACAGTCACGGCCTGTTGATCCACCACACAAAGGAATCTTACAAAAACAACACTGGGACCTTGCCTCATGCCTGTAACCTTTACAAATGCAAACTACACAGCGCTTCTTTGCACAGCACTGTGGGAAATGACCTAGTTTTAAATTGAGGCGATCTAGCTGACTATTTGCCTGACTACAACGTTGACCTGCACGCTGCCGAGAAGAGAAAGAACCAATCAAAGATTTAGCTAGAACAATCCTAGCTTCTAGATAATTACCCTTCCTTACTGATATTGGAGCTCGGACAGAAGAAAACAAAATAAATGAATTCAATAAACAAGCTTCTATCAAATACGAAAAAACCCTTTTCCACCATCTCCTAGACTTTCTACCCAAATTATAGTAGCCTATTCTCTGATCTGCTCTGTCCACACCTCTCATGAATGACTGATAATCAGGCAAACATGGGGGACATGGTAGATCCTCTCTAGAACCATCAATTTTGCGCCTTTTTACAGTAGGAGGTACTAAATTATTTTCCGCGGGATGTATATTAGTTATCATGTAGATTGACCGTTTATCTACCCAAACTAAAGCCAGGAGTGCACCATTAGACCTATAATCATAATAACCTCTATTTCTAATCGAAGCTTTTGTTACTAAATCTGGAGGAAAGTTCCTCCTAGTATACCTAGCTGTACCACATGCACCAAAGCCTTTACTTGTAAGCGTTTGAAATAAATTAGGACTAGTATAATAATTGTCCATGTACACATGGAAGTTCTTATGTTCTAATCCTTCTAACAAATCTAAAACAACTCTACTACACAAACCAGTTTTATCAGCTACTTCCACGTTCTTACCTGTATAAATTTGCAACCGATAAATGTACCCATTCCTAGCATCACAAAGGACAAACACTTTTATCCCCCATTTTATTGGTTTGTCCTTCATATACTGTTTGAAGCCAAGCCTACCTTGAAAGGGAATCATAGCTTCATCAATACTAAGCTCTTGATGCAAAGTATATTCACTCTCAAACTTAGGAGTAATCAAATCTAATAACTTCCTTACCTTATAAAGCCGATCATAATTCAGGTTACCCTTTGTAACCAACAAACCATCAATAGAATTTACATGTACATAACGCATTAGCTCCAAAAACCGAGTCCTAGGCATTACTTTACGAACCAAAGATCCAGACAAATCCGAGTGATTAGTGGACCAGTACAATTCTAAGTATGGAAGTGTGGAAACTCCCATTATTATCAACATTCCTACAAAAGCTTTCATTTCCTCTATATTAGTATCTACCCATGGCCTGGAGAGACTAGCCATCCTAGAAACGTAACTGTTCGTCTCTGCTACTAGGAGTTCCCACACTTCAAGAGTAAAAAAAAGGTAAAATGCATCTAAAAATGTACTTGATGCACCAAGCAATGAAGAAGTTGGACCAGCTGTTGCTGTATAGTCCAATTTCAAAGGAGTTGGCTCCTTTATTTCCCACTTACCTGTGACCTCAGTTAGCCTAGAACCAGTGCCAGATGCTTGGGCAGAACCAGTGCCAGATGCTCGGACAGAACCAGTACCAGATGCTCGCACACGCCTATAACCTCTGGCCCGCCTACTACCAGTACCTTTTGGAGGACCACTAGCAACACTTACGACTCCACTACCACTTGAGCTGCTTCCCCCTTGGCCAGTACTCCCTCGGCCAGTACTCCCTCGCCCGCCTCTCCCTCGCACAACTCCAGCACCAGTCGTGTTCCTACGCCCTGTAGAGACTTCAGGCAAGGCTTCCTCATCCTCCAATGTAACAAAAGGAGTCATAGATGCCTCATCTCCACTCTCATCATCTGATGCTGTAGGAAAAGTAGTGGGGAGGGTGGGAAAAACAAGATATATATATCAAGTTTGTGGTCAACATTTGTAAATTCAAATTCAAATGAAAATCAACAACTCCAACCTACACTCTTAGCTATAACTTTTTTTCTATAACTATCCTGTCTGAATTTGGAATACCAACAGAATGGGCTAGTATTTGGCAATAGTACACTCTCAGTTGACTATGGTAAACAAAGGCTATGAAGCGCTAAGGTTAGAAGAAACTTACAATCGAGAAGTCCATCCAAGCACGCCTCTTCTCTTAGAGCAACTGGATCCAGAGTGTTTCCTCGGTATGCATAGATGTCTTCACCTTCTTCCCCAAATGAATCTGACCCAGAATCGCCAGAATCGTCGGCTAAAAGTTGAGAAATAACGTCCTCACAGGAGAGCATCTTTGAGCAGTTAAAAAAAAAAAGCTCAACCAACAAAAATGGCGTTCAACCGCAGGATTTTTGTTGCACGATGCATCAACCGGAAATAATCATTTTTGTGACGTTCTCTAGTCTACTAGGCATGTGCAGAACCCAACCGGGGCTGTTAGCTCGTAACGGTTCATTTTATATATTTTTGTGTGGCGAAGGATGTAAGGTCTCGCGCCATATGGCGCTTACGGCGTTTAATCGGTTAATTGATAATTGCAGTTAATGAACTTGGCAATTAAGTAGACAACATGTATAATACATTCCCAAGATTTTACTTTGAATATGTCAAAATTGCACTAAAACCTGCTGAAGTTCCTTCAATTGTGATTCACCTGAGCCTAGCCAGGTTAGTGTTACTTATCTATTTCGAAGACTTAACTTAATAAACTTCATCTAACCAAAAATCAGGCTAATGGGTCCATGTAGTAAGGATAGCCATGAACAATTCCAGGCTCGACACTCATCCCCACTCTTCCCAGCAACTAAAATGTCTCTATGAAGCCATGATCTTCATGCTATATTAGTTGTTTCTGTTGTTATTTTAGTTATTATTGTAGAAATACGACGAACTGCTGGCCAAAGTTCCCAAGTTCAACCGTGGTTACCTAGATGATGTGATAATGTCAGATGTGGACCTAGGTCGAATTTCTGCAAGACAGTATGGTATGCAAGATCAGGCATATCTGCTAGGACTGAACTTGTCAGAGGTGCAGCATATAATGACCACATACGGTCGTGGTCTACAAAGGTACTACAATGCTAAATGTGTGAATTGTGGATGTGGTTTTATAGATGCATACTATTTACAGCTGGGCTCTTCTGGAGCATTGGAGATCTAAAGCTGGTTATCCAAAGACTTACAGGACTCTTCTTCGAGTATGTGTGGAGGGAAAGTTTGAGAAATGTGCTGAAGACCTTATTTCCATCTTAAACAGCAAAGGTTGGTCTAGCTGATTGTGTTGGTGTATATATTTTAAGTGGTAAAGGGTAGTCACTTAGTCTACATGGGGACAGTCTTGTTTATCTTTCTTTTTTAAAAGTATATATATATTTGCTGTATAATCTGTATTTGCTGTATAAACATAGTTCTTGTATATCTAGATATTACATAAGGTAGAACAATCTTTAACACTTTTGGAACTGCTTAACCATATACGCACGATTTGAATGCGTAAATGCTTCTTTGCAGGTGTGTAATTAGTAATTATAAATATAGCCTCTTAAAATATGTGCATTCAAAAGTTCAATATTCGGCATAAACTCATCAGGACAGAAAAAACTCCATATAGGCTAGAACATGAGACTTCAAAGCTAGTGTGGTTATGTGATGTTCTGTTAGGTATTCATGAAAAGTCATCCAAAGTCTTCAGACCAGCTCCATTTCTCCTGGCACATGTGAAATGTTCTGGCCTGTAATTAGCATAACTTTTAAATCCCTTTTCCTCGTGCTTGCTCTTCACTTGTCCTTCCCCCTCCACATTGCTCTGTAAAGTTAACAATGGAGTACAGAAATTGAGTCATAGCCTCTTCTGCTTTACATACAGCAGTAAGAAAGATGCCATTAAGGGGACGCATGTGCAGACTAGCAAATCTAGAGGCATCTGAAGAACAACTTCACTGTACTGTACTCACCAAATTTAGCTAGCTAGAAACGTCTTCGTGGAGATTTTACAATGGGAGTAGCTTCCAGCAATCAATGGAAGGAGAGAGTATAATTATCTTTCTTGAGTGCTAATTTTCAATTCTTTCTTAAGCGATTTATCTCTTTAACAGTATTTGGTTATGTTTTTGCCAAATTTTGCAACTGAAATGCACCGTCTCCATCAGGTGAATTAGCCACATTTACACTCACTAGAAACACATTTACATTTACATTACATTTACATAAATGAGGTAATGGATCAGACTAAAAATAACCAATCAAATACAAGTCTGTGTACTGTTCAATCTTGTTAGTGTGTGAGGTGAGAGGTCCAACCCATTAACATGTTGATTGTGTAGTTGTAAGTGTTGCCAGTTAAGGCTGGTTCACAATATGCTGCTAAGCCATCGCATTGCATCGCATTACTTCTAGCCCACTTGACCAAACTTGATTTCACCCAACCGGAACCCACCCATTAATTAATGGACACCAGCGCTCATGTCATTCATGCATCCCATAGCTTCTTTCGTCGTCCATTCAGATTTTAAATCGCCAGCTTTTACTGAATAATCGAAACATAGCATACCAGAATGACAAAAAACTCTTGCACACCAGAATGATGCAATCGCAGGTCACAATGCCACTCCAATAGAACTCGATTCTATTGAAGTGGTGTGACGCAGTGCAATGCGATTTTGTGTTCACAATATTTAAAAAAAGATGCATCGCATCGCTTGAGCGTTTTACATATTGTGAATCGGCCTTTAGGCTTGGGCCTCTGCCCCCACCCCTTCGTTAAAGAGTATAGAGTAATTAGCAGGGGAGTGTGTGGAAATTGTCTCTTCTGATCTGCAAACAATACTTGTCTTGTCTGGCTGTTGGTTGGCTTGTGTCAGTGCATTCAATTGGCTCTAATCAATGCACATCCTTACCATTTCATCCTTCTTCACCGGTAGGATTGGAAATAGCCAGGGGTTCTTAGATAGTACTATAATATTATTTTCCAACAATGTCTGGATTTCCTTGTGAATACCATCTTCAACTCTTGGGGACTTGCCTTGACTTAACCTGATGGGCAGGGCTTGCTTGGTCTCAACGGCATGTCCCACTGCCGTTGTTTCCCCAGAGATATTTTTGAGGAATGTTGAGGAAGTATCCATCAAGCACATGACTTCATCATGTTGACATGAATAGTTGTATGCCTTTTCTTTCTGTCATGCATGTGCACTCTGTATGTAACTGGTGCTATGTGCTGCATCTGTTCCAGGTTCTCCCTCATGGTTGTTAGACATTGAACAGCAGTGGTGTCTTTACACTGACTATCAGTCCAGATCTCCTTCAAAATCTGCAGAGGTCATCTAACATGAAGACCGAAGTCTAGAGAAAATTGTGTGGATTGGTTGGGGACTCAAACAAGATTGCAGGAAGCAATGTGTCCCACTTGTGTTTACGACCTTCTTAATCATTTGTTTCCATTTGGCATGAAACTTTTCTAACATACCATTCGTCTGAGGTATGGACTTGCTTTGATATGGTAAATGCCTAGTTTCTGATTAAGGTCTTCAGAAATGACATGCCCTGAACTGTCGGTAGTTTAGCTGGTATTCCAGAATATATCCACCAAAGCAGAAGAAACAGTTTCAGCAACAGCTTTCCTGAGTAGTGTGGCATCACCATCTGGAAAAATTCATGGATACTTGTTACCGGCAATAGTTTGAGGCAATGGGTCAACTATATCAAAAGCGACCCATGTCATTAGTTCTGTGATAATTGGCATAGAGATTAGTGGAGCCAGGGTCTGTGGGCGTCTGCCTGCCTTCTGATATTTAGTGCAGGATTCACAGGCTTGATTCATATCCCAGCTGAGGCCTAGCCAATAAAAGTGGGGCAGCAGTCTGTGTCTGGCTTTATTCTATCCGAGGTGACTGGCCATGGAGACAGTGTGAGCTAACCGGATGGCTTGCTGTTGTCTGTTGCCTGGCAACACTAGTTGGTGCACTTCATTGTCTAACTTGTTGTGTTGACAACTAAATAACTCACAAAAGTAATCAGAGTTCCCCTGGTTCAGCGTCTTTGTGCAAGTACGAGTTGTTCTGTTGCTCAGCATAAAGTCTGGGCAACCTGTTCATCAAGACGGACTTGTTTAGCAACTATTTTAGAGGGTGTGTTCTCATCTGGTTGAGAAGGTGTGTTCTCATCTGGTTGAGAGGGTGTGGTCGAGTGGATGCAGTCTTATATGGTTGAGTGGGTGTGTTCTCGTCTAATTTAGAGGATGTGTTCATTTCAGTAATGACAGATGGGATCGATACAAATCCTTAAGCATCTTTCCATTTTTCTCATTTGCTTTATCTGGGTTTCTGATCCAGGTTAACCAAAATATCGCTGTCATTTCCAACTAACTCCTCCCATGGTGTGTGTATTCCTCCTGAGTTCACTGTAGCTATCTCATCAGCCTGCAAGTGTTGTTGCTCTTGCTCTGTAGCTTGTCTGGTCTGTACCAACATAGCTTGTGTTTAAATCGTCAGTCTCTCTTTCACTAATGGCTCAAGTAAGTGGTTTAGGAAGGGAGCATCTTGACCCAGTTCAGCAGTGGTGCCATCAGCCATACAGTAGCTCGTTGAAGTTTTGCTGTTTCCCACCTATGTCAGTGTTTATGTTTGGTAAGTCAAATTCCGTGAGTGGACCCAGTCACCCTTACTAAGGATAGCTTCTCTCTCTCCAAAGAGCCTTCCAGAAGTGCAAGTCTTGGAAACCACAGAGTGTGAAGCTGCTGTGTCTAACTTGATGGTTGCATCCTTGCCATTCAGTAAGCCCTGTACCAGGTAGTCATGTGAGTGATGGCAGGTGGGACAGCAAAGGTATACTTTCTCTTTAGGACACTTGGCTGGTCCCGGCTTCTTGACATCATGGTTATGTGTCTGTTGGTAAGGACATGCTCCAATTGTTGCTTAAATCTTTGTCCCTAGTACTACACAATGTCGCACTTTCGTTTGGCTTGGTATTTGATGGTGGGAGACTACTATCAAGCCAAACAAAAGTGCAACACAATGTACTGCTAGGGACAAAGACTGTGTAGCTGTTTGAAACTGCCCAGAAGAAGTTGGTAAAAGATTTGCTGTGGCATGTTTTGAGGATGCTTCCCCACAAATAACTACCGTAAAGTACGCAGCAAGCGCCCTCCACGTAGCAAGCGCCCACTAGGCTGTTTTCAGCGATCTAGGATTTTGTAGGGTTCACGTAGCAAGCGCCCACTATATAGAAATTGATCGTAATATAAGCGCATGCGCCCAAATAGATTTATTCAACCGCACCGGCGTGCAATAACGTTGCAATACGCACCGCTGTCGTCTGTTTAGAAAACATCTTATTTTTTATTGTTGGCAGAACTGTTACCTGTAATTGAAAATGGCACAAAGTCATGCAGGGAAAAAAATAAGAAGCTTTACTGTTTCTTTCAAGACTGAAGTTGTGGAATGGTACAGGACAACAGGCATGCAAAATGTGACCCACACAGCGAAAAAATATGGAGTAGATCGAAAGAGAGTTAGAGAATGGAATGATAGAGCGTTCCTTTCTCTCTTGTGGCATCTCCAACAGCATTGATGGCTCTGAGGATAGTCTAATTAGGGATTGCATTCCGACGCTGAGCGAAGACAGAGGAGAGAGATAGCGACGAAGATCCGTTCGCGGATTTGGATGAAGATGTGAACGACTTGGCGTCTTTCAGTGAACCTGAGGAATAGCTCTAGCTAAATTTTAGTTTCCAGAACAAAATAACATTGTAGCCTAGACTCGAGATAGATATTGCTTGAACTCGTCGACTTTATTTGTTTTGTTTCAAAACAGTCCGATGTGCGTTATTAAGAATAATTTCACCAATATCACGAGGCAAGCGCCCACTACATGTAGCAAGCGCCCACCCCTACGATTTGGGGGTTGAAAGGTAAGCGCCCGTGGGCGCTTGCTGCGTACTTTACGGTAATGAAATACAAGTCTGTGTACTGTCTAGTACCAGTACAAGTGTGAGGTGAGAGGTCACACACATTACCATGTGGGTGAGTATTAATTGTTGTTTGTGCAGGCTTAGTGTTGTCTGTTAGGCTTGGGTCAATGCATGTTATTCATGACTTGATTGAATGCTAGAGTGTATAAGCACAGTCATGCATCAGACTGATGCAGGCCTGGAGCTGCCCAACTGCTGAATCTCAACTCTCAAGGTCACTGGCTGACAGATCATGAATCACATTCATTTCATGTGACACATGTTGCCTGTGAGTATAAATGTGTTGCCAATTAGTATAAATATGTTGCCAGTGTGTATAAATGTGTTGCCAGTGAGTATAAATGTGTTACCAATTAATATAAATGTGTTGCAGTGAGTATAAATGTGTTGCCAGTGAGCATAAATGTGTTGCCAGTGAGTATAAATGTGTTGCCAGTGAGTATAAATGTGTTGCCAGTGGGTATAAATGTGTTGCCAATTAGTATAAATATGTTGCCAGTGTGTATAAATGTGTTGCCAGTGAGTATAAATGTGTTACCAATTAATATAAATGTGTTGCAGTGAGTATAAATGTGTTGCCAGTGAGCATAAATGTGTTGCCAGTGAGTATAAATGTGTTGCCAGTGAGTATAAATGTGTTGCCAGTGGGTATAAATGTGTTGCCAGTGAGCATAAATGTGTTGCCAGTGAGTATAAATGTGTTGCAGTGAGTATAAATGTGGAGTATAAATGTGTTGCCAGTGAGTATAAATGTGTTGCCAGTGAGTATAAATGTGTTGCCAGTGAGCATAAATGTGTTACTAGTGAGTATAAATGTGTTGCCAGTGAGTATAAATGAGTTTCCAGTGAGTATAAATGTGTTGCCAGTGAGTATAAATGTGTTGCCAGTGGCATAAATGTGTTACTAGTGAGTATAAATGTGTTGCCAGTGAGTATAAATGTGTTGCCAGTGAGTATAAATGTGTTGCCAGTGAGTATAAATGTGTTGCCAGTGAGTATAAATGTGTTGCCAGTGCGATTGGTCCATGTGAAATGGTGAATGGTGATTGACAGAGATATAATGTGGTGATGTGGATCATAATACTAGAAGTATAATAGGACTAGAAGAGAAGACTGAAAACTGAGAAAAATATATATATTTTGTGTAAAACTGGATAAAAGAGGTCCTGACACTTAATTTTGAATGTTGTATTGCTATATATGGTGTGTGCAATATCCTTTGCTCTGTTCTGCTCAACCATTTTGTTCCTCTTTTCTGTGATGCTGTTCTGGTTTGGGTCTGTCGAGTGAAGGACATGTGTGGCATTATAGTGTCAGCCTAGGAGTATGGGGATGTCCAGTGTAGGGATGTTTGTGTGTATAGCTATCTAGAGCTGGATCTGGGGGCTGGACTAGCTGGGTACGAGTTGTTTGGGATTTGAGTTATGGATATAGGAATGTCTGACGGGACTGGTATAAAACTAAAGTCTAAGGCTAGGGCTATGACTAGAGGTATGGCGGGTCAGATGATGCTGGGGTAGTCTACCACAAGGACTAGGGCTTACGGGTATATTTACTATTACATAAGTATTGTTTGCAGAGGTGTTCAACCTCTAAAAATGGCTGAAAATCGCAACTGCATTCTTGAAGGTTCTCTTTCTTGCTTATTACCATTTATTGTTATAAAGAAAGCTGCACAGGCACCTATGCCTTCCAGCAAACACTGCCTGCTCTTCTTGGTGTGGCTCAGCAATTCTTAGTGTGACTCATGAGAGTAGCTCCTTCTTTGTCTGGCTTATCAGAGTTACTCCATCTTCATGTGGCTCATGTAACAGAAGTTTAGCTTTCTGCTCCTGTCTAATAAATAATGCAAAGCATTCATTTACATGGTAGAAGATTTAATGTGTGTGCATTACATTATTTGTTTAGTGATGGCTCAGTTGTTTCTAAGCTCTGATTTTCTTGCTGGTTTGGTTAGAATGGTGATAGACAACCAGAGTTTATGGTTGACTTGTGGACATACATATGCTTGGTATGTTTAGTAGTAGTGTAGTAAATAAAACCTTCCATTGATGCACTCACACAAATAATCCACTCATTGACTAGCTGTTGTTACTGCAGATGTTACTGGAAAAACTGATGCTGCCATCACTGCATTCTCAAGCAGCATCAAGGCACAGGTTAGCAAAACCATCTGTCAAGGTTTCACAGGGAGTCAGGGGATCAGGGATTACCCCACCTCCCACCTACACCACAAGGATTAAAAAAAGATTGTGGTGTCATAATATGTATATTGTATGCATTCACTATTTGTTTTTGCAGCTAATCTTGGTGCAGTTAATCAACTTGGCAATTAAGTAGACAACATGTATAATACATTCCCAAGATTTTACTCTTTGAATTTGTCAAAAATTGCACTAAAAGCTGCTGAAGTCAGTTCAAGTCCTTCAATTGTGATTCACCTGAGCCTAGCCAGGTTAGTGTTACTTATCTATTTCCAAGACTTAAACTTTGTCTAACCAAAAATCAGGCTAATGGGTCCATGTAGTAAGGATAGCTATGAACAATTCCAGGCTCGACACTCATCCCCACTCTTCCCAGCAACTAAAATGTCTCTATGAAGCCATGATCTTCATGCTATATTAGTTGTTCCTGTTGTTATTTTAGTTATTATTGTAGAAATACGAGGAACTGCTGGACAAAGTTACCAAGTGCAACCATGGTTACCTAGATGATGAGATAATGTCAGACGTAGACCTAGGTCGAATTTCTGCAAGACTGTTTTGTTTGGAAGATCAGCCGTATCTTCTAGGACTGAACTCGTCAGACGTCCAGCACATAATGACCACACACAGTCATGGTCTACAAAGGTACTACAATGCTAAATGTGTGAACTGTGGATTTGGTTTTATAGATGCACACTATTTACAGGTGGGCTCTTCTGGATCGTTGGAGATCTAAATCTCGTTATCCAAAGACTTACAGGAATCTTCTTCGAGTATGTGTGGAGGGAGATTCTGAGAAATGTGCTGAAGACATTATTTCCATCTTAAGCAGCAAAGGTTGGTCTAGCTGGTTGTGTTGGTGTGTATATTTTAAGTGGTAAAGGGTGCTCACCCTTAGTCTACATGGGGACAGTCTTGTTTATCTTCTTTTATACCAGTGTATATATATTTGCTGTTAAACATAGTTCTTATATATCTAGATATTACTTAAGGTAGAACAATCTTTAACACTTTTGGAACTGCTCAACCATATTCGCACGATTCAAATGCGTAAATGCTTCTTAGCAGGTGCGTAGTTTGTATTGAAGTAATTAGTAATTATAGATAAAGACTCTTAAAAAATGTTAATTCACAGGTTCAATACTCGGCATAAACTCATCAGGACAGAAAAAGCTTCATATAGGCTCGAACATGTGACTTCAAAGCTAGTGTGAATATGTGATGCTCTGTTAGGTATTCATGAAAAGTCCTCCAAAGTCTTCAGACCAGCTCCATTTCTCCTGGCACATGTGAAATGTTCTGGCCTGTAATTAGCATAACTTTTCAATCAATCCCTTTTCCTCGTGCTTGCTCTTCACTTGTCCTTCCCCCTCCACATTGCTCTGTAAAGTTAACAATGGAGTACAGAAATTGAGTCATGGCCTCTTCTGCTTTACTTACAGCAGTAAGAAAGATGCCGTTAAGGGGACGCATGTGCAGACTAGCAAATCTAGAGGCATCTGAAGAACAACTTCACTGTGCTCACCAAATTTAGCTAGCTAGAATAAGCTAACTTATCATGGGGATTGCTATGTTATGAACTTTCTGGCTTCCTCACGTCTTCATGGAGATTTTACAATGGGAGTAGCTCCCAGCAATCAATGGAAAGAGAAGTGGCAACATCCATTTTTCTTGGGTGCTAATTAGATTAATTTTTTTAATGTGTGTTTTGTTATGTTTTTGCCTGTTTCTACCTCAATGCTCCGTCTTCATCAGGGTGAGAAACAAGGCAACACATTTACACTCACTGGCAACACATTTCATTTACATTTACATAAATAAGGTATAATTACAAATAAACCAGTCGTTAGTGTGTGAGGTGAGAGGTCTCACATTAACATGTGGTGAGTGTAAATTGATGATTGTGCAGGCTAAGTGTTGTAAGTTAGGCTTGGGTCTCTGCCCCCACCCCTTCTTTAACCCTTTCACCGCTGACTTCCTGAACATTTTTCCTAAAGTATACCAGCTACCAAAAAAAAATCATTATAAAATCAGCAATCCATTCATATCAGTTGTAATTTTGTCATGTGATAGCACCATTGTTTATAAACAATGTGATCTCATTAGTTATCCACATTATCAACCACAAAATATGAATATCATTATACTAAATTTCTCTATCAATATCTAACATTTAATCAACAAAAAAAATTTATAATATATTTACTCATTTAGTTAGCATTTAGTAAACATTAGTCATAATAATTTAGGCATATAGCAATATATAGCGGTGGGTTTTTGACAAAATTTGATCATATGATTCTATAGCCCAGTAATACAATGGTTTATTATGTTATTGAAATTCAACTATTTGAGAAAGAACATGCAAATACAAATATGTAGATACTTTAGCTAACCTGAGAAGGCTTCCTGATCAATTTCATTATAACTAGAGAGCTGGTCATAGCAAAAGGAAGAATCCTGAGGGTCTATAGTAGGGTCAACTACAGCGGCTAAAGAATGCACTGCTGCACGATCAGAACTTGCATTTCCAAGGTAGCCACATATTTCTTCACCTTCTTCCTCTGACTCATCCTCAATGAGAGCTAAATCCTCGCAAGAAACCAGGGAAAGTACTTCTTTAAGCGTTAAACATCCACTCATTTTTAGGTCGTCAAAACCGCGAACCGTCGGTAGTTGTACGTACTTTTCGCTAACTAATCGGGCGTTTCCGGATTTAATTTTTGGACGTCATATAGAGTAATAGTTGCTCTTTCCGGTGGTATGCAAATAATGACTATAGGCCAAGCGATTGATTTATTAGCGATTTTTAAAGTCCATTACGCCATATGGCGCTTACAGCGGTGAGAGGGTTAAGGAGTATAGAGTAGTTAGCAGGAGAGTGTGTGGAAATTGTCACTTCTGATCCGCGAACAATACTTGTCTTGTCTGGCTATTGTTCGGTGTGTGTCAGTGCATTCAATTGGCTCTAATCAATGCACATCCTTACCATTTCATCCTTCCTCACCATTAGGATTGGAAATGAACAGGTGTTTTTAGATGGTTCCATGGGCTTAATTGGTCTCAATGGCACGTCCCACTGCCGTTGTTTCCCCAGAGATATTTGTGAAAACTGTTGGGGCAGTATCCATCAAGCATTGGAGCTGTGGAGTCTGTCCATCATTTAAGTTTGGTCCCATGAGAGCTTTTGAATCTGATTCCTATAGGATTGACAAGAGAAGTCCCTGCAGAGTTTCTTCATCTGTTAAGGTGATATAAAATACAGATGCCACTGGACTGCGCCATGATTTCATCATGTTGACATGAATAGTTCTATGCCTTTTCTTTCTGTCATGCATGTGCACTCTGTATGTAACTGGTGCTATGTGCTGCATCTGTTCCTGGTTCTCCCTCGTGGTTGTTAGACATTGAACAGCAGTGGTGTGTTCACTGACCTTCTTAATAATTTGTTTCAATGTGGCATGAAACCGTTTTAACGTACTGTTCGTCTGAGGGTGCTATGGACTTACTTTGATGTGGTGAATGCCTAGTTTCTGATATAAGGTTGTCACAGGAATGACACAAAATTGATGCCCTGATCTGTCAGTAGTTTAGCTGGTATTCCTGGGGGGAGAGAATATGTCCATCAAAGCAGAAGAAAGAGTTTCAGCAACCGCTTTCTTGAGTAGTGTGGCATCACCATCTGGCAAAATGCATGGATGTTAACAGATCTTGTTGCCGGCTCTAGTGTGAGGTAAAGGGTCAACTATATCAAAAGGTGCCTAGTCAGTAATTCTGTGATAATTGGCATTAAGATTAATGGAGACAGTGTCTGTGGACGTCTACTTCCCTTCTGGCATTTAGCGCAGGATTCACAGGCTTGATTCACATCCCGGCTGAGGCCTGGCCAGTAAAAGTGGGCCAACAGTCTGTGTCTGGCTTTGTTGTACCCGAGGTGACCGGTCATGTGGAGTGTGTGAGTTATGGCTTGCTGTTGTCTGTTGCCTGGCAACACTGGTTGGTGCATTTCATTGTCTAACTTGTCGTGTCGACATCTAAACAACAATCCAACCTCAAAAAATTAATCAGAGTTCCCCTGGTTCAGCGATTCTCACTCTTTGTGCAAGTATGAGTTGTTCTGTAGCCCAGCACTAAAGTCTGGCAACCGTGTTCATCAACACAGACTTGTTTACGAACTATTTTAGAGGTTGTGCTCTCATCTGATTGAGAGGGTGTGTTCTCATATATTTGAGAGTATGCGCTATCCTCTGGTTGAGACGTGTATTCTCATCTGGTCGAGTGAGTGCAGTCTTATTTGGTTGAGAGGGCGTGTTCTCATCTGGTCGAGTGGGTGCAGTTTTATCTGGCTGAGAGGGTGTGTTCTCCTCTAATTTAGAGGATGTGTTCATCTCAGGAATGACAGATGGGATAGAGACAAAGCCTTAAGCATCTTTTAATTTTTGTCATTTGCTTTGTCTAGGTTTCTGATCCAGGTTAACCAAAATATCGCTGTCCTTTCCAACTAACTCCTCCCACGGTGTGAGTATTTCTCCTGAGTTCACTGTAGCTATCTCATCAGCCTGCAAGTGTTGTTGCTCTTGCTCTGCAGCTTGTCTGGTCTGTACCAACATAGCTTGTGTTTAAATCATCAGTCTCTCTTTCACTAATGGCTCAAGTAAGTGGTTTAGGAAGGGAGCATCTTGACCCAGTAGAATATCAGCAGGTGCCTTCAGCCTTAGGTCCTTGAAGTTTTGCAGTCTCCCACCTATGTCAATGTTTATGTTTGCTAAATTAAATTCAAAGAGCCTTCCGGAAGTGCAGTCTTGGAAACCACAGAGTGTGAAGCTGCTGTTTCTAACTTGATGGTTGCATCCTTGCCATTCAGTAAGCCCTGTACCAGGTAGTCATGTGAGTGATGGCAGGTGGGACAGCAAAGGTATACTTTCTCTTTAGGACACTTGGCTGGTCCCGGCTTCTTGATCATGGTTATGTGTCTGTTGGTAAGGGGTCCTTCTCTAATATTTATTGAGTACAAGATGGAACAGGTGAAGTATTCGTCAACCATAGTGCCAACTTTGTTTTAGTGTGACTGGGTCTTTGTTCCTCACAGACACTGCTAAAGCAATGTGTGGTGGAAATATCCTCTAAACATGCACAGCAAATCTTTTACCAGCTTCTTCTGGGCTGTTTCAACCAGCTACACAATTGTTGTTTAATTGTCCCTAGCAGTACACTGTGTAGTACTTTTGTTTGGCTTGATAGTAGCCTCCCACCATCAACTATCAAGCCAAACAAAAGTGCGACATTATGTACTGCTAGGGACAAAGATTTGTAACTATTGTGTAGCTGGTTGAAGCAGCCCAGAAGAAGCTGGTAAACGATTTGCTGTGGAGCATGTTTTGAGGATGCTTCCACCACAAATAACCAATGAGTGTGTACTATGCAATAATGTTAATACCAATATATGGGTGAGGTGAGAGGTGTCATACATTAACATAAGGGTGAGTGTTAATTGATGGTTGTACAGGCTAAGTGTTGTCTGTTAGGCTTGGGTAAATGCATGTGATTCCTGACTTGATTGAATGCTAGAGTGTATAAGCACAGTCATGCATCAGACTGATGCAGGCCTGGAGATGCCCGACTGCTGAATCTCAATTCTCAAGACCATGGTGTAAAACTAGACCCATCACTGGTTGACAGATCATGAATCATGTGCATTTCAAGGGACACATGTTGCCTGTGAGTATAAATGTATTGCCAGTGATTATAAATGTGTTGTCAGTGAGTATAAATGTGTTGCCAGTGCATATAAATGTGTTGCCAGTGAGTATAAATGTGTTGCCAGTGAGTATAAATGTGTTGCCAGTGAGTATAAATGTGTTGTCAGTGAGTATAAATGTGTTGCAAGTGAGTATAAATGTGTTGCCAGTGAGTATAAATGTGTTGCCAGTGATATAAATGTGTTGCCAGTGAGTATAAATGTGTTGCCAGTGAGTATAAATGTGTTGCGAGTGAGTATAAATGTGTTGCGAGTGAGTATAAATGTGTTGCCAGTGAGTATAAATGTGTTGCCAGTGAGTATAAATGTGTTGCCAGTGAGTATAAATGTGTTGCCAGTGAGTATAAATGTGTTGCGAGTGAGTATAAATGTGTTGCCAGTGAGTATAAATGTGTTGCGAGTGAGTATAAATGTGTTGCGAGTGAGTATAAATGTGTTGCCAGTGAGTATAAATGTGTTGCCAGTGAGTATAAATGTGTTGCGAGAGAGTATAAATGTGTTGCGAGTGAGTATAAATGTGTTGCCAGTGAGTATAAATGTGTTGCGAGTGAGTATAAATGTGTTGCCAGTGAGTATAAATGTGTTGCGAGTGAGTATAAATGTGTTGTGAGTGAGTATAAATGTGTTGCGAGTGAGTATAAATGTGTTGCCAGTGAGTATAAATGTGTTGCCAGTGAGTATAAATGTGTTGCCAGTGAGTATAAATGTGTTGCCAGTGAGTATAAATGTGTTGCCAGTGAGTATAAATGTGTTGCCAGTGAGTATAAATGTGATGCCAGTGAGTATAAATGTGTTGTCAGTGAGTATAAATGTGTTGCGAGTGAGTATAAATGTGTTGCCAGTGAGTATAAATGTGTTGCCAGTGAGTATAAATGTGTTGCGAGTGAGTATAAATGTGTTGCGAGTGAGTATAAATGTGTTGCAAGTGAGTATAAATGTGTTGCCAGTGAGGATAAATGTGTTGCGAGTGAGTATAAATGTGTTGCCAGTGAGTATAAATGTGTTGCCAGTGAGTATAAATGTGTTGCCAGTGAGTATAAATGTGTTGCCAGTGAGTATAAATGTGTTGCCAGTGAGTATAAATGTGTTGTCAGTGAGTATAAATGTGTTGCGAGTGAGTATAAATGTGTTGCCAGTGAGTATAAATTGTTGCCAGTGAGTATAAATGTGTTGCGAGTGTGTATAAATGTGTTGCCAGTGAGTATATATGTGTTGCCAGTGAGTATAAATGTGTTGCCAGTGAGTATAAATGTGATGCCAGTGAGTATAAATGTGTTGCCAGTGAGTATAAATGTGTTGCCAGTGAGTATAAATGTGTTGTCAGTGAGTATAAATGTGTTGCGAGTGAGTATAAATGTGTTGCCAGTGAGTATAAATGTGTTGCCAGTGAGTATAAATGTGTTGCGAGTGAGTATAAATGTGTTGCGAGTGAGTATAAATGCCAGTGAGTGTGTTCCGCTCTGTCTGTGTTTTCATTTGCCCCTGATGGTCAAAGCATTCAATTGAAACGTTGGCAAAAAAGATAAGTCATCGCTACAAGTCAATGTTGTCGATATATAGGTTGACATAGGGGGGTGGGGGGGGGGGTGATTAATTATAAAAGAATGTGTGAGGGTGTGAGAATGTTGAACTAATGTGGGTAGTTTGTGAATGAGCTGATGTGGTGTGGTTAGTGTGCGTATAATTGAGTTGGTGGGTAGAGGGGTATGGGTTCGGTGGTGGGTGTGTGAGTTTGGTTGGGAAGATGGTGGTAGTGTGTTTCTAAGTTAGGTGGTGGGGTGATTGTGTATGATTTGGTATAGTGGGGGAGTGGTGTGTGTATGATTTGGTGGTTGGGGATGGGTATGTGCATTTGTGTTAGTAGTTGGGTGTGTGTATGAGTAAGGGTGGTTATGGTGGAGTGTGTATGTGTTGGGTTGGTGGGATTGGTGTGTATATTAGTTGTGGTGGTGGGGTGGTGTGTCTATGAGTGGGTTTGGTGGAGGCCAGCTGGGGTGAAGTATCCTTCCTGTGGGAGTATGAAGCTATCTAATGTGTAGTTGTACTTGGTGGTGGTACTAGTATAGTGTGTGCATGTGGTAAGTCAGTGTTGTAGGTGCTGATGCTGGAGATGTGCTTTTCCCCTTCATGTCAGAAGTAAGAGATGTTAAGAGATGGATGAAGCCACTCTTGTCATTGATGATAGCAAGACCAAACTCTTCCTCTTTCTCGCTCACTGTATGGAGCACCCAGTCACTGGGGACCCATCAGGGAGAGACTACTTCTAGCAGGAGGGTAGCTCTTGACCATAGTTGAAGCTTATCATTTTTCTTTCTCTCTGTAATAATACTAGACACTAACTTGATACAGAGATCAATAAATTCTCATTACACAGCCTTTGATAGATAGACATCTTCATCAGTAAGAATGAGGTGCTGCATGCCTGATGGTGTATATATATATATAAAGTTAAGCATGTCATGCATTTCTGCGATTGGTCCATGTGTAATGGTGAATGGTGTGATTGACAGAGATATAATGGTGATGTGGATGACCAGGGGTGTGATTGGACTAGCAGAAAAGACCAAAAAATATAGATAAGCTGAGAACTTTTTGTTTAAAACTAGCTACAAGAAGAGTTAATTAGTCCTGACCCTTAGATTAGAATGTTATGTTGCTATGTGTTGATTGGTCTGTTCTGCTTAATGTTTTCTGTGCTGCTCTTCTTGTTTGGGTCTGTCTATTGCGGAGAGTGAAGGACATGTATGGCATTATAGTGTCAGCCTAGGAGTATGGGGATGTCCAGTGTAGGCATGTTTGTGTGTCTAGTTATCTAAGGCTGGATCTGGGGGTTGGGCTAGCTGAGTGTGAGTTGTTTGGTATTTTGATTATGGATGTGTGCATGTGTGATGTTGGGAATGAGGCTGTGTGAGTGTAATGCCAGGGCTAGGACTACACATAAGTTTTGCTTGCAGAGGTGTACAACTTCCACTTCAATACAAATGATGAAAATCGCAACTGCCAACTTGAAGAACATTCTCTTTCTTGCTGATCCTGCCATTTATGGAAGCTCTTATTTGGGGGAAAGCTGCACAGGCACCTATACCTTCCAGCAAACACTACCTGCTCGTCTTACTTGGTGTGGCTCAGGAATCCAGTTCTTTCTTAGTGTGACTCATGAGACTAGCTCCTTCTTTGTCTGGCTTAGAGTTACTCCATCTTCATGTGGCTCATGTAACAGAAGTTTAGCTCTCTACTCAAATAATGCAAAGCATCCATTTATATAGAAGATTCAATCATTTGTTTAGTAAGAGCTTAGTTGTTTCTAAGCACTGGTTTTCTTGTTGGTTTGGTTAGAAGTGGTGATTGACAATCAGAGTTTATGATACACTTGTGTACATACACTTGCTTGGTATGTTTAGTAGTAGTAGTGTAAATATTGATGCACTCACACAAATAATCAACTCATTGACTAGCTGTTGTTGCTGCAGATGTTACTGGAAGAACTAATGAAGAAGCAGCTGCCATCACTGAATTCTCAAGCAGCATCAAGGCCAAGGTTAGCATCATAGTTTCAGAGGGGATCAGGGATTACCCCACCTCCCACCTACACCACAAGGAAAATGGTGTCATAATAGGTATATTGTATGCATTGACTAGCTGATGTTAGTAATTGACAATGGCAGTTAATGAACTTGGCAAATTAAGTATACAACATGTAAAATACATTCCCACAATTTCTAATCTCTCAAAATTGCACTAAAACCTGCTATAGTCAGTTCAGGTCCTTCAATTGTGCCCTGGTTGATGTTACTTATCTATTTCGAAGACTTATCTTAATAAACTTCGTCTAACCAAATATCTGGCTAATGTTCCATGTAGTAAGGATGGCTATGAAATTTTTTCGTTCCTACTCTTCCCAGCAACCAAAATTTCTCTATGAAGCCATGATTTTCATGCTATATTAGTTGTTTCTGTTGTTATTTTAGTTATTGTTGTAGGATTACGATGAACTGCTAGCTAAAGTTCCAGAGTGCAACCGTGCTTACCTAGATGAGATAATTTCAGACGTAGACCTAGGTCGAATTTCTGCAACACTGTATCATTTGGAAGATAAGGCATATCTGCTGGGACTGAGCTTGTCAGAGGTGGTGCGAATTAGGACCACATACAGGGGAAAACTTGATCTACAAAGGTACTACAATGCTAAATGTGTGAATTATGGATGTGGTTTTATAGATGCACACTATTTACAGCTCAGCTTTTCTGGATCATTGGAGATCTAAAGCTGGTTATCCAAAGACTTACAGGAATCTTCTTCGAGTATGTGTGGAGGGAGATTCTGAGAAATGTGCTGAAGACATTATTTCCATCTTAAGCAGCAAAGGTTGGTCTAGCTGGTTGTGTTGGTGTGTATATTTTAAGTGGTCACCCTTAGTCTACATGGGCACAGTCTTGTGTTACAAGTATATATATTAAACATAATTCTTGTGTATCTAGATATTACATAAGGTAGAACAATCCTGAACACTTTTGTAACTGCTCAACCATATTCACACGATTCGAATGTGTAAATGCTTCTTTGCAAGTGCTTAGTTTGTAATTATAGATACAGCCTCTTAAAATATGTGCATTCACAGGTTCAATACTCGTCATAAACTCATCAGGACAGAAAACACTCCATATAGGCTAGAACAAGTGACTTCAAAGCTAGTGAAGTTATGTGATGTTCTGTTAGGTATTCATGAAAAGTCTTCAGACCAGCTCCATTTCTCCTAGCACATGTGAAATGTTCTGGCCTGTAATTAGCATAACTTTTCAATCCCTATTCCTCGGGCTTGCTCTTCACTTGTCCTTCCCCCTCCACATTGCTCTGTAAAGTTAACAATGGAGTACAGAAATTGAGTCATGGCATCTTCTGTTTTACTACAACTGGATGAAGTATGAAGATGACCAGGTGGAACAAAACAGAATCCTGTTAACTAGTTCTCTATCTCAATCCTCAGCAGTTTCCTTTAAATAGCTTCACCAGCCATGTTTATACAATAAAAATAGAAGGTAATGGATCTAATAACCAATCAACTCTGGGGGTGGGTGTAATTGCAAGTTGTGCAGGCTAAGTGTTGCCTGTTAGGCTCAGGTCATGACTTGATTGAATGCTAGAGTGTATAAGCACAGTCATGTCAGACTGATGCAGGCCTGGAGCTGCCTGACTGCTGAATCTCAACTCTCACGACCATGGTGTGAAACTACACCCGTCACTGGCTGACAGATCATGAATCACATGCATTTCATGTGACACATGTTGCCAGTGAGTATAAATGTGTTCCCAGTGAGCGTAAATGTGTTGCCAGTGAGTTTGAATATGTTGCCAGTGAGTGGAAATGTGTTGCAAGTAAGTATAAATGTGTTGCTAGTGAGTGAAAATGTGTTCCCAGTGATCGTTAATGTGTTGTCAGTGTGTGTAAATATGTTGCCAGTTAGTATAAATGTGTTGCCAGTGAGTATAAATGTGTTGCCAATGAGTACGAATGTGTTGCCAGTGAGTATAAATGTGTTGCCAGTGAATATAATTATGTTGCCAGTGAGTATAAATGTGTTGTGTTGTGTCCATCTATTCATTTGCCCCTGAAGGCCAAGGAAACGTTAGCCAAAAAAATTAAGAATCAACTTTCATATCGCATCTGACAGAATGGAAAGGTTGCTAGTTACTCGCTGACGCCAGAGCATACAAATGATGCGTCAGAAGAAATTGATGTAGAGAATTGTTTTTTCTGGGCGAAGCATGGATTATCTAAGCATTTTATTTATGATGTTCATACACTGGAGTAGTTGAGCCATAAGATCTGAGCCACTGAAGTAGTAGCTTTATTGACTATTAAGCATTTATTTAACAATAAATGTTCTCAATGAACTCTCAGTTGACATAATAACATTACAATCACCTTCTCAGTAATCAACTTGAAATTGTATTCTCTCTATGTTTTGACTAGACGCTCTCATCAGATACTCTAGAGTTAATCAGGAATATTCCTGATTAAGGCTAGTGCATCTAGTCGAAACATCGGGAGAATACAATTTCGAGTTGATTATTGAGAATAGTATTATAATAATAAATGCTATAGTTTTGACTATGTTGAACTCTCAGTTGACATAATCGAAACATCGGGAGAATACAATTTCGAGTTGATTATTGAGAATAGTATTATAATAATAAATGTTATACTTTTGACTATGTTGGTGCTATTGGTCGAAGTGATGGCTGGTGGTGGCATTGATGGTGAGAAATCCTTTAAGTGCTAGTTTTCAGATCATACACCAGCTTTTACATGTCCAGGCAGTGATCCCGTTCCCAAATCCATGGCTAAGGGTAGCATAATGGCTGGATTTTTTTTGGTGTTTAGCTTTCCCAAGTTACAATATTGCCTCCACGTCTATGATATGGGTGTAGTCATCCAGGTGAGACACTGGGGTGTCTATACAAACACTGTTCATTTTGGGTTGGGGCTGGGGGACAGAAGCAAAGGGTACCACACTCTTCCTGCCTGGGTTTCTTGAGTTATGCCATGGTCGTAGGGAATGGTCTACAGTGGGTTGGGGTAGGCGTGAAGGGGGGTGTTTGAGTGTGTGTGTGGTGGTGGGAGGGGGGGGGGAGGGGCAGGAGGTTGTTTAAGTGCAGTGAGGGCGAGGGCAGGGGATTGGAACTAAGTGTAGAAGAATGTGTGAGGAAGAGAGCTAACTATAGAATATTTATAGATAGAACTAATGGGAGTAGTGTGTATATTAGATGAGGTGGGTGTTAGTGTGTGTATGATTGAGTTGGTGGGTAGAGGAGGTATGGGTTGGGTGGTGTCTGTATGAGTTGCAATTGTGCGGTAGGTGTGTATGAGTGTGGCAATGGGGTCTTTGTGTGTTAGTTGGGGTGGTGTGTGTGTGAGTTGATTAGGATGGTGTGGTGACGTGTTTATGAGTTGATAACATGGGGGGTGTGTTCATGAGTTGGTATACTGGGGTGGTATGTGTGTAAGAGTTGGGGTTGTGGGGTGTATATGAGTGGGGTAGTAAGGTCTTTGTGTATGATTTGGGATGGTGTGTGTATGAGTTGGTATAGTGTGTGTGTGTGTATTGGTTGGTATAGTGGGGGTGTATGAGTTGGTATAGTGGGGGTGTATGAGTTGGTATAGTGGGAGTGGTGTTTGTATGGGTTGGTATAGTGGGGGTGTATGAGTTGGATAGTGGGGGTGGTGTTTGTATGGGTTGGTATAGTGGGGGTGGTGTTTGTATGAGTTGGTATAGTGGGGGTGGTATGTGTATGAGTTGGTAAAGTGGGGGTGTATGAGTTGGTATAGTGGGAGTGGTGTGTGTATGGGTTGGTATATACAATAGATGACTCAAACCATCGTTTGGACCAAGCTGTTCACTTACTGTATCAATGTTAGTTTTGACCTGAGATTATTGGCAGGTGTCAGTGGCTCCAGAATCCCGACCCAAGGTCACATTTGCCACCTCTTCAGCGCTATTCAATACAAGGTTATGCCATTGAGGTTGCAGTGAGCTCCTGCTACCTTCCAATGCCTGATGGATAGGGTTATTAATGGCCTTCAATTTGTAGAAGCCTACCTGGATGAAATTGTTATTTCAGTGCAGCTTAGGAGGAGCATTTACATCACCTCCAAGCAGTTTTCAAAAGGTTGACCTGCTGGGCTAACTCTCAAGGTTGTGTGTGTATGAGTTGGGACAGTGGTGGTGGTGTGTATATGAGTTACAGTGGTGTGTGTAGCATGTGTATGATTGAGTTGGTGGGGGTGTATGAGTTTGGTGGTGTGTGTATGAGTTGGGGTGGTGGGGTTCTTTGTGTGAGTGGGGCAGTGTGGGTAGTGTGTGTATCAGTTAGGATGGTGGTGGTTTTATGCATATGAGTTGGCGGTGTGTATGGATTGGGATTGTGGGGTCTAATCTGGCAACTGTCCCGTATCTCGCAGAACAGTCCTGCAGTCCACATCCCTGTCCTACTGTCCCACCAGACGTGTCAAATGCCCCACATTTTACTTGCTACTGTTTTTAAATAGCAAGTAGTAGCTGTTCCAGCCAGCCAGTTCGTTCTTTAATATTTTATAGCTTTAGTATAGCTAAGGTCAGCTATGAACTGGAAAAACCTGTGCTGAATGATTGGCCATACCCATACACGACCTGTCTAGCAGCTCTTCACTCTACCGTCCATGTAACCTTTGCACTCAGCTCCTATATGGCATTATTATGACACCACCTTTTAGTACTTTAACGCGAATTACTGGCCAAATTTCTAGAACTGTCTCCCAATCAGATCTTTACCAGACATTCAATCAGTCAGTGAATCCAGCAGTTTCGAAATTTCATCCAGATATATAGCAAGCACGAACTACTGCATGTGCCAAGACTGGAGGAGAATAAAATCTAATTCACTGTGACAAAAGAAATGTCCATGTTTTGTAAAATGGATCCTGAAGAATGCAAAAAAAATTTTGGCACCTGAAAGCAAGGTTTTCGACTTACACTGCCATGAAGTCAAACTAAACTATTCCTTTAACATGAATTGATATTTTTATTGGCCATGATATTTTGCTGTCCAAGTTTGCAGCAAAACCCAAAAGCATTCGAATTCCACCTCTCCTGACCCCTAGAAATACAGGCATGTCCTGTGTCCCACATTTTATTCACAAAATGTTGGCAGGTCTATGAGGTGGGGAGGAGGGGGGGATGAGTGGAATGGCAGAGGGGGGGGGGTTATAAGTTGAGGTGATGGAGTGGTGTGTGTATGAGTTAGGGGGGTTGGGTGATGTGGGTACAAGTTGGGATAGTGTTAGTGGTATGTTTATTAGTTGAGGGGATGGGGGTGATGTGTATATGAGTTGGGGTGTGGGAGTGATGTGTGTATGAGAAGAAGGTATATGTGTGAGTTGTGGTGATGTGTGTATGAATTAGTGCTGCTTCGATGGTGTGTCTAGTGAGATGGAGTGGTGGGAATTGTATATATATATGAGTTGGGGTGGTTGGTGTTTGGGGTGTGGGGAGGGGGGTCTATGAGTTGGAGTGTGTGTGTGTGTGCGTGTGGGGTGTGTGTATGAGTTGGGGTGATGCAGGATAGTTGAGGTGAAGTATCCTTCCTGTGGGTGTATGAAGCTATAGTTGTATTTGGTGGTGGTGCTAGTGCAGTGTGTGCCTGTGGTAACTCATTGACACTGGAGATGGTCTTCTTCTTTCTTCCATGTCAGGGATGGAGTAAGAAATGTTGAGTGATGTTTCGAGCCACTATTGATGATAGGGAGGCCGAGCTCTTTCTCTCTTCCTCGCTCGCCTTATGGAGCACCTGCTTTCTGGGTACCTATCGGTTCCCCTGCTTCTAGCAGAAGTATAACATTTGGCAATACCAGACATCTTATAGTTTTTGTTTCTCTCCATAATAGCATCAAGGATTGACTTGATACAGAGATCAATAAATTCTTATTACAAAGCTTTCGATGCACTGGTCTCTTCATCAGTGCTGCTAAAAATTAGGTGTCCTTATGATGGTATATATATAAAGGGGTGTACCAAGCTAAATTTCATTGGTCCGGTTATTCAGATCATGCCCATGCATGTGTATATTTAGACACTTAAACATGCATTTGTGAGTGTGGTATGGATATACATGTACATCAAACACTTTGAGTTTATGCTCAGAATTATAATAAGTCCATTAGCAATTCCTTTTTATATTGAGGGAAACTGCACCATAAGGTTGTTGAGCTATTGTTGACTCATGGTGTTGCACAGGTAGCTCGCTATGTCTTGATTCTGCAACCCAACATTGACATGCTGTCGAAATGTTTGCCGAACTTGGCTAGAGCAACAGAAGAAGCAAGTGCGTGCAACCTATATATCTAATGCTGAGTGACTTATGTCATTATTGTGAGCTCTTGCAGCTAAGAAATGATAGACCCAGAAGAAGCTAACCAACACTTTCAGTAATCATAATAATTTTTATCTGCTATTGGTACAGGGTTATTCCAGTTATGGATGGTCTACCGTACCCACTCTGAGTCTAAACTGAGTGTAATTATTTGCAATACTTGATCTATCTTGGTAGCAGTCTTGGCTTTTATCACTTTAATTTAAAACATGTGCCAACATGTGTGGCAATGCACAGGACCACGTGACGCATTGCAGTGGAAAAAAGTTCCCTTGGCAATCCATAAGTGCTGGAAACAGCGATATACAATGTTTTCTTCCCAAGGAGCTCTTGGGTTACTTAAAACCTCGATCCAGCTGGTGTGTAGTACAGAAGACTGTCGCATATCCAAACTCTATGGGACCTAACCCTGTTTTTATACATGAGATTTCTGGATATGTGAAGCATTTGCAAGAAATGGATGCAGTGTCAGCTATTTTAAGTTTGCATGTGTTTTAACAATTGTTAAGTGGAAGATAGTACACAAAAGTAAGGACTTGCATCTGCAGTAACAGTCGACTGACTACTGCAACATTGTTTTAGTGGTAACAACATGAGATTGCTGCAAAGTCATATATATACTTAGTAGAGTACAGTACTATTTACAAATAGTGTAGTAGCTAGTGAGGTGTAATTGATGAGACCCGAGAAGCCAGGTTATATACATGAGGGTGTACCAATCTGAAATATCAACAATTACCTGTACCTTCAGCCATTCTGTTCAGAGTTCAAGCTTATGCTGCTTTACAAATGCACATGATTTGAGCACATATACCTTGGCCACACCCACATTTTATAAATATTGGTATTCCCATGGCCTGACTGGCCTGAGTGGTTATTACACCCCAGATATATGAGGAGTAAGTATGTTTTGCACTTCTGTAATTGGTCCATGTGATATGGTGAATGGTGTGATTGACAGAGATATAATGCAGTGATGTGGATGACCTCGGGTGTGATTGGACTAGCAGAGAAGACAAAAACTGAGCTAAGCCAATAAAAAAAATCTGTAAAACTCAAAAACTTGGAGAAAAGAAGAGAGAACTCTCAATGAACTCTCAGTTGACATAATAACATTACAATAACCTTCTCAATAATCAACCTGACTGTCTCAACATTTCAACTAGATGCTCTGGCTTTCATCAGGAACAGAGCATCTAGTCATAATGTGGAGGGAGTACAATTTCAAGTTGAATATTGAGAAGTGTATTGTAAAGAAGAGATAATTAGTCCGGAATGTTCAATGTATGGCTGTATGTGTGGATAGGAACTAGGGCTGGATCTGGGCCTAGGCTAGCAGGGAGTTATGTGTTTGGGGTATGGATATGGGCATGTCTGATGTTGGGACAGGTATAGACCTCTGGACTAAGGCCACGACTAGAGGTATGTGGGTGTCTAACATTGAGACTAGGATTAATGGTATATTTTGTTTGCAGAAGTGTTTGCAGAAGTGTAGAACTTCTTCTTTAAAATAATTGCCATTGCCATTTTGAACATTCTCTTTCTGGCTGATCCTTCAGTTTCTGGAAGCTCACATTTTGAGGAAAGCTGCACTGGTACCAGCAAACACTACTTGCTCTTCTTTCATGGTGTGTCTCAGAAATCCAGTTCTTTCTTATTCTGACTCATAGATTAGCTCCTTCTTTGTCTGACTTATAAGATTTGCTTATTCTTCATGTGGCTCATGTAACAGAAAGACTCACTGCAAGTTTGGACTGTTCTCATGGCAGCTTCATCAGGAAAGGCAGTATTTGCCCGATGGTGACCTCACAAATTTTAGGTTGAGATGCCTCCCTATGGTACAAGTAACTTTGGAAAGGATACGACTCCCTGCCATGTAGTGTCAAATGAGAACTCAAACAATGTGTAGTAGTTATGTAAATCTAATTAGGAAATCCCCTATTCCTCAGGTGTGTAGGAAGCACTTCTGAAGTGCAGTAGCCCAACATCACTGCACCTATTTTGATTGAAATCAGTTGTGGTCAATTAGTAATTAATCTTTGACTTATTGTTTTCAGTTAGAGCACTCAACAAACTAACATCAAAGTTCTAAATCACTTGGCAGAAATTTGCCAAATATTGTTTCTCTGTGACTTGAACTCCAATTGAATGCATTCCCAAGATCCATCAAGTTTAACTTGTCAGTGTGCTCCTTAGCATTTAAAGCATCATGACATTGTTCTATCTCATTGTCGCTCATAAATAACTCTTGATACGACACAATGAGCTGAAGGAGGGTCCACTTGAGGCATTTGTAGCAGGCATGATAAGTATCAATGAAGCCAGTTTGCACACTTCACACCATAGTGCTCTTTGTGTAGTTGAGAGACTCCTTAAGTACTTCAATACTGTACCATGAGAGGTTGCTATACATCACTTTCAGGTGCATTTACAGTTGGGTAAAGTGATAGTTGACCTCGTAGAAGTCTGTGATGAACTTTAATTCTCTGGTTGGAGTTTTTTTGATGAATTTAATTACCAACTCTTCACTAATATCAAAATCATAATATCTAGCCAAGTACTTTATCATAGACTCATTCATTAGCCTCCGAGTACCGAATCTTTGTCAAAATTTTCTTTGTTATGCACCTTTCTCAAGAAGATCCTCTAGCTTGCAGTACACTTTGTAGCAGGGTTGATCAAAGCATGCCTTTATGCTAGGTATGACAAGATCCAGAGGTTCAAAGTAGATTGCTCTGTAAAATGATCTGATGTCAGTGGGGAAGTCTCCTACAGCTGAGCCATCTTCAGATTTTCTTGTCTCCATGGTAGTACTGTATATTCCACTTCACAATCGGTGGCCATTTTTTGTGACTTTGAACCAGAGATGATTGAAGTCTGCATCAGATGGAATCAACTGCAATGTGGTGACAGTCATACATGTTACCTTCTTCCCTTCAGCTGCAGACATTTGAAGAGATTGGAAGGTCTTGTTTATGTTGTCGATGTGTCTCAAGACTAATTCTCCTAGCACTAAATTGAATCATGCTTGATGACACACCTATGATCCTGGCTCGTATTTCTGTCTCCTTGACTACATCAAGTGATTCATCCCAAACTACTTAGAAGTTCTCAATGATGCTGTATAGAGCTTGTGCATCTTGTTGGACAAAGAACTTGAATACCTGAAGTCAAGTCTGGTAATTGTTGACTTAGATTTTGGAGCATGGCATCATGCCAAGAAGATTTCTTGATTAGCTTCACAATCTTGTATGATGTGTCCAAAACATCCCTCATCACTTTGCAAGCGTTCAAGCATCAGAGCATGCCCATAGCAATGAGTGTAGAGTGCTCTCAGTTTTTCATCAATATCAGTTTGGCTAGCCCACCATGTGCTCCCGACATAGATGCAGCACTATCGTAACACTATACCCTGAGTTTTGTTATGGAAAGACTCATTCGAAGCAGGGCATAATGTATCACCCTAGTTCACTATCCATCCATCGGAAACAGATAACAACTTGCTCCTTGTTAAGAGGTATCTATAGTATCATCTACCATAATATTCCAGAAATGTGCTGATCATATTGAAGCAATCACCTGTCGAAAGACCTACAGAGCCATCTCTTCAGCATTTCATTCTATGTCAGGGGCCACGTATCGGTCTGTCCACCCATGATTCGTTTGTCATCATAAGTTGAAGTCTACAGCTATAGAATTTTTGTAATCCTACGACACGCAAATGCAAATTTAGCCACTTTTTTTTTAACTTGTGTCCTAAGAACAACAATTAATTCTCTCTAGCCTTAGAACTGCAGTCAGAGCTTTTCAGAATAGCAAACAAGCTACACTATGGCACTGACCTGAGCACATTGTCAATTGACATGAGTTCTAACAGCAAGGCCAACAGGAGCATTCCAGCACTCTTGATCACACTTGGCATCTATGTAATATTTAGGTGGTATTCAGAAACCCTTGTAGTCAAAGTGGCCTTTATTATATTGTGCTGGTCATGTGCATGGGACGGGTAACTGGTCATGCAAAATTTGCACATTCAGCTACATTCCAACCCTCTACAAGGTTACCAGAAGATTACTGTTTTCACAGGCTACTCACCATTTACCAAAATTAATGCAACTATTATTTCTAGTTATCTGATTAGAGATCATTTTGACAAAAAAATCTAGCTTCTGGTTCTCCCATTCCAAGCACTAGTATCTAATTCTGCAAGGCAATGTTCTGACACTCTGCAGTAAATATGTATGATTACGTACATAGGTGGTGAAACAGGTCCAGCGGGTTCCACTGCTTGTGCATTGGTCAGACCATTTATATCAGCTCTGATTGACCACCATAAACTCCAAAGGGCTTGAACAAAGAGTAATAATAATGATAATAATTAATAAAGAAATAAGATCCATATGCACTGAAAGCCTAGGGGGGGTGGGGGGGGGGGGGGGGGGGGGGGGGGGGGATTAAATAAAACAATTCTATAGCTGATGTTGTAGGAAGCTAGATTAGTTAGATCATTGTTGTTTTTGTCTTTATATCAGGTTGCACTGTTTACTGAGTGCCTCCACTTCCCTTGATATCAGTAAAGTGTGCTCGCACTCTCTATATTGGTTCAACCAACTATTTTTAACAGGCTCTTATGATTATCATTAACTTTATGTCTAGAACACTGATAAACACTGTCATCAAGAACCTAGAACTTGAGTTACATAATATATATATATTATTATGTCCGCAATAGTGATCAAACTAAAACCTGACAAGTCTGCCAGTAGCTGTGATCCTGATTATATTCTTACGATTAATTAAGAGTGAACATAATATATATTATATGTATTTGTACATGTGATCCAGGCAATGCTGTGGGGGAAACATCAGTTATATTCACAGGACAGACTACTTCTCTTGACTGGAAAAATTACGGCTTCAAACTACACTTTGAGGACGGTCATCTTCCTTCTGGTGTCACGAAGTGCACTTTCCATGTCTCTGCATTTGTATCTGGCAAATTTGTGTTTCCTTACTATCATGAGCGTGTGAGTGGAATATACCAGATAGACTGTCGCCAAGAACTTAACACTCCAGTCACCATCACGATCCAGCATTGTGTGACAAAAGTTCACAAACACCGCCTGTCCTTTGCCTGCTGCTCAGATACCAAACCTCCATTCCAATACCACATCGTTGAAGGCGGTCACTTCACTTCCACTTGGGGAGAACTTCGTGTTAAGAAGTTTTCATTCTATACAATCGTGTGTAAACTTTACGAATATAGTGCAAGTTTTTTCTTTTCTCAGCCTGAGAAGTCATACTTGGTTTCCATGTATAGAAGGAGTCTGTCCAGCAGTCCCTCTTGCAGTTCTGCCAGTTGGAATCTGTTCTTTTCTGCGGTAGAAGATCTTGACCTTTATCAAACCAAGGTAGAGGAGTACTTTGAAAAGCAAATGAAGCTTGGCAAAGAAGCTCAACCCATTGTACAAGAGGTTGTTCGATTCAAGGAAAATGAGAAGAGTATTGAGTTGGATATTCCAGAGGATGAAGCCGATCAACACACTGGGTGGCATTTAATACCTCAGGTACATCCTTCCATCAGTAAATATGATATTGATCATTATAAATGTGAAAGTCGTCGTCCTCCTCTCCGCCAACTATTGCTGACCTCAAGCAATCCTCAATCAGACTGGACTTATAAATTCCATCTTAAGGGTGTGGAAGGTCCAAAGAACTTCATGATAGTACACCAGCCAGTCCCCACAGGTATGTAATATATTGTTGATTGTGTGTGTTGAGGTGAAAGTTTGACACCTGCAACACGTATACTTACAATGTCTATTGCAAGTACACAACATTCAAAGGAGTCAATCACACACGCAAGCAAGACTATCACATCTTTACTACTTTAATGGGTGGGTGGGGGGGTGGAATTTAGGTCAAAAAATAAAATAAAATGAGTGTCCCTACATTGGAGTTTCCTAACTTGCACATGAATCAGAGTTATTGATTTATATAAGGTCTTTAACTAATATATGTGATGTAACATCCAAAGTCAGGCCCCTCAACCTCTCTAAACAATGGGGCATACATTGCCATAAACAACTGATACTTTTTGCGATAGTTGTTACTTGGTTTAGTGTTGCCATGAGCTCCATATGGACCTGATTATGCTGAGTGTGTTTAGCCATGCAGACTTTTAGTATCAATAATTTCAGCCCTCATAGGAATTGTATTATGATCCCAAGAGTCCATCAGCACAGCTATCTTGTTTGTATGGTGAACTTTCTTACACAGTGCTATAAAGGCTAGAAACTTGTTCTGGACCTTAGAATCTACATATATAACAGTTGGATTTCCTCACAACTATAGCTTCCACATTCTCCATTCTCTCCTCATTAATCTTTCACTTGCCACCCGTCATCATTGTCTTACTTTACTCACTATTGAACCTAAATCTATACTTCAATGCAAACATTCCCACTACATCCAATATCACTTGTTACTGCACCTGATCTCTAGCTAATTATAATTATCATAAGCATATATATAGCAACCAACCACACCTTGTTCCTTGCACTTAAATCCAACCCTTTTTCCTCCAAATCCTTCAAAATCCCATCACATAATTATACAGACCTGGTGACAAAGAACAACCCTGTTTCAGCCCTGCCTCATCTAAAACCACCTAGAACCCACCCAATAAAACACTCAGGCAACTTGGTCATACAAGTCTTTGCACACATTGACAATTTCTTGAACACCATACCTTTTTCATCTTCATCCACAATCCTCTCCACATTGTAGCATATCCTTGCTTGCATCTAGACCTGCAAGAAATAACTCCCGTCCCTGTGATGTCATAATGTCACACACACACACTCCCCTCAACACTCACATCCTCTCTCTGGCCTGACCTTCTGTTAATATATGATTCTCTATACCCTTACTAAGCTACCTCCCAACACCCTTGTCGTCACTTTTCCAGCCACTCACCATCATGACCAGGATCCTTCCCCCTTTTCAACTCTTTCTCAATAATGTACATCTCCTGGAACCCAACCCACTAATCATCCAGTTCACCTCTTTAGCAGTAGATTCTAGGTTTTCAATTGGAACACACTCCCCTGACCTTGACACTCCCCCTAATCCTTCCCAACTGCTTAGGGAAAACCTCTATTATTTCCTTCCTCTTCTCTACTTCAACCACGTCTTCCTCTTTTACTCGATTATTTCTTCTTCCCTTCAATTCTTCCCAGCTAGTCCTCCATTGATCATCAGTATTTTGTATTGTAGCCTTCCTCAGTCTATTCTTATTCACACCTCTTACATTCCTCCACATTGTTGTATAGAGTAACTCATTATTGTTATTTTTGTTATTCTTGCAGTTCCTATTACGGAGTCTAATGGTGAGTCAGTAAAACTTATCAATTTCTATATCATTAACTTATGTCGCCTAACACTCAAATTATCTTGGAAGCCACAATTGCTTACACACACCATCTCAATATATTTAAAAGGACTGTCATCATTAGTCCAGTTTAAATTTCATATGAACATGATCCTGTCACTCCATTTTTCATTTAGCTTGCAATTATTATAGCTTAGAGCTACTAGTATCCAGTTCTGTTAGATTCCATTCAATTTAAAAATTATATAATTTACTGCAGCTGCTGGTGGGTCAGGTGATGATCAATCTGGTGGTAAGTGTAAAAACCAGTAAATTAATTAGCACCATATGCTTACTTGTGTTACATCTGTTTGTTCTTGTGCATGGACCTGTTTCATTCTAAGTGCATGGCTCATTGTCATAAGCAATATTTTAAGTTTACCAAAAAAAATTTGGTCCTGTTCACAGACCCATAATTGCCCCCTTACTTCCTTCTCCCTAGGAATGTGCAGTATTAATCTCTGCTTTTAAAATTATTCCTCACAGTTTTCAAAGAGTTCCAGCTCGATAACGATCATTTCAATTTTAGTACTCGGCCGTGACGATCATTTCCATTTTAGTAAATGTGTCCATAGCTAGAGTATGTTGATGAATAGAGTGGTTAGTCAGAATGAAACTTCACCTGATCCTAAGGAAGTGTCTCCATCGTGGGCTGGTGTGCTTCTCCCACTATTTTATTTATAACACTCACTCTTTCCCCCCAAATCTCAGTTCTCTTTGTTCTGCTGCTTCCTAAGTAGGCTTTGTCTTTTCTCTCTCTCTGTTTTTCTGAAGTCAATTTTTTTCGTTTTCCATTCTGGAAAATTAAACAGCTAGTTATTCTGCTTAAAAAGATGGAATCTGCAATCTGCAGCTGTGCAAGTAACTATGATTTTAGTATGCACATGCGCGCAAAAATCCGCTAAATCTGTGGGCTTTTGAGAGTGTTGTAGCAGCTTGCATTGTAGTTTTTCATTGGTGGACTTTCTTCTTTGGTCCTAGCCCAGAAAAATGCAGCTGCTAATAGAGCCAGCCACTGCAGGATGCAAGCATTATCATTTGCAAAATAATAAAGCTAAACTGAGCATTCATGGCAAAATACTGCTGCATCAGCACATCGTGCACATAGACATGCTTGTTATTTTGGGAAGGATTCCCTGTGAAAATGTTACTACTATCTAAAATCTAAGTACATATATAGCTATTTCTTTAAACATTTCAGTACAAAGCATATTCATACCTGTGTTTCCAGAGTAGACATATTGAGTATTAGATTCTAGTTCTGTTTTCTGCATAAGCAGCACAATTCACTTGCCAGGTGCAGCCAGAGCCAAGTTGTTTTCTGATAACAGTCCCAATTTAATAAGCCCACATTATTTAAGATGGGAGTTCCTATTTACAGTGAAAGTAAGGTACATGTATATACATACATAGATAGAAACATACATATATACATAGCTATGCCTTGGCAATATCAACTGTTCCATACAACTCCCTTGTGAGGGCTCTCTTCACTCACCAACTAGAAATGAATGCAGGGCATTGTGTGGCAAGCAAAGGTGAAATAAACAATCTATTTGAAATCCCTAGCTGCCAGCCTAATACTATACACTGATCTATAAATTATTGATGTCAACAAATTGGATAGTAATATTGAGAAGTAGCTAAGAGAAGTATATTACTCATAGTTGCTGAAAATGACAAAGTAGAAGAGTAGCTAGGTTAGTCAATGGATGAGGTGAGTGAATGATTTGACAGAGGCTGAAAGAGGAATTCGTTTATAAACTCCTGGCTAGGATAAGCCTAAAACATGCAGCCAATATGTGAAGCACTTTGTAAGAAGCTTAGAGTTAACAGAGGAGAGGCTGGGTAGAGAGTCGAGATGGCTGAGGTGGCCTCTCTAGGGTGAAGAAAGCTGGAGAAAAGAAGAGAGTAAAATAAACTACTATGAATGGGTACTAGAGGGATTGGAGGAAGGCAGGTTGATCATTTTGCTAGTAGATATGCTGAGGAATGTTGAGTGATTAGGTTGGTCGCATGAGAACCTGAATAAGTATGAGCAGAAGCTGAAACAAAAGTTTGGGTCAGAAGAGTCAAAGAGGAAGTTGAAGGAAAAGAACAAGATTGATTGGGCTGATGAAGCAGAGAGCAAGAGCAGTTTGAGGTTAATTGTAAGGTAGACAGGAATGTGAGGTCCATGGAAGGCTTTGTAAGCATAATTTGATGCTGTTCTAGCTAGAGAGAGAGGGTTCCAACAATGGTTTCATCATTGTCAGACAAAGAACAAGCAGTGGATATCTTCTGAGGTAGCTACATATTTGATGGTGATGTTCCTTCACAACACTCACTTTGCATGGATCTTTGTATTCTAAACATCCCCAAATATTTCCTCTCATAATTATGAGTAGCTACAATCTTCCTCATAGACTCAAGATGACTCACAGATATGCCTAATGCTAGACATAACAACACTTTCCATCACACATGACAATCAACTAAATATAATTTCTAAACCAGTTAATATCACCCCACCCAATAATCTGCCACATTTTCCAGATGCAAGATATTAGATGTAGTATATGTGTATGTGTTCTCTTTAGCATATTAGTAATGTAATCTTTGATGTTAAAGTGCCCCATTTTTTTAGGTCTCCACTGGTGATTAGTACTGATTAATGATATTCGAGTTGTTAATTGTCACATGCAGATAATATGTATGGCAGTGTTCACCAGGGTCGATGATGTGATGGAGAATGCTGTGTTTATGCCTCCTACATCAGTGACACATCTGGGGCTATAGGAAACATTGTTACTAGCATTTCATTAGAAATAAGCTGTTTCTGTAGGTCTTCTTTGTGCTGCTTGATGATGAGTTACAACACAGTCCATTCTGAATGGATTTCATCCAATGAAATCAAAGCACGTTTTGTAAACTTTTCATCTTCAACAGATTTAGGAACCATTTCTTTACCATAATGGCCAACCACCGTATCTTTTCCATGTGTGCACAATCAGGTCAATCAAATTTTGGAAGCTTCCTAAAATCAAAGCTGCTAAAGGATGATACTACACCTTGAGTGCAAAAATAGCTTTTGATGTTGCTTGTCAAGTCATTATGAAATGGTTTAGCTACTTTTTCCCAGAAGCATATAACATTTTCTATTGTAACTTTCATTTCAGTAGCTGCCTCTAGATCCTCACCATCATCCAACAGCTGCAAGACCTAGTTTGCTACAGGATTTGCAGCAACATTCAGTGTTAGTAGTGTAAACTCAACCAGGCTTGATATTGCAGTCAAATCAATTAGACCTTCTCAACTTAGTTACTTGAGGTAAAGCATAATCTAACAAAAAGATCTGCCACAGTTAAATGCTTGGAGAGGGCTTTATCTGGCCCTGGAGCTTCTGTCTCATTTGTTGTTCAGTATATTTTGTTAAGGGTGACTACTGTGGCACTGCTTTTACACACTATTCATGTGTTATCTAGTGGGTATCTGAAGGGTTTTAATCTCAGGCATATCGAGTAGTCACTGAATCTAGTCACTGAATCTCTTCTAGTGACTCACTTCTTTTAGGGAAATAGTGGAAAAATTTGCATAGTGATGTCAAATACATGCTTAATTTCTAGAGTAGAGTTAGTTTGAACACAAGCAAGTTGAAGCATCTGGCATTGGCACTGCACAAACAATGCATGAGGAGAATTCTTCTTTGGTACTACTCTGAACTCCACTTTTTTTCCACGGGAAGTTGTTGCCCCATTAACCCCCATGCCCACAAGCTTGCTGACTGGTATATTATTCCACTATAAGAAATCAACCAGAGCGGACTGTATAGTGCTGGCATCAGTCTTCTTTAAAGTGATGATGATATTCATGAAGTGCTCTACTATTACTCCCTTTTCAGACAAACAACAGATGATAGAAGTTGTTCTACTGTAGTAATGTCTGTACACTCATCAGCCATTAAATTATCAAACTCTGCTCCATGAATACACTCAAGAGGAGTTCCTCAATCCACTGGCGAATTGCTGACATAAATTCTCCAATAGCATCTTTTGATGTGTATTTAGAATTTTTCAGCGCTCTCGACTGGTTTATAGGTTTTCACCTATCTTAAAATTAAGCCATGAAAGTTGGTAGTATCAGCAATATGTGGCCATGCTTATCTTCCTCTCCTATATTCTGCAGTTGTTGAACTAGCTCCCTCCTCCTCTGCTCTGGAACTTGCTGATTCTACTTCACAAGACTGCACATGAACATCACTATGGGAGTGAGCTCGCTTTTTTCCCCGATTGAAGGCTTCGTTATCCATGCTCCTCCAGTTCTTTGGAGGGGTTGCCTTTTGCAGCATATCTTACAGAGCACCACATGATGGTCTTCACTGTGCTCAAGCCATGGAAACAAATCCTACCATTTCATGGTGTACATCCTGATACTCACAAGTGGACAAGACTTAGAGAGGCACTTTACAGAAGTAGCTGTAGATTGAGAGACATAATGCTTTTTAGGAAGTGGTGCTTCGGAGCAATCAGTCTCTGAGTTTTCTGATTCAAGTCACTAGCACTAGCATAAGGAGGTCTGATTCGAGTCACTAGCACTAGCATAAGGAGGTCTGATTCGAGTCACTAGCACTAGCATAAGGAGGTCTGATTCGAGTCACTAGCACTAGCATAAGGAGGTCTGATTCGAGTCACTAGCACTAGCATAAGGAGGTCTGATTCGAGTCACTAGCACTAGCATAAGGAGGTCTGATTCGAGTCACTAGCACTAGCATAAGGAGGTCTGATTCGAGTCACTAGCACTAGCATAAGGAGGTCTGATTCGAGTCACTAGCACTAGCATAAGGAGGTCTGATTCGAGTCACTAGCACTAGCATAAGGAGGTCTGATTCGAGTCACTAGTACTAGCATAAGGAGGTCTGATTCGAGTCACTAGCACTAGCATAAGGAGGTCTGATTCGAGTCACTAGCACTAGCATAAGGAGGTCTGATTCGAGTCACTAGCACTAGCATAAGGAGGTGGCCTTGGATTAGAAGAGCTCTGATCCAAATGAAAAACATATTTAGCTTTCTAAATACCCTTTAGCATCCATCTGTATACAGTTGATATAATCCTATTTTTATATTTGCCAAGTCAAGCTGAGTGAGCTGTCCATTTTGCCGAGATGACAAGTATAGTGACAAGTATAGAAAGTCATTTAATAACCACTTGAAATACACCCTTTTCAAGGAGTGGCTTTTTAATCACTGACCAAGTCAGCTACTCTGTCTGCCTCCTATTTCTCTCTATTCTAGTGTGGGTGTTGAATCACCGACTAGGCCAGCTACTCTGCCTGCTATTTCTCTCTATTCTAGAGTGGGTGTCGAATCACTGACTAGGCCAGCTACTCTGCCTGATATTTCTCTCTGAAATTACATCAGAATCATTCTAAGAAGACCTAGCCCCCCCCCCCCCTATGAAAACAAAAATCAAAAACAGATGACAGTGGGATGCCTCCAGGTGGAACACAAATAAATGTTTTCAGTAGACTTTCTAGGAATTACTGGGAGTGTTGAGGGGTTGCTAGGACCAGCTGATTAACATGGCAACCAGGAAAATGTGTAGGGCATGTAACCACAATTCTTAGGTTCTCTTTCTCTGACCCAAGCTTCCACCTCCCTTGGTATCAGCTCACATACACATTCTTCTTCCAGAACTTCTTGTAACTCTTGCATAGTAGCACAATGTCTTGTCCACAATAGGTCACGTCAATCCTTTTCCCAGCTACAGCGAAAGACTTTCCTCTCCTTCGTGTGCCCTCCTTGAATCTCTTTTAGTAAGTGAGTGGACCAATGCCATGTGCTTCCAGTATTGCATCCTTCATGGCATGGTAGTCCTTGGGTGTTTTGTCACTTGCTGCAACATACGCCTGGTAAAGTTTTCCAGTTCACTAATCCAACTGACTCAGCCAGTGCTCCTTTGGAACTCTGTGGGTGTTTGCAGATCTCTAAGAGGTATTGCTCAACATCGATGTTCCCTTCATCCATTCTTGGGACTGTTACCAACTGCTGATGCTTGATAGAATCCTCTGAGTCTTCTCGGTTTCTCCAACACCTAGATTCATCTCTCAGGCTTTTTCTGTCCATCACTCATCTCATCATCTGTTTGAAGCATTTATTTACTTCTCTTCCTTCCTCAGCACAAGTTTTCTCGGCCTCTTGCCTTAAGCTGCATAGTCTGCATCAACATCTCTAAGGTTACCTGGAATTGTGGTGCTGGACGATGCTGCGCTCTCCTCTTGTGAGATGCAGTATTGGCCACTATTTCTTTGTTGTCTTGTATTTATTCGTGAATGGACTCCTCCGCATTCTCAATGGCCTCATACTCGTGTTTGTCCCTTTCTCCCCCTCCTTCTTCTGAGGTAGAATACCTGCTCTCCTTGTATATAGTTCACTGACGAGTAGCCATCTTCCTAGAATCGATAGGTTGTGAAACCATTGATGAGAATTCCCTCATTTCCAATCGTGAGAGTTCTTCAGTACACCCAAGTTGTGTTGGTATTTCCAAAGTTCCTAGCTCCCACCAAATATGAGGGTTCTTTCTATGGGGGAAGTGGTGCATATGTTCCATCCAATCTATGAATCTGCCCAATCTATAGATTGCGCAGCACAATCTATGAATTCATAGATTGTGCTGCACAATCTATGAATGCCCATCTATTGCCTGCCAATCAATACACTTCAAAACATGGTAGCATATTAACACCCTTTGCAACAGAGAACAGAGAAAGTGATGATTGCAACTGAGAGTATAATGATGTAGAAAAAAGTGATACTGAGAAAAAGTTCCACATGGACTTGGCAGATAAAGACCTAAGTGACATGGCAAGTGTAGCTAGAGCCAAAAAAGATATAATGCACAGTTTGTAATACCCACGAACACTCGCACAACTGCTATAGTCCCCAAATGTAGAGAAACTTGCCTCACAAACAGCTCTTCTCCTTCTTCTCTTTTCATGGGAGTAGTGCGGGCTTTGTAAATTCCCGTCGACTATCCCATATTGTTTAGGTGGGTTTGGATATTTTACTTGCACACTAGCTCAGTATAACTAGTCGATAATAAGTAAGTACTGGTCGATATGTTCCATCCAATCTATGAATCTGTTGCCAAGGGTGTTAATATGATACCATGTTTTGAAGTGTATTGATTGGCAGGCAATAGATTGTCATTCATAGATTGTGCAGCACAATCTATAGATTGGATGCCAATATAGATTGGCATCTAATCTATGAATTCATAGATTGTGCTGCACAATCTATAGATAGGGCAGATTCATAGATTGGATGGAACATATATATATAGAGAGAGAGTGTGTCAGGCTATTGTACAGGTAGCACAGAGGCCACTGCTCAGGATAAAGATTCAATTGTTTACATACAACAGACAACAACTTAGTCAGCAACCAAACCAATTCTCTCTAGCTAGAGACCCTCATCACATGATCCAACCCACCACAATACAAACCACAACACAAGCCACAACACAAAACATACCTAATAAGGTGCTAAAGTCCACATGGGAGGAACATAAAACATCAATTAATTTAATGCCTCCTCACACTCATAGTTTATTGGGAGCCACCTTTTGTAGACTTCATAGAGTGGCCCCGCCCTACCGGCACAGTCTGGGCCAAACTCCAGTAATAGATGGTGCTACCTTAGAAGGCTCGAAGCCCCTTCTTGTCATGTGGTCGTCTATATTCCCTGATGGCCTTAACTCTTGCCTCGGGAACCTTAATTTTCCCCAGTCCTACCTCATAGCCTAGTTATGTCAAGGGCATGGGCACCCCCACTCACATTTAGTAGGGCTCACTGTAAGGCCTGCCTGCCCCAAGGGGACCTAGCATGGCTCTAATGTGCCACACATGCTCCTTCCAGGACTTGGAGTAGATGAGCACATCATGTATATATGTGCTGGAGAAGCTGGCCTGCCCCTCCAGCGCTTGATCCATACAGTGCTGAATGGTGGCAGTGCATTCTTTAGGATGAAAGGCATGCGTGTAAAAGCATATTTGTTAGATTTGCCCCAGGGGGTACAAAATGCTATCTTAGACTTGCTCTTATCCTCCATCTGCTGCCTGGCAAGCACCCAAACCTCCTCTGACCCATCGGCTTAGTTAGGGAGGGGCTCGTCTCTAGCCTTGATGTCATCCTTCTCTAAGCCCATAAGGTGATCTGTCTCAACCGGATCGGCCCAAGGTTCATTATCTTCCACCTCTGCTTCCATAATTCCTGCCTCACCACCAGCTTCAATAACATTACCATTTCCTCGTCTTTCCTTTCCTCCTTCGCCACTGCCTACTGCTGCCCTTTCCTACAGCTGAGGATGACTACGGCCTGCCTCTGTGGTGGCTCTCTCAACTGGGCCTGCTGCCAAAGAAAGTGAACTCTACTGATCAACTGTGGGCTGCCTGGGTTTTTGTTTGCCACTCTTCCCGTTACAGCTACTGCCGGCAGTTACTACCACCATTGGGGATTTGGATACTGCCCCATCCTTAGCGTCTGCTACAAGGTCTTCTGCCCTTTCTCTTTCCTGGGCCTGGCTCTAAGCCCTCGCAATGGCCCTAGCCTTGGTGTGTACACAGACATATGATCATTATTAGGCTTCCTTCCTAATAACAATGACCTAGTCACAGGATGGTCTGTGCCCAGTAAAATATCCGGGCCATCATCCCTCAAGACAACAACTTGGAGGGTCGGTACTACTCCTTCCACAGCCACTTCCACCTTGGCCTCCCTTAAATAGGTAACGGACATGTCTGCTAAAGTATCTTGTACTTGGCCACCAGTGTACTGATGTGCATCAAACCTGTTTGCCCCAATGTCCAAGATAAACAGACACTCAATACCGTTGACCTTGCCCGTTGCCTTAAGGCTGGTTCACAACACGACGCTGGCTGAGCGTTACATTGCATTGAATGTTGTCAATTGACCTTTGATCTGAACCACCGTCGACATGCGATGTTCTGATTGGTCTGACACTGCGTTTCAGATGCTGGATTAGAAAGAAGTTCTAAACCAGCGTCTGAAATGCAGCGTCGGACCAATCAGTGCCCGTCTTTGTTGAGCCTGATTCAAAGGTCAATTGATTCCAATCAACGCAATGCTCGGCCAGCGTTGTGTTGTGAACCAGCCTTTACTCTCTGGCAAACATGGGCCTGGGGAGTTTCTGGGCATTCGTTTCTGTAGTGCCTCATTTTTTCTGACAGTTAAAACAAGTTATTGAGCTTCTATAGGACTACTAAATCCATCTCTCGACCGACTACACATTTGGCTACCCCAACCCTGCCCCAAAGGCCTGCCCCCCTCTGCCTCTACTACTGAGTGACTTACCTTCGCTGTTGATTGGGTTGGGCTACTCCTTGGCTCCTCCATTAGATCCTCCTTCTGTTCCTTCATGTCACCTCCTAGTGGAGTACTGTGTCAGATTCGGGTCATTCTCCTGAGCATTTTCCTCCTCGCATAGAGATCCTTTGACTCCCAGAGTTGCTTTATTATGTCGATTTGTCGAAAGGTTGATTCTGACTTTCCGTTAGTAACATCAGTGTTTCTTCGGACAAGTGTTGGGTGAGGAACCCATTGAAAATTTCATTTATGGCTTCCTTTGGAGTTTTTACTAGCCTGTTCAAGGCCCTCAAGGCCTCCCTCAACAATGTCACTTGTCCTTCTTCAACGCTAGGCTTAGACAGTCAAAATAATCGCCTGGCTTGTTCTAGAGTAGCTCCCAGTTGGTTGAGCATCGCTGCCTTGAAGTGCGAGTAAGACATCCCAGCTTCCGGCACAATCTCCTGTACTGCCAGTAGTGCCTTTCCTGGCAGCTGCTTCCTGATAATTCCGACCCAATCATCGCTGGGGACCCTGGCCTTGTTCATTGCTAGTTCGAAATTGTCAATGTAGGCCTCAGGATCAGTGAGATCATCCCACGTCTTCAAATTTTGACGTGCTGCATGCCCCTCCTTATTGAGGTACATCTCCACGGGTCTAGCTCCAGCCTCTTGACTTCGAATTGATGTCGTTCCACCTCTTTAGCCACCCTTTCCTTCTCCCTTACCCTTGGACTGCTAACTATCGGAGCTAGTGATATTGTGTGTGCAGTGGAACCTCCCCTATCCTTGTGTTCCTAACTATGGTAGCTAGTAATATTGTGTGTGCGGTGGAACCTCCCTTACTCTTGGGCTCCTAACTACTCTTTGTGGCACTTTTTCTACCAGCCTTTTCTATAGAAATTAAGTTTAGTAATGGGGGTGTGAACAGTGCGTGCTATAGCATAATTATTATAACCACAGAATCAATGCATTGTTGCCATAGTGTTGGATTTTATCGAAACTGTTTGGATTTTTTACCATTGACATTTCATGCATATCAGACCATGTGCAGCCTATTTCTAAACCACTCTCTGTGGTATAAGCTGGGTGTGGTCATTTGGTGGTCACCTGGTCTGTGCATGAATATTTATGTGGTCACTTGGTCTTCCTGCACAGTCCTGTGTTATTATGTGGTCTCCTCGTCTGTGCAGGAATATTCCTGCACTGTCCTGTGTTCAGCCAGGTCTGTGCAGGATTATGCCTGCAGAGCCAGAACCTTTTGATCTATGTGCATGCTCATGCATGAGCTATCTGGTTGGGTATTTAAAGCCTGATTTGTGCAAGAGTTAGAATCTTTCACAGTGAGTGTCAGAGAGAGTTAGCTATGGCATCTTCAGAACCCAGTACTTCAAGGTTACCAGAAGAAGATTCTTTAGATATGGATTCTAACTCTGATAATGAGGTTTCACAAATTGACATTGACAGTCAAATCTCTGTATCTATCAGGTCTTCTAAGTCTGCCAAAAAAGTGATTGTGTGTCTATCGTAGACAGTATACAAAGACTTTCCCATGGGCCTCAACTTTGAGAAAGGGATTTTCTTTTGCCTTCTGTATGAAGTGCTCTTGTGATATAAACCTTGGAAGATGTGGTACTAGAGATCTCAGGAGACATCAGGAAACGAAATTACACAAACACTCAGAAAAAGATGGTGTGGGTGTACTGCCTCTACAGTCCTACTTTGGGCCAATAAGAGAGGAGTCTGTAATCCGTGCAGAAGTACTCTTTGCATATTTCCTTGGAGAGCACCATCTTGCCTTTCAATTGGGAGATCATTGGACCAAACTATTCAAGTTGATGTTTCCTGATTTTTCTATTGCTAAAGACTTTAAGTGCAGTCGTAGTAAAGCAACAGCTTTGTTGAAAGTTATTGCGCAGGATTGTTCGAAAACTATTTCCACAGCAGTTAGAGAGACTAAATACTTCAGCCTCCAAACTGATGGGACAACTGATATTACCGTTACACAACAAGCTGCTATTAGGCTTCGATTCTTCGATAACACCCAAGGACAGGTGAGATGTGTCTTCTTTACCCTAGAGAGTGTAGAGAGAGCAACTGCAGAGCTGCTATTTAATGCAATCGATAAGCATTTTTAAGAAACCACCACCCTCCTTTATGATAATCTTGTCGGATTAGGTACAGATGGGACCAATGTAATGTTGGGAGCACGAAATTTAGTGATGTCACGGTTACGATATAAGCAACCAGCTCTACATTGTGATTGTCACATAGCAGCACTAATAGCAAATGAGGCCTGCAAAGTCTTGCCTGATGAATTGGAAGATCTGACAACTGATGTATGGTATTATTTCCAGAAGAGCCCAAGGAGGCTGCGACAGTTTGAAGAATTTCAGAGTTTTGTGGAATGCAAGCCACACAAGTTGTTAAAAGCATGCCAAACACGATGGCTCAGCCTTGAAGTTTGTGTAAATCTTCTTATCGAGTAATATGAAGCCTTACTCTCATACTTTCGAAGTACTGAGGATAAGCAGGCATTAGTGAGAAGATTAAAAAGTGTACTTGAAAAGCCTCTGACCAAAGCTTACTTGCTCTTTCTATGTCCTGCATTACCAATTGTTAATAATTTCAACAGGTACATGCAGCAGCAATCTCCAATTCTTCATGTTCTCTACCAAGAGCTCGATGGCTTAATACGAACATTTCTCTTGCGGTTGATTAATTCTGAGTATGTGTGTGCTGCTGAACATGTTTCACAAGTGTGTATTGATAACTCAGAAGAGTATCTCCCTTTACACGAAGTTTTCGTATGTCACAACACACTATCATACCTTGAAAAAGAGGATGGATTATCATCTGAAGATGTGAGAAAATTTCGGGAGATTATCCACGCTTGGTGGATTGCTGCAGCCAAGGGAGCTGTCAAACGAATACCTATGAGTCACTAGTTACTCTCCAATCTCGAATGGCTTCAACCAGACTTACAACAATACAGTATGGCTGGTCAGGTGCTTGCTGCAGCAGAGTGTGTTCCTTAGGTAGTTCAAATTTCTGCACGTCGCCATTACCTCCTAAAGTCACGGGCATCACAGAGGTGGATAAGTATTGGCATGCTATCAACCAAATCAAAGACTTCTTGGAAACTGAGTATCGCTACTCCACATTGGCAAAACTCGCAAAAGCCATTCTAGTTATGCCCCATGGCAATGCTGATACCGAACGTTTATTCTGCCACATTGGTCTCAACAAAACGAAGCACAGAAACAGACTAGGAATTTCTACATTAAATTCACTTTTAACATTGCAATTCAATGTTCCTAAAAAATGCTATGAAATTAAACCGAACACTGAAAAATTAAAGACATGTGTAGATGCTAAGAACACACTATGTTATTTCTCATGAAATTGTTGTTTGGATTTTGTTGGATTTTTTGTTGCCAAAATTTTTTGATAACACAGGCGAGTAATTTGGAAATTACCAAAAAAATTATGGCAACACTGCAAGTCTGCCAGAGTAGCCTTGTATAAACATTTAGAGCAGTGCCTCACTGCTGTGAAGAAGCTTCATTAGACGCCAACAAGAGATTTAATTAATGGTTGCAGTTGGTGCACAAGGATTGCTTCCCCCAAGGAAGGCAGCTATGATTGTAGACAAACCCTCTCTGTTCTGGGTAGGGTTTTAGCAAGCCATGAAATTCCTTAGTTTTTGTGGCTGAGACATCTGGCTGTGTATATTTGACACATGAGTTCCACTCATGCTGAAGTTGATTATCTGGTCATGGCCTCTCTGAAGGCAATAACCTTGTCTCTATATTCTATACCTATGTATCTATACCCTTGTCTCTATATCCTAGTTGTTACACCCTGGCCTCTATACCATTGTCTCTCTACCTGGTCTCTATACCCTCATCTCCATTCCGTGATCGTGTGTCTCCATACCCAGGTCTCTATACCTTATCTCTATAACCCAGTGTCTATACCCTGGTCTTTATACCCAGGTCTCTATATTGTTGTCTCTATACCCTGGTCTCTATATCCTGGCCTCTATATCCTGGTCTCTATTCCTTGTCTCTTTGTCCCAGGTCTCTATACTGTTGTCTCTATAACTTAGTCTCTATATCCTGTTTGCTATACCCTGGGTTCTATACCATAGTCTCCACACCCTCCCTATACCCACATTTCTATAACTTGGTTGTGGATCTCCATACCAAGGCCTCTATACCCTGATCTCTATACTCTGGTCTCTATACCCTGGTCTAGGCTCTATATCCTGGTATCTATACCTTGGTTTCTATACCCTGTTCTCTATTACCTGGTCTCTAAACCCTAGTTTCTATGCCCTGGTCTCTATGCCTGATCTCTATACCCTGGTCTCTATATCTATACTCTGATGCTCTAGCCTTCATCAGGAATAAATAGATGCTCTAGCCTTCATCAGGAATAAAGATAGATGCTCTAGCCTTCATTAATAATAAGCTAGATGCTCTAGCCTTCATCAGCAATAAGCTAGATGCTCTAGCCTTCATCAGGAATAAGTTAGCCTTCATCAGCAATAAGCTAGATGCTCTAGCCTTCATCAGCAATAATCTAGCCTTCATCAGCAATAAGCTAGATGCTCTAGCCTTCATCAGCAATAAGCTAGATGCTCAAGCCTTTATCAGGAATAAGGATGGATGCTCTAGCCTTCATCATGAATAAGCTAGTTGCTCTAGCCTTCATCAGCAATAAGCTATATGCTCTAGCCTCAGGAATAAGGATAGATGCTCTAGTTCATCAGGAATAAGCTATGTAGATGCTCTAGTTGATCAGGAATAAGCTATGTAGATGCTCTAGCTGTCATCAGCGATAAGCTATGTAGATGCTCTAGCTATCATCAGGAATAAGCTATGTAGATGCTCTAGCCTTCATCAGGAATAAGCTATGTAGATGCTCTAGCTGTCATGAGGGATAAGCTATGTAGATGCTCTAGCCTCAGGGTTAAGCTATGTAGATGCTCTAGCTGCCATTAGGGATAGCTGTCATCAGGGATAAGCTATGTAGATGCTCTAGCTGTCATCAGGGATAAGCTATGTAGATGCTCTAGCTGCCATCAGGGATAAGCTATGTAGATGCTCTAGCTGCCATCAGGAATAAGCTATGTAGATGCTCTAGCTGTCATCAGGGATAAGCTATGTAGATGCTCTAGCTGTCATCAGGGATAAGCTATGTAGAAGATGCTCCAGCTGTCATCAGGGATAAGCTATGTAGATGCTCTAGCTGTCATGAGGGATAAGCTATGTAGATGCTCTAGCTGCCAACAGGGATAAGCTATGTAGATGCTCTAGCTGTCATCAGGGATAAGCTATGTAGATGCTCTAGCTGTCATCAGGGATAAGCTATGTAGATGCTCTAGCTGTCATCAGGGATAAGCTATGTAGAAGATGCTCTAGCTGTCATCACGGATAAGCTATGTTGATGCTCTAGCTGTCATGAGGGATAAGCTATGTAGATGCTCTAGCTGCCATCAGGGATAAGCTATGTAGATGCTCTAGCTGTCATCAGGGATAAGCTATGTAGATGCTCTAGCTGTCATCAGGGATAAGCTATGTAGATGCTCTAGCTGTCATCAGGGATAAGCTATGTAGATGCTCTAGCTGCCATCAGGGATAAGCTATGTAGATGGTCTAGCTGTCATCAGGGATAAGCTATGTAGATGTTTTAGCTGTCATCAGGGATAAGGACATTTAGTAAGTTGTTGCAATGTTATGTCAACTGAGAGTTATTGAGAGTTTCTAGAATTACTTAATTTTTTAAACATAGTTTCAAATCTATTTGAGTTAGGCCATCCTAATCTCTTCTTCCTCTTGGAGCCTACTCTCAAATTGGCAACAATTTTTGGATAAGCAGCTACTGTAAAATAGTCTAATGTAGGTTTTAATATCTCTGTTAAGCGTCGATCAGGACTAATGCGTCGATCAGGACTTATGCCTCCTTACCAACTATTTCTTCCATTGGTGGCTAACTTTTAGATGTGATGTACGCGCACGACACTCTCCAGGCTCTTCTTTACACCAGTTCAAACATCTGTCATGATTCTAGCTAGCCTGCTACACACTCGTAGTGATCCATGCCCACACATGGACTGATTACATTTGTGCAGCATTGCTTGTTAAGTAGGTGTGGTGATAATTGCCCATATTCATGCCTACTGATGCTATAGATGCTCTACGTATGTAGCAACAAGTCCTACATCCTACAGTGCACTATTGCTTGTGGTTGGAGTTTTTCACATTAAAAAACGAGCATATATACACTGTTACCAAATTTTCCCCTTCCATCCCTCTGTCCTTTCCCCAAGTATTATTAAATTTCGGAGAAAGGGAGTGATCCTCCCATTGGCCCCATTTGGTGCCTCCCTTTTATTGTTGGTGTGATTGTGATTATTGTTGGTGTGATAATGTCAAAATTATTATGAAATTCAGCATATGATGAACGCATCGAATCATGTCACATGCAACTGATTAAGTGGATTGACCGGAAAGGTAAGGCACGAGAATTGCGGCTCAATAATGAGATGGCTCCTTATTGGAAAGACGTGGCCGCAAGAATAGGTGTGAGTACGATAAAGCTCATAGAAAGCAAGCATAAAAACGACCCCGAGGAGTGCTTGAGGGACATGATGGAGAAATGGATGAAAAATGCTCCAAAAATGAGGTGCCCATGCACATGGGGAGGGCTGTCCAAGGTGTTAATTGACGTGGAGCTAGGCGATGTCAGTAGGGATTTAAGAGGGGCACTTGGAGCTGACTTCAGCGAATTTAAGAACAACTTGGAGGAATTTGAAAGTGAGCTAGTGGTATTGTATTGTTGTTGTGTACAGTGGAATCACCCTTACCCTCGGACTCCTAACTATGGGAGCTAGTGTGCTGTGTTGTTGATGTGTTCAATGGAGCCTCTCTTACCCTTGGATATGGGAGCTAGTGGTAATGTGTTGTTTTGCATGCAGTCGAACCTTCCTTACCATTGGGTTCCTAACTTTGGTCACATTTGCTCCCAGCAGCTTCTTTCTAATTGAACTTTGCATGCTATAATATATTGGAACCCCCAAATCAGTTGCTCATCTACTTGTAATGTGGTGGTGAGTATTTACAATTACGTATAAATTGGTTTTCATTAACCTTTGATCGCCGACTGGATTTGTGGTTTGTTGTAATAATATATTTTTGAGCTGTAACGTTTCTTACAAATTTTTCCCCAAAACTCGTTAGAATGAAAATACAATACAATCAGCCGCAGTTTGGTTTAAAATATCAGCTCTGTTGAAGTTAGCAAACAAAATCTATGCAGAACTACAACGCTATATGTTTACAACATAACTTACACTAGAAATCCATCCAGCAGTTCCAGAAACAGTAGCAAAACCCGGGAAGAGCCTGTACACAAAGGCAGTTGCGATCATCAATAAAAATAAAAAATTATTAGTTTTTCCCTTGCCCTGTCCAACCCGAGACCAATTTTTTTATTTATAAAATAAACATTCTTAGCTCTATCTTTTTTGCATGAATAATGATTTCTAAATGATATTAATAGAATGGAAGTATATACAATGAGCTGTATGAGATATTAACTGCCAGAATTGAGGTAAGCCAACCAAAGAAATACAATAATTGCAACACTAGGTCATGCTCGCTTTATGAGAAATACATGGCAAAGAAATTCAGGAGTGCCTCTTTTCTTGACAGTGAATGGATCCAGTTTACTTTCGTGTAGGAAAAAGTGACCATGCAGCCTTCAGCAGAAAAGCTTTCACAAAATGCACCTAAGGCCTGGAAAGGATGGTCCAGCTGCATGGTGGTGTAGGATAATGTGTGTGTCTCTTGTGTGCGGATGTGTGTGTGTGGGGGGGGGGGGATGTGTGTGTGCATGCATGCATGCATACCATGCGTTATTCTCATGCACATATTATCCTACACCAACCTCCATTATTCATTATACCCAACCAGCACACCACCCAATATTAACTGTAATCATCTAAGAGTTCCCTGTACACACTCCATAAGGTTCTACACAAGTACATCTAATGCTCTTCCAACTTCAGAAGTAGAGGTATCCTCGTTCTCTCCAGCTTTCCTGTCAAGAAAATATCTCAATTGGTTGCAATTTTGATAATAATAACGATATTATGTCTATCAGTGCTCAAGCCCTCGGACACACACTGCAAACGTTTGTAATTGTATTTAGCTTTGACTTACCTATACACGTGTAGTCAAAAAGATAAGCTTGATGGCCTACACAGCCACATCTAATGCCAACCCAACTCCAGCCATACACACTTAGCAATATATATATACTGTTTTACTGCATTTTCCCCCTATTGCAGGTTTTAGTATTTCAAGTTCTGCTAGCACGTGAGAGATTTGTAACATAAATACTTAACTTTCTACCACTTTATATATGGTATTTTATGTTAGAAGCACGGACTTTGTACCATTACAATTCTTACAAACATGAACTTTGTAACCCATTTTATATTATATTAAAAGACAAACTTTGTACCCATTCTAGAAACATGAACTTTGTACCCATTGTTATTTTATATTATGCTATAATAAAATTTGGATTATATCCTGTGCTATTATATCCGTTTTTGCAGCGGAATTAAAGTTTGTGGTTTGTGAATTTGTTGGGATTCAGCAAACAATTCTTTCACTAAAATTTGTAACTTGTGAGCCTAAAGTCTTTTGCTTGTGTGTGTGTGTGGTAGTTGAGAAGCAGAGTCGCCTATGAAGCAGTTCTTGGCAGTTCTTGGCACAGTTAAACGATCACCACCAAACATTCCAGAGGTAAATACATACTATTCCTACAAACCTGTGTGGCCATCCTGATTTGTTTGTGGTTACTCTGGATGCTCAGGTGAGAGGGTACGTTATTGCAGTACTGACTGTTCGAGTGATCGACACTGCTATTGTACTGGCTGCTGCAGAAGAAATTGTTGCAGCCACTAACAACAGTTCTTCTACGGCTCATTAGTGTTCATCAAGGCATGGGCTAAGCCATTATTAGTATTATTACAAAGAGCGAGGTTTCTAACTCGGCTCAACTGGCTTTTGGACATACGTGCTGGAGTCATCATGAATGGCATCCCTCCTCTCAATTGGGATCAGACAGACATTCATCTTGTTCCTGTTAGTGCATGGACAATGAATAGAAAAGGGAAGAAATCAATTTCCATTTCTGGCCCTGATGACAAAAGTGAGATCACAGTGCTTCTAGCAGCAACACCTACTGGGGAAGAATTACTCATATTGTCTAGCAGGGCAAAACAGAAAAGTGCCACCAGCAATCACTGAGCTACTACAATGAGGTATGTAGGTAAAGTGCCGCTGCCAGTTCTCCAGAAAAAAAGGAAAGCCATCACTCATCCATGTCTCGCAATCTTCAATGTCTTCAGGGGCCAGCAAACTGCTGAATTTTATGAGCATCTCAAAAAGAACAGCATCCACCAGATAACTGTGTCCACTAATTTTACAGACAAGTTGCAACCTCTTGATCTTTCAGTCAACAAACCCCTTAAGATGAGGCAAACAAAAAATTCCCAGCTTGGTATACAGAGGCAGTTTACAAGCACTAGCGGTGGACTGCTATTAAGATTGACACTCGTACCGAGAATAAGAGTGCTTACTGACTCGTATGTTGGGGAGCTGGAGTCTAGGGTTGTTATTCAGAAAGTCTGGCACAAACGTGATGGACAATAGAACTCTCTTTTTTTAAGTCGTGCCAACACAGTGAATGCGTGTATAATGTGATGTGCACAATTGCATTAAAAAAAATTCGCAAATCGTAAACATTAAATTTGCAAACTCAAATTGTATATTTTAATTATCAAAAAAAAAAATCCTGCTATAAGGTACATTAGAAGTGCATGCCCTTTTACATCCTATTAGATATTAGAAGCATAATAACTTCGTATATATGCTGTATTGAATTGACCGACAAAAATATCAGAAACCAAAATGCATCCATGCAGCCCACAAAGTTTAGAAGTCCTTTTAACTACCTATCGTGTCCACCAAAGCAGCATAGGTAAGTGCATTTTTTTCATGAACAGTTAAGATACAAACTCAAGATGACTAGAAGGTATACACTTGTTAGCTGGCCTCTCGATTCCATAACATAAGTGTGTGAGGATGGATAGTAGGAAGAGAGATCGATTCCCAGTTCAGTTCCCAACTTTTCCAGTTCGAGATCCGATAATCTAACTATAAAACGAGATGAGGACCTGCCTTATTCTTCTATCTAAAATAGTTGACCGAGAGTTGGAGGGGTGAGGCAACCCAACTTCTCGGTCACTTTTGAGTAAACAACTGGTGGCCACATGTCTAAAATTACCAAATCGTAATGTTAATGGAGTTGTTGAGAGTTGATATTAGTCAACAGATGTGAAACAAGAATTTACCAATATAGAAAACAAACATTTATGAGACCTCTACCTATTGTTATAATTCACTCCAAACATAATGCCGTTATTGATCTTATATATTGGGGTTTGTTCTATAATATCTACTTGCCCCCCCCCCCATAATTTTATTAGCTGAAGACCTTCAACTGTTTAGTGCAACGACTACTTTATTTCCTGATTCAACAAAATGTACAAACATCAGTAAAAGTTTTTATCGTACTTTTACCCAAACCAGCAAATCAGGTACCTATTTATGAATACATAGGCACACGGGCCCATTATAGCAATAAAGAATAACATTATTGATTAGTATATACTGGTTTTATGCTTAGTAACTTCTACTTTTTGACTAAAATATAAGAAGAAGAATGAAATGCCAAAAAATGTCCACTTGTTCTACCTGTCTTGTTTGTTTGAGGTGGTTCTCTGTGACTTCGGTGGGCTTAGTTCGTACTCACGCACCCTTGAATTGCCACTTCTCTGGATTGAATCAGCGCCGGACTGCATGCCACGTGGTAAGGTTGGTCCACCCAATTTCTCTCCAGCAGCCTCTCCAAATGGTGAGCTGCCGCTTTCGGGGTTCGAGTTTATAGTCTAACATTCTAATCCTTACTGGATCCAGACTGATGATAGAGCATGCCACTAATAGTAGACCAGAGACCTTGCCCTTTCCAAGTTAGTTACCATAATTATTGGAAGGTGTGCTTTTCAGCAATTCTCAAAGTGAATGGGAGAGGCTTTTCCTCTCCACTTCAGAAGTCTACGAGTGCCCCCAAGGTATGGTTGGCATTGGTCCAGCATCTGCAGTTAATAAGCAGCTGAGAGAGGATGAAGATTTCCCTGCTCCGGGAAACCCCCTTAGGAAGAGTAGAGCTATTGCTCTGGATCTCTTGGAGTCACTGGGTCACTGCATGTCTGAGAAGCTGGCGGAGGTAGATTTTAAAGAAGCTGTTTGCTTGGCTTCTTCAGAGGTTTCCATGTCTGAGAGGTGTGATGGCACCTTTTCTGCAGAAGCACCCTTCTCCTCATTCGGATGCGTCCTTCCCACCTGATGTCTTTCCCTTGTCATTTACTGTTTCAGAAGGGGATGTTGCTCGAGCAATCAGATCCTTCTCCTGTTGGCTGGTGGTCCTGATGGTTTAAGACCACAATATCTGAAGGACATGCTGAAGCATCCAAATGAAGGCTCCTCCCTTCTCTCTGTCTTAGCTGCCTTCTCTTACATGGATCTAGAGGGTAGAATTCTTTCCTCTATATGTCCTTTGGGGGGAAGGGGGGGGGGGGGGGGGGGGGGGAAGGGGGGGGGAAGAAAGTGGAGGGGTGAGGGTTGCAGTCAGACCCATGGCAATAAGATGCACCTTTGTCAGCTAGTGGCCAAGGTAGCTGGGAACGTGGTCAACAAGGACATGGCATCCCTATTAGCACCCAGGCAGCTGAGTTTGGGGATTGGTTGGGGGGGGGGGGGAGGGGGAGGGGGGGAAGAAGAGCTGTTTGGCTATTATACTTTAGCTCATGTAATCTACCGTTTTGTTCATTCTGTGTACTCTTAACAATCCTCCTTGTTCTGTGGTGACAGGTCCTTGCGATCAGTCCAAAGAGGTGCTGCAGGGAGATCCTCTTGGCCCTCTTCTATTCTGTCTCCCACTCCATCGTAACAGTGCCCAGTTGTCCTCGTAGTTGTGTGTAATATTTTTAGATGAAATCACTCTGACAGGCTCAAAAGAAGATATAATTCATGATCTTGAGCTCATCAAACAAACAGAAAAAGATTGGGCTAATTTTTAACAACGACAAGTCTGAGATCATTTGAAAAACATTATGCTCTCTCCCTGGAGCTCACGTGGTTGATCCCTCTCATGTACGTCTCCTGGGTTCTCCTCTGGGTAGTTTGGATTATGTCTCTTCTCGGGAACAAAATCAGTGGTCTGGAGGTCATGGGGGACAGTCTCAGATTTGATTCTACTCAGGTTGCCTTAATCCTGCTGCATAATTCATTTTCTATCCCAAAGCTTCTATACACCCTCAGGACTTCTCCATATTTTCTCTCTCCTGCCTTGATAGATTATGATAAGAGTCTCAAGTCAACTACGAGTGGTATTACTAACATTAATTTCTCTAAGGACGTCCATTTTTGGTTGCAGGCCACTCTCCCTGCTGGGATAGGGGGTCTTGGAATCAGGAATGTAGTGTAGCTTGCTCCCTCTGCCTTCTTGGCCTTAGCTGCTCACATTGTTTCACTCCCTGTCCCTTTTGTGGATGATGCCCTTACAGCATGGTCTATGGATCACGGCAACCCCCCACCATCTGGTCTTGTGGTGTGCTTCCAAAAGTCCTGGGATGTGTGCATGGTTGGTCGCCTTTAGAAAGATACACGAGAATATGACTCGAGATTTCCCTTCATGGATCTCGTCATACCTAGTTAACCCTTTCACCATCAGATTGTTGAGAGATTTTTAAAAAATCGAACCAGTTTCAGTTAAACGTCTACACCAAGTCACAAATACACTAGCAACCATATATTATCATATGGGATAGCACTATAGTTGATAAACATGCTTGCAAACTCGGCATAATTTTTTTGATACCAGTTATGGTGCTTTAATGCCATACTCTTCTGTGAGTCCATCGTGAGTGGTTCCGTCCAATAGTTAACCAGGACTCAAAAGACAAAACTATGCTTTTTCTTTTGGTGGGACTAGCCATGTAACTGATTCAGTTTTCACATGCAAATCTCTAGCCGGCCCAATCCAATATTATGTCGATGATTATTAACATGTGCTAATATTTAACCGAGTTCGGATAAACGAGATCCGGATATGCTGCAAGTTTTGGATAGTCTGTATTTTGCAATATTGCTATACTTTATTTGTATGCAGTAAAGGGTAATTTAACCACTTGTGGTCAATACTGGTGCAGTCTACAACCTCTTGTTCCTTTCTATTTTAACAGGTATTGCTTGTTTAGAAATAAAAACAATTTTGATCTAATTTCAAGATGTTTCTTTTTGTTTGTTTATAGTTTCTATATCCTACGGTTGAGCCGTGAAGGACTATTTGCTCACACTTCTACAATCGATGATTCAGAGCTTTATTGTTGTTGTACATTATACTTGGCAACACATGCCAAGTCTTGTTGCTATTGCTGACTGTACTTGTGTAGGGTCAGCTATAGACTCCTTCAAGGACGAGGCAGTTGCACAGAAGTGAGAACTCCACAAACCCAAAGCAGACCAGAATGTGGGTCATTCATTTGGCTTAATGTGGGCATGCTGTGTGGAGATTTAAGAGCTGTGGAGGACGGAGAAAAGAAAAGGAAGGAGGAGAGGGGGGAGGATGAGGGATTTTTTTTTACTTGATGCCTTTGGGACAAAAGAATTAGATTACATGGCTCCAGCCATTATCTTAGACCCTAGCATAGCTCAAGGCAATAATACAGCACGAATTATGCTTAACAGACTAATGCTTGCACTCTTGACACTGTGAAGTGTGTTCAGCATGCTCTCCATCACCGGCACACTTCTCTCCTCATGTGACTACATGCATCAGTTTCCTTTCCTGTGTATTTTGTAGTAAGTCTGTGCACGGTCGGCTCATTTAGAACACTTATTTGTTGTGTGCATATATACGAGGGTATAGGAAGACTGGGGGCATATATACCCTATTTCAAGGAATGCCCGCATATCACATCCTCAAAGATGGAATATTAGTGTGTCATCTATTAAAAGAGGCCAGCTATTTCACTGAGACTAGAGCCGGGACTTGTTTATTTGAGGGTTGAAGTGATGAAAGGAATACAGTATGCTATGATAGACACATGCTGGAGCAACACTGCTGAAGTGTGCACGCATAGAGCAAGGCACGGGTGTTTCTGTTGTTATTGCTGGTGCAACACTGTTGAAGTGTGCATGCATAGAGCACGGCACGGGTGTTGTTGTTGTTGTTGCTAGTGCAACACTGCTGAAGTGTGCATGCATAGAGCAAGGCACGGGTGTTGCTGTTGTTGTTGCTAGTGCAACACTGCTGAAGTGTGTATGCATAGAGCAAGGCACGGGTGTTGCTGTTGTTGTTGCTGGTGCAACACTGCTGAAGTGTGTATGCATAGAGCAAGGCACGGGTGTTGCTGTTATTGTTGCTGGAGCAAGAGTGCTTGAAGTTTCATCATGCACACAAACACTGAAGGTTATGCACATAGTTGAGCGTTATTGCTAATTAGACCAAACTCCCACATGTGAACTACGTACAAGTTCAATCCCATTCACTTGTCAATTAGAAAAGCCACTATAACTTTCTAATTATCCACTCCTGGTCAAAATTTCTTAAGACCAACCTGCTTCTCGTCTGCTTATACTTGTTCTTCAGCCGTTTAGAAAATGCTTTAAAAAATTAGCTGGACTAGCAAAGGATCAGTATTTGCACACCATCCACCACAAGGAATTACGTGCATTGTATACGCAAGCTAACAATACACTCATGCACATATTCCAATAAAAGCATGCCTCAAAAACAAAGGAGATCATAGAACTCATAATACGAGTACAGCAGGTTTGCCCTGTCTTCTGGGTGTGAGAAAAATGGACAGGAAGAGGTGGAGCAAGAGGCACAGTGAGTAAGCAGATACCATTATATGCTCTGGTTGTCTAGCATAGTGGATGTTTAGTACCACCTGGATGTTAGAGTAAGCAGATAGCTACTGTGTGCTTTGTGCTTGCATTCCGTTCCATCATAACAGGTCAACAGAATAAAACATAAAGAATGCAATGCTGGATTAGGAATAAGTTCTACTCTATTCTGGACAGCGTTCTTACTTGATATAGCTACATACATGTTAAGTTCTGTTTTTGTTTTGTAGTTGGGGGGGGGGGGGGTTATTTGGCCCCTCAATAATATGCCCTATAATGAGCCACTGCACACATGTGTAGTAGTATACTACTGGAAGTGTCTAGTATAATACAGGAAATGCTGTAATGAGATTCATTAAGTAGTAAAATAACTCTAGACCCAATGCAAAGTGCCTTGTTTGCCTGTTGCCTTTGGGACGGGCCACCATAGAGCATGCTGGTGAGAGTGGAGTGCAGCTTTAACTCTTTGACTCTTTGACTGTGGTGGACATATATCTGACAAAAATTGCACTCATATGGTGTATATATATATTATGTCCTAAAAGGACTAATGCTTTATTGACTAGCAGCAAGATGCTGCTTATTGGTACAGCCACTCATGAAGCATCTGCTTATTGGTACAACTGCTCACTAAGCATCTGCTTATTGGTACTGCTGCTCACATTACTTAATTGACTTGTACTGACCTGACTATCTTTGGACAACCGGTGGTTATGTACATTGGTTATGTAAGGTGGTTATGTACCTTCTGTATGTTAGAAGGAGATGACAGTGATGATGATTTTGGTGGATATATTGATGAGAATTATTGTGAAGTGTGGAGGATGGTAAAGAGAGTGTGGAGGATGGTGAAGATGTTGTGGATAGTGTAATGATGAAGTAGGTTGTAGGAGTAGCTCCAGTGAAAGTTCAAGCAGCTCCAGTTCAAGCAGCTCCAGTGCGAGCAGCTCCAGTGCCATCATCTCCAGTGCCATCAGCTCCAGTGCCAGCAGCTCTAGCTCCATCAGCTCCAGTGCCAGCAGCTCCAGTGCCATCAGCTCCAGTGCCATCAGCTCCAGTGATAGCAGCTCCAGTGCCATCAGCTCCAGTGCCATCAGCTCCAGTGCCATCAGCTCCAGTGCCATCAGCTCCAGTGCCAGCAGCTCCAGTGCCATCAGCTCCAGTGCCAGCAGCTCCAGTGCCTGCAGCTCCAGTGCCCGGATCCAGGGGGGGGAAGGGGGGGGGGGGAGGGGGGGGGTTGTGGGGGTTGCAATCCCCCCTTTTGAGGTATTGATCATGCATGTGACATGTATGATCAACACTTCATATCCCTTACTACACATAACTAGCTATTCAGTAGCAGCTGTCAGCCTGTAGTTCATTACATAGCCATATCTAAGGCACATGTGCACCATGTCTGGAAAAAGAAAATCAACTGTAAGCTCCAAAGGATGTATGAATCTCACTGCTATGTTTAAAAGGTAAATATCTAAGCATGTTCTTAGGACATACATATTATCATCATTGTGATCATGAAGGTCACTGGAACCTGATGAAGAAGAGCCTGGTCCTTCCAAAAGACCATGCTCATATGATTCAGCAACAGCAACATGTCATTCTCAAGGTACAGCTTCTACATTTGTGACTGACATTTGTGGGGAACAACCGTGTCTGCTGCAACATGTTCTACTTCTGAGCTTTCAATAGCTAGTAGCTGTACACCTCATGCTAAGAATATTGACCTAGGGTCAGTCATAAATGCTTCACATGATTCATTAGATCATTTGAGGAAGAAATTCAAGAATATTACAGAAATCAATATCTTTATTGTCATTACAAGCCAGCTTCGACTGATGTTCTTCATTCTCATGAAGTAACTAAGCAAGGTAAAACTTGGAATGTGCATTTTCAGCTAGACAAGCTTTCATATAGCAAAGAGCTAAAAGGTGGTATATATTTGTAGATATTATTTGCTTTTCCCTGAGCAACCAGATAGGGGTGGCAGCACAGAGGTGTTTTAGTACTTGCTCAAAGGCCTTACTCGAAGGCACTTGAAAAGGATGGAATTCTTGATCGGCATGAGAAGAGTGCAATGCATAAGCATGCATCAGAAAAGGCTGAGCACAATTTCAGAAATCCTGATGCACGAGTTGATACTAAACTGATGAACCAAAAAGCTCAACAAGCAGAACAAAATAGAGAAGTCCTTCACCAAATTGTGCTTTGTGTGGAGTATTTGTCAAAGCAAGGCTTGCCTTTCAGGGGTAATAAGGATGATAAAGTGGATTTTGCTGATGACACTATCAACAGAGGTAACTTCATAGCTCTACTACAGCTCTTGGCACAGAAAAATAGTTGTCTTCAGTAACATATTTTGTTTGCCAAAGGAAATGCTACTTATACTAGCAAAACCAGGTGATTCATATCTATGCCTGTAAAATTAGGGAAATTTTAACCAAACAGCTTCGGGATAATAGCTTACCTTTTAGTGTTATTGCTGATGAGGTAACTGATCCCCATGCCTATCTAGAAATTATCTTGGTGTGCTTAAGATTTGTGGATTTAAAGTCATTAAAAAAATCCTTATCATGGATGCTGATAAATTTTATTAGTTTGGAGAGAGCAAATGCTTCAGCAATTTGTTCCAAGATCTTGGAATCCCTTTCTCATCCATCAGTGTCTTTAAATCCAGCAAATATTCGTGGTCAGGCAAATGATGGTGCTGCTGTGATGTCATCTGAAATTGCAGGTGTGCAAGCCAAAATTAAAGAGATTTATTTCTCCCTTGGCTTTGTATACCCACTGTTTTTCACATAAGCTTACCTTTCAATTGCTGCATCGTAGTTTCAGGAGGTAAGGAATCTCATCACTTATTAATGAAGCTTTTCACAAACAGTCCCAAGCAGCAAAGAATGTTTGAATTGACCTTGAAAAAATACCTTCCCGATTCATCCCATTCTAAACTTCCAGGACTTTGCAAAACACGTTGGGTAGAAAGGCATACTTGTTTAGAAGTATTTTTTCGAACTGTATGAGACATTAATCACTTTCTTAGATGCCATCGTTTCACCAGCTGAGTATCCAGACTTAGTTTCTGAATCTGGGAGCTGGAATTGAGACAGAGATACCAAAGTGAAAGCTGAAAGCTTCACTTTCTTTATATCACATTATTGCTGTATTCATCATAACAAAGAACATCCTTGATGAAGTAAAAATTATGGCATCAAAACTTCAGAAACAGGACCAATTGATGCTAATAAAATGGTCAGTACAGTAATTGACATTAAAACCACAGGAAACAATATCGACACCATTTTCAGTTTCTGGTGTGAAGAAATTCTACAGATGGCAGATAGTGTCGGTGTAGCTGAATCTGTTCCCATGAAGATGAGTTTGCAAAGCAATACTCCAAGCGATACTCCAATTGTCACTACAAAAGAGCAGTTGCTATTCCTCTTCTTGACTCTCTGAGAGTACAACTCCCATGCTAAAATATTGCTCACTTTGATTTCATCAATTATACATAGCACATCAATGGACTTGGTCAAAAATGCTCTGGATGACTTGCTGTATTGGGAAAGGGATCTTCCATTTCCTAGGTCACTAGCAAGTGAACTCAGGAGGTGGCAGGCTATGTGGCTGAATGCAGACCATAGTGATGACACTTCATTTCCTGAAAGTCTCCTATCAGCTCTTGCAAATTGTGATATGGTTGCATTCCCGCATCCATCACTTTTAGTAATAGCTTGCACATTGCATATCACAAGCGCTGAAGCAGAACACTCTTTTTCTTTATTGAGAAGGATCAAGACATAATTATATGCGATCTACAATGACAGAAGAATGTTTTTCTGATCTGGGAATTATTGCTATGCACTACAAGGAACGAGTACCCATGGATGATATTTGCCATGCATTTGTGCAGGCACATCCGAAAAGGATGTTTGAAGCGTCACTTTTTACTGACTAACTACTGTTAAATCAATCATTATATATATGTATATTATATGCGATCTACAATGACAGAAGAATGTTTTTCTGATCTGGGAATTATTGCTATGCACTACAAGGAACGAGTACCCATGGATGATATTTGCCATGCATTTGTGCAGGCACATCCGAAAAGGATGTTTGAAGCATCACTTTTTACTGACTAACTACTGTTAAATCAATCATTATATATATGTATGTACATATATTTTCGTTGTTTTTCTATGGCAGTTGTTAACATTTGAGTACTGTGAGATGCATCTCAAATTGTGGTAAATTATCAGTTTTGTGTTCTGAATGGGAGGCCTTATGGCCAATGATCCATTAGATACCTGTAAATATGATCTACAACCCCCCCTTGTTAAAATTCCTGGATCCGGCCCTGCCTGGTGATATCTCACTTCAGTCAGAAATTTGGTTGCATGGTTGATATGGAAGGAAAAGAGCCCGTTGACTTTGCTCAGCTTTTTCTCGATGACACTATCCTAAGGAGAATTGTAGGAAACAAATTTGTAAGCAGACCAATTTATAGCTTCGAATCAAGACCTACCTCCTCGATCTAGAGTGAGAGATTGGAAAGCTTGCACAGTTAGCGAGATAAAGAGGTTCATTGCCCTCATTATTGCCATGAGCATGGACAATTCATACCAGCTTGGAAGAGAAATTGCTGTCGATGAATCAATGATTGGATTCAAGGGGAGGGTCTGGTTCATCCAGTACTTGTCCATGAAGCCCACAAAGTGGGGTACGAAAGCTTATGTCCTGGCAGACAGCTCTAGTGGATATACATACCTACAGTTGGTAGGTGAGGAGACTTTAGTATACACACAATAATATGATATATACACTTGTACTCACTCTAAAAAGTAGTGGCTTTGGTGCATGTGGTACAGTTCGGGTGAACAGGAGGGGGGTACCTGCATGTATCAAAGACAAAGACAAAATGAAAAAGAGTCTGTAGGTGTCCTTGCCTTGAAATGAATGGCCAAGAGAGCTGTGATCATTCCGAGTACTATCCACGATGATAGCACAGTTGGTAGATCATCCAAAGCTAGCTGAGCTGAAATATATACTTGCACTAGCTATAGAATACCTTGGTTTGCTTGGCAGTCTGCTATATATCAGCTACAACTGCCTTCTTCAAGCGCTAGCTAATTTGCTAGCTATAATGATCATCTAAAACGGCCAACTTCAAGCGCTAGCTAATTTGCTAGCTATAAAGATCAGCTAAAACTGCCTATACACTTCAAGTGCTAGCTACTTGGCTAGCTATAATGATCATCTAAAACTGCCAACTTCAAGCGCTTGCTAATTTGCTAGCTCAGCTAAAACTGCCTATACACTTCAAGTGCTAGCTATAATGATCATCTAAAACTGCCAACTACAAGCACTAGCCAATTTGCTAGCTATAAAGATCAGCTAAAACTGCCTATACACTTGAAGCGCTAGCTACTTGGCTAGCTATAAAGATGGCTTATTAAACTACTAAACCTCGAGAGCTAGATACTTTCCTACCCAAAGATGACCTACAATTATTTACTTTACTAATAGCTAAGCTATATAAATATGATCTACAACTGCCTACTTCGAGCGCTAGCTATAAGATGACCTACAGCTAGCTACCTCGAGTGCTACCTAAAAAGATGGCCTATATACAACTAGCTAGTGACCTAGCTAAAACTGAGCACCTCTATGTAACAAACTGGTTAGCTCATCCACATAATAATACTTACTTGGAGTCTAGCTTCACTTGTCTTGCCATCTCAAAAGGTTCTTCTAGACTCGTGTTGGGTAGAAAGTTAGGAGATAGTCTGAATATCACTGGTATGCTCACCTAAGGGACTTTTTTTTTGTTGGCTTGTGGTTACAACTTTAGAGCTCCGTAGATTCTGCAAACTTCATGGTATGGACTTGATATATAGCTCAAAAAATTGGTCTCTCTGTGTGCTCTCTTTTGATACAAAAATATGTTTCATAGATATATATAACTATAGGCAAGTTACTAGACCCTAAAGTGGAGGGACCTCAAAAACCTGCATCCCAAAATCGCCGTCAAAATAACTGCTAAGTGCCAAAAATTTGAATTGGTGCGAGTGGCCCCTTTTTCATTAGGCGTTAAAATTTTAGTACGTGGTCAAGCGCGCGGGTGGAAAATTGAGGGCGTTGAGCGAGACTGTGGAATGGTCTTGCATGGCTGCTGGGGAGCTACTCCGAAGAGCCTGAACTTGAAGTGATGACCACCATAATTATCATCATTATCAATTTCTATTTTTTTATTTTTTTTATTAATTAATTAATGGATGAAGAGGCTGACCCTCCACCCCATCCGCCATCCAGATCATCTTCCAAAAATAGTAAATCTAAAGGTGGTTGGCATCAAGAGTGTCATCTAAGCTAGAAGATGGTTATTTTTCAGGAGCAGTCAGACTGGCTTCCTGGAGGACAAGATTGCTGACAGTAGTGATCTTACCTTTGAAGCCCTCCAGAGTAAGCACCCCTCTCCTCACCCAGGCATCTGCATTCCAGCTGCAATTGATGTTTTTTTAAATTTTCCTGTGTCGGAGGGAGATGTTGCTTGTGCTATCCAGTCTTTCCCTCGTGGCTCTGCTGGTGGTCCGGATGGCTTGAAGCCACAACACCTGAAAGATTTGACTAGTCCATCCGCCAATACTGCTGCTCATTCTCTTCTCCATGCCCTCACCTTATTCCTGAAGTTATCTCTTGATGGCAATATACCTCAGTCAATTCGTCCGTTTTTCTTTGGTGCCTCCCTGACAGCTCTGCACAAGAAAGATGGAGGAATAAGGCCGATAGCAGTAGGTTGCACTCTGCGCCGTTTGGTCTCTAAGGTTGCAGCTAGTAAGGTGTTGGATGATATGTGTCCCCTTTTGTCCCCCCGTCAGTTGGGTTATGGAGTTAGGAGAGGAGCAGAGGCTGCAGTTCATGCTGCAAGGTTATACCTCCAAAATTTACCTCAAGATTGCCTTTTCTTGAAATTGGATTTCAGGAATGCCTTCAACTCAGTGCGCAGGGACAAAATGTTTGAGGCTGTGCGAGTTCTAGCTCCAGATCTCTACCCTTTTGTATTCTCCTCTTACTCGTCACCATCCTCTCTGTTTTGGAATGACAAGATTATTCAGTCCTCTGAAGGTGTGCAACAAGGAGATACCCTTGGTCCACTTCTTTTCTGTCTCTCCATCCACAAGCTCTCTTCTAATTTACGCTCCGAACTCTGTCTCCTCTATCTGGATGATATCTCAATTGGTGGGAAGGTGGAGGATGTATTGGCTGACATTGAGATGGTGAAGAGGGAGGCTGCTAGCATGGGTCTCCAGCTGAATGCACAGAAGTCGGAAGTGATATGTGATGATGGTTCCATTAAAGAGTCTCTCCTTCTTTCTTTGCCGGGTGCCCATATTGTTGACCCTTCCAGTGCCACCCTTTTGGGTTCCCCTGTTGGTCATTTAACCTCCATCTCACGTTCCCTGGATGAAAAATCCACCTTTTAAAGACTATGGGTGAAAGGCTGAACCTTCTCTGTGCTCTCCTCCTCCTCCGTCACTCATTCTCAATACCAAAGCTCCTCCATATTCTTCGAACTTCACCATGTTTCCTCTCCCCTAGTCTAACGCACTATGATGACGTCCTCAGATCTGTTGTGAGTGGGATATGCAACATCTCCTTTGATGATGATGATGACGCCACCTGGACACAAGCTACACTCCCTGTGAAGTTTGATGGACTTGGGATCCGGAGAGCAGTACAGCTTGCACCCTCTGCCTTCCTGCTGGCTCTTCGGACCTTGTTCACCACATTGTCCCGTCTCATCTCCACGGTATACCTATTCCCAACTGGGATGATGCAGTCTCGCACTGGTCCCAGGGCCATGATCAATCCCCACCTATCGGCCCGGCTTCACATCGCCAAAAGATCTGGGATTCAGTCAAGGTATCTGTGACTGCCGCCAGCCTACTTGCAAATGCTCCCAACCCTGTTTCTAAAGCTCGTTTTCTAGCTGCCTCTACAAAACAATCAGGTTTATGGTTGTCTGCTCCTCCCATCTCATCTCTAGGCCTTCGCATGGACGACAACACCATCCGTATTGCTGTGGGTCTTCGCCTAGGCACTCCTTTGTGTAGGCCACATGCATGTCAGCACTGTGAGGCTGCTGTTGACCAATTCGCTACCCATGGTCTTAGCTGCCGTCACAGTGTGGGCCGCCATTTTCGTCATGCTGCCATCAATGACATTATACACAGATCTTTAGCTTCGGCAAAGATACCCTCGAAACTGGAGCCTTCTGGCCTCTACAGAAATGATGGGAAGCGCCCAGATGGCATCACGTTGGTTCCGTGGAAGTGTGGGAAATTGTTGGTGTGGGATGCCACTTGCATTGACACTTTCTCTCCCTCCTACATTGGTAGTGCCTCCACAGTGGCAGGAGCAGTAGCGGCTTTGGCTGAGGAAAGAAAGAGAGAAAAGTACAACAATTTGAACAATAAAATTCACTCCTTTGTATCGGTAGCAATTGAAACTTCAGGTGTATTTGGACCACAGAGTTTACTTTTTCTAAGGGATTTGGGGCAGCATCTCTTTCAAGCGACTGGAGAGAAGAACTTCCTTCACCACCTCCTGCAGAGGCTTTCTGTTGTGGTGCAGAGAGGTAATGCAGTTTCGGTTGCAGGGACCACAGATCACTTGAATTTGGACTCTGATGACATTTTCTTTTAATTACAGTATTATATTAAAAATATCTTCATTAAAAAAAATTTAAAAAAAATTAATTAAAAAAATTAAAAAAATTAAAATAAAAATTAATTAATAAATAAAAATTTAATAAAATAAAATAATTATTTTATTTTTATGAAACACAATAATTAATGTAAGTCTAATGAAATAAGTCCTCCAGGCTGGAGTCATTGCCCAGTGTTCCCATAATGCATGCGCTGTTCCCACTCTGTATGGCAACCGCCAAACGTTGGATCAGGAAGGGGTATGACCTGCTCTCCCCTGTTGTTCTGCTCACTCTGCGGCCAAGCTCTTTGAAAAAGGGTAAAGTCCCCTGGCCGAAAGTCCCTGATGTCTCCACAGCCACTGGTTGGAAGAAGTGAGAGGGGTCCATGTTCGAGTACTTTGCCCTCTTCTTCGTTTCAGCCATAGTTACTGCCTCACTGGTTGCACTTGCTATATATGTATGAATGGGCATAGGTGTCTGTGCAGGTAGCGTCCCATACCAACAGCTTGCCATACTCCCAAGGAACCATTGTTATACCGTCAGGTCTCTTTCCATCACTCCTATATGTCCCTGCCGAGATGGAATTTTGGCTGCAGACAGGGCACGGTGAATAATGTCATTGAGTGAGGAGTGGCGGAAATGGCGTACTTGTTTTGTTTGTTTGTGTTTGGTTTGTTTGTTTGTTTGTTTGTTTGTTTGTTTATTTATTTATTTATTTATTTATATAATTTTAGTAATTTTTTAAACATCCGGTGCGCGCTGGCATGTAGTGGATAGCTATAGCAGGCTCAAGCGAGTCTTAGCGTCTTATTATTCCTGATGAAAGCGAAAGCTAGAGCATCTAGTCGAAATGTCGAGTGAATACAATTTGAAGTTGATTATTGAGAAGGCGATTTTATTAAGAATAAACTTCTAGAACTCAAAGCAAATATAATACTCCACATTTTGTGATAAGTATCAGCTGTGTTGAGGTAAGGGAGGACTACACCTAATAAACTTTGGATTAAAAAAAATTTTTTTTATCAGTTCAAACTGTTGCTGTACACATCTACTAGCCAATTTTAAGCTATTGGATGCTCCATTTCAAAGTTATGGTGGTTTTTGTCCATGCAATTTCTCATATTGATTCAAAAATTTGAAGAGAAACCAACAAGGAACACTAACGACGAACGCTAATGGAGAGGTAAGTTTATGCCAGCACATAATGGCGCTACGTATACTAGGAAGCTCATTTATTCCTACACAGGAAGCAAATTTCACACTGATTCTATTCATGACTGTTGCACATGAGTATTGAGCCATGCTCTCCACTGGGCAACTCATTTTGTGCGAAGTGTCAGCCAGTCGAAACCGTTTGTTCTTTGAAAGTGATGTTTTCTAGAGTCGATTGTGAGCGCAAGCAACGTTCCCTCCATTGTAAGTAGTGGCTTAGAGTGTTAGGGATGTTCCAGAATTTGGTCACGAGTGGGGAGACACCTTCTCCTGTGGCAGTTCCAACCGCTACTGGGAAGAAACTTGCACTCACGAAGCCACAGTCATCCTCCCTGGAGCATTCGGTAAGCTTCCCCAGCTACAGATGGAGCCTGTAGTCCTGATTCTCTTTTTGAGATGAAAGGTCTACGGTCCATTGATATGGAAAATCTGCTAGCATCCATCACTAGGCGGGCTAGTTGCAATGTCTGTAGATCTGGGCTTACTGTTATGGAAAACCTGTCGAATCGGAGGGGTCTCTGTATTAAGCTGACTCTCTCCTGCACCAATCCGTTGTGTACAGGAGGTGAGGATGCTTTTTCTGACCCCTGCAAGCATTCAAAAGCTTTAGGTTTATTCTGGCAGGGAGAATGTGTGGTAGGGAGTGCAGGGCTGGAGACTATCTGTGGGATAATGGGGTTGCCTCCTCCAGTATTCCCCAAGTGTTACTGAACACAACAGCAGGCTCCAGCAAATCGCACACGAAGTGGGCGTGGAGAGCTGTAGGTCTGCTTCTGCACAGATTGCAGGGTGCCTATCCAGAAGATGTTGTTGATGTAACAGTCAAGTGTGATGGTACCTGGTCCCGACATGGATTTGTGGCAGCCTACGGTGTGATAGCAGTGCTATCATGGGAGACAGGCCAGGTACTTGACGTGACAGTCCTGAGAAAATCCTGCAAGGTTTGCAAAGAAACTCGGCATACCATGGGTAGCGAGTCACAGGAGTTCCTGGATTGGATGGACAAGCACCAGGACTCCTGGAATTCCAATTTCACTGGTTCTTCTCCAGCTATGGAAGCGGAAGGTGCCTCAATTCTTGGGAGTGGAGAGGAACAAGCTGCGGTACACAGTGGTTATCTCTGATGGGGATGCTAAGTCGATCTCTCGGCTCTAGCGAGCATCCTTATGGCAGTGATATTGTGATCCAGGTGATTGTTTACATTTATGGGGAATACATATTTGTTTACATTTATGGTGATTACATATTTGTTTTTGTTGTTTTGACACCTTCAGAAGATGGAGTGCGTGGGACATGTACAGAAACACCTCAGGAAAAAACTGCGTGACCTGAAGAAGAAGACCTTTGTCGATGACAGTGGTCAAGTGCGGAAGCTGAAGCGGGGGGGGGGGGGGGGGAAGGACACTTGACTGAATCTGTGATTGATAGTCTCACAGTCTACTTCGGAGGGGCTATCCACAATTTTCCCGATGGAATGCTCAGAGCGATCTGGGCCGTGTTCCACCACTCCATATCCCATGACGACCAACACAACCTCCAGTTTTGCCCGTCAGGATCAGGCTCATTTTGCAAGCACAATCGGGCACTTGCTGTTAATGAGGAACCACCCAAGCACACACCTAAGCTACCAAAGGATCTGGGTCCCTTCATCAAGTCAGTATTTACTGAGCTATCCAAGCGGGAGCTGTTAGAAAAGTGTGTGTTGGTGCTACTCAGAATCAGAATGAGTCATTCAACGACATCATGTAGTCCCGGTGCCCTAAGACTGGATTCTGTTCTCTGGTGAGTGTTGACATCGCTGTCAGTCTGGCAGTGATCACCTTCAATCGTCTGGCACTGATCACCTTCAATCATGGTTAGGAAGCACTCTCGCCTTTGTTTGAGCAATTGTTGGGTTCTCCTCCAAGTGCTTTTACAGCCAACTACATAGCGTCCTCGGATGCAAAACCAGAAAAAAAGGCTGGCCAGGGTGCACGAGCCAGAGGCGGAGAAAGTCCATAAGATCTACAGTACTGGCAATGGAGGAAAGACACATCGCTCGGGAAGGCATCACCTACATGTATATATGAGTCGGGCGGATTTTGATCTTTTTTTCATTTTTTGTGGGTGGATGTTTTTAATTTTTTATTTTTGTCTTCCTTATTTTTATCTGGTCACCCAACTATATTTTTTGACCGGATTTTTTCAAGGCAAACGTTTTTTTGAAAATTCTCCCAACTAGGCAGCCACACTATCTCAAACAAATTAAAACTATGCATACAATACAGAGCAAGACACTACTTCATACGATGTTCAACTCTCAAGGGAAGTACCATTTACATACATCTCATATCAAATTTCATCACATTTTTCTATCTTACATGTGCATACAGGCACAGCAAACTCAAGAAAGGCATGCAAGTACAAGAACATATCAAGAAACAACTGAAACTTGTATAAGAACACATTTTGCCAAGCTATTTTGCCGTTGCAAAATTCAAACATTTCATGTCCTAACTTTAACACCTATTCCGAGGAATGACGGTGTCAATTTACTTGAAGCATTGCCAAGTTGTGGTGATTAGAAGAGGTGACCGTCACAGATTTTGCGTGTATTTTGCGCGGTTGGAAATGAAGAGCCTTAGAACTAATGAACAAGAGATGTGTTGATTAATATGTCACTGTCATATCACAGCTAAGTGTAAGCCACAAACCAAATTTGGGCATCTGTAGAACAGGCACTAGGGAATTGTAATTTTTGGAGTGACCCTTGCCTTTTTGGATGTCCATGTTTTTCTAAGAAAAGGTGCCTATAGAGACATTTCACATATCATCTTAAAGCACACAGAATGAGCAACAAGTTCGTAGCAAAAGTATCTGCACAGAAGAAAGTGGGGGGGGGGAGTTATGATATGTGTTCAAATTTTGGTGGTTTCAGGTGTAGTCCCCCCATTCGGGATTGTTTGGTGCACAAAGAGAGCGCAGTAGCTCAGTGGTATAGATATCTGAACTTTGATGACTGTCTTGACAGAGAATGCTGTTGCTTTGGTGTAGATATAACTTGACCCCAGACCATTTGACAGTTTGTCTTGCTAGATTGTAAGGGGGAAATGACTTTTTTAAGCTGTTGTGTGCAGTGTACAGCCATAACTGTAATAATAGTTATGTTAACTTTATCAACAATCAAAAGTACTTCAATTGCATTGCTCTTCTCCAATAATTCATCTGAATATATCTAGGTTTTACTTGAGGCATCAAATAACTCCTTTAATTGAGAATAATCTTGGACACTAGAGAAACTGTTGGACCATAATAGCATGAGTCCAATGAGTACATTCACAGGACTCTGAAAACCTGAGTATCTTAATATATGTGCCTCTACCGGTCCAATGATCCGTGTCAGATCCATCATGAGGGGGAAATACAATAAGAATAAAAGCATACCCTTTACCTAATGCGGTTACATGAAAATGCCATTTAGAATTTACTCCTATTTCTTCACATGTGAAAATGGCTGGCCTATTATATTGACACAGTATAATTACCAAAACTTCTGCTATCACTTTTCCTCCTTGTGGCTCTTCATGTTTTATTCTTTTCTTTTGGTTTTGTGTGATATGCAGGACAACGTCTACCACCCGGCCGTCGTATTGGGTGGCAACATTATGATCGTATTGCTGGCTGTATTTCAGAGTGGAAAGCACTTGCTCGTTGTTTGGGTATTGATCCCAATAGGTATGCGGATGTACCCAACACAAAAGAAAAAATAGTAAAGTTGTTGAGAGATTGGCAAGAAGGAGAAGCCACAAATGCAACTTTTAAGGCATCGGCTGAAGCTCTGGAGAGAATTGGTTGTCATTATGATGCAGCACAGATTCGTTTCCATGGTAAGCATGAAATAACATGTTAGCTAGGTAAATGGTAGCACATGGACCTGTACATGTGTAGACCCTTATGCCCTTAAAGACAAAGTTGGGTTAATGTTGCCTGGTACTCTCATTGTACCCACTGTAGCTAGCCAGTTAGTTATAGCATCTTAGCTTCTTTTATGGCTACTGCTCCAATACCTAGCTATCACTATTCATTAGTAAGCTGGAGTGTTGCGTGTATCAGAGCATTGAACAAAACTTTCAGCTGTGTGATGTAGAGTAGACCCTGCATATCCAAACTCTATGGGTGTTAGGATAAGTGAAATTTCTAGACATGTGAAGCAGTTGTTACATGTAGAATTAACATGGTTGTGTTCAGGAAAGGAGTGTAGTGGCAGTTGCTTTAACTTGCAAGTCTGCCTAAATGGAAGATACACAAAGAAGGAAGGTTAGGCAAGGTCCTGCTCTTTTCTTTTTTTTTAAGAAGCAGATAAGACTTGTAATGCAGTAAACAACGGATAACTGTAGTGTGATTACTGCTAATGACTTGAATATTAGCTGATAGCTGCAAAGTCTGGCAACTTTGTAGAGTACAATGTGTAGTAGTGGGCTTGAGGTAATGGGACCGATAAACTGAGAAGCCAGTTAAGTGAGGGCCAGGGCTAGGGTCTACTGTATATGATGTAGTGGTGGCCCTCTTAGCCTCAGGATAGCCTCAAGATTGTCAGTATTTCTTGGCTTGCATGACAACAGCAAGATAAACTTCTGCTAAACTGTGTTTGTTGAGAGTAATTTGTTGAGAGTAATTGCTGAGTATATAGCTGATGAGGCTCTCTTTGTAAGCATCAATAACAATTCATGATATTGATCTCATCAAACAAACTGAGGAGATAGGGTTAATTTTGAACAACATCAAGTCTGAGATAATTTGCCAGTTTAGAGAGGAACCATCTTATGCTCTCTCCCAGGAAATATTATGGTTGATCCCTCTGATACCTGTCTCCTGGGTAACTTGGATTCCTTCTTAAAACTGTTCTCAGCAACAAAATCAGTGCCTTAGAAGTCATGGGGGACAGGCTCAGATTTTTTTCTGCTCAGAATGCCTTAATCTTGCTGCATAATTCATTTCCTAAGATGCTACACCCTCAGCTTCTCCATGTTTTCTCTCTCCTGCCCTGGTCGATTATGACAAGAGTCTCAAGTCAATTTTGAGTAGTATTACTAACATGGATTTCTTTGAGAATCTCTGTTCTTGGTTGCAGGCCCTCTCCCTGTTAGGGTTAGGGGCCTTGGAATCAGGAGAGTAGTGCAAGGGAAAGATGCACCCATGGATGAGATGCATGTTGGACAGAGGGTAAGGTTGCATCTTGAATGCGAGACAAAAGTGCTTCAAGCAGGGATGATTATAGGGTTTTTTCTAAGAATTCTGGAAACTTCCTCAAGGCTCGTCTGGCCCAAGCAATGGCAATAACTTGATAGCAATTTAAAGTGCCCAAATGAGGTATCCAGGCAAATACATGTAGTGTACTAAGGCTGTAAACTTCCTCTGCATATGAATAGTAAACCATCAATCACTTCTAATACTTAACCAGTGAATTATGCCAATTCAAGAGCCACAATCTATCTCACATTGTTTGTATGCATATTACAGCTGTGCTTCTCTTAAAACTGGAAGTGCCTGTTAATAGTGACCTATATGGAGTGGAGCACGGGAATACATTTAAAAAATATTTAATCACACCCACTTCTCAGTGGGAATATTTATCTTTTTTTCATGATATATTTGATGTATGTATACAGACCGGGTTGTTTCGTTCCTTGCCGCAAATGAAAAATCCATGTTGCATACCTTACAGAGTGCGTAGGTTTCTCCCTCGCTACTAGGCTCATGCGGTACTTGTAAGAGCACTCAGACTTGTACCTGCTATCTACGTGGCAGCGCTTTTTAATCTTAGACTGCCAGAGGACCTCTCTCTCTGGTTGAAGCTACAATAACATTGACACTGGAAAATGCTATTTTAATGCACAACTTGGTGCGTGCTATAGAGAATTTGACTCTATTTAAAAAGCCATGAATTTCACAGTTTCGTGAGATGGTATGGTTTTGATGAATATTCCCAGTATATAAACATGATGTTTATATACTGTGCTTCTTATAGTGCGCTGTGCTTCTTATAGTGCGCTGTGCTTCTTATAGTGCGCTGTGCTTCTTATAGTGCGCTGTGCTTCTTATAGTGCGCTGTGCTTCTTATAGTGCGCTGTGCTTCTTATAGTGCGCTGTGCTTCTTATGGTGCGCTGTGCTTCTTATGGTGCGCTGTGCTTCTTATGGTGCGCTGTGCTTCTTATGGTGCGCTGTGCTTCTTATGGTGCACTGTGCTTCTTATGGTGCGCTGTGCTTCTTATGGTGCGCTGTGCTTCTTATGGTGCGCTGTGCTTCTTATGGTGCGCTGTGCTTCTTATAGTGCGCTGTGCTTCTTATAGTGCGCTGTGCTTCTTATAGTGCGCTGTGCTTCTTATAGTGCGCTGTGCTTCTTATAGTGCGCTGTGCTTCTTATAGTGCGCTGTGCTTCTTATAGTGCGCTGTGCTTCTTATAGTGCGCTGTGCTTCTTATAGTGCGCTGTGCTTCTTATAGTGCGCTGTGCTTCTTATAGTGCGCTGTGCTTCTTATAGTGCGCTGTGCTTCTTATAGTGCGCTGTGCTTCTTATAGTGCGCTGTGCTTCTTATAGTGCGCTGTGCTTCTTATAGTGCGCTGTGCTTCTTATAGTGCGCTGTGCTTCTTATAGTGCGCTGTGCTTCTTAATGATTGTAGAGCAGAATCGTCTCAAATGGTGTGGAGCAGAATTCTCTGCAGCACTGGGAATGAGAAAGTTCAGGCAGAGGTGTGTCACACCCATTAATGAGGGTGTGATGCCAGGGAGCATGGATACTGGTGTGGGCAGAGGTGTCACTTAGATGACACAGAGGACCGCCTCATTGATGATGACATCGACTGCTCTAGTGTGAATGCTGTGGTGCCAAACTGGACTTGCATATCCAGCTGTGGAGAACCTCCCCCCGCCCCCTCCTACCCACCCCCAGTAGGTCCAGTGAGTTTATTCAGCAAGTTCAGGCTAGATGAGGCCTTGCTGACAACTTTCTTGAAGTGAGTCGAGTCAGGGAGGCTGTGAGATGCAGTAATACACATTGTGTGTCATATTTCAATGCTTTGCCATAGAGGAGAATGGTGAGAGTGTCTGCTCCCTCACTGTGCACAGATGAAAGTGTGGCCAGACATTCTTCTTGGTGCTCAACTTTAGGTGTAGGCACCAAAATAATTCACACATGTGGTTAGATAGCTTGTAATACTCCCTCCACCTCTTAGTGCATGTGTGAGTATCCCAGGGCTGAGTCATCAGCATAGAGACATAAAGGTACTTACCAGCTGCAGTGGTTGACGTGTGATAGAATGACATGCTCCATGAGCTTGAAGGTCATGGACAGGAGGGAACGTTGGCTGGTAGTTAGCTGGGTCGGGGGCAGGCTTCTTGAGCTTGAGAGGGCAGGTACTATACTTTGCTTCCAGTTGTTGGCTTGAGAATAAATATTCAACTTTGACTTCATGCAACATTGGCATGGCCACCTATGCAGTTAGTCCCCAAAGAGAACATAGAGAACGAGCTATCTTTTGAGCTCTGTAACAAGTTCTTAGAACAGAATCTATAGAGCTCCAAAGTTAAACCACATTTTTTTCAAGTAGAAATAAATGGAGTCGTGTTCCCTTCAAGCCTTCTTGATGTTGTTAATGAAATTCCTTCTTCCTTTTAAGGATGTCATAAATGGAGAAGAGAGAAGATGCTTCATGGATGTTCAGTTAAGGCTGCGAGGCTGACCTCTCCTCCATACCAAAGGGGAGGAAGGAAATCACTGAGTCTTTACTGCGGCTGCATGAAAAATGAAATGGTGTAGAGCACATCATGAATGCATGCACCTGCACAGACCACAAGATACTCTAATTATTCCCAACACTATAATAGTGGGAGAACACTTTACTATACCAGGTGCTCTACGGTCAAGGGTCAGCTATGCTGTACTCTTCCTGAATTTGAACTTGATTTCTAAATATAAAAGCGTACCAAAACTACTGAGTAGTTTCTGGCAATCCACTACTGGATGTGAGCCTGGCCGGCTGAAATACCTGCCATGCATAGTACTGCCTCCTGCTAACCTAGCTGCTGGTGCTGAGCCTGGCCAGCTGGGCTCCCTGCCATGCACAGCACTGCAGAGTCAAGAACACTCACTGATGAGTTAACAGAGTGAAGTGTTGTGTCCCTCGGTCCTGTCCACTCGAAGTACATGAAGGTCAGAGTTCATAGATCAGCGGCTGGGCAAGGTGACCTTCTGAGAGACTACTGCAACAAGACATGTGTGACTAGTGTCTGTGTCCAAGTGAAGTCATGACCACGGCCAAACTGATACATTGGAGGCAAACTAAAATTGGTACATGAACATCAACTTCTCCAATATATCAAAAGTGCCTGACATGAACCAAGTGCTTAAGATTGCTTGCATGCAATGGCAAGATGTCTTGTCTGGTTTGGAGACAGGCATTGACAGCATCATGCTAGCCACAAAATCTGTCCCAAAGTGATCTGTAATTGGAAATACCCTTCCTTGACGCTGCTCCAATGCAGTGCCTCACTGGGAAATAGCCAACCAAGACACTAATCAGTCTCACCATTCACTGGCTCTCATCAAAGTCTTCACTGTTACGTTGAAAGTGAATCATAAAATTATAGCGATTATTCCCTAGGCAGGGACCTTAATTGATTACTTCCAACAGCAACTAGAGCATTGGCTTCCTCAGTACTCTTACCCTAGTCACTAATGCTATCATTGCCAGGATACTCTGACCCTGGTCACTACTGCTCTCATTGCCAGAGTAGTCTGACCCTGGTCGCTACTGCTCTCATTGCCAGAGTACTCTGACCCTGGTCGCTACTGCTCTCATTGCCAGAGTACTCTGACCCTGGTCGCTACTGCTATCTTTGCCAGAGTACTCTGATCCTGGTCGCTACTGCTATCTTTGCCAGAGTACTCTGACCCTGGTCGCTACTGCTATCTTTGCCAGAGTACTCTGATCCTGGTCGCTACTGCTATCTTTGCCAGAGTACTTTGACCCTGGTTGCTACTGCTATAATTGCCAGAGTACTCTGACCCCGGTCACTACTGCGATCATTGCCAGAGGACTCTGATTCTGGTCACTATTTCTATCATTGCCACAGTACTCTGACCCTGGTCACTACTGCTCTCATTGCCAGAGTACTCTGACCCTGGTCACTACTGCTATCATTGCCAGAGTACTCTCAGAGTTGCCAACCGTCCCGGTGTCATATCGAATTGCATCCTAGTAGATTTATGTCCTACCCGGACGTTATTATTTAGAAAAAGCGTCCGTGGGACGTATACAGATCAAGTAAATGCGCGTTGGAAAGCGTCCTATATACCCTATCGAATATCGTCCGCCCAGCAAGACTTTCATTTTTAGTGCCAATAGACTTTCATTTGCATCCATTATAAGTGTAGCCATATAATATGCAAATTGAATAGACTTTCATTTGCATCCATATAAGTGTAATACATGTAATATAATAACTTTGCTGTTGCACATCGGCCATAAAGACAGTCATCTCATCGTCGTTACAAGTGTCTACCAAGGGACGGCAATTTGGTGACTCAATGAAGAGCTAAGATGGCCAGTCATATGGCTGTCATAGATCCTGACTTGATCTCCCTTCGATGATGCAACACACCAGTGGTTTCCATCCACATAATGTATCTGTATGGATTCTTGGTTTTGACAAATCCATAATTCTGTGAAAAAAGACAATTTTGCAAACCACCCAGGGATCGAAATTGCTCTTTGAGGATTCTTTGCGCAAGGTTCACATGTTCATCAGTGAGCTGTTTCCCTCTCTTGAGGTCTTCCCTAATGCTTTTTGAAAATGTTAGGGTCTTGCTTCTTTTCCTGGGCTGGGTGAAGTGGCAGTCTCCTGACCTCGCATGCTTCTGTGATGGCAGTTTGTTCCTCAATCCCTTTACCAATTCTATGAAGGAAAATTGTTATGTAATGGCATTCAGACTTTTTTGGTGTAGGTTGGCATACTGCTTACCACTTCTCTTCAGAGGTCCTTTTGCCTGCACAGCTAAAATTATTTCAAATTGACTAGTATATAATATGAAGACAATAGAATTATGTTAAAATTACAATTATGAAAATTATACAGGATATAGCTATGTTACAGTTAGCTACACCAACCTAGGTGTCCATGCTTTCAATAGTCTCTGCTTTACTTCCGCAGTTTCTACCACAAGCCTTTTCTCTTGGTTACCGATATAACCTTCATGGACATTGAAGTTATTTGCCTTTCTTCTCAAGCTTCTTTTATAGTTGTGTGTGCTATTTATAGGATAGTTTCCAGAATGAATAAATTCAAATACTTCAGAGAAAGAGAATTTTTCTTTACAACATAAATTTGTCTGCTGGGACGTAATTCCTCACCCCCGGACGCTTATGCTCATCGGTTAACGTCCTAGCGGACGAAATATTACGTCCCTAGGACGTATACCAATAGGGGACGTTATCCGTTATGACACCGGAATGGCCGGGACAGTCCCGGAATTTTGAGCCTTGTCCTGGTGGTGTCCTTGTCCCGGAAATGTCCCGGAATATACAGCTACGCGCACCTTGCGCTTCCCCTCGCTTAGATGGCCACTGCAGTCTCAAGCATGTTTAGTTTAGTCCTTTAACACTCGTAAAGCAGACACTTTTTAGCAGAGAAAAACTTCAGATAAACAATTACGGGTGTGCGAAACAACCTTTGACCTTGTTTCGATTGGAGGTGAGGCACTCACGTGAAACTTCTTACGAGCAGCAAAGAAGCAGAGCCATTTTGACAATAAATGGATCAAAGAATTTCAGGGGATAGGGATAGGCAAGAGTTTCAAAGGTATAAATAAAAAATATATAATGAAATTGATTGACAAAGTAAGTAAGCATGGAATACAGCAAATAGAGGGTAATTTATTATTATTTTTTATTTTATTTTTTTATTACTTCACAGTATCATATAATTGAGACAATCGAGGTGAGACATGAATAGAAGTACACTGAAGGACAACTAGCCTATGTGACTAGTAGCCTAAACATGCAATGGATAAAAATTATTAAATTAATACTTAATTAAAGATAGGAGCGTGGGGTGTATGGGAACAATTTGCACAAGGACATACATAATGAAAGGTACAAGGGGAGTCAGGGTTGAAGTTGGGTTTGATGTGGCTTAATAAAACCTGCTTGATATTATGCTTGATGGTGCTGGAGGATAGATTGATATCAATAGGCGGAAAGGAGTTCCATAATCTTGGTAACCTATTAAAGTAGGTATAGTGTGTAGTGTTTGACGTGCAACGGCTGTGACTCATACGCTGGTTGGTGCCCGATCTTGTAGTGTTAGAACTAAATTTGATGAATTTATTAATGTCAAAGTGGCATGCTGGAGATTTGAGGCTTCTCACACAGAACATCACATCATTTAGTACATCAAAGGTAGAAGGTCCAGTTGAATAAGCCTTGTTTTATAATCAGTTACATAGTCATTTAGAATGAACTTAGTAGCCCTCCTCTGTATCTTTTCAAGCTTCAGGATATCCTTGATTAAATGTGGATGCCAAATCTGTGAGCAGTACAAAAGTTGTGATCTTACGACAGATATATACAGAATTTTCTTGGCTGATACAGAATCAGCTGAGCTGAATGTGCGCCGTAGTAGCCCAATGATTTTATATGCCCTTGAGGCCAGATGATTATAATGAGCTGTCCAAGAGAGATCAATAATAACATCATGGGTATAGTGTGCTGCTTGTGTTCAATGCAATAGTAATGTCAGTAGTCTTGCCTTGATTTCAGGTCACTTGTATGCCCGATGTACTCTGTGTGCAATCGACTTTGGTGTTACGCATGGTGGCCGTAATGATGTCACATCTCACCTCAAGAGCAAGAAACATAAGGATATGTCAAAGGCTGTGCTATCAACTATTCCAATCACCTCTCTCTTCCAACATCAGAGAAGTGATCAAGTAATCGAAGCAGAGGTCAGGTGGGCTACATTTGTTGCTAAGCACAACATATCCTTTCTGTCTAGTGACCATGCCACCAAGCTTTTCAGCAAGATGTTCCCAGACTCTGAAATTGCAAAGAAATTATCCTGTTCCCACACCAAAACCACCGCCATAGTGAAGAAAGCTCTTGCTCCTTACTTCACACAGAGAGTTATGGAGTCAATGTCAAGTGGTCCATTCTCTTTGATGATTGATGAATCCCATGACAAGAGGGACAAGTCTTGCATAATTATTTTGAGGCTTCTTGATCCACAAGTAGGTGAAGTACGGACGAGATTCTTGGATATGCCGGTTGTGAACATTGATATAGCTACCAACTTGTTTCAAGCCTTGAAGGAGTCACTGTCTAAGAATGGGCTCAGCTTTGACAATGCAGTGTCTTTCATGTCTGATACCACCAAAGTTATGAAATGAGTGAGGTCAGGTGTGCAGAAGTTGATTAAGGATGAGATCCCAACTTTGTATGATGTTGGTTGCATCTGCCATTTGGCTGATTTAACAGTCAAAGCTGGTTTGAAAGTACTCCCAGTGAACATTGACCAGCTCTTCATCGACATATTCTACTACTTCCATAGCAGCAAGAGAGCAGCAATTTGTCATCCTATGGTGTTCACTTTTCACCACTGAGCCAGGGGTGATTTTGAAGCATTGCCCCACACGATGGCTCAGCTTGCTGAAGTGTGTGAATCGTTACCTCAGGCAGTATGATGGTTTGAAGTCATTCTTCTTGTCTTGTGAGGAAGCTAAGGTCTGTAGCATTCTTTCAAGGCTTGAGAATCCTCTGACGAAACCTCTGTTGTTCTTTTATCTTGCCTTTAATGGATCACCTCTTCCAGAAATCGACAGAGAATACTACCTCACAGCTGACAGGTCGGCGTATAAAGTGGTCAAGGGAAAGGCGCTCGCTAATTAGGGGGCGGGCACTAAAGCTTGCAAGACTAACTTCTTTTGTAATCAGATAGCCAAGGACCCGCTTTCTCTTCAGGCAATATACCGCTAAGGCTGGAAAGCCCTCAAGACAAAGATCAAGCACGTTTTTAGTACACACCACACCATAAGGTCACACGAAAAAGGTTCTGGGACAATTGAATTAATTAATACCACGTATAATCGGATAAAGAGTGAGAGTGAGAGAGGATTGTCAGATGTGATTCATCAGGTAAAACGTCATGAAAAATGTGGTTTCCTCTGATTCTATCCATTATCTCTGTTAGCAGCGTCAGCTGCAAGCCGTTTATGGCAACAATTTTTACTTCTGATTGACATGAAGTGGGGGAGGACATTACATGCAAAGTTGTGATCACCAGCACTGAGGATCAAGACTGCTACCTTCTGACGAGAAACACACCACTCAATGAGCTGGCTTCACACACATTCAAATTTACTCAGAATGGAAATCCAGTGCTCTATGATGGTCTTCTTTACCAACAAACACCTCCAGGCCATAAGTTTTACCACTAGAAGATTCCAAACTGTAGAAAAACTAACCCATTTCTTGATTCAGCATTAAAAAATGGGCCTGTCATGGCAATGCATTGGACAGTCTACACTGTTTAACAACAGTGTATGATCTGTTATCAATATTGCACTATTCCCTTTTGTTGTCTTGGTAAACCTGGGTATAGCTATACATCTACTCTTACAGGTAGTTTTTGCATTTTAGAACCTGGAGGCAATTTTGCCACCATGTAAGATTTACTACATGTTGTGATCCTCTATGACAGGCTTTTGTATTATCTATTTGACAATTCCCATGTCCTTTTTATATTTTGTCAGGGCAAACTATATTTGCCAAAAAATTCAGGGAAAATGCATTCAAATTTTTGTTGCTCATTTCATTTGTCCAAATATTATGTCATTATGTGGCAGGCCATAAGTATATGCAGCTCCAGAAATTTGTTTGCCATTACCTTTAGATGATAAAAATCACACCCGTTTGTACTTTGTCATGACTCCTGACAGACTTATTGAAAAACATGATGTAGCTACCTGTTGCATACAATGATTGCTCTACGACACCATTTGTAGTGAGCTATTTTAAACATGTGAAGCTCAATTGGGAAGCTTCTTCTTGGCAGTACAAAGCTAACTGGTAGTGCCACAGTAGATTGTGTAGAGAGAACATTTGGATGCTAATGTCAATAATTGGGAAAAAATGTGGCTTTCTTTCCTTTTATCGATTATCACTGTTACCAGTGGTAGCTGCAAACTGTTTACGGCAATAATCTCCACTTCTGGTCGATATGAAGTGGGTAAGGACATGACGTGTGAAGTGGTGATCACCAACACTGAGGCTCAAGACTATTGCCTCCTGAAGCGAAACACACCCTTCAATGAGTTGGCATCACACACTTTCGAAATAACTCGGGATGGAAAACCGATGGTTTTCTCTACCAACGAACACCTCCAACTTCAAAGGAGTTCGTACTGGTTCAGGTAAAATCTTCAATCTCTACATCAATTGATCTTTCTCAGTGTTACAGTTTTAAAGTTAATGCTGAGTATAAGGTCATAATGAGATCCATGATAACTTATTACCTACACAACATATCACACAGCAAGTCTCAGATTATCTCTTCAAATGAACAAATCATTCAAAGTCTTTGGAAATAGGGCAAAGAAACCAACCAAAGCACAAGTTATTCGTGATGATGTAAAGCTCATGGGCTCTCGTGTTATTTCCAAACTAGGAGATTACGTGACACCATCATTCAGAGGTACACCTACATCTGATGACAAAACAACTGCCATCAAGGTATACAATGCTACTTTAAAAATGTAGTCAAAAGTAGAGCAAGCGTGTACAGTAAGTTGATAAATTGGTTTTCGCCTTTATCGATTCATGGGTAGGATGGAATTAATCCAAAGTCAAGAAATCTATGGAGACGAGAAGGTACATTTTCTACTTTGATGGTGATCTTTGCAATGAATATGAATATATCATCGCTTATACCTGCTTCAGGTGCACAACTCTGTATTTCTGTGATTTGTATCGTCAACAGCCAGACATAGAAGGCTATGATACTAAATTTGGAACTGTTCTTCATGAGTTATCGAATGCAGCCGCTTCTACTGATGATTTTGTCTATCGCATGAATAACTCTATTGAACTGGCCAAAAATAGCCCACGTGAGGCCATATTCAATGCTGACAACTATGTTTATTTCTCAGAGTCCTTATCCAAGTATTTATTTGTTACTGTTGTTGTTGTTCTTAGTTACATATATACGGCGGTGTGCATTATATTTTAAATCATTATTATTTTTGTCATTGATAGCGAAGAAACAATCATAGTTAGCCACATATTTATATATAAAACAAAAATCAGACGTTGCCACAAATACCAAAAGAAAAATATTGTGTATATGATGATATATATTGGTATACTGGGGAGATGACACTATTTAGCTTTTTTTCCTTCTTCCTATGAATAATGAACTCAATATCCAAAGTCTGATTATGAGCATGATATACTATAATAAGTTAATGTTCTATGATCAAGATTCCAGAAAAAAGCAAGGGAAAGAGGTTCTAGTGAAGTGTGGCAGAGACTTGGAGAGAAACAGAAGAACAATGCATAGCTAAAGTGTGAGAAAGCAATTAAGGTGTTTGACAGATGGTAATGGTAGGGCTTGTGTGGAGTTAGAACTGTCCTGAGGAAAGTGACTGTTTTAAAGTAGAAGGAGCAAGGCCTGAGCACGGAGAGGAGGGAGGGACAATCAGAAGTTCATTGGTGAATACAGAGTCTGCAAAGTGCTGGATATGGTTTGAAGTATCAAAAAGGATGAGGTGCCTACACATATGTAGACTGCTGTTTTATTAACATGCATGCAGAAATGGAATTGACATACCATTGACTGCAGTTGCTTTGAGTGTGGCAAAAGTGGAGGAAGTGGTGATGTCGAGCTTTCATAATTATGTTGAAGAGTCATGAATGATAGACTATCACCATCACACTTTGAGCTAGAAGAAGAGTTCTGAGTAGTTGTAGATTCAGAAAAGTGCTTTGAAACAAGTTGGCATCAAAATATTCTTTCAGGAGATAAATGTTGACTGCCTTTAAGCACACACCCAGATGATGAATTGGCAAGCTTCCTCTTTACCAAGATGTTCCTTGATCACATATGGCCCTAACCATCTCTTCTCAAACTTTTCACCTTTACAGCTGTCCCTTTGGGAGTTTCTAAACAATACCTTTGTACTGCATTTCAGGACCTATATACAATGAAATGACCGTATTTTATAACTCTACATAAATTCAATATTATAAAATATATAACTACCTTTATTGCAGAACCTCTAATCATAATCCATATCTGTACCAGATCAATAATGGATTTAGCTGCATAATGGATGCTATTTCTAATTGAGTTCATCAATGCAATGGTACCTGTTGGACTAGTATCATCAGACCCATCAGTTTCTTCTTGTGACCTTTCATCTTCAACTTCAATAGGAAGCACTGGCTAATGTAACAATGAAAACTAAAATAATAAATGACTTGTAATTATTGCCTCACACCTGCAGAACATTATTTCAAATGGACCAAATTTTGTAGATTTCTGCACTGAAGTGCAACAACAAAAATAAATATAAATGCACTTGAGTGCTCATATATAGTCTCATAAGCTAATACTTGATGCACATTAGCTCAACCAGTTTAGGTATACCCAAATCTCAAGATGACCATGTTCAATATGAATGGGGTTAACAAATCATGGTGCGGACATCTCACAAAAAGAACAATAAAAATGGATCATAGAAGTTAGTACTATAAATTTTATTTTTTTGACAATGATGACTTTACTTCACTGTGACCGTCCCGATAGCTTCTGGAGGCTCTTCTTCGGTGGAAAGCTGCAGAACCATCTACTGCAGACTCGCTATCTATCAAAATCCTACGGTGTAGAGGAAAAAAGTCGCTCCTGGATGTACTCTGTTGTTAGTGCTTTTTTTATACTGTTGTAGACATAGAGATGCGTAACTTTTGTTTCCCTGGTTCAACAGAGCTGATTCATATACCAAGTTATAGCTCTTTCAATTTTCAATCGAATGATATGCTTTGTTTTGGTTACCAAAAAAGGTATGAAAATAAAAAATATTTAAAAAATTAAATAAATGTGTTGGCTAAAGTTGGCGGTGAAAGGGTTAAACGACCCATGCATTTATGATACGAAATTGAAAAATGTGCCTGATATCCATTATCCATTGCTTATGTATATTGCTTATGGTTGAAATTTATGACACTGTTATCCACTGGAAGGGTTTAGTACTGCTCTCATGACTGACAGCTAATAGGATGCCAGCTCCTGACATGTCTTACCCTCTCCATGTTGGGAATGATAAAAATACAAAATCGAAGCAGCTACAGTTAATGATTAATACTAGTCAGAAATTTACTTTAAGTCCCTATCAAGCAACCATATAATGATACAGTGATAACATTTTTGTGAACCCACACTGACCACAAACTATGATTATCTACATAGCTTATAATGCAGATTGCTAACAGTCAGCAATCATTGTTTTTTGGGGCTATAAGCAGCTAAGGTATTGGAGACAAGGAAGCATGTATAATAATGTCCACAACACAACATTTATATTTTTACATAAGTTTTCTAAACGCAATGGCTATTTTTGCGTACGCTGGTAATGCCTTGGCTAGCTAGCTTCAGTATATCCTGGGACTTAACTTTATTTGATAGATGCTGCTTTTGGAGAACTAATCTCTCTTTTGCCTCTTTTGCCTGCTTTTCCTTTTCCCTCCATATATGAAAACTTAATTATATCCCATTCACAAACCTAATAAGTCTTCTTGTCTTATCACTTCCTCGTCAGAAACAAAACCACTATTTTGTGCTATAGCGCTAAGCTCTTCCACTCCCATTACAAGAGTTATGACTGTTGTGGTCATCTTTTCCATGGCTACGGAATATGTGAATGGATAAATTGTAGGTTTGGTGACCAAACTGGAGGCAATGTCTGTGCGGAAGAGACAGTGGATGGCAAGGCTGAGGAGGTGGCAGTGGAAGCAATGAAAGAGGGTGATGGTTGGATTTGTTGTTGAGTCTGAGTTGGGGCTGGGGTGTGTAAGTAGGTGTGGTTGATACTGATGTTGGTTGAGGCATGGGTGTGGTCAATTCTGTTGTAGGTTGAGGCTGGAGTATGGAAGTCAGTGTGGTCAATATACTGATGTGGTTTGAGGCTGGGGTGTGGTCAATACTGATGTGGTTTGAGGCTGGAGTGTGGTCGATACTGAAGTATCTGGAAGTGCATGTTGTAGTGTTTGCAGAGTCTGATGTGGAAGCAACCACAGAGTCTTTTACTGAGATGGGTGTGGTAAAAGCAGCATTCAAATGTACTTGGGTCGATGGGTTGGGTAAAGGTGTCGTGTGTAATGCGGCAGGTATCGCGAAGGAATGAGCATCTTCCCTAAATATATTTTATCAACATTTGTTCACTAAAATTTCCTTACCTTCTTGCAGGCCTTCAAATTCCTCAACACTTCCATCTGCAAATGGCTCATCCAAGTCCCTATCTGCATCCAATGCCTTGAGGACCTCCTTACAAAGAGAAACATTGTCTTTTTGTTATCCTATTTTTAATATGTATAAGTCACAATTGTTTTCAAGATGTTATAGCAAGTGCTATAATTATAGTGCTATAATAATAAAGGCACTATCATGAACTTACAGTATTATAGAGCGGTATCGCAGCAATGGATCCTTAGCCGATCGCGAGGCTGACGCCATTTGGCGTCAACCGCCGTTATGAGCACGCAAGGGCGTGACGCCAAATGGCGTCTGAGCACGCACGCCAATTGGCGTCTATCGCGTTCGGTTATAAAAACTGGCTAATATTTCACTAAAGCAGTTGTAAAATTAATATGGCAATAGCTATGACTGACACAAGAAGCTGAGGTGTTCAGTGTCTTTATGACCCATCATGGCTGTGGTTTGCTGTCAGGTGCGAGATGAAGACGTTATACTAACTGGCTAATATTTCACTAAGCAGTTGTAAAATTGATATGAAAATAGCTCTGACTGACATAATACACAAGAAGCTGAGGTGTTTGGTGTCTCAACAAACATGGTAGAAAATAAGCTCGTCACATATCAGATGAGCTGTAACAAGTGCCACATGTGAGTAGAGTAGAGAGCATGCACATGCACATGTGTATGCACTGCAAGCACTTTAATTATGAGCCATCATGGCTGTGGTTTGCTGTCAAGTGTGAGATGAAGTGGAATAGTGTGATATAACAGTGAGAACTTCTTTTTGAATTGTCATTTGTTGTGTACCCATTTTAGTGTTCTTGCATACAGCCAGAATCCAGTGATTGTTATCCATTGCCAATGTTGCATGCAAAGCCTCTACTTGTGTGTGTATGTGTGTGTGGGTGGGTGTGTGTGGTTCATGTGCATGTGTATGCTGTGTGTGAGTTTGTGTGCATGTATGTGTGTCTGAAGCTGTATGTGTATGTGTGTGCATGTGTGTGTGGTGTGTGCGTGTGCATGTTTGGGTGCATCTGTATGTGTGTGGTGTGTTCGTACATAATTTGTGTGTATATGTGTGGTGTGTGTGTGCATATTTGTGTGTGTATGTGTGATGGCTCATAATTAAAATGCTTGCCGTGTGTACACATGTGCATGTGCGTGCTCTCTACTCTACTCACATGTGGCATTTGTGACAGCTCATCTGATAATGTGACGAGCTTATTTTCTACCATGTTTTCTCAAACACTGAACACCTTAGCTGACTGTGTATTATGTCAGTCAGAGCTATTGCCATACATGGTCATATCAACTTTACAACTGCTTAGTGAAATATTAGGCATACATCACCAGTTAGTATATATAAAGAGTGAGAGGGAGAGAGGATTGGCAGATGCAAAATCAAATATTCATCACAGAAAAATGTGGCTTCCTGTGATTCTAACCATTATCTCTGTTAGCAGTGTCAGCTGTGAGCCATTTATGGCTACAATTTTTACTTCTCCTCGATACGAAGTGGGAGAGGACATTACATGCAAAGTCGTCATCACCAATACCAATGATCGAGACTACTACCTTTCGACGAGAAACACACCACTCGATGAGCTGGCTGCACACACTTTCGAAATTACTCAGAATGGAAATCCAGTACACTATGATGGTCTTCTCTACCAACGAACACCTCCAACATTAAAGGAGTTCATACTGGTTCCAGCAAAATCCTCCCTCTCTACGACTATCGACCTTTCTCAGTCCTACAGCTTGAAAACTAATGTTGATCATAAAGTCATGCTGAAAACCATGATAAGCTATTACGAGTACAACATATCAGACACCAAGTCACAGTTTATCTTCTTCTTATCTCAGTAAATTGATAAGACTATGTGCTATTGCTGTTGTTCTGTGATGTGTACCAGTATAATATATTCTAATCAAAATTGAAATGTGATAAGCATTGTATATAATATATATATGTTTGGGGGGGTTGATGCCGCTAAGGATTGTTGGATGTTACATGTATTATAATCTGATCAATGTTTCATTTTAATGAATTGCATATTTTCTAAAACCTTCCACTACTCAACTTCTACAAGAATCTTTTGACTGATTTGACTATAAATATCTGTGCAATATAGTATATGGACTACTTTATAACTAAGCTGGTATAAGTGTGTGTCACTGTGGGTGGGCAAAGACCTTGTTGAAATAATGAGCATTAGAAATTCAGGTCTATTCCTGCTACTATTATCTACCACTCAAGATATAGTACCTGCAAATCTAAGCATCGATTTGCTTTAAGTAGGTGGCCGAACATGATCTTCTGTTCGCTCTTTAACACTCACCACCATAAGCGCCTACAGGCGCGAACTCGACATCGCTCGCGTACGGGAACGAGATACAGATTAAATTTTTTTACCAGGGGGTGCGCGAAGGATATCTCTAAACCAGGGATTCTCAACCGTTCCTCCATCATTTACCCCCTCAGCCAGATGTATTTCAGCCAGATGTATTTCACCCCCTTACTCCCATACAAAAAATGCATAGCCATCATAAAGGCACAGAAAAGTAAGAAACACATTTATTATCTAGGTTTTGCATAAAATATAGTAATATATTTTGATAAAGAAAGAAATTATATAGTCCATTCGTATCACCAAAAAAAAAATCAAACAGAAAACCTGAAGCATTATCAGTGGGAATACTGCTGATTCATTGAATCAACCAGTTTATTTATTCGAGGAGCTGTTGATGACAACGCTACTCTCATATCGTCATCAATTTTCATGCGCTTCCTGGCATTTGTCTTCATTGCTGCTAAATTTGAGAACCCTGATTCACTTAAGTATTAGTGACAAAAGGAAGAAACACTTGGAAGGCACGCTGAGTAAGAAGTGGGAATGAATCTGTGAGTTTTATCCAAAAATCAATACCAACCTTTTCAAATTCTTCTCTAAGATTAGCAGAGGATTGAAGATCAATCAGCTCATCTTTTGCTGGGTCGTCATCTTTCGTTTCTGACAGGTCAGTAGTAAAAGGTCTTATTATCCATCTCTCTGTAGGAATCATGTCTTTTGAAAAGTAGCCAGTGAAGTTTTCCTTCAAGATTTTCAAATGATCTGTGATGTCTTCATTTATCTCAGGTAACACACTTGGTCTTCCACTAATGACCTCATCCAAGTTTGGAAAATTTGCCAAGTTACTTTGATGAACTCTTCTTGCCCATAAGTCCATGTTTGCCTGCAATGCTGTTATCTTTTCACTTGCTTCAACAATGGTTACTGATGTTCCCTGGAGTTGTTTGTTGACTTGGTTAAGATGGGTAAATATATCTGAGAGGTATATATTATATTCCCTAAACAGGCAATGAACTTGGGATCAGCAAAATTTTCACACAGCTTTGAATCCCGGTCATGAAGAAAAATCTCTACCTCAGTACGGAGCTCAAACACGCGATTAAGAATAAGTCCACATGGAAGCCACCTCATTTCAGTATGAAGCAAAAGAGTTGAATTCTCAGAACCCATCTCATCACAAAAAGCTTTGAACAAACGGTGATTCAGTGCTTGGGCACGAATAAAATTAACAGCCTCGGCAACTTTATGAAAAACCATTTTCAGATTCAGCCAATGCATGTTTGTGAAGAATACAATGTGTTATTATCACATTGGGTGCCTTTTGCTTCACAAGTGCAAGTGAAGCCTGATCTCACTCTCATCATGGCTGGGGCTCCATCAGTACAGATTGAACCAACAATGTCTCATGTGAGATTGTTCCTTTCAGAGAAGTCTTGTGTTTTCTAGTAGCCTTTGTGAGATGTTCACAGAAGAGAAATTCATTCTTCAGTTCTTTTCCACATATGTAACGGACAAAAACAAGAAGTTGTGACAAATTTGCAACATCACAGTTCATCAAGTTGCAAAGAAATTTTTGCTGGGCTAGATTTGATCTGCTCAATAAACTTGTTGACAAATATCTTGAGACATTTCAATAATATATACAGTAGTAGAATTATTTACCTCATTTTTTATCCCCAGGGGGTAAATTTACCAGAATCCCGGTAAAAATACAATCAAAGAAAAATTCCAGGTAGCACGTGATTCCGAAGTCACGGCAACAAAAATAATTATATAAATTTTATTTTTTTGACAATGATGACTTTACTTCACTGTGACCGTCCCGATAGCTTCTGGAGGCTCTTCTTCGGTGGAAAGCTGCAGAACCATCTACTGCAGACTCGCTATCTATCAAAATCCTACGGAGTAGAGGAAAAAAGTCGCTCCTGGATGGACTCTGTTGTTAGTGACTTTTTTTTTACTGTTGTAGACATAGAGATGCGTAACTTTTGTTTCCCTGGTTCAACAGAGCTGATTCATATACCAAGTTATAGCTCTTTCAATTTTCAATCGAATGATATGCTTTGTTTTGGTTACCAAAAAAGGTATGAAAATAAAAAATATTTAAAAAATTAAATAAATGTGTTGGCTAAAGTTGGCGGTGAAAGGGTTAAATGACCCATGCATTTTTATGATACGTAATTGAAAAATGTGCCTGATATCCATTATCCATTGCTTATGTATATTGCTTATGGTTGAAATTTATGACACTGTTATCCACTGGAAGGGTTTAGTACTGCTCTCATGACTGACAGCTAATAGGATGCCAGCTCCTGACATGTCTTACCCTCTCCATGTTGGGAATGATAAAAATACAAAATCGAAGCAGCTACAGTTAATGATTAATACTAGTCAGAAATTAAAGTCCCTATCAAGCAACCATATAATGATACAGTGATAACATTTTTGTGAACCCACACTGACCACAAACTATGATTATCAACATAGCTTATAATGCAGATTGCTAACAGTCAGCAATCATTGTTTTTTGGGGCTATATATAAGCAGCTAAGGTATTGGAGACAAGGAAGCATGTATAATAATGTCCACAACACAACATTTATATTTTTACATAATATATAATTAAGTTTTCATATATGGAGGGAAAAGGAAAAGCAGGCAAAAGAGGCAAAAGAGAGATTAGTTCTCCAAAAGCAGCATCTATCAAATAAAGTTAAGTCCCAGGATATACTGAAGCTAGCTAGCCAAGGCATTACCAGCGTACGCAAAAATAGCCATTGCGTTTAGAAAACTAACAGGCTAATACTACAGTTATATCCCATTCACAAACCTAATAAGTCTTCTTGTCTTATCACTTCCTCGTCAGAAACAAAACCACTATTTTGTGCTATAGCGCTAAGCTCTTCCACTCCCATTACAAGAGTTATGACTGTTGTGGTCATCTTTTCCATGGCTACGGAATATGTGAATGGATAAATTGTAGGTTTGGTGACCAAACTGGAGGCAATGTCTGTGTGGAAGAGACAGTGGATGGCAAGGCTGAGGAGGTGGCAGTGGAAGCAATGAAAGAGGGTGATGGTTGGATTTGTTGTTGAGTCTGAGTTGGGGCTGGGGTGTGTAAGTAGGTGTGGTTGATACTGATGTTGGTTGAGGCATGGGTGTGGTCAATTCTGTTGTAGGTTGAGGCTGGAGTATGGAAGTCAGTGTGGTCAATATACTGATGTGGTTTGAGGCTGGGGTGTGGTCAATACTGATGTGGTTTGAGGCTGGAGTGTGGTCGATACTGAAGTATCTGGAAGTGCATGTGGTAGTGTTTGCAGAGTCTGATGTGGAAGCAACCACAGAGTCTTTTACCGAGATGGGTGTGGTAAAAACAGCATTCAAATGTACTTGGGTCGATGGGTTGGGTAAAGGTGTCGTGTGTAATGCGGCAGTTATCGCGAAGGAATGAGCATCTTCCCTAAATATATTTTATCAACATTTGTTCACTAAAATTTCCTTACCTTCTTGCAGGCCTTCAAATTCCTCAACACTTCCATCTGTAAATGGCTCATCCAAGTCCCTATCTGCATCCAATGCCTTGAGGACCTCCTTACAAAGAGAAATATTGTCTTTTTGTTATCCTATTTTTAATATGTATAAGTCACAATTGTTTTCAAGATGTTATAGCAAGTGCTATATAGTGCTATATAATAAAGGCACTATCATGAACTTATAGTATTATAGAGCGGTATCGCAGCAATGGATCCTTAGCCGATCGCGAGGCTGACGCCATTTGACGTCAACCGCCGTTATGAGCACGCAAGGCGTGACGCCAAATGGCGTCTGAGCACGCACGCCAATTGGCGTCTATCGCGTTCGGTTATAAAAACTGGCTAATATTTCACTAAAGGAGTTGTAAAATTGATATGGCAATAGCTATGACTGATACAAGAAGCTAAGGTGTTCAGTGTCTTTATGACCCATCATGGCTGTGGTTTGCTGTCAGGTGCGAGATGAAGACATTATACTAACTGGCTAATATTTCACTAAGCAGTTGTAAAATTGATATGAAAATAGCTCTGACTGACATAATACACAAGAAGCTGAGGTGTTTGGTGTCTCAACAAACATGGTAGAAAATAAGCTCGTCACATATCAGATGAGCTGTAACAAGTGCCACATGTGAGTAGAGTAGAGAGCATGCACATGCACATGTGTATGCACTGCAAGCACTTTAATTATGAGCCATCATGGCTGTGGTTTGCTGTCAAGTGTGAGATGAAGTGGAATAGTGTGATATAACAGTGAGAACTTTTTTTTGAATTGTCATTTGTTGTGTACCCATTTTAGTGTTCTTGCATACAGCCAGAATCCAGTGATTGTTATCCATTGCCAATGTTGCATGCAAAGCCTCTACTTGTGTGTGTATGTGTGTGTGGGTGGGTGTGTGTGGTTCATGTGCATGTGTATGCTGTGTGTGAGTTTGTGTGCATGTATGTGTGTCTGAAGCTGTATGTGTATGTGTGTGCATGTGTGTGTGGTGTGTGCGTGTGCATGTTTGGGTGCATCTGTATGTGTGTGGTGTGTTCATACATAATTTGTGTGTATATGTGTGGTGTGTGTGTGCATATTTGTGTGTGTATGTGTGATGGCTCATAATTAAAATGCTTGCCGTGTGTACACATGTGCATGTGCGTGCTCTCTACTCTACTCACATGTGGCATTTGTGACAGCTCATCTGATAATGTGACGAGCTTATTTTCTACCATGTTTTCTCAAACACTGAACACCTTAGCTGACTGTGTATTATGTCAGTCAGAGCTATTGCCATACATGGTCATATCAACTTTACAACTGCTTAGTGAAATATTAGGCATACATCACCAGTTAGTATATATAAAGAGTGAGAGGGAGAGAGGATTGGCAGATGCAAAATCAAATATTCATCACAGAAAAATGTGGCTTCCTGTGATTCTAACCATTATCTCTGTTAGCAGTGTCAGCTGTGAGCCATTTATGGCTACAATTTTTACTTCTCCTCGATACGAAGTGGGAGAGGACATTACATGCAAAGTCATCATCACCAATACCAATGATCGAGACTACTACCTTTCAACGAGAAACACACCACTCGATGAGCTGGCTGCACACACTTTCGAAATTACTCAGAATGGAAATCCAGTACACTATGATGGTCTTCTCTACCAACGAACACCTCCAACATTAAAGGAGTTCATACTGGTTCCAGCAAAATCCTCCCTCTCTACGACTATCGACCTTTCTCAGTCCTACAGCTTGAAAACTAATGTTGATCATAAAGTCATGCTGAAAACCATGATAAGCTATTACGAGTACAACATATCAGACACCAAGTCACAGTTTATCTTCTTCTTATCTCAGTAAATTGATAAGACTATGTGCTATTGCTGTTGTTCTGTGATGTGTACCAGTATAATATATTCTAATCAAAATTGAAATGTGATAAGCATTGCATATATATATATATGTTTGGGGGGGTTGATGCCGCTAAGGATTGTTGGATGTTACATGTATTATAATCTGATCAATGTTTCATTTTAATGAATTGCATATTTTCTAAAACCTTCCACTACTCAACTTCTACAAGAATCTTTTGACTGATTTGACTATAAATATCTGTGCAATATAGTATATGGACTACTTTATAACTAAGCTGGTATAAGTGTGTGTCACTATGGGTGGGCAAAGACCTTGTTGAAATAATGAGCATTAGAAATTCAGGTCTATTCCTGCTACTATTATCTACCACTCAAGATATAGTACCTGCAAATCTAAGCATCGATTTGCTTTAAGTAGGTGGCCGAACATGATCTTCTGTTCGCTCTTTAACACTCACCGCCATAAGCGCCTACAGGCGCGAACTCGACATCGCTCGCGTACGGGAACGAGATACAGATTAAAAAAATTTACCAGGGGGTGCGCGAAGGATATCTCTAAACCAGGGATTCTCAACCGTTCCTCCATCATTTACCCCCTCAGCCAGATGTATTTCAGCCAGATGTATTTCACCCCCTTACTCCCATACAAAAAATGCATAGCCATCATAAAGGCACAGAAAAGTAAGAAACACATTTATTATCTAGGTTTTGCATAAAATATAGTAATATATTTTGATAAAGAAAGAAATTATATAGTCCATTCGTATCACAAAAAAAAAAATCAAACAGAAAACCAGAAGCATTATCAGTGGGAATACTGCTGATTCATTGAATCAACCAGTTTATTTATTCGAGGAGCTGTTGATGACAACGCTACTCTCATATCGTCATCAATTTTCATGCGCTTCCTGGCGTTTGTCTTCATTGCTACTAAATTTGAGAACCCTGATTCACATAAGTATTAGTGACAAAAGGAAGAAACACTTGGAAGGCACGCTGAGTAAGAAGTGGGAATGAATCTGTGAGTTTTATCCAAAAATCAACACCAACCTTTTCAAATTCTTCTCTAAGATTAGCAGAGGATTGAAGATCAATCAGCTCATCTTTTGCTGGGTCGTCATCTTTCGTTTCTGACAGGTCAGTAGTAAAAGGTCTTATTATCCATCTCTCTGTAGGAACCATGTCTTTTGAATAGTAGCCAGTGAAGTTTTCCTTCAAGATTTTCAAATGATCTGTGATGTCTTCATTTATCTCAGGTAACACACTTGGTCTTCCACTAATGACCTCATCCAAGTTTGGAAAATTTGCCAAGTTACTTTGATGAACTCTTCTTGCCCATAAGTCCATGTTTGCCTGCAATGCTGTTATCTTTTCACTTGCTTCAACAATGGTTACTGATGTTCCCTGGAGTTGTTTGTTGACTTGGTTAAGATAGGTAAATATATCTGAGAGGTATATATTTCCCTAAACAGGCAATGAACTTGGGATCAGCAAAATTTTCACACAGCTTTGAATCCCGGTCATGAAGAAAAATCTCTACCTCAGTACGGAGCTCAAACACACGATTAAGAATAATTCCACATGGAAGCCACCTCATTTCAGTATGAAGCAAAAGAGTTGAATGCTCAGAACCCATCTCATCACAAAAAGCTTTGAACAAACGGTGATTCAGTGCTTGGGCACGAATAAAATTAACAGCCTCGGCAACTTTATGAAAAACCATTTTCAGATTCAGCCAATGCATGTTTGTGAAGAATACAATGTGTTATTATCACATTGGGTGCCTTTTGCTTCACAAGTGCAAGTGAAGCCTGATCTCACTCTCATCATGGCTGGGGCTCCATCAGTACAGATTGAACCAACAATGTCTCATGTGAGATTGTTCCTTTCAGAGAAGTCTTGTGTTTTCTAGTAGCCTTTGTGAGATGTTCACAGAAGAGAAATTCATTCTTCAGTTCTTTTCCACATATGTAACGGACAAAAACAAGAAGTTGTGACAAATTTGCAACATCACAGTTGAAGAAATTTTTGCTGGGCTAGATTTGATCTGCTCAATAACTTGTTGACAAATATCTTGAGACATTTCAATAATATATACAGTGGTAGAATTATTTACCTCATTTTTTATCCCCAGGGGGTAAATTTACCAGAATCCCGGTAAAAATACAATCAAAGAAAAATTCCAGGTAGCACGTGATTCCGAAGTCACGGCAACAAAAATAATTATATAAATTTTATTTTTTTGACAATGATGACTTTACTTCACTGTGACCGTCCCGATAGCTTCTGGAGGCTCTTCTTCGGTGGAAAGCTGCAGAACCATCTACTGCAGACTCGCTATCTATCAAAATCCTACGGAGTAGAGGAAAAAAGTCGCTCCTGGATGGACTCTGTTGTTAGTGACTTTTTTTTTTACTGTTGTAGACATAGAGATGCGTAACTTTTGTTTCCCTGGTTCAACAGAGCTGATTCATATACCAAGTTATAGCTCTTTCAATTTTCAATCGAATGATATGCTTTGTTTTGGTTACCAAAAAAGGTATGAAAATAAAAAATATTTAAAAAATTAAATAAATGTGTTGGCTAAAGTTGGCGGTGAAAGGGTTAAATGACCCATGCATTTTTATGATACGTAATTGAAAAATGTGCCTGATATCCATTATCCATTGCTTATGTATATTGCTTATGGTTGTAATTTATGACACTGTTATCTACTGGAAGGGTTTAGTACTGCTCTCATGACTGACAGCTAATAGGATGCTTTATAAGCCAGCTCCTGACATGTCTTACCCTCTCCATGTTGGGAATGATAAAAATACAAAATCGAAGCAGCTCCAGTTAATGATTAATACTAGTCAGAAATTTACTTTAAGTCCCTATCAAGCAACCATATAATGATACAGTGATAACATTTTTGTGAACCCACACTGACCACAAACTATGATTATCAACATAGCTTATAATGCAGATTGCTAACAGTCAGCAATCATTGTTTTTTGGGGCTATAAGCAGCTAAGGTATTGGAGACAAGGAAGCATGTATAATAATGTCCACAACACAACATTTATATTTTTACATAATATATAATTAAGTTTTCATATATGGAGGGAAAAGGAAAAGCAGGCAAAAGAGGCAAATGAGAGATTAGTTCTCCAAAAGCAGCATCTATCAAATAAAGTTAAGTCCCAGGATATACTGAAGCTAGCTAGCCAAGGCATTACCAGCGTACGCAAAAATAGCCATTGCGTTTAGAAAACTAACAGGCAGTTATATCCCATTCACAAACCTAAGAAGTCTTCTTGTCTTATCACTTCCTCGTCAGAAACGAAACCACTATCTTGTGCTATAGCGCTAAGCTCTTCCACTCCCATTACAAGAGTTATGACTGTTGTGGTCATCTTTTCCATGGCTCCACATTCACAAAAAGGCCAACACAAGTATATAAGAACTCCCACGCTAGAGTTATCTACAGGCGAGTCAAGAGTGCCGCCTGTCACTAGAAAAATGGCTTCTGCAAGATTTCTTGTCCTAGTCATATTTAGGTCGTATAAAGGATTCCGTGTTTCAATATTTTTTAGTGACGCGGATGAGAAGCTAAATTGAGAGCACTGAAACAGTATTGGGAACACATCATCATTATGACATCATCAAAAACAAACTACACCTTTGGTTAGCATCTAGGCTAGGTCTAGCAATGCAATCTAGCAATGCAACACATGATTTAGAATTTTTTTGCAAAATTCTTGTAATATAGCTACCTAGCTATATATCTAACTTGACTAATGATCCTTCTACACTGGCAAAATAGAACATACACATCACCAGAACCAGTGTTCGGCATATTCAAGAACCAAGTGAAAAAAGTTGTGCTATATATCTAACTTGACTAATGATCCTTCTACACTGGCAAAATAGAACATACACATCACCAGAACCAGTTTTTTGATCTGCATGTTCGGCATATTCAAGAACCAAGTGAAAAAAGTTGTTATTCATGGATCATGTGAACCTCATGTGGCTTTCTATTTGACACTTGCTAGCTGGCGCATCTTGCATCCAGTTGTTATTTCACTATCACCTGCAAAAGCCCCAAGCATGTTGGCTGATGTGTATATAGTACGTGATTCCGAAGTCACGGCAACAAAAATAATTATATAAATTTTATTTTTTTGACAATGATGACTTTACTTCACTGTGACCCTCCCGATAGCTTCTGGAGGCTCTTCTTCGGTGGAAAGCTGCAGAACCAACTACTGCAGACTCGCTATCTATCAAAATCCTACGGAGTAGAGGAAAAAAGTCGCTCCTGGATGGACTCTGTTGTTAGTGACTTTTTTTTTACTGTTGTAGACATAGAGATGCGTAACTTTTGTTTCCCTGGTTCAACAGAGCTGATTCATATACCAAGTTATAGCTCTTTCAATTTTCAATCGAATGATATGCTTTGTTTTGGTTACCAAAAAAGGTATGAAAATAAAAAATATTTAAAAAATTAAATAAATGTGTTGGCTAAAGTTGGCGGTGAAAGGGTTAAATGACCCATGCATCTATGATACGAAATTGAAAAATGTGCCTGATATCCATTATCCATTGCTTATGTATATTGCTTATGGTTGAAATTTATGACACTGTTATCCACTGGAAGGGTTTAGTACTGCTCTCATGACTGACAGCTAATAGGATGCCAGCTCCTGACATGTCTTACCCTCTCCATGTTGGGAATGATAAAAATACAAAATCGAAGCAGCTACAGTTAATGATTAATACTAGTCAGAAATTTACTTTAAGTCCCTATCAAGCAACCATATAATGATACAGTGATAACATTTTTGTGAACCCACACTGACCACAAACTATGATTATCAACATAGCTTATAATGCAGATTGCTAACAGTCAGCAATCATTGTTTTTTGGGGCTATAAGCAGCTAAGGTATTGGAGACAAGGAAGCATGTATAATAATGTCCACAACACAACATTTATATTTTTACATAATATATAATTAAGTTTTCATATATGGAGGGAAAAGGAAAAGCAGGCAAAAGAGGCAAAAGAGAGATTAGTTCTCCAAAAGCAGCATCTATCAAATAAAGTTAAGTCCCAGGATATACTGAAGCTAGCTAGCCAAGGCATTACCAGCGTACGCAAAAATAGCCATTGCGTTTAGAAAACTAACAGGCTAATACTACAGTTATATCCCATTCACAAACCTAATAAGTCTTCTTGTCTTATCACTTCCTCGTCAGAAACAAAACCACTATTTTGTGCTATAGCGCTAAGCTCTTCCACTCCCATTACAAGAGTTATGACTGTTGTGGTCATCTTTTCCATGGCTACGGAATATGTGAATGGATAAATTGTAGGTTTGGTGACCAAACTGGAGGCAATGTCTGTGTGGAAGAGACAGTGGATGGCAAGGCTGAGGAGGTGGCAGTGGAAGCAATGAAAGAGGGTGATGGTTGGATTTGTTGTTGAGTCTGAGTTGGGGCTGGGGTGTGTAAGTAGGTGTGGTTGATACTGATGTTGGTTGAGGCATGGGTGTGGTCAATTCTGTTGTAGGTTGAGGCTGGAGTATGGAAGTCAGTGTGGTCAATATACTGATGTGGTTTGAGGCTGGGGTGTGGTCAATACTGATGTGGTTTGAGGCTGGAGTGTGGTCGATACTGAAGTATCTGGAAGTGCATGTTGTAGTGTTTGCAGAGTCTGATGTGGAAGCAACCACAGAGTCTTTTACTGAGATGGGTGTGGTAAAAGCAGCATTCAAATGTACTTGGGTCGATGGGTTGGGTAAAGGTGTCGTGTGTAATGCGGCAGGTATCGCGAAGGAATGAGCATCTTCCCTAAATATATTTTATCAACATTTGTTCACTAAAATTTCCTTACCTTCTTGCAGGCCTTCAAATTCCTCAACACTTCCATCTGCAAATGGCTCATCCAAGTCCCTATCTGCATCCAATGCCTTGAGGACCTCCTTACAAAGAGAAACATTGTCTTTTTGTTATCCTATTTTTAATATGTATAAGTCACAATTGTTTTCAAGATGTTATAGCAAGTGCTATATAGTGCTATATAATAAAGGCACTATCATGAACTTACAGTATTATAGAGCGGTATCGCAGCAATGGATCCTTAGCCGATCGCGAGGCTGACGCCATTTGGCGTCAACCGCCGTTCTGAGCGTGACGCCAAATGGCGTCAATCGCCGTTATGAGCTCGCAAGGCGTGACGCCAAATGGCGTCTGAGCACGCACGCCAATTGGCGTCTATCGCGTTCGGTTATAAAAACTGGCTAATATTTCACTAAAGGAGTTGTAAAATTGATATGGCAATAGCTATGACTGACACAAGAAGCTAAGGTGTTCAGTGTCTTTATGACCCATCATGGCTGTGGTTTGCTGTCAGGTGCGAGATGAAGACATTATACTAACTGGCTAATATTTCACTAAGCAGTTGTAAAATTGATATGAAAATAGCTCTGACTGACATAATACACAAGAAGCTGAGGTGTTTGGTGTCTCAACAAACATGGTGGTAGAAAATAAGCTCGTCACATATCAGATGAGCTGTAACAAGTGCCACATGTGAGTAGAGTAGAGAGCATGCACATGCACATGTGTATGCACTGCAAGCACTTTAATTATGAGCCATCATGGCTGTGGTTTGCTGTCAAGTGTGAGATGAAGTGGAATAGTGTGATATAACAGTGAGAACTTTTTTTTGAATTGTCATTTGTTGTGTACCCATTTTAGTGTTCTTGCATACAGCCAGAATCCAGTGATTGTTATCCATTGCCAATGTTGCATGCAAAGCCTCTACTTGTGTGTGTATGTGTGTGTGGGTGGGTGTGTGTGGTTCATGTGCATGTGTATGCTGTGTGTGAGTTTGTGTGCATGTATGTGTGTCTGAAGCTGTATGTGTATGTGTGTGCATGTGTGTGTGGTGTGTGCGTGTGCATGTTTGGGTGCATCTGTATGTGTGTGGTGTGTTCGTACATAATTTGTGTGTATATGTGTGGTGTGTGTGTGCATATTTGTGTGTGTATGTGTGATGGCTCATAATTAAAATGCTTGCCGTGTGTACACATGTGCATGTGCGTGCTCTCTATTCTACTCACATGTGGCATTTGTGACAGCTCATCTGATAATGTGACGAGCTTATTTTCTACCATGTTTTCTCAAACACTGAACACCTTAGCTGACTGTGTATTATGTCAGTCAGAGCTATTGCCATACATGGTCATATCAACTTTACAACTGCTTAGTGAAATATTAGGCATACATCACCAGTTAGTATATATAAAGAGTGAGAGGGAGAGAGGATTGGCAGATGCAAAATCAAATATTCATCACAGAAAAATGTGGCTTCCTGTGATTCTAACCATTATCTCTGTTAGCAGTGTCAGCTGTGAGCCATTTATGGCTACAATTTTTACTTCTCCTCGATACGAAGTGGGAGAGGACATTACATGCAAAGTCGTCATCACCAATACCAATGATCGAGACTACTACCTTTCGACGAGAAACACACCACTCGATGAGCTGGCTGCACACACTTTCGAAATTACTCAGAATGGAAATCCAGTACACTATGATGGTCTTCTCTACCAACGAACACCTCCAACATTAAAGGAGTTCATACTGGTTCCAGCAAAATCCTCCCTCTCTACGACTATCGACCTTTCTCAGTCCTACAGCTTGAAAACTAATGTTGATCATAAAGTCATGCTGAAAACCATGATAAGCTATTACGAGTACAACATATCAGACACCAAGTCACAGTTTATCTTCTTCTTATCTCAGTAAATTGATAAGACTATGTGCTATTGCTGTTGTTCTGTGATGTGTACCAGTATAATATAATTATTCTAATCAAAATTGAAATGTGATAAGCATTGTATATATATATATGTTTGGGGGGGTTGATGCCGCTAAGGATTGTTGGATGTTACATGTATTATAATCTGATCAATGTTTCATTTTAATGAATTGCATATTTTCTAAAACCTTCCACTACTCAACTTCTACAAGAATCTTTTAACTGATTTGACTATAAATATCTGTGCAATATAGTATATGGACTACTTTATAACTAAGCTGGTATAAGTGTGTGTCACTGTGGGTGGGCAAAGACCTTGTTGAAATAATGAGCATTAGAAATTCAGGTCTATTCCTGCTACTATTATCTACCACTCAAGATATAGTACCTGCAAATCTAAGCATCGATTTGCTTTAAGTAGGTGGCCGAACATGATCTTCTGTTCGCTCTTTAACACTCACCGCCATAAGTGCCTACAGGCGCGAACTCGACATCGCTCGCGTACGGGAACGAGATACAGATTAAATTTTTTTACCAGGGGGTGCGCGAAGGATATCTCTAAACCAGGGATTCTCAACCGTTCCTCCATCATTTACCCCCTCAGCCAGATGTATTTCAGCCAGATGTATTTCACCCCCTTACTCCCATACAAAAAATGCATTGCCATCATAAAGGCACAGAAAAGTAAGAAACACATTTATTATCTAGGTTTTGCATAAAATATAGTAATATATTTTGATAAAGAAAGAAATTATATAGTCCATTCGTATCACAAAAAAAAAATCAAACAGAAAACCTGAAGCATTATCAGTGGGAATACTGCTGATTCATTGAATCAACCAGTTTATTTATTCGAGGAGCTGTTGATGACAACGCTACTCTCATATCGTCATCAATTTTCATGCGCTTCCTGGCGTTTGTCTTCATTGCTGCTAAATTTGAGAACCCTGATTCACATAAGTATTAGTGACAAAAGGAAGAAACACTTGGAAGGCACGCTGAGTAAGAAGTGGGAATGAATCTGTGAGTTTTATCCAAAAATCAATACCAATCTTTTCAAATTCTTCTCTAAGATTAGCAGAGGATTGAAGATCAATCAGCTCATCTTTTGCTGGGTCGTCATCTTTCGTTTCTGACAGGTCAGTAGTAAAAGATCTTATTATCCATCTCTCTGTAGGAATCATGTCTTTTGAAAAGTAGCCAGTGAAGTTTTCCTTCAAGATTTTCAAATGATCTGTGATGTCTTCATTTATCTCAGGTAACACACTTGGTCTTCCACTAATGACCTCATCCAAGTTTGGAAAATTTGCCAAGTTACTTTGATGAACTCTTCTTGCCCATAAGTCCATGTTTGCCTGCAATGCTGTTATCTTTTCACTTGCTTCAACAATGGTTACTGATGTTCCCTGGAGTTGTTTGTTGACTTGGTTAAGATGGGTAAATATATCTGAGAGGTATATATTATATTCCCTAAACAGGCAATGAACTTGGGATCAGCAAAATTTTCACACAGCTTTGAATCCCGGTCATGAAGAAAAATCTCTACCTCAGTACGGAGCTCAAACACGCGATTAAGAATAAGTCCACATGGAAGCCACCTCATTTCAGTATGAAGCAAAAGAGTTGAATGCTCAGAACCCATCTCATCACAAAAAGCTTTGAACAAACGGTGATTCAGTGCTTGGGCACGAATAAAATTAACAGCCTCGGCAACTTTATGAAAAACCATTTTCAGATTCAGCCAATGCATGTTTGTGAAGAATACAATGTGTTATTATCACATTGGGTGCCTTTTGCTTCACAAGTGCAAGTGAAGCCTGATCTCACTCTCATCATGGCTGGGGCTCCATCAGTACAGATTGAACCAACAATGTCTCATGTGAGATTGTTCCTTTCAGAGAAGTCTTGTGTTTTCTAGTAGCCTTTGTGAGATGTTCACAGAAGAGAAATTCATTCTTCAGTTCTTTTCCACATATGTAACGGACAAAAACAAGAAGTTGTGACAAATTTGCAACATCACAGTTCATCAAGTTGCAAAGAAATTTTTGCTGGGCTAGATTTGATCTGCTCAATAAACTTGTTGACAAATATCTTGAGACATTTCAATAATATATACAGTAGTAGAATTATTTACCTCATTTTTTATCCCCAGGGGGTAAATTTACCAGAATCCCGGTAAAAATACAATCAAAGAAAAATTCCAGGTAGCACGTGATTCCGAAGTCACGGCAACAAAAATAATTATATAAATTTTATTTTTTTGACAATGATGACTTTACTTCACTGTGACCGTCCCGATAGCTTCTGGAGGCTCTTCTTCGGTGGAAAGCTGCAGAACCATCTACTGCAGACTCGCTATCTATCAAAATCCTACGGAGTAGAGGAAAAAAGTCGCTCCTGGATGGACTCTGTTGTTAGTGACTTTTTTTTTACTGTTGTAGACATAGAGATGCGTAACTTTTGTTTCCCTGGTTCAACAGAGCTGATTCATATACCAAGTTATAGCTCTTTCAATTTTCAATCGAATGATATGCTTTGTTTTGGTTACCAAAAAAGGTATGAAAATAAAAAATATTTAAAAAATTAAATAAATGTGTTGGCTAAAGTTGGCGGTGAAAGGGTTAAATGACCCATGCATTTTTATGATACGTAATTGAAAAATGTGCCTGATATCCATTATCCATTGCTTATGTATATTGCTTATGGTTGTAATTTATGACACTGTTATCTACTGGAAGGGTTTAGTACTGCTCTCATGACTGACAGCTAATAGGATGCTTTATAAGCCAGCTCCTGACATGTCTTACCCTCTCCATGTTGGGAATGATAAAAATACAAAATCGAAGCAGCTCCAGTTAATGATTAATACTAGTCAGAAATTTACTTTAAGTCCCTATCAAGCAACCATATAATGATACAGTGATAACATTTTTGTGAACCCACACTGACCACAAACTATGATTATCAACATAGCTTATAATGCAGATTGCTAACAGTCAGCAATCATTGTTTTTTGGGGCTATAAGCAGCTAAGGTATTGGAGACAAGGAAGCATGTATAATAATGTCCACAACACAACATTTATATTTTTACATAATATATAATTAAGTTTTCATATATGGAGGGAAAAGGAAAAGCAGGCAAAAGAGGCAAATGAGAGATTAGTTCTCCAAAAGCAGCATCTATCAAATAAAGTTAAGTCCCAGGATATACTGAAGCTAGCTAGCCAAGGCATTACCAGCGTACGCAAAAATAGCCATTGCGTTTAGAAAACTAACAGGCAGTTATATCCCATTCACAAACCTAAGAAGTCTTCTTGTCTTATCACTTCCTCGTCAGAAACGAAACCACTATCTTGTGCTATAGCGCTAAGCTCTTCCACTCCCATTACAAGAGTTATGACTGTTGTGGTCATCTTTTCCATGGCTCCACATTCACAAAAAGGCCAACACAAGTATATAAGAACTCCCACGCTAGAGTTATCTACAGGCGAGTCAAGAGTGCCGCCTGTCACTAGAAAAATGGCTTCTGCAAGATTTCTTGTCCTAGTCATATTTAGGTCGTATAAAGGATTCCGTGTTTCAATATTTTTTAGTGACGCGGATGAGAAGCTAAATTGAGAGCACTGAAACAGTATTGGGAACACATCATCATTATGACATCATCAAAAACAAACTACACCTTTGGTTAGCATCTAGGCTAGGTCTAGCAATGCAATCTAGCAATGCAACACATGATTTAGAATTTTTTTGCAAAATTCTTGTAATATAGCTACCTAGCTATATATCTAACTTGACTAATGATCCTTCTACACTGGCAAAATAGAACATACACATCACCAGAACCAGTGTTCGGCATATTCAAGAACCAAGTGAAAAAAGTTGTGCTATATATCTAACTTGACTAATGATCCTTCTACACTGGCAAAATAGAACATACACATCACCAGAACCAGTTTTTTGATCTGCATGTTCGGCATATTCAAGAACCAAGTGAAAAAAGTTGTTATTCATGGATCATGTGAACCTCATGTGGCTTTCTATTTGACACTTGCTAGCTGGCGCATCTTGCATCCAGTTGTTATTTCACTATCACCTGCAAAAGCCCCAAGCATGTTGGCTGATGTGTATATAGTACGTGATTCCGAAGTCACGGCAACAAAAATAATTATATAAATTTTATTTTTTTGACAATGATGACTTTACTTCACTGTGACCCTCCCGATAGCTTCTGGAGGCTCTTCTTCGGTGGAAAGCTGCAGAACCAACTACTGCAGACTCGCTATCTATCAAAATCCTACGGAGTAGAGGAAAAAAGTCGCTCCTGGATGGACTCTGTTGTTAGTGACTTTTTTTTTACTGTTGTAGACATAGAGATGCGTAACTTTTGTTTCCCTGGTTCAACAGAGCTGATTCATATACCAAGTTATAGCTCTTTCAATTTTCAATCGAATGATATGCTTTGTTTTGGTTACCAAAAAAGGTATGAAAATAAAAAATATTTAAAAAATTAAATAAATGTGTTGGCTAAAGTTGGCGGTGAAAGGGTTAAATGACCCATGCATCTATGATACGAAATTGAAAAATGTGCCTGATATCCATTATCCATTGCTTATGTATATTGCTTATGGTTGAAATTTATGACACTGTTATCCACTGGAAGGGTTTAGTACTGCTCTCATGACTGACAGCTAATAGGATGCCAGCTCCTGACATGTCTTACCCTCTCCATGTTGGGAATGATAAAAATACAAAATCGAAGCAGCTACAGTTAATGATTGATACTAGTCAGAAATTTACTTTAAGTCCCTATCAAGCAACCATATAATGATACAGTGATAACATTTTTGTGAACCCACACTGACCACAAACTATGATTATCAACATAGCTTATAATGCAGATTGCTAACAGTCAGCAATCATTGTTTTTTGGGGCTATAAGCAGCTAAGGTATTGGAGACAAGGAAGCATGTATAATAATGTCCACAACACAACATTTATATTTTTACATAATATATAATTAAGTTTTCATATATGGAGGGAAAAGGAAAAGCAGGCAAAAGAGGCAAAAGAGAGATTAGTTCTCCAAAAGCAGCATCTATCAAATAAAGTTAAGTCCCAGGATATACTGAAGCTAGCTAGCCAAGGCATTACCAGCGTACGCAAAAATAGCCATTGCGTTTAGAAAACTAACAGGCTAATACTACAGTTATATCCCATTCACAAACCTAATAAGTCTTCTTGTCTTATCACTTCCTCGTCAGAAACAAAACCACTATTTTGTGCTATAGCGCTAAGCTCTTCCACTCCCATTACAAGAGTTATGACTGTTGTGGTCATCTTTTCCATGGCTACGGAATATGTGAATGGATAAATTGTAGGTTTGGTGACCAAACTGGAGGCAATGTCTGTGTGGAAGAGACAGTGGATGGCAAGGCTGAGGAGGTGGCAGTGGAAGCAATGAAAGAGGGTGATGGTTGGATTTGTTGTTGAGTCTGAGTTGGGGCTGGGGTGTGTAAGTAGGTGTGGTTGATACTGATGTTGGTTGAGGCATGGGTGTGGTCAATTCTGTTGTAGGTTGAGGCTGGAGTATGGAAGTCAGTGTGGTCAATATACTGATGTGGTTTGAGGCTGGGGTGTGGTCAATACTGATGTGGTTTGAGGCTGGAGTGTGGTCGATACTGAAGTATCTGGAAGTGCATGTTGTAGTGTTTGCAGAGTCTGATGTGGAAGCAACCACAGAGTCTTTTACTGAGATGGGTGTGGTAAAAGCAGCATTCAAATGTACTTGGGTCGATGGGTTGGGTAAAGGTGTCGTGTGTAATGCGGCAGGTATCGCGAAGGAATGAGCATCTTCCCTAAATATATTTTATCAACATTTGTTCACTAAAATTTCCTTACCTTCTTGCAGGCCTTCAAATTCCTCAACACTTCCATCTGCAAATGGCTCATCCAAGTCCCTATCTGCATCCAATGCCTTGAGGGCCTCCTTACAAAGAGAAACATTGTCTTTTTGTTATCCTATTTTTAATATGTATAAGTCACAATTGTTTTCAAGATGTTATAGCAAGTGCTATATAGTGCTATATAATAAAGGCACTATCATGAACTTACAGTATTATAGAGCGGTATCGCAGCAATGGATCCTTAGCCGATCGCGAGGCTGACGCCATTTGGCGTCAACCGCCGTTCTGAGCGTGACGCCAAATGGCGTCAATCGCCGTTATGAGCTCGCAAGGCGTGACGCCAAATGGCGTCTGAGCACGCACGCCAATTGGCGTCTATCGCGTTCGGTTATAAAAACTGGCTAATATTTCACTAAAGGAGTTGTAAAATTGATATGGCAATAGCTATGACTGACACAAGAAGCTAAGGTGTTCAGTGTCTTTATGACCCATCATGGCTGTGGTTTGCTGTCAGGTGCGAGATGAAGACATTATACTAACTGGCTAATATTTCACTAAGCAGTTGTAAAATTGATATGAAAATAGCTCTGACTGACATAATACACAAGAAGCTGAGGTGTTTGGTGTCTCAACAAACATGGTAGAAAATAAGCTCGTCACATATCAGATGAGCTGTAACAAGTGCCACATGTGAGTAGAGTAGAGAGCATGCACATGCACATGTGTATGCACTGCAAGCACTTTAATTATGAGCCATCATGGCTGTGGTTTGCTGTCAAGTGTGAGATGAAGTGGAATAGTGTGATATAACAGTGAGAACTTCTTTTTGAATTGTCATTTGTTGTGTACCCATTTTAGTGTTCTTGCATACAGCCAGAATCCAGTTTGTTATCCATTGCCAATGTTGCATGCAAAGCCTCTACTTGTGTGTGTATGTGTGTGTGGGTGGGTGTGTGTGGTTCATGTGCATGTGTATGCTGTGTGTGAGTTTGTGTGCATGTATGTGTGTCTGAAGCTGTATGTGTATGTGTGTGCATGTGTGTGTGGTGTGTGCGTGTGCATGTTTGGGTGCATCTGTATGTGTGTGGTGTGTTCGTACATAATTTGTGTGTATATGTGTGGTGTGTGTGCATATTTGTGTGTGTATGTGTGATGGCTCATAATTAAAATGCTTGCCGTGTGTACACATGTGCATGTGCGTGCTCTCTACTCTACTCACATGTGGCATTTGTGACAGCTCATCTGATAATGTGACGAGCTTATTTTCTACCATGTTTTCTCAAACACTGAACACCTTAGCTGACTGTGTATTATGTCAGTCAGAGCTATTGCCATACATGGTCATATCAACTTTACAACTGCTTAGTGAAATATTAGGCATACATCACCAGTTAGTATATAGAGTGAGAGGGAGAGAGGATTGGCAGATGCAAAATCAAATATTCATCACAGAAAAATGTGGCTTCCTGTGATTCTAACCATTATCTCTGTTAGCAGTGTCAGCTGTGAGCCATTTATGGCTACAATTTTTACTTCTCCTCGATACGAAGTGGGAGAGGACATTACATGCAAAGTCGTCATCACCAATACCAATGATCGAGACTACTACCTTTCGACGAGAAACACACCACTCGATGAGCTGGCTGCACACACTTTCGAAATTACTCAGAATGGAAATCCAGTACACTATGATGGTCTTCTCTACCAACGAACACCTCCAACATTAAAGGAGTTCATACTGGTTCCAGCTAAATCCTCCCTCTCTACGACTATCGACCTTTCTCAGTCCTACAGCTTGAAAACTAATGTTGATCATAAAGTCATGCTGAAAACCATGATAAGCTATTACGAGTACAACATATCAGACACCAAGTCACAGTTTATCTTCTTCTTATCTCAGTAAATTGATAAGACTATGTGCTATTGCTGTTGTTCTGTGATGTGTACCAGTATAATATATTCTAATCAAAATTGAAATGTGATAAGCATTGTATATATATATATGTTTGGGGGGGTTGATGCCGCTAAGGATTGTTGGATGTTACATGTATTATAATCTGATCAATGTTTCATTTTAATGAATTGCATATTTTCTAAAACCTTCCACTACTCAACTTCTACAAGAATCTTTTGACTGATTTGACTATAAATATCTGTGCAATATAGTATATGGACTACTTTATAACTAAGCTGGTATAAGTGTGTGTCACTGTGGGTGGGCAAAGACCTTGTTGAAATAATGAGCATTAGAAATTCAGGTCTATTCCTGCTACTATTATCTACCACTCAAGATATAGTACCTGCAAATCTAAGCATCGATTTGCTTTAAGTAGGTGGCCGAACATGATCTTCTGTTCGCTCTTTAACACTCACCGCCATAAGCGCCTACAGGCGCGAACTCGACATCGCTCGCGTACGGGAACGAGATACAGATTAAATTTTTTTACCAGGGGGTGCGCGAAGGATATCTCTAAACCAGGGATTCTCAACCGTTCCTCCATCATTTACCCCCTCAGCCAGATGTATTTCAGCCAGATGTATTTCACCCCCTTACTCCCATACAAAAAATGAATAGCCATCATAAAGGCACAGAAAAGTAAGAAACACATTTATTATCTAGGTTTTGCATAAAATATAGTAATATATTTTGATAAAGAAAGAAATTATATAGTCCATTCGTATCACAAAAAAAAAATCAAACAGAAAACCAGAAGCATTATCAGTGGGAATACTGCTGATTCATTGAATCAACCAGTTTATTTATTCGAGGAGCTGTTGATGACAATGCTACTCTCATATCGTCATCAATTTTCATGCGCTTCCTGGCGTTTGTCTTCATTGCTGCTAAATTTGAGAACCCTGATTCACATAAGTATTAGTGACAAAAGGAAGAAACACTTGGAAGGCACGCTGAGTAAGAAGTGGGAATGAATCTGTGAGTTTTATCCAAAAATCAATACCAACCTTTTCAAATTCTTCTCTAAGATTAGCAGAGGATTGAAGATCAATCAGCTCATCTTTTGCTGGGTCGTCATCTTTCGTTTCTGACAGGTCAGTAGTAAAAGGTCTTATTATCCATCTCTCTGTAGGAATCATGTCTTTTGAAAAGTAGCCAGTGAAGTTTTCCTTCAAGATTTTCAAATGATCTGTGATGTCTTCATTTATCTCAGGTAACACACTTGGTCTTCCACTAATGACCTCATCCAAGTTTGGAAAATTTGCCAAGTTACTTTGATGAACTCTTCTTGCCCATAAGTCCATGTTTGCCTGCAATGCTGTTATCTTTTCACTTGCTTCAACAATGGTTACTGATGTTCCCTGGAGTTGTTTGTTGACTTGGTTAAGATGGGTAAATATATCTGAGAGGTATATATTATATTCCCTAAACAGGCAATGAACTTGGGATCAGCAAAATTTTCACACAGCTTTGAATCCCGGTCATGAAGAAAAATCTCTACCTCAGTACGGAGCTCAAACACGCGATTAAGAATAAGTCCACATGGAAGCCACCTCATTTCAGTATGAAGCAAAAGAGTTGAATGCTCAGAACCCATCTCATCACAAAAAGCTTTGAACAAACGGTGATTCAGTGCTTGGGCACGAATAAAATTAACAGCCTCGGCAACTTTATGAAAAACCATTTTCAGATTCAGCCAATGCATGTTTGTGAAGAATACAATGTGTTATTATCACATTGGGTGCCTTTTGCTTCACAAGTGCAAGTGAAGCCTGATCTCACTCTCATCATGGCTGGGGCTCCATCAGTACAGATTGAACCAACAATGTCTCATGTGAGATTGTTCCTTTCAGAGAAGTCTTGTGTTTTCTAGTAGCCTTTGTGAGATGTTCACAGAAGAGAAATTCATTCTTCAGTTCTTTTCCACATATGTAACGGACAAAAACAAGAAGTTGTGACAAATTTGCAACATCACAGTTCATCAAGTTGCAAAGAAATTTTTGCTGGGCTAGATTTGATCTGCTCAATAAACTTGTTGACAAATATCTTGAGACATTTCAATAATATATACAGTAGTAGAATTATTTACCTCATTTTTTATCCCCAGGGGGTAAATTTACCAGAATCCCGGTAAAAATACAATCAAAGAAAAATTCCAGGTAGCACGTGATTCCGAAGTCACGGCAACAAAAATAATTATATAAATTTTATTTTTTTGACAATGATGACTTTACTTCACTGTGACCGTCCCGATAGCTTCTGGAGGCTCTTCTTCGGTGGAAAGCTGCAGAACCATCTACTGCAGACTCGCTATCTATCAAAATCCTACGGAGTAGAGGAAAAAAGTCGCTCCTGGATGGACTCTGTTGTTAGTGACTTTTTTTTAACTGTTGTAGACATAGAGATGCGTAACTTTTGTTTCCCTGGTTCAACAGAGCTGATTCATATACCAAGTTATAGCTCTTTCAATTTTCAATCGAATGATATGCTTTGTTTTGGTTACCAAAAAAGGTATGAAAATAAAAAATATTTAAAAAATTAAATAAATGTGTTGGCTAAAGTTGGCGGTGAAAGGGTTAAATGACCCATGCATTTTTATGATACGTAATTGAAAAATGTGCCTGATATCCATTATCCATTGCTTATGTATATTGCTTATGGTTGAAATTTATGACACTGTTATCCACTGGAAGGGTTTAGTACTGCTCTCATGACTGACAGCTAATAGGATGCCAGCTCCTGACATGTCTTACCCTCTCCATGTTGGGAATGATAAAAATACAAAATCGAAGCAGCTACAGTTAATGATTAATACTAGTCAGAAATTTACTTTAAGTCCCTATCAAGCAACCATATAATGATACAGTGATAACATTTTTGTGAACCCACACTGACCACAAACTATGATTATCAACATAGCTTATAATGCAGATTGCTAACAGTCAGCAATCATTGTTTTTTGGGGCTATAAGCAGCTAAGGTATTGGAGACAAGGAAGCATGTATAATAATGTCCACAACACAACATTTATATTTTTACATAATATATAATTAAGTTTTCATATATGGAGGGAAAAGGAAAAGCAGGCAAAAGAGGCAAAAGAGAGATTAGTTCTCCAGAAGCAGCATCTATTAAATAAAGTTAAGTCCCAGGATATACTGAAGCTAGCTAGCCAAGGCATTACCAGCGTACGCAAAAATAGCCATTGCGTTTAGAAAACTAACAGGCTAATACTACAGTTATATCCCATTCACAAACCTAATAAGTCTTCTTGTCTTATCACTTCCTCGTCAGAAACAAAACCACTATTTTGTGCTATAGCGCTAAGCTCTTCCACTCCCATTACAAGAGTTATGACTGTTGTGGTCATCTTTTCCATGGCTACGGAATATGTGAATGGATAAATTGTAGGTTTGGTGACCAAACTGGAGGCAATGTCTGTGTGGAAGAGACAGTGGATGGCAAGGCTGAGGAGGTGGCAGTGGAAGCAATGAAAGAGGGTGATGGTTGGATTTGTTGTTGAGTCTGAGTTGGGGCTGGGGTGTGTAAGTAGGTGTGGTTGATACTGATGTTGGTTGAGGCATGGGTGTGGTCAATTCTGTTGTAGGTTGAGGCTGGAGTATGGAAGTCAGTGTGGTCAATATACTGATGTGGTTTGAGGCTGGGGTGGGGTCAATACTGATGTGGTTTGAGGCTGGAGTGTGGTCGATACTGAAGTATCTGGAAGTGCATGTTGTAGTGTTTGCAGAGTCTGATGTGGAAGCAACCACAGAGTCTTTTACCGAGATGGGTGTGGTAAAAGCAGCATTCAAATGTACTTGGGTCGATGGGTTGGGTAAAGGTGTCGTGTGTAATGCGGCAGGTATCGCGAAGGAATGAGCATCTTCCCTAAATATATTTTATCAACATTTGTTCACTAAAATTTCCTTACCTTCTTGCAGGCCTTCAAATTCCTCAACACTTCCATCTGCAAATGGCTCATCCAAGTCCCTATCTGCATCCAATGCCTTGAGGACCTCCTTACAAAGAGAAACATTGTCTTTTTGTTATCCTATTTTTAATATGTATAAGTCACAATTGTTTTCAAGATGTTATAGCAAGTGCTATATAGTGCTATATAATAAAGGCACTATCATGAACTTACAGTATTATAGAGCGGTATCGCAGCAATGGATCCTTAGCCGATCGCGAGGCTGACGCCATTTGGCGTCAAACGCCGTTCTGAGCACGCAAGGGCGTGACGCCAAATGGCGTCTGAGCACGCACGCCAATTGGCGTCTATCGCGTTCGGTTATAAAAACTGGCTAATATTTCACTAAAGGAGTTGTAAAATTGATATGGCAATAGCTATGACTGGCACAAGAAGCTAAGGTGTTCAGTGTCTTTATGACCCATCATGGCTGTGGTTTGCTGTCAGGTGCAAGATGAAGACATTATACTAACTGGCTAATATTTCACTAAGCAGTTGTAAAATTGATATGAAAATAGCTCTGACTGACATAATACACAAGAAGCTGAGGTGTTTGGTGTCTCAACAAACATGGTAGAAAATAAGCTCGTCACATATCAGATGAGCTGTAACAAGTGCCACATGTGAGTAGAGTAGAGAGCATGCACATGCACATGTGTATGCACTGCAAGCACTTTAATTATGAGCCATCATGGCTGTGGTTTGCTGTCAAGTGTGAGATGAAGTGGAATAGTGTGATATAACAGTGAGAACTTCTTTTTGAATTGTCATTTGTTGTGTACCCATTTTAGTGTTCTTGCATACAGCCAGAATCCAGTTTGTTATCCATTGCCAATGTTGCATGCAAAGCCTCTACTTGTGTGTGTATGTGTGTGTGGGTGGGTGTGTGTGGTTCATGTGCATGTGTATGCTGTGTGTGAGTTTGTGTGCATGTATGTGTGTCTGAAGCTGTATGTGTATGTGTGTGCATGTGTGTGTGGTGTGTGCGTGTGCATGTTTGGGTGCATCTGTATGTGTGTGGTGTGTTCGTACATAATTTGTGTGTATATGTGTGGTGTGTGTGCATATTTGTGTGTGTATGTGTGATGGCTCATAATTAAAATGCTTGCCGTGTGTACACATGTGCATGTGCGTGCTCTCTACTCTACTCACATGTGGCATTTGTGACAGCTCATCTGATAATGTGACGAGCTTATTTTCTACCCATGTTTTCTCAAACACTGAACACCTTAGCTGACTGTGTATTATGTCAGTCAGAGCTATTGCCATACATGGTCATATCAACTTTACAACTGCTTAGTGAAATATTAGGCATACATCACCAGTTAGTATATAGAGTGAGAGGGAGAGAGGATTGGCAGATGCAAAATCAAATATTCATCACAGAAAAATGTGGCTTCCTGTGATTCTAACCATTATCTCTGTTAGCAGTGTCAGCTGTGAGCCATTTATGGCTACAATTTTTACTTCTCCTCGATACGAAGTGGGAGAGGACATTACATGCAAAGTCGTCATCACCAATACCAATGATCGAGACTACTACCTTTCGACGAGAAACACACCACTCGATGAGCTGGCTGCACACACTTTCGAAATTACTCAGAATGGAAATCCAGTACACTATGATGGTCTTCTCTACCAACGAACACCTCCAACATTAAAGAAGTTCATACTGGTTCCAGCTAAATCCTCCTCTCTACGACTATCGACCTTTCTCAGTCCTACAGCTTGAAAACTAATGTTGATCATAAAGTCATGCTGAAAACCATGATAAGCTATTACGAGTACAACATATCAGACACCAAGTCACAGTTTATCTTCTTCTTATCTCAGTAAATTGATAAGACTATGTGCTATTGCTGTTGTTCTGTGATGTGTACCAGTATAATATATTCTAATCAAAATTGAAATGTGATAAGCATTGTATATATATATATGTTTGGGGGGGTTGATGCCGCTAAGGATTGTTGGATGTTACATGTATTATAATCTGATCAATGTTTCATTTTAATGAATTGCATATTTTCTAAAACCTTCCACTACTCAACTTCTACAAGAATCTTTTGACTGATTTGACTATAAATATCTGTGCAATATAGTATATGGACTACTTTATAACTAAGCTGGTATAAGTGTGTGTCACTGTGGGTGGGCAAAGACCTTGTTGAAATAATGAGCATTAGAAATTCAGGTCTATTCCTGCTACTATTATCTACCACTCAAGATATAGTACCTGCAAATCTAAGCATCGATTTGCTTTAAGTAGGTGGCCGAACATGATCTTCTGTTCGCTCTTTAACACTCACCGCCATAAGCGCCTACAGGCGCGAACTCGACATCGCTCGCGTACGGGAACGAGATACAGATTAAATTTTTTTACCAGGGGGTGCGCGAAGGATATCTCTAAACCAGGGATTCTCAACCGTTCCTCCATCATTTACCCCCTCAGCCAGATGTATTTCACCCCCTTACTCCCATACAAAAAATGCATAGCCATCATAAAGGCACAGAAAAGTAAGAAACACATTTATTATCTAGGTTTTGCATAAAATATAGTAATATATTTTGATAAAGAAAGAAATTATATAGTCCATTCGTATCACAAAAAAAAAATCAAACAGAAAACCAGAAGCATTATCAGTGGGAATACTGCTGATTCATTGAATCAACCAGTTTATTTATTCGAGGAGCTGTTGATGACAACGCTACTCTCATATCGTCATCAATTTTCATGCGCTTCCTGGCGTTTGTCTTCATTGCTGCTAAATTTGAGAACCCTGATTCACATAAGTATTAGTGACAAAAGGAAGAAACACTTGGAAGGCACGCTGAGTAAGAAGTGGGAATGAATCTGTGAGTTTTATCCAAAAATCAATACCAACCTTTTCAAATTCTTCTCTAAGATTAGCAGAGGATTGAAGATCAATCAGCTCATCTTTTGCTGGGTCGTCATCTTTCGTTTCTGACAGGTCAGTAGTAAAAGGTCTTATTATCCATCTCTCTGTAGGAATCATGTCTTTTGAAAAGTAGCCAGTGAAGTTTTCCTTCAAGATTTTCAAATGATCTGTGATGTCTTCATTTATCTCAGGTAACACACTTGGTCTTCCACTAATGACCTCATCCAAGTTTGGAAAATTTGCCAAGTTACTTTGATGAACTCTTCTTGCCCATAAGTCCATGTTTGCCTGCAATGCTGTTATCTTTTCACTTGCTTCAACAATGGTTACTGATGTTCCCTGGAGTTGTTTGTTGACTTGGTTAAGATGGGTAAATATATCTGAGAGGTATATATTATATTCCCTAAACAGGCAATGAACTTGGGATCAGCAAAATTTTCACACAGCTTTGAATCCCGGTCATGAAGAAAAATCTCTACCTCAGTACGGAGCTCAAACACGCGATTAAGAATAAGTCCACATGGAAGCCACCTCATTTCAGTATGAAGCAAAAGAGTTGAATGCTCAGAACCCATCTCATCACAAAAAGCTTTGAACAAACGGTGATTCAGTGCTTGGGCACGAATAAAATTAACAGCCTCGGCAACTTTATGAAAAACCATTTTCAGATTCAGCCAATGCATGTTTGTGAAGAATACAATGTGTTATTATCACATTGGGTGCCTTTTGCTTCACAAGTGCAAGTGAAGCCTGATCTCACTCTCATCATGGCTGGGGCTCCATCAGTACAGATTGAACCAACAATGTCTCATGTGAGATTGTTCCTTTCAGAGAAGTCTTGTGTTTTCTAGTAGCCTTTGTGAGATGTTCACAGAAGAGAAATTCATTCTTCAGTTCTTTTCCACATATGTAACGGACAAAAACAAGAAGTTGTGACAAATTTGCAACATCACAGTTCATCAAGTTGCAAAGAAATTTTTGCTGGGCTAGATTTGATCTGCTCAATAAACTTGTTGACAAATATCTTGAGACATTTCAATATACAGTAGTAGAATTATTTACCTCATTTTTTATCCCCAGGGGGTAAATTTACCAGAATCCCGGTAAAAATACAATCAAAGAAAAATTCCAGGTAGCACGTGATTCCGAAGTCACGGCAACAAAAATAATTATATAAATTTTATTTTTTTGACAATGATGACTTTACTTCACTGTGACCGTCCCGATAGCTTCTGGAGGCTCTTCTTCGGTGGAAAGCTGCAGAACCATCTACTGCAGACTCGCTATCTATCAAAATCCTACGGAGTAGAGGAAAAAAGTCGCTCCTGGATGGACTCTGTTGTTAGTGACTTTTTTTAAACTGTTGTAGACATAGAGATGCGTAACTTTTGTTTCCCTGGTTCAACAGAGCTGATTCATATACCAAGTTATAGCTCTTTCAATTTTCAATCGAATGATATGCTTTGTTTTGGTTACCAAAAAAGGTATGAAAATAAAAAATATTTAAAAAATTAAATAAATGTGTTGGCTAAAGTTGGCGGTGAAAGGGTTAAATGACCCATGCATTTTTATGATACGTAATTGAAAAATGTGCCTGATATCCATTATCCATTGCTTATGTATATTGCTTATGGTTGAAATTTATGACACTGTTATCCACTGGAAGGGTTTAGTACTGCTCTCATGACTGACAGCTAATAGGATGCCAGCTCCTGACATGTCTTACCCTCTCCATGTTGGGAATGATAAAAATACAAAATCGAAGCAGCTACAGTTAATGATTAATACTAGTCAGAAATTTACTTTAAGTCCCTATCAAGCAACCATATAATGATACAGTGATAACATTTTTGTGAACCCACACTGACCACAAACTATGATTATCAACATAGCTTATAATGCAGATTGCTAACAGTCAGCAATCATTGTTTTTTGGGGCTATAAGCAGCTAAGGTATTGGAGACAAGGAAGCATGTATAATAATGTCCACAACACAACATTTATATTTTTACATAATATATAATTAAGTTTTCATATATGGAGGGAAAAGGAAAAGCAGGCAAAAGAGGCAAAAGAGAGATTAGTTCTCCAAAAGCAGCATCTATCAAATAAAGTTAAGTCCCAGGATATACTGAAGCTAGCTAGCCAAGGCATTACCAGCGTACGCAAAAATAGCCATTGCGTTTAGAAAACTAACAGGCTAATACTACAGTTATATCCCATTCACAAACCTAATAAGTCTTCTTGTCTTATCACTTCCTCGTCAGAAACAAAACCACTATTTTGTGCTATAGCGCTAAGCTCTTCCACTCCCATTACAAGAGTTATGACTGTTGTGGTCATCTTTTCCATGGCTACGGAATATGTGAATGGATAAATTGTAGGTTTGGTGACCAAACTGGAGGCAATGTCTGTGTGGAAGAGACAGTGGATGGCAAGGCTGAGGAGGTGGCAGTGGAAGCAATGAAAGAGGGTGATGGTTGGATTTGTTGTTGAGTCTGAGTTGGGGCTGGGGTGTGTAAGTAGGTGTGGTTGATACTGATGTTGGTTGAGGCATGGGTGTGGTCAATTCTGTTGTAGGTTGAGGCTGGAGTATGGAAGTCAGTGTGGTCAATATACTGATGTGGTTTGAGGCTGGGGTGTGGTCAATACTGATGTGGTTTGAGGCTGGAGTGTGGTCGATACTGAAGTATCTGGAAGTGCATGTGGTAGTGTTTGCAGAGTCTGATGTGGAAGCAACCACAGAGTCTTTTACTGAGATGGGTGTGGTAAAAGCAGCATTCAAATGTACTTGGGTCGATGGGTTGGGTAAAGGTGTCGTGTGTAATGCGGCAGGTATCGCGAAGGAATAAGCATCTTCCCTAAATATATTTTATCAACATTTGTTCACTAAAATTTCCTTACCTTCTTGCAGGCCTTCAAATTCCTCAACACTTCCATCTGCAAATGGCTCATCCAAGTCCCTATCTGCATCCAATGCCTTGAGGACCTCCTTACAAAGAGAAACATTGTCTTTTTGTTATCCTATTTTTAATATGTATAAGTCACAATTGTTTTCAAGATGTTATAGCAAGTGCTATAATTATAGTGCTATATAATAAAGGCACTATCATGAACTTACAGAGCGGTATCGCAGCAATGGATCCTTAGCCGATCGCGAGGCTGACGCCATTTGGCGTCAACCGCCGTTATGAGCACGCAAGGGCGTGACGCCAAATGGCGTCTGAGCACGCACGCCAATTGGCGTCTATCGCGTTCGGTTATAAAAACTGGCTAATATTTCACTAAAGGAGTTGTAAAATTGATATGGCAATAGCTATGACTGACACAAGAAGCTAAGGTGTTCAGTGTCTTTATGACCCATCATGGCTGTGGTTTGCTGTCAGGTGCGAGATGAAGACATTATACTAACTGGCTAATATTTCACTAAGCAGTTGTAAAATTGATATGAAAATAGCTCTGACTGACATAATACACAAGAAGCTGAGGTGTTTGGTGTCTCAACAAACATGGTAGAAAATAAGCTCGTCACATATCAGATGAGCTGTAACAAGTGCCACATGTGAGTAGAGTAGAGAGCATGCACATGCACATGTGTATGCACTGCAAGCACTTTAATTATGAGCCATCATGGCTGTGGTTTGCTGTCAAGTGTGAGATGAAGTGGAATAGTGTGATATAACAGTGAGAACTTCTTTTTGAATTGTCATTTGTTGTGTACCCATTTTAGTGTTCTTGCATACAGCCAGAATCCAGTGATTGTTATCCATTGCCAATGTTGCATGCAAAGCCTCTACTTGTGTGTGTATGTGTGTGTGGGTGGGTGTGTGTGGTTCATGTGCATATGTATGCTGTGTGTGAGTTTGTGTGCATGTATGTGTGTCTGAAGCTGTATGTGTATGTGTGTGCATGTGTGTGTGGTGTGTGCGTGTGCATGTTTGGGTGCATCTGTATGTGTGTGGTGTGTTCGTACATAATTTGTGTGTATATGTGTGGTGTGTGTGTGCATATTTGTGTGTGTATGTGTGATGGCTCATAATTAAAATGCTTGCCGTGTGTACACATGTGCATGTGCGTGCTCTCTACTCTACTCACATGTGGCATTTGTGACAGCTCATCTGATAATGTGACGAGCTTATTTTCTACCATGTTTTCTCAAACACTGAACACCTTAGCTGACTGTGTATTATGTCAGTCAGAGCTATTGCCATACATGGTCATATCAACTTTACAACTGCTTAGTGAAATATTAGGCATACATCACCAGTTAGTATATATAAAGAGTGAGAGGGAGAGAGGATTGGCAGATGCAAAATCAAATATTCATCACAGAAAAATGTGGCTTCCTGTGATTCTAACCATTATCTCTGTTAGCAGTGTCAGCTGTGAGCCATTTATGGCTACAATTTTTACTTCTCCTCGATACGAAGTGAGAGAGGACATTACATGCAAAGTTGTCATCACCAATACCAATGATCGAGACTACTACCTTTCGACGAGAAACACACCACTCGATGAGCTGGCTGCACACACTTTCGAAATTACTCAGAATGGAAATCCAGTACACTATGATGGTCTTCTCTACCAACGAACACCTCCAACATTAAAGGAGTTCATACTGGTTCCAGCAAAATCCTCCCTCTCTACGACTATCGACCTTTCTCAGTCCTACAGCTTGAAAACTAATGTTGATCATAAAGTCATGCTGAAAACCATGATAAGCTATTACGAGTACAACATATCAGACACCAAGTCACAGTTTATCTTCTTCTTATCTCAGTAAATTGATAAGACTATGTGCTATTGCTGTTGTTCTGTGATGTGTACCAGTATAATATATTCTAATCAAAATTGAAATGTGATAAGCATTGTATATATATATATGTTTGGGGGGGTTGATGCCGCTAAGGATTGTTGGATGTTACATGTATTATAATCTGATCAATGTTTCATTTTAATGAATTGCATATTTTCTAAAACCTTCCACTACTCAACTTCTACAAGAATCTTTTAACTGATTTGACTATAAATATCTGTGCAATATAGTATATGGACTACTTTATAACTAAGCTGGTATAAGTGTGTGTCACTGTGGGTGGGCAAAGACCTTGTTGAAATAATGAGCATTAGAAATTCAGGTCTATTCCTGCTACTATTATCTACCACTCAAGATATAGTACCTGCAAATCTAAGCATCGATTTGCTTTAAGTAGGTGGCCGAACATGATCTTCTGTTCGCTCTTTAACACTCACCGCCATAAGCGCCTGCAGGCGCGAACTCGACATCGCTCGCGTACGGGAACGAGATACAGATTAATTTTTTTTACCAGGGGGTGCGCGAAGGATATCTCTAAACCAGGGATTCTCAACCGTTCCTCCATCATTTACCCCCTCAGCCAGATGTATTTCAGCCAGATGTATTTCACCCCCTTACTCCCATACAAAAAATGCATAGCCATCATAAAGGCACAGAAAAGTAAGAAACACATTTATTATCTAGGTTTTGCATAAAATATAGTAATATATTTTGATAAAGAAAGAAATTATATAGTCCATTCGTATCACACAAAAAAAATCAAACAGAAAACCAGAAGCATTATCAGTGGGAATACTGCTGATTCATTGAATCAACCAGTTTATTTATTCGAGGAGCTGTTGATGACAATGCTACTCTCATATCGTCATCAATTTTCATGCGCTTCCTGGCGTTTGTCTTCATTGCTGCTAAATTTGAGAACCCTGATTCACATAAGTATTAGTGACAAAAGGAAGAAACACTTGGAAGGCACGCTGAGTAAGAAGTGGGAATGAATCTGTGAGTTTTATCCAAAAATCAATACCAACCTTTTCAAATTCTTCTCTAAGATTAGCAGAGGATTGAAGATCAATCAGCTCATCTTTTGCTGGGTCGTCATCTTTCGTTTCTGACAGGTCAGTAGTAAAAGGTCTTATTATCCATCTCTCTGTAGGAATCATGTCTTTTGAAAAGTAGCCAGTGAAGTTTTCCTTCAAGATTTTCAAATGATCTGTGATGTCTTCATTTATCTCAGGTAACACACTTGGTCTTCCACTAATGACCTCATCCAAGTTTGGAAAATTTGCCAAGTTACTTTGATGAACTCTTCTTGCCCATAAGTCCATGTTTGCCTGCAATGCTGTTATCTTTTCACTTGCTTCAACAATGGTTACTGATGTTCCCTGGAGTTGTTTGTTGACTTGGTTAAGATGGGTAAATATATCTGAGAGGTATATATTATATTCCCTAAACAGGCAATGAACTTGGGATCAGCAAAATTTTCACACAGCTTTGAATCCCGGTCATGAAGAAAAATCTCTACCTCAGTACGGAGCTCAAACACGCGATTAAGAATAAGTCCACATGGAAGCCACCTCATTTCAGTATGAAGCAAAAGAGTTGAATGCTCAGAACCCATCTCATCACAAAAAGCTTTGAACAAACGGTGATTCAGTGCTTGGGCACGAATAAAATTAACAGCCTCGGCAACTTTATGAAAAACCATTTTCAGATTCAGCCAATGCATGTTTGTGAAGAATACAATGTGTTATTATCACATTGGGTGCCTTTTGCTTCACAAGTGCAAGTGAAGCCTGATCTCACTCTCATCATGGCTGGGGCTCCATCAGTACAGATTGAACCAACAATGTCTCATGTGAGATTGTTCCTTTCAGAGAAGTCTTGTGTTTTCTAGTAGCCTTTGTGAGATGTTCACAGAAGAGAAATTCATTCTTCAGTTCTTTTCCACATATGTAACGGACAAAAACAAGAAGTTGTGACAAATTTGCAACATCACAGTTCATCAAGTTGCAAAGAAATTTTTGCTGGGCTAGATTTGATCTGCTCAATAAACTTGTTGACAAATATCTTGAGACATTTCAATATACAGTAGTAGAATTATTTACCTCATTTTTTATCCCCAGGGGGTAAATTTACCAGAATCCCGGTAAAAATACAATCAAAGAAAAATTCCAGGTAGCACGTGATTCCGAAGTCACGGCAACAAAAATAATTATATAAATTTTATTTTTTTGACAATGATGACTTTACTTCACTGTGACCGTCCCGATAGCTTCTGGAGGCTCTTCTTCGGTGGAAAGCTGCAGAACCATCTACTGCAGACTCGCTATCTATCAAAATCCTACGGAGTAGAGGAAAAAAGTCGCTCCTGGATGGACTCTGTTGTTAGTGACTTTTTTTAAACTGTTGTAGACATAGAGATGCGTAACTTTTGTTTCCCTGGTTCAACAGAGCTGATTCATATACCAAGTTATAGCTCTTTCAATTTTCAATCGAATGATATGCTTTGTTTTGGTTACCAAAAAAGGTATGAAAATAAAAAATATTTAAAAAATTAAATAAATGTGTTGGCTAAAGTTGGCGGTGAAAGGGTTAAATGACCCATGCATTTTTATGATACGTAATTGAAAAATGTGCCTGATATCCATTATCCATTGCTTATGTATATTGCTTATGGTTGAAATTTATGACACTGTTATCCACTGGAAGGGTTTAGTACTGCTCTCATGACTGACAGCTAATAGGATGCCAGCTCCTGACATGTCTTACCCTCTCCATGTTGGGAATGATAAAAATACAAAATCGAAGCAGCTACAGTTAATGATTAATACTAGTCAGAAATTTACTTTAAGTCCCTATCAAGCAACCATATAATGATACAGTGATAACATTTTTGTGAACCCACACTGACCACAAACTATGATTATCAACATAGCTTATAATGCAGATTGCTAACAGTCAGCAATCATTGTTTTTTGGGGCTATAAGCAGCTAAGGTATTGGAGACAAGGAAGCATGTATAATAATGTCCACAACACAACATTTATATTTTTACATAATATATAATTAAGTTTTCATATATGGAGGGAAAAGGAAAAGCAGGCAAAAGAGGCAAAAGAGAGATTAGTTCTCCAAAAGCAGCATCTATCAAATAAAGTTAAGTCCCAGGATATACTGAAGCTAGCTAGCCAAGGCATTACCAGCGTACGCAAAAATAGCCATTGCGTTTAGAAAACTAACAGGCTAATACTACAGTTATATCCCATTCACAAACCTAATAAGTCTTCTTGTCTTATCACTTCCTCGTCAGAAACAAAACCACTATTTTGTGCTATAGCGCTAAGCTCTTCCACTCCCATTACAAGAGTTATGACTGTTGTGGTCATCTTTTCCATGGCTACGGAATATGTGAATGGATAAATTGTAGGTTTGGTGACCAAACTGGAGGCAATGTCTGTGTGGAAGAGACAGTGGATGGCAAGGCTGAGGAGGTGGCAGTGGAAGCAATGAAAGAGGGTGATGGTTGGATTTGTTGTTGAGTCTGAGTTGGGGCTGGGGTGTGTAAGTAGGTGTGGTTGATACTGATGTTGGTTGAGGCATGGGTGTGGTCAATTCTGTTGTAGGTTGAGGCTGGAGTATGGAAGTCAGTGTGGTCAATATACTGATGTGGTTTGAGGCTGGGGTGTGGTCAATACTGATGTGGTTTGAGGCTGGAGTGTGGTCGATACTGAAGTATCTGGAAGTGCATGTGGTAGTGTTTGCAGAGTCTGATGTGGAAGCAACCACAGAGTCTTTTACTGAGATGGGTGTGGTAAAAGCAGCATTCAAATGTACTTGGGTCGATGGGTTGGGTAAAGGTGTCGTGTGTAATGCGGCAGGTATCGCGAAGGAATAAGCATCTTCCCTAAATATATTTTATCAACATTTGTTCACTAAAATTTCCTTACCTTCTTGCAGGCCTTCAAATTCCTCAACACTTCCATCTGCAAATGGCTCATCCAAGTCCCTATCTGCATCCAATGCCTTGAGGACCTCCTTACAAAGAGAAACATTGTCTTTTTGTTATCCTATTTTTAATATGTATAAGTCACAATTGTTTTCAAGATGTTATAGCAAGTGCTATAATTATAGTGCTATATAATAAAGGCACTATCATGAACTTACAGTATTATAGAGCGGTATCGCAGCAATGGATCCTTAGCCGATCGCGAGGCTGACGCCATTTGGCGTCAACCGCCGTTATGAGCACGCAAGGGCGTGACGCCAAATGGCGTCTGAGCACGCACGCCAATTGGCGTCTATCGCGTTCGGTTATAAAAACTGGCTAATATTTCACTAAAGGAGTTGTAAAATTGATATGGCAATAGCTATGACTGACACAAGAAGCTAAGGTGTTCAGTGTCTTTATGACCCATCATGGCTGTGGTTTGCTGTCAGGTGCGAGATGAAGACATTATACTAACTGGCTAATATTTCACTAAGCAGTTGTAAAATTGATATGAAAATAGCTCTGACTGACATAATACACAAGAAGCTGAGGTGTTTGGTGTCTCAACAAACATGGTAGAAAATAAGCTCGTCACATATCAGATGAGCTGTAACAAGTGCCACATGTGAGTAGAGTAGAGAGCATGCACATGCACATGTGTATGCACTGCAAGCACTTTAATTATGAGCCATCATGGCTGTGGTTTGCTGTCAAGTGTGAGATGAAGTGGAATAGTGTGATATAACAGTGAGAACTTCTTTTTGAATTGTCATTTGTTGTGTACCCATTTTAGTGTTCTTGCATACAGCCAGAATCCAGTGATTGTTATCCATTGCCAATGTTGCATGCAAAGCCTCTACTTGTGTGTGTATGTGTGTGTGGGTGGGTGTGTGTGGTTCATGTGCATATGTATGCTGTGTGTGAGTTTGTGTGCATGTATGTGTGTCTGAAGCTGTATGTGTATGTGTGTGCATGTGTGTGTGGTGTGTGCGTGTGCATGTTTGGGTGCATCTGTATGTGTGTGGTGTGTTCGTACATAATTTGTGTGTATATGTGTGGTGTGTGTGTGCATATTTGTGTGTGTATGTGTGATGGCTCATAATTAAAATGCTTGCCGTGTGTACACATGTGCATGTGCGTGCTCTCTACTCTACTCACATGTGGCATTTGTGACAGCTCATCTGATAATGTGACGAGCTTATTTTCTACCATGTTTTCTCAAACACTGAACACCTTAGCTGACTGTGTATTATGTCAGTCAGAGCTATTGCCATACATGGTCATATCAACTTTACAACTGCTTAGTGAAATATTAGGCATACATCACCAGTTAGTATATATAAAGAGTGAGAGGGAGAGAGGATTGGCAGATGCAAAATCAAATATTCATCACAGAAAAATGTGGCTTCCTGTGATTCTAACCATTATCTCTGTTAGCAGTGTCAGCTGTGAGCCATTTATGGCTACAATTTTTACTTCTCCTCGATACGAAGTGAGAGAGGACATTACATGCAAAGTTGTCATCACCAATACCAATGATCGAGACTACTACCTTTCGACGAGAAACACACCACTCGATGAGCTGGCTGCACACACTTTCGAAATTACTCAGAATGGAAATCCAGTACACTATGATGGTCTTCTCTACCAACGAACACCTCCAACATTAAAGGAGTTCATACTGGTTCCAGCAAAATCCTCCCTCTCTACGACTATCGACCTTTCTCAGTCCTACAGCTTGAAAACTAATGTTGATCATAAAGTCATGCTGAAAACCATGATAAGCTATTACGAGTACAACATATCAGACACCAAGTCACAGTTTATCTTCTTCTTATCTCAGTAAATTGATAAGACTATGTGCTATTGCTGTTGTTCTGTGATGTGTACCAGTATAATATATTCTAATCAAAATTGAAATGTGATAAGCATTGTATATATATATATGTTTGGGGGGGTTGATGCCGCTAAGGATTGTTGGATGTTACATGTATTATAATCTGATCAATGTTTCATTTTAATGAATTGCATATTTTCTAAAACCTTCCACTACTCAACTTCTACAAGAATCTTTTAACTGATTTGACTATAAATATCTGTGCAATATAGTATATGGACTACTTTATAACTAAGCTGGTATAAGTGTGTGTCACTGTGGGTGGGCAAAGACCTTGTTGAAATAATGAGCATTAGAAATTCAGGTCTATTCCTGCTACTATTATCTACCACTCAAGATATAGTACCTGCAAATCTAAGCATCGATTTGCTTTAAGTAGGTGGCCGAACATGATCTTCTGTTCGCTCTTTAACACTCACCGCCATAAGCGCCTGCAGGCGCGAACTCGACATCGCTCGCGTACGGGAACGAGATACAGATTAATTTTTTTTACCAGGGGGTGCGCGAAGGATATCTCTAAACCAGGGATTCTCAACCGTTCCTCCATCATTTACCCCCTCAGCCAGATGTATTTCAGCCAGATGTATTTCACCCCCTTACTCCCATACAAAAAATGCATAGCCATCATAAAGGCACAGAAAAGTAAGAAACACATTTATTATCTAGGTTTTGCATAAAATATAGTAATATATTTTGATAAAGAAAGAAATTATATAGTCCATTCGTATCACACAAAAAAAAATCAAACAGAAAACCAGAAGCATTATCAGTGGGAATACTGCTGATTCATTGAATCAACCAGTTTATTTATTCGAGGAGCTGTTGATGACAACGCTACTCTCATATCGTCATCAATTTTCATGCGCTTCCTGGCGTTTGTCTTCATTGCTGCTAAATTTGAGAACCCTGATTCACATAAGTATTAGTGACAAAAGGAAGAAACACTTGGAAGGCACGCTGAGTAAGAAGTGGGAATGAATCTGTGAGTTTTATCCAAAAATCAATACCAACCTTTTCAAATTCTTCTCTAAGATTAGCAGAGGATTGAAGATCAATCAGCTCATCTTTTGCTGGGTCGTCATCTTTCGTTTCTGACAGGTCAGTAGTAAAAGGTCTTATTATCCATCTCTCTGTAGGAATCATGTCTTTTGAAAAGTAGCCAGTGAAGTTTTCCTTCAAGATTTTCAAATGATCTGTGATGTCTTCATTTATCTCAGGTAACACACTTGGTCTTCCACTAATGACCTCATCCAAGTTTGGAAAATTTGCCAAGTTACTTTGATGAACTCTTCTTGCCCATAAGTCCATGTTTGCCTGCAATGCTGTTATCTTTTCACTTGCTTCAACAATGGTTACTGATGTTCCCTGGAGTTGTTTGTTGACTTGGTTAAGATGGGTAAATATAATTATCTGAGAGGTATGTATTATATTCCCTAAACAGGCAATGAACTTGGGATCAGCAAAATTTTCACACAGCTTTGAATCCCGGTCATGAAGAAAAATCTCTACCTCAGTACGGAGCTCAAACACGCGATTAAGAATAAGTCCACATGGAAGCCACCTCATTTCAGTATGAAGCAAAAGAGTTGAATTCTCAGAACCCATCTCATCACAAAAAGCTTTGAACAAACGGTGATTCAGAGCTTGGGCACGAATAAAATTAACAGCCTCGGCAACTTTATGAAAAACCATTTTCAGATTCAGCCAATGCATGTTTGTGAAGAATACAATGTGTTATTATCACATTGGGTGCCTTTTGCTTCACAAGTGCAAGTGAAGCCTGATCTCACTCTCATCATGGCTGGGGCTCCATCAGTACAGATTGAACCAACAGTGTCTCATGTGAGATTGTTCCTTTCAGAGAAGTCTTGTGTTTTCTAGTAGCCTTTGTGAGATGTTCACAGAAGAGAAATTCATTCTTCAGTTCTTTTCCACATATGTAACGGACAAAAACAAGAAGTTGTGACAAATTTGCAACATCACAGTTCATCAAGTTGCAAAGAAATTTTTGCTGGGCTAGATTTGATCTGCTCAATAAACTTGTTGACAAATATCTTGAGACATTTCAATAATATATACAGTAGTAGAATTATTTACCTCATTTATTATCCCCAGGGGGTAAATTTACCAGAATCCCGGTAAAAATACAATCAAAGAAAAATTCCAGGTAGCACGTGATTCCGAAGTCACGGCAACAAAAATAATTATATAAATTTTATTTTTTTGACAATGATGACTTTACTTCACTGTGACCGTCCCGATAGCTTCTGGAGGCTCTTCTTCGGTGGAAAGCTGCAGAACCATCTACTGCAGACTCGCTATCTATCAAAATCCTACGGAGTAGAGGGAAAAAGTCGCTCCTGGATGGACTCTGTTGTTAGTGACTTTTTTTTACTGTTGTAGACATAGAGATGCGTAACTTTTGTTTCCCCGGTTCAACAGAGCTGATTCATATACCAAGTTATAGCTCTTTCAATTTTCAATCGAATGATATGCTTTGTTTTGGTTACCAAAAAAGGTATGAAAATAAAAAATATTAAAAAAATTAAATAAATGTGTTGGCTAAAGTTGGCGGTGAAAGGGTTAAATGACCCATGCATTTTTATGATACGTAATTGAAAAATGTGCCTGATATCCATTATCAATTGCTTATGTATATTGCTTATGGTTGAAATTTATGACACTGTTATCCACTGGAAGGGTTTAGTACTGCTCTCATGACTGACAGCTAATAGGATGCCAGCTCCTGACATGTCTTACCCTCTCCATGTTGGGAATGATAAAAATACAAAATCGAAGCAGCTACAGTTAATGATTAATACTAGTCAGAAATTTACTTTAAGTCCCTATCAAGCAACCATAATATAATGATACAGTGATAACATTTTTGTGAACCCACACTGACCACAAACTATGATTATCAACATAGCTTATAATGCAGATTGCTAACAGTCAGCAATCATTGTTTTTGGGGGCTATAAGCAGCTAAGGTATTGGAGACAAGGAAGCATGTATAATAATGTCCACAACACATTTATATTTTTACATAATATATAATTAAGTTTTCATATATGGAGGGAAAAGGAAAAGCAGGCAAAAGAGGCAAAAGAGAGATTAGTTCTCCAAAAGCAGCATCTATCAAATAAAGTTAAGTCCCAGGATATACTGAAGCTAGCTAGCCAAGGCATTACCAGCGTACGCAAAAATAGCCATTGCGTTTAGAAAACTAACAGGCTAATACTACAGTTATATCCCATTCACAAACCTAATAAGTCTTCTTGTCTTATCACTTCCTCGTCAGAAACAAAACCACTATTTTGTGCTATAGCGCTAAGCTCTTCCACTCCCATTACAAGAGTTATGACTGTTGTGGTCATCTTTTCCATGGCTACGGAATATGTGAATGGATAAATTGTAGGTTTGGTGACCAAACTGGAGGCAATGTCTGTGTGGAAGAGACAGTGGATGGCAAGGCTGAGGAGGTGGCAGTGGAAGCAATGAAAGAGGGTGATGGTTGGATTTGTTGTTGAGTCTGAGTTGGGGCTGGGGTGTGTAAGTAGGTGTGGTTGATACTGATGTTGGTTGAGGCATGGGTGTGGTCAATTCTGTTGTAGGTTGAGGCTGGAGTATGGAAGTCAGTGTGGTCAATATACTGATGTGGTTTGAGGCTGGGGTGGGGTCAATACTGATGTGGTTTGAGGCTGGAGTGTGGTCGATACTGAAGTATCTGGAAGTGCATGTTGTAGTGTTTGCAGAGTCTGATGTGGAAGCAACCACAGAGTCTTTTACCGAGATGGGTGTGGTAAAAGCAGCATTCAAATGTACTTGGGTCGATGGGTTGGGTAAAGGTGTCGTGTGTAATGCGGCAGGTATCGCGAAGGAATGAGCATCTTCCCTAAATATATTTTATCAACATTTGTTCACTAAAATTTCCTTACCTTCTTGCAGGCCTTCAAATTCCTCAACACTTCCATCTGCAAATGGCTCATCCAAGTCCCTATCTGCATCCAATGCCTTGAGGACCTCCTTACAAAGAGAAACATTGTCTTTTTGTTATCCTAATTTTAATATGTATAAGTCACAATTGTTTTCAAGATGTTATAGCAAGTGCTATATAGTGCTATATAATAAAGGCACTACTATCATGAACTTACAGTATTATAGAGCGGTATCGCAGCAATGGATCCTTAGCCGATCGCGAGGCTGACGCCATTTGGCGTCAACCTCCGTTCTGAGCGTGACGCCAAATGGCGTCAATCGCCGTTATGAGCACGCAAGGCGTGACGCCAAATGGCGTCTGAGCACGCACGCCAATTGGCGTCTATCGCGTTCGGTTATAAAAACTGGCTAATATTTCACTAAAGGAGTTGTAAAATTGATATGGCAATAGCTATGACTGACACAAGAAGCTAAGGTGTTCAGTGTCTTTATGACCCATCATGGCTGTGGTTTGCTGTCAGGTGCGAGATGAAGACATTATACTAACTGGCTAATATTTCACTAAGCAGTTGTAAAATTGATATGAAAATAGCTCTGACTGACATAATACACAAGAAGCTGAGGTGTTTGGTGTCTCAACAAACATGGTAGAAAATAAGCTCGTCACATATCAGATGAGCTGTAACAAGTGCCACATGTGAGTAGAGTAGAGAGCATGCACATGCACATGTGTATGCACTGCAAGCACTTTAATTATGAGCCATCATGGCTGTGGTTTGCTGTCAAGTGTGAGATGAAGTGGAATAGTGTGATATAACAGTGAGAACTTCTTTTTGAATTGTCATTTGTTGTGTACCCATTTTAGTGTTCTTGCATACAGCCAGAATCCAGTGATTGTTATCCATTGCCAATGTTGCATGCAAAGCCTCTACTTGTGTGTGTATGTGTGTGTGGGTGGGTGTGTGTGGTTCATGTGCATGTGTATGCTGTGTGTGAGTTTGTGTGCATGTATGTGTGTCTGAAGCTGTATGTGTATGTGTGTGCATGTGTGTGTGGTGTGTGCGTGTGCATGTTTGGGTGCATCTGTATGTGTGTGGTGTGTTCGTACATAATTTGTGTGTATATGTGTGGTGTGTGTGTGCATATTTGTGTGTGTATGTGTGATGGCTCATAATTAAAATGCTTGCCGTGTGTACACATGTGCATGTGCGTGCTCTCTATTCTACTCACATGTGGCATTTGTGACAGCTCATCTGATAATGTGACGAGCTTATTTTCTACCATGTTTTCTCAAACACTGAACACCTTAGCTGACTGTGTATTATGTCAGTCAGAGCTATTGCCATACATGGTCATATCAACTTTACAACTGCTTAGTGAAATATTAGGCATACATCACCAGTTAGTATATATAAAGAGTGAGAGGGAGAGAGGATTGGCAGATGCAAAATCAAATATTCATCACAGAAAAATGTGGCTTCCTGTGATTCTAACCATTATCTCTGTTAGCAGTGTCAGCTGTGAGCCATTTATGGCTACAATTTTTACTTCTCCTCGATACGAAGTGGGAGAGGACATTACATGCAAAGTCGTCATCACCAATACCAATGATCGAGACTACTACCTTTCGACGAGAAACACACCACTCGATGAGCTGGCTGCACACACTTTCGAAATTACTCAGAATGGAAATCCAGTACACTATGATGGTCTTCTCTACCAACGAACACCTCCAACATTAAAGGAGTTCATACTGGTTCCAGCAAAATCCTCCCTCTCTACGACTATCGACCTTTCTCAGTCCTACAGCTTGAAAACTAATGTTGATCATAAAGTCATGCTGAAAACCATGATAAGCTATTACGAGTACAACATATCAGACACCAAGTCACAGTTTATCTTCTTCTTATCTCAGTAAATTGATAAGACTATGTGCTATTGCTGTTGTTCTGTGATGTGTACCAGTATAATATAATTATTCTAATCAAAATTGAAATGTGATAAGCATTGTATATATATATATGTTTGGGGGGGTTGATGCCGCTAAGGATTGTTGGATGTTACATGTATTATAATCTGATCAATGTTTCATTTTAATGAATTGCATATTTTCTAAAACCTTCCACTACTCAACTTCTACAAGAATCTTTTAACTGATTTGACTATAAATATCTGTGCAATATAGTATATGGACTACTTTATAACTAAGCTGGTATAAGTGTGTGTCACTGTGGGTGGGCAAAGACCTTGTTGAAATAATGAGCATTAGAAATTCAGGTCTATTCCTGCTACTATTATCTACCACTCAAGATATAGTACCTGCAAATCTAAGCATCGATTTGCTTTAAGTAGGTGGCCGAACATGATCTTCTGTTCGCTCTTTAACACTCACCGCCATAAGCGCCTACAGGCGCGAACTCGACATCGCTCGCGTACGGGAACGAGATACAGATTAAATTTTTTTACCAGGGGGTGCGCGAAGGATATCTCTAAACCAGGGATTCTCAACCGTTCCTCCATCATTTACCCCCTCAGCCAGATGTATTTCAGCCAGATGTATTTCACCCCCTTACTCCCATACAAAAAATGCATAGCCATCATAAAGGCACAGAAAAGTAAGAAACACATTTATTATCTAGGTTTAGTAATATATTTTGATAAAGAAAGAAATTATATAGTCCATTCGTATCACAAAAAAAAAAATCAAACAGAAAACCTGAAGCATTATCAGTGGGAATACTGCTGATTCATTGAATCAACCAGTTTATTTATTCGAGGAGCTGTTGATGACAACGCTACTCTCATATCGTCATCAATTTTCATGCGCTTCCTGGCGTTTGTCTTCATTGCTGCTAAATTTGAGAACCCTGATTCACATAAGTATTAGTGACAAAAGGAAGAAACACTTGGAAGGCACGCTGAGTAAGAAGTGGGAATGAATCTGTGAGTTTTATCCAAAAATCAATACCAATCTTTTCAAATTCTTCTCTAAGATTAGCAGAGGATTGAAGATCAATCAGCTCATCTTTTGCTGGGTCGTCATCTTTCGTTTCTGACAGGTCAGTAGTAAAAGATCTTATTATCCATCTCTCTGTAGGAATCATGTCTTTTGAAAAGTAGCCAGTGAAGTTTTCCTTCAAGATTTTCAAATGATCTGTGATGTCTTCATTTATCTCAGGTAACACACTTGGTCTTCCACTAATGACCTCATCCAAGTTTGGAAAATTTGCCAAGTTACTTTGATGAACTCTTCTTGCCCATAAGTCCATGTTTGCCTGCAATGCTGTTATCTTTTCACTTGCTTCAACAATGGTTACTGATGTTCCCTGGAGTTGTTTGTTGACTTGGTTAAGATGGGTAAATATATCTGAGAGGTATATATTATATTCCCTAAACAGGCAATGAACTTGGGATCAGCAAAATTTTCACACAGCTTTGAATCCCGGTCATGAAGAAAAATCTCTACCTCAGTACGGAGCTCAAACACGCGATTAAGAATAAGTCCACATGGAAGCCACCTCATTTCAGTATGAAGCAAAAGAGTTGAATGCTCAGAACCCATCTCATCACAAAAAGCTTTGAACAAACGGTGATTCAGTGCTTGGGCACGAATAAAATTAACAGCCTCGGCAACTTTATGAAAAACCATTTTCAGATTCAGCCAATGCATGTTTGTGAAGAATACAATGTGTTATTATCACATTGGGTGCCTTTTGCTTCACAAGTGCAAGTGAAGCCTGATCTCACTCTCATCATGGCTGGGGCTCCATCAGTACAGATTGAACCAACAATGTCTCATGTGAGATTGTTCCTTTCAGAGAAGTCTTGTGTTTTCTAGTAGCCTTTGTGAGATGTTCACAGAAGAGAAATTCATTCTTCAGTTCTTTTCCACATATGTAACGGACAAAAACAAGAAGTTGTGACAAATTTGCAACATCACAGTTCATCAAGTTGCAAAGAAATTTTTGCTGGGCTAGATTTGATCTGCTCAATAAACTTGTTGACAAATATCTTGAGACATTTCAATAATATATACAGTAGTAGAATTATTTACCTCATTTTTTATCCCCAGGGGGTAAATTTACCAGAATCCCGGTAAAAATACAATCAAAGAAAAATTCCAGGTAGCACGTGATTCCGAAGTCACGGCAACAAAAATAATTATATAAATTTTATTTTTTTGACAATGATGACTTTACTTCACTGTGACCGTCCCGATAGCTTCTGGAGGCTCTTCTTCGGTGGAAAGCTGCAGAACCATCTACTGCAGACTCGCTATCTATCAAAATCCTACGGAGTAGAGGAAAAAAGTCGCTCCTGGATGGACTCTGTTGTTAGTGACTTTTTTTTTACTGTTGTAGACATAGAGATGCGTAACTTTTGTTTCCCTGGTTCAACAGAGCTGATTCATATACCAAGTTATAGCTCTTTCAATTTTCAATCGAATGATATGCTTTGTTTTGGTTACCAAAAAAGGTATGAAAATAAAAAATATTTAAAAAATTAAATAAATGTGTTGGCTAAAGTTGGCGGTGAAAGGGTTAAATGATCCATTATGATACGTAATTGAAAAATGTGCCTGATATCCATTATCCATTGCTTATGTATATTGCTTATGGTTGTAATTTATGACACTGTTATCTACTGGAAGGGTTTAGTACTGCTCTCATGACTGACAGCTAATAGGATGCTTTATAAGCCAGCTCCTGACATGTCTTACCCTCTCCATGTTGGGAATGATAAAAATACAAAATCGAAGCAGCTCCAGTTAATGATTAATACTAGTCAGAAATTTACTTTAAGTCCCTATCAAGCAACCATATAATGATACAGTGATAACATTTTTGTGAACCCACACTGACCACAAACTATGATTATCAACATAGCTTATAATGCAGATTGCTAACAGTCAGCAATCATTGTTTTTTGGGGCTATAAGCAGCTAAGGTATTGGAGACAAGGAAGCATGTATAATAATGTCCACAACACAACATTTATATTTTTACATAATATATAATTAAGTTTTCATATATGGAGGGAAAAGGAAAAGCAGGCAAAAGAGGCAAATGAGAGATTAGTTCTCCAAAAGCAGCATCTATCAAATAAAGTTAAGTCCCAGGATATACTGAAGCTAGCTAGCCAAGGCATTACCAGCGTACGCAAAAATAGCCATTGCGTTTAGAAAACTAACAGGCAGTTATATCCCATTCACAAACCTAAGAAGTCTTCTTGTCTTATCACTTCCTCGTCAGAAACGAAACCACTATCTTGTGCTATAGCGCTAAGCTCTTCCACTCCCATTACAAGAGTTATGACTGTTGTGGTCATCTTTTCCATGGCTCCACATTCACAAAAAGGCCAACACAAGTATATAAGAACTCCCACGCTAGAGTTATCTACAGGCGAGTCAAGAGTGCCGCCTGTCACTAGAAAAATGGCTTCTGCAAGATTTCTTGTCCTAGTCATATTTAGGTCGTATAAAGGATTCCGTGTTTCAATATTTTTTAGTGACGCGGATGAGAAGCTAAATTGAGAGCACTGAAACAGTATTGGGAACACATCATCATTATGACATCATCAAAAACAAACTACACCTTTGGTTAGCATCTAGGCTAGGTCTAGCAATGCAATCTAGCAATGCAACACATGATTTAGATTTTTTTTGCAAAATTCTTGTAATATAGCTACCTAGCTATATATCTAACTTGACTAATGATCCTTCTACACTGGCAAAATAGAACATACACATCACCAGAACCAGTGTTCGGCATATTCAAGAACCAAGTGAAAAAAGTTGTGCTATATATCTAACTTGACTAATGATCCTTCTACACTGGCAAAATAGAACATACATATCACCAGAACCAGTTTTTTGATCTGCATGTTCGGCATATTCAAGAACCAAGTGAAAAAAGTTGTTATTCATGGATCATGTGAACCTCATGTGGCTTTCTATTTGACACTTGCTAGCTGGCGCATCTTGCATCCAGTTGTTATTTCACTATCACCTGCAAAAGCCCCAAGCATGTTGGCTGATGTGTAGTCGATTTTTGTTTAAAATTTAAATATAGTTAGCTAAGTGCTTATTGGCCACATCTGGCCAGCTGCATTGCTAGGGCTTGAAGACTTTAAACTCTTCCAGCAGTGAAATAGCAGTAAAATGTTAGGACTTTTTTTGGAGAAAAATGGTAACCTACATAGTTCAATGACGACTTTGTGGCATGTATAAACAGACAGTTTAGCACAATGGGTTGTCCATCTCACATAGCTACCCCCTCACCTTCCACCATCCGTCTTCCTCCCCTCCACCCGTTTGCCCCACTCTTACATACGACATTGATTATCAGTACTTTGGCTGCTTACTATATAGCACATATTGAACAATGTATTTTATGACTATATTTGTGTTTATCTTATTAATTTTTTTGTTTGTTTATTTATTGTTAAAAAATATTTTTTTTATAAGTGGAAAAAAATCATTAAAGATAATATCATGATTTTTTAAAAATTATTATTATATGAAACACAATAATTAATGAAAGTCTAATGAAATAAGTCCTCTAGGCTGGAGTCATTGTTAATATTCTTTAGTTTGTTTGTTTGTTAGTTTGGGGACACCGTTTTCTACCATCATCAGGTCCCCATTCAATCCTTCTGGAGTCATTAAGGTTGTCCTCTTTTTTTGATATTGGAATGCACATTATTTCAACAAGTACTTTGCCCACCCACACACACATACACCAGTTACATAGGAAGTCCATATGTATTACACAGAAGCTTTAAAGTTGAGTCAGTCAATGTAGAGGCTTTTTTTGAGAAGTAATGGTAGGTTTTACATGATATATGGAAACAGTTAAAATCTGTTCGGATTATATTATGAGTAACATCAAAATATCCATAACATCTTGACAAACCTTAGCGGCATCACCCACCCTCACCATAACATTTCAAACAATAATAACAATAACAATTGATAGAACCACACACTACACAACAACAAGCACATGGTCTTATCAGATTACCGAGATAAGGATTCAGAAAAATAGTTGTAGTTGTCAGCATTGCATATTGCAGCTCGGGTTGAGATTGTGACACGCCTTACACTTGTTTGGGTTGTCAGTAAATGCCATTGCATGCGGCAACTCGTGAATAATAGTTCCTAGTTTAGTATCATCACCACATGTGTCAGGAGCATAGCGGTAGAGTGAAAACAAATATAGTGTGGTGCTTCCGTGGAATGTGTAAGCAATGATTCCAGAATGATTTCTCCATCAAAATAGAAAGCGAATGTTTTTCTCTCCATAGCTACATAGTTTGATATCAAAATAGGTACCTCTTAAAGTGTTCACATATCCAACATTACGATATCCAAAGAAATTAGTATAGGTGTTTGCATCTCTGTCCACAACTCGCATACTGATAGGTAGTTTTATTTTTTATAGACTCCTCTTTATATTCTGAGCGTGGTTAAGTTGTCTCTGTTCAAAGGTGTGCCTGCAAAGTACTGGATCTTATAAGTTTCTGATCCATAAATCATGTGTGGTTTCATAGTGTTTTTATAGAAGATGTATTTTTATGGGGAACTTCTGTTTCTGTAAGCTTCATTACAGATTCATCTCCAAACACAACAAATGATTGTGGATTGGAAGATATAGACTACTGTGACTTGGTGTCTGATATCTTGTACTCGTAATAACTTATCATGGTTTTCAGCATGACTTTTTTAGTTTTCTAGCTGTAGGACTGAGAAAGGTCGATTGTCACAGAGAGGGAGGATTTATCTGGAAAAAGTACAAACTCCTTTGACGTTTGAGGCATTTGTTGGTAAAGAAGACCATCATAGAGCACTGGATTTCCATTCTGAGTAAATTTGAATGTGTGTGAAGCCAGCTCATTGAGTGGTGTGTTTCTCGTCAGAAGGTAGCAGTCTCGATCCTCAGTGCTGGTGATCACAACTTTGCATGTAATGTCCTCCCCCACTTCATGTCAACCAGAAGTAAAAATTGTTGCCATAAACGGCTTGCAGCTGATGCTGCCAACAGAGATCATGGATAGAATCAGAGGAAGCCACATTTTTCATGGCGTTTTACCTGATGAATCACATCTGACAATCCTCTCTCCCTCTCCCTCTCAAACTGGTGATACAGTATATGCCTAATATTTCACTAAGCAGTTGTAAAATTGATATGACCATGTATGGCAATAGCCATAATACACAGCCAGCTAAGGTGTTCAGTGTTTGAACAAACATTGTAGAAAATAACTTGTCACATTATCAGATGAGCTCTGTTACAAGTGCCACATGTGAGTAGAGTAAAGAGCATGCACATGCAAATGTGTATGCACTGCAAGCACTTTAATTATGAGCCATCATGGCTGTGGTTTGCTGTCAGGTGCAAGTTGGAGATGAATAGAGTGATATAAATTGAGAAGAAAAAGAAAATTTTTAATTGTCATTTGTTGCGCACCTATTTTGGTGTTCTTGCATACAGCCCGAATCCAGTGATTGTTATCCATTGCCAATGTCGCTTGCAAAGCCTGTACTAGTGTGTATGTGTGTGTGTTTGTGTGTGGGGGTGGGTGGGTGCGTGCGTGTGGTTTGTGTGCATGTGTATGCTGTGTGTGAGTTTGTGTGCATGTATGTGTGTCTGAAGCTGTATGTGTGTGCATGTGCATGTGTGTGTGAACGTGTGTGTGTGGTGTGTGCATAATTTTGTGTGCGTGTGTGTGTGTGTTTGTGCTTAATTTGTGTGTATGTGTCTGGTGTGTGTGTGTGTATATTTGTGTGTATGTTGTGTGTGTGTGATGTGTGTGTGTGTATGTGTGCATAATTGTGTGTGCATGTGTGTGTGTGTGTGTGTGTGTGTGTGTGTGTGTGTGAATATGTGTTTATGTTGTGTGTGTGTTTGTGTGCATGCATGCATCAGCCTTATCCTTAACCTAGAAATAGCCGTGGGTCTAGTCCATCCCTAGAAATGTATACCTCAAAACTGTCACCACATGGCATGAGGTGTTGTGAAAACCATTGATGGTGCAGACAAGCAGTCCCCACAGATGACAATATGTGAACATCTAGAGTGAGTTTGAACCTGCAATGAGAGACAGATTTGAGAGAAGTCAGGATAAAATAGTCTACAAGTTCAAATCAAGAATTATTTTCACGTAAAGAATGAAAATTTGACCTTACCATATTTGGCAATAGAATATTGCAGGCACACTGCACAGCTGCTGTAGCAAGTGATAGTAAGAAACTCAAGACTAAGTGTTAGACAATTACACTAGTAAATGATAACCATATTTGACTAATACTTCATTTGAATTTGTAGATGATAATGATTAATGTTAATTCTGTCTCTCATTGCACAGCTTCAAACTCACTCTTCATCTTCAGATATTGTCATCAGTGGGAACTGCTGGTCTTGCTTCACACCAAAGGGTTTTGTGAACCGTTTACAAGACCGGTCCTGTGATGAGAGTTTTGGGGTATTTCTGGAGTTAAGCTGCACCACATTAATGCATGCACTCAAGCACACACACACACACACATATACATTTCACTGGCTTTTCATGTACCAAATGCTAAGGGAAAACCCCTACAAAAATCGCAATGGATTCTGGCTGTAAGCAAGAGCATCAAAATGGATGCAAGAAATGATGATAAAAGTGTTTTTTCTTATTAATTCTCTTAGATGCTTATATCACACTATTCAACTCCATCTCGCACCTGACAGCAAACCACAGCCATGATGGCCATAATTAATGTGCATGCTCTCTACTCTGCTCACATGTGGCACTTGTGACAGCTCATCTGATAATGTGACGAGCTTATTTTCTACCATGTTTGTTCAAACACTGAACACCTTAGCTGGCTGTGTATTATGCCAGTCAGAGCTATTACCATACATGGTCATATCAACTTTACAACTGCTTTGTAAATATTAGGCATACATCATCAGTTAGTATATATAAAGAGTGAGAGGGAGAGAGGATTGGCAGATGCAAAATCAAAGATTCATCACATAAAACTTCTAGAAAAATGTGGCTTCCTGTGATTCTAACCATTATCACTGTTAGCAGTGTCAGCTGTGAGCCATTTATGGCTACAATTTTTACTTCTCCTCGATACGAAGTGGGAGAGGACATTACATGCAAAGTCGTCATCACCAATACCAATGATCGAGACTACTACCTTTTGACGAGAAACACACCACTCGATAAGCTGGCTGCACACGTTTTCGAAATTACTCAGAATGGAAATCCAGTACACTATGATGGTCTTCTCTACCAACGAACACCTCCAACATCAAAGGAGTTCATACTGGTTCTAGCTAAATCTTCCCTCTCTACGACTATCGACCTTTCTCAGTCCTACTGCTTGAAAACTAATGTTGATCATAAAGTCATGCTGAAAACCATGATAAGCTATTACGAGTACAACATATCAGACACCAAGTCACAGTTTATCTCTTCCAATCCTCAATCATTTGTCGTGTTTGGAGATGAATCTGTAATGAAGCTTACAGAAGCACACGTTCTCCGTAAGAATGCATCTTCTATAAAAGCAATGAAGCCTCGCATGATTTATGGATCAGAAGCTTGGAAGACACCATATTTTGCCGGTACACCTATGAACGGAGACACCTTAATCACGCTGAGAATGTACAGAGAAGCCTATAAAAAACTACCTATCAGTATGCGAGCAGTGGACAGAGATGGAAACACCTACACTAATTTCTTTGGATATCGTTATGCTGGATATGTAAATACTGTACGAGGTACCTACTTCAATATCAAGCTAGCTATGGAGAGAAAAACATTCACTTTCTACTTTGATGGAGAACACTGTGCAAAAGATTCTGGAATCGTTGCTTACACATTCCACGGAAGCACCACAATATATTTGTGTTCACTCTACCGCTATGCTGCAGACATACGAGGCCCCTTTACTAAAGTAGGAACTATTATTCACGAATTGTCGCATGCGGTAGCATTCACTGAAGATATTGCCTACGGCTTAACCAATTGTCAGGCATTAGCCAGATCTCGACCCGATCTGGCAATACGCAATGCTGACAACTACAACTGTTTCTCTGAATCCTTATCTCAGTAAATGTGCTATTGCTGTTGTTCTGTGATGTTTACCAGTATATATTCAAATCAACATTGAAATGTGAGAGCATTGTATATATATATGTTTGGGGGTGTTGATGCCGCTAAGGATTGTTGGATGTTACATGTATTATAATCGGATCAGTGTTTCATTTTAATGAATTGCATATTTTCTAAAACCTTCCACTACTCCTCAACTTTTACAAGAATCTTTTGACTGATTTGACTATAAATATCTGTGCAATATAGTATATGGACTACTTTATAACTAAGCTGGTATAAGTGTGTGTCACTGTGGGTGGGCAAAGACCTTGTTGAAATAATGAGCATTAGAAATTCAGGTCTATTGCTGCTACTATTATCTACCACTCAAGATATAGTACCTGCAAATCTAAGCATCAATTTGCTTTAAGTAGGTGGCCGAACATGATCTTCTGTTTGCTCTTTAACACTCTCACCGCCATAAGCGCCTACAGGCGCGAACTCGACATCACACGTGTACGGGAACGAGATACAGATTAAATTTTTTTACCAGGGGGTGCGCGAAGGATATCTCTAAACCAGGGATTCTCAACCGTTCCTCCATCATTTACCCCCTCAGCCAGATGTATTTCAGCCAGATGTATTTCAACATTTACCCCCTTACTCCCATACAAAAAATGCATAGCCATCATAAAGGCACAGAAAAGTAAGAAACACATTTATTATCTAGGTTTTGCATAAAATATAGTAATATATTTTGATAAAGAAAGAAATTATATAGTCCATTCGTATCACAAAAAAATAAAATCAAACAGAAAACCAGAAACATTATCAGTGGGAACACTGCTGATTCATTGAATCAACCAGTTTATTTATTCGAGGAGCTGTTGATGACAACGCTACTCTCATATCGTCATCAATTTTCATGCGATTCCTGGCATTTGTCTTCATTGCTACTAACTTTTAGAACCCTGATTCACATAAGTATATTAGTGACAAAAGGAAGAAACACTTGGAAGTCACGCTGAGTAAGAAGTGGGAATGAATCTGTGAGTTTTATCCAAAAATCAACACCAACCTTTTCAAATTCTTCTCTAAGATTAGCAGAGGATTGAAGATCAATCAGCTCATCTTTTGCTGGGTCGTCATCTTTCGTTTCTGACAGTTCAGTAGTAAAAGGTCTTATTATCCATCTCTCTGTAGGAATCATGTCTTTTGAAAAGTAGCCAGTGAAGTTTTCCTTCAAGATTTTCAAATGATCTGTGATGTCTTCATTTATCTCAGGTAACACACTTGGTCTTCCATGAATGACCTCATCCAAGGTTGCCAAGTTACTTTGATGAACTCTTCATCCAGCTTTGCCTGCAATGCTGTTATCTTTTCACTTGCTTCAACAATGGTTACTGATGTTCCCTGGAGTTGTTTGTTGACTTGGTTAAGATGGGTAAATATATCTGAGAGGTATATATTATATTCCCTAAACAGGCAATGAACTTGGGATCAGCAAAATTTTCACACAGCTTTGAATCCCGGTCATGAAGAAAAATCTCTACCTCAGTACGGAGCTCAAACACGCGATTAGGAATAAGTCCACATGGAAGCCACCTCATTTCAGTATGAAGCAAAAGAGTTGAATGCTCAGAACCCATCTCATCACAAAAAGCTTTGAACAAACGGTGATTCAGTGCTCGGGCATGAATAAAATTAACAGCCTCGACAACTTTATGAAAAACCATTTTCAGATTCAGCCAATGCATGTTTGCAAAGAATACAATGTGTTATTATCACATTGGGTGCCTTTTGCTTCACAAGTGCAAGTGAAGCCTGATCTCACTCCCATCATGGCTGGGGCTCCATCAGTACAGATTGAACCAACAATGTCTCATGTGAGATTGTTCCTTTCAAAGAAGTCTTGTGTTTTCTAGTAGCCTTTGTGGTTTGTTGGAGATGTTCACAGAAGAGAAATTCATTCTTCAGTTCTTTTCCACATATATATGTAACAGGCAAAAACAAGAAGTTGTGACAAATTTGCAACATCACAGGATTCATCAAGTTGCAAAGAAATTTTTGCTGGGCTAGATTTGATCTGCTCAATAACATGTTGACAAATATCTTGAGACATTTCAATAATACGTCGATGAATTGCGGGGGAATGTCTTAAATCTTCGGTTTTGCTTCTTTCCCACATACATGTTCAACCATGTCTAAGGCACAAGGTATAATCAGCTTCTCGGCAATGTCAGAGGTTTCATTGCCTTTGCTATTCACTGCGCTACATGATAGCAAGCTGCAAGCATTGGTTTCTTCTTAGATACGAAGCCAAGTGTAGGGAGCCCTAAACCTAGCTCTCTTTACCTCAAATTTAGCATGGTCATTAGATGCATGGGCAGGATGTGTAGCTTCCAGATGCTGTAGTAGTGAAGGTTTCAGTGACCCATTTCCAAGAACTTTTGAGCACAGCAGACAATGAGACACCATCCACAACAATGAAGTCAAATCCATATTGTACATATGAATCCAGGTGTATGTATGTTTCTTGGACATGGCAATATCTGAAAAGAAATAATTATGTAATATATAAACTATGGCTACTAGGTCTATTCAACTAATATACTATATACCTGATACCAAGGTCAAAGGTATATAGTATATTAGTTGAATAGACATAGTTCATATGTTATATATATACCTTGGCTGTTCTCTGATCTCCAGCAGCTAGCTATTGTGAGCTAGCTTAAACTAGCTATTTTCTCTGAGCTATAATGAGCTAGCTATAGTAAATATAAATTTTGGTTTGTAATGAGTTTTTCATGAATCGATATGCCAGTGAAGGGACATTATGCTGAATAGCAGACCAAAGGCAATAGTGTGAATAATAAGTAACCTCAGGTAAGTTATATATACCAACCTGCTTAGAGGTCTATAAGCCTTATATTCCCTTTCCTTATTCAATTATCAGGTAGAATTATTTACCCCATGCCATGTCATTTTTTTATCCCCAGGGGGTAAATTTACCCTTGGCCTGCTCTAAACGGTATCAAAGAAAAATTCCAGACTGGTCACGGCAACAAAAATATATACTTTACTTCACTGTGACCATCCCGATAGCTTCTGGAGGCTCTTCTTCGGTGGAAAGCTGCAAAGCCATCTACTGCAGACTCGCTATCTATCAAAATCCTACGGAGTAGAGGGAAAAAAGTCGCTCGTGGATGGATCTCCGACTTTTTTTGACATAGAGATGCGTAACTTTTGTTTCCCTGGTTCAATAGAGCTGATTCATATACCAAGTTATAGCTCTTTCAATTTGCAATCAAATAATATGCTTTGTTTTGGTTACCAAAAAAGGTATGAAAATAAAAAATATTTAAAATATTTAATAAAATTAATGTGTTGGCTAAAGTTGGCGGTGAAAGGGTTAAATGACCCATGCATTTATGATACGAAATTGACTGATATCCATTATCCATTGCTTATGTATATTGCTTATGGTTGAAATTTATGACACTGTTATCCACTGGAAGGGTTTAGTACTGCTCTCATGACTGACAGCTAATATAAGCCAGCTCCTGGTCTTACCCTCTCCATGTTGGGAGTGATAAAAATACAAAATCGAAGCAGCTCCAGTTAATGATTAATACTAAGTCAGAAATTTACTTTAAGTCCCTAGCAAGCAACCATATAATGATACAGTGATAACATTTTTGTGAACCCACACTGACCACAAACTATGATTATCAACATAGTTCTTTTTGCATATAAGCTAACAGTCGGCAATCATTGTTTTTTTGGGCTATAAGCAGCTAAGGTATTGGAGACAAGGGAAGCATGTATAATAATGTCCACAACACAACATTTATATTATATAATTAAGTTTTCAGAGATGGAGGAAAAGGAGAAAAGAGCGATTAGTTCTCCAAAAGCAGCATCTATCAAATAAATTTAAGTCCCAGGATATACTCAAGCTAGCTAGCCAAGGCATTACCAGTGTACTTAAAAATAGCCATTGCATGTAGAAAACTAACAGGCTAATACTACAGTTAGATCCCATTCACAAACCTAAGACGTCTTCTTGTCTTATCACTTCCTCGTCGGAAACAAATCCACCACTTTCTGCTATAGAGCTAAGCTCTTCCACTCCCATTCCAAGAGTTATGACTGTTGTGGTCATCTTTTCCATGGCTCCACATTCACAAAAAGGCCAACCCAAGTATATAAGAAAATAAGTCACTCTCTTCTCCCACGCTAGAGTTATCTACAGGCGAGTCAAGAGTGCCGCCTGTAACTAGAATCTGCGAGATTTCTTGTCCTAGTCATATTTAGGTCCTCAAAATCGTAAAGGATTCCTTGTTTCAATATTTTTTAGTGACGCGGATGAGAAGCTAAATTGAGAGCGCGTAACAGTATTGGGAACACATCATCATTATGACATCATCAAAAACAAACTACATCTTTGGGTAGCATCTAGGCTAAGTCTAGTAATGTAATCTAGCAATGCAACACATGATTTAACTAAAGCCAAGAATTTTTTTGCAAACTTCTTGTAATATCGCTACCTAGCTATATATCTAACTTGATTAATGATCTTTCTACACTGGCAAAATGGAACATCCACATCACCAGAACCAGTCTCTCCCCCTACTGTTTGATCTGCATGTTCGGCATATTCAAGAACCAAGTGAAAAAAGTTGTTATTCATGGATCATGTGAACCTCATGTGCCTTTCTATTTGACACTTGCTAGCTGGTGCATCTTGGATCCAGTTGTTATTTCACTATCACCTGCAAAAGCCCCAAGCATGTTGGCTGATGTGTAGTCGATTTTTGTTAGAATTTAATATAGCTAGCTAAGTGCTTATTGGCCACATCTGGCCAGCTTCATTGCTAGGGCTTGAAGAATTTAAACTGTTCCAGCAGTGAAATAGCAGTAAAATGTTACGACTTTTTTTTGAGAAAAATGGTACCCTACATAGTTCAATGACGACTTTGTAACATGTACAAACAGACAGTTTAGCACAATGAGTTGAATTCCGCTACCCCCTCCCTTTCTACCCTCTGCCTTCCTCCCCTCCACCCGTTTACCCCACTCTTACATACGACATTGATTATCAGTACTACTTTGGCTGCCTACTAGCACATATTGTACAGTGTCTTTTATGACTATATTTGTGCTTGCCCATTTTATCTCATTTATTTGTTTGTTTGTTTATTTATTGTTAATATTCATTGTTAATATTCTTTAGTTAGTTTGTTTGTTTGTTTAGGGACACCTTTTTCTACCATCATCAGGTCCCCTTCAATCCTTCTGGAGTCATTAAGGTTGTCCTCTTTTTTCAATATTGGAATGCCCATTATTTCAACAAGTACTTTGCCCACCCACACACATACACCAGTTACATAGGAAGTCCATATATATTACACAGAAGCTTTAAAGTCGAGTCAGTCAATGTAGAGGCTTTTTTGAGAAGTAATGGAAGGTTTTACATAATATGTAAACAGTTAAAATCTGTTCGGATTATATTATGAGTAACATCATAACATCTGACAAACCTTAGCGGCCTCAAACCCACCCTTACCATAACATTTCAAACAATAACAATTGATAGAACCACACACTACACTACACAACAACAAGCACATGGTCTTATCAGATTACCGAGATAAGGATTCAGAAAAATAGTTGTAGTTGTCAGCATTGCATATTGCAGCTCGTGTTGAGATTGTGCCACGCCTTACACTTGCTTAGGTTGTAGGCAATATACTCAGTAAATGCCACTGCGTGCGGCAACTCGTGAATAATAGTTCCTAGTTTAGTATCGTCGCCTCATGTGTCAGGAGCAGAGCGGTAGAGTGAAAACAAAATATAGTGTAGTGCTTCCATGGAATGTGTAAGCAATGATTCCAGAATGATATCTCCATCAAAGTAGAAAGTGAATGTTTTTCTCTCCACAGCTAGTTTGATAATAAAATAGGTACCTTTTACACTGTTCACATATCCAACATTATGATATCCAAAGAAATTAGTATAGATGTTTGCATCTCTGTCCACCACTCGCATACTGATAGGTAGTTTTTTTATAGACTTCTCTGTACATTCTGAGCGTGGTTAAGTTGTCTCTGTTCAAAGGTGTGCCTGCAAAGTACGGGATCTTGTAAGTTTCTGATCCATAAATCATGTGTGGTTTCATTGTTTTTTTATAGAAGATGCATTTTTATGGGGAACTTCTGTTTCTGTAAGCTTCATTACAGATTCATCTCCAAACACAACAAATGATTGTGGATTGGAAGATATAGACTGGGACTTGGTGTCTGATATGTTGTACTCATAATAACTTATCATGGTTTTCAGCATGACTTTTTGAACAATATTAGTTTTCAAGTTGTAGGGCTGAGAAAGGTCGATTGTCACAGAGAGGGAGGATTTAGCTGGAAACAGTACGAACTCCTTTGACTGGAGGTTTTTGTTGGTAAAGAAGACCATCATAGAGCACTGGATTTCCATTCTGAGTAAATTTGAATGTGTGTGAAACCAGCTCATTGAGTGGTGTGTTTCTCGTCAGAAGGTAGCAGTCTCGATCCTCAGTGCTGGTGATCACAACTTTGCATGTAATGTCCTCCCCCACTTCATATCAAACAGAAGTAAAAATTGTTGCCATAAAAGGCTTGCAGCTGATGCTGCTAACAGAGATAATGAATAGAATCAGAGAAAACCTCATTTTTCATGGCGTTTTACCTGATGAATCACATCTTACAATCCTCTCTCACTCTCACTCTTTATAACTGGTGATATATGCCTAATATTCACTAAGCAGTTGTAAAATTGATATGACCATGTATGGCAATAGCTCGGACTGACATAATATGCAGCAGCTAAGGTGTTCAGTGTTTGAACAAACATGGTAGAAAATAAGCTCGTCACATTCTCAGATGAGCTGTCACAAGTGCCACATGTGAGTAGAATAAAGAGCATGCACATGCACATGTGTATGCACTGCAAGCACTTAAATTATGAGCCATCATGGCTGTGGTTTGCTGTCAGGTGCAAGTTGGAGATGAATAGTGTGATATAAATTGAGAAGAAAAAGAACATTTTTAAATTGTCATTTGTTGCGCAACTATTTTGGTGTTCTTGCATACAGCCAGAATCCAGTGATTGTTATCCATTGCCAATGTTGCATACAAAGCCTGTACTAGTGTATGTGTGTGTTTGTGTGTGTGGGTGGGTGGGTGCGTGCGTGTGGTTTGTGTGCATGTGTATGCTGTGTGTGAGTTTGATTTCATGTAAGTGTGTCTGAAGCTGTGTGTGTATGTGTGTGCATGTGCATGTGTGTGTGTGAACGTGTGTGTGGTGTGTGTGTGGTGTGTGCATAATTTTGTATGCATGTGTGTGTGTGTGCATGTTTGGGTGCATCTGTATGTGTGTATTGTGTTCGTAAAAATAATTTGTGTGTACATGTGTGGTGTGTGTGTGCATATTTGTGTGTATGCATGTGTGATGTGTGTGTGTGCATAATTGTGTGCATGTGTGTGTGTGTGTGTGTGTCTGTGTGTGTGAATATGTGTGTATTTGTGTGTGTTTTATGTGTGTTTGTGTGCAAGCATGCATCAGCGTTATCCTTAACCTAGAAATAGCCGTGGGTCTAGCATCCCTAGAAATATATACCTCAAAACTGTCAGCACATGGCATGAGGTGTTGTGAAAACCATTGATAGTGAAAGACCAGCAGTCAAGAGTGAGTCTGAACCTGCAATGAGAGACAGATTTTAGAGAAGTCACATATTTCAGGATAAAATAGTTTACAAGTTCAAATTAAGAATTATTTTCAGGTAAAGATGAAAATTTGACCTTAACATATTTGGCAATAAAATATTGCAGGCACACTGCACAGCTGCTGTAGCAAGTGATAGTATAGGAAACTCAAGACTAAGTGTTAGACAATTACACTAGTAAATGATAGCTCACAATTACACTAGTAAATTATAGCCATATTTGACTAACACTTCATTTGAATTTGTAGATGATAATGATTAATGTTAATTCTGTCTCTCATTGCACAGCTTCAAACTCACTCTTCATCTTCAGATATTGTCATCAGTGGGGACTGCTGGTCTTGCTCATAGGAAAGGGTTTTTTGGAACTTTCACAAGACCGGTCCTGTAATGATAGTATTTATGGGGCTAAGCTAAGGCAGATGCATGCACACACATTAATGCATGCATGCACTCAAGCACACACACAAACACATATACACTTTACAGGCTTTTCATGCACCAAATGCTAAGGGAAAACCCTTACAAAAATCACATTGGATTCTGGCTGTAAGCAAGAGCATCAAAATGGATGCAAGAAATGATGATAAAAGTGTTTTTTCTTATTAATTCTCTTAGATTATATCACACTATTCAACTCCATCTCGCACCTGACAGCAAACCACAGCCATGATGGCTCATAATTAAATTGCTAGCAGTGCGTACACATGTGCATGTGCATGCTCTCTACTCTACTCACATGTGGCACTTGTGACAGCTCATCAGATAATGTGACGAGCTTATTTTCTACCATGTTTGTTCAAACACCGGACACCTTAGCTGGCTGTGTATTATGTCAGTCAGAGCTATTGCCATACATGGTCATATCAACTTTACAACTGCTTAGTGAAATATTAGGCATACATCACCAGTTAGTATATATAAAGAGTGAGAGGGAGAGAGGATTGGCAGATGCAAAATCAAAGATTCATCACATAAAACTTTTAGAAAAATGTGGCTTCCTGTGATTCTAACCATTATCGCTGTTAGCAGTGTCAGCTGTGAGCCATTTATGGCAACAATTTATACTTGTCCTCGATACGAAGTGGGAGAGGACATTACATGCAAAGTCGTCATTACCAATACCAATGATCGAGACTACTACCTTTTGACGAGAAACACACCACTCGATGAGCTGGCTGCACATGCTTTCGAAATTACTCAGAATGGAAATCCAGTACACTATGATTGTCTGCTCTACCAACGAACACCTCCAACATCAAAGGAGTTCATACTGGTTCCAGCTAAATCCGTCCTCTCTACGACTATCGACCTTTCTCAGTCCTACAGCTTGAAAACTAATGTCGATCATAAAGTCATGCTGAAAACAATGATAAGCTATTACGATTACAACATATCAGACACCAAGTCACAGTTGATCTCTTCCAATCCTCAATCATTTGTCGTGTTTGGAGATGAATCTGTAATGAAGCTTACAGAAGCACAGGTTCTCCGTAAGAATGCATCTTCTATAAAAGCAATGAAGCCTCGCATGATTTATGGATCAGAAGCTTGGAAGACACCGTACTTTGCAGGTACACCTATGAACGGAGACACCTTAATCACACTTAGAATGTACAGAGAAGCCTATAAAAAACTACCTATCAGTATGCGAGCAGTGGACAGAGATGGAAACACCTACACTAATTTCTTTGGATATCGTTATGCTGGATATGTAAATACTGTCACCGGCGTTACTAAGGGGGGGCGGAGGGGGCATCCGCCCCCCCCCCCAACCAACACAGCTTTGCCAGCCAGCTAGCTAAGCTCTATCATTCACACACAAATCAGTCACACGGAATTTGATGCCGAGGTCAATAATTTTGGACGCCGTTTGTGAGATCAACCACTATCACGAGAATAAGATTGAGTCGAGTTCTGCTGCATTGCTATTGCAAATTGTAGCTTTGAGCTGGCAGCTAGTAAATGTGCTTGTGTCGTAGACTCGTAGAGACCTAGTGAATAGTGTAGTAGAGAGCCCATTTCTCACCTAACCCGCGTAAATCAGTGCGCGTTTAATTATTCGCGTTATTATTATTATAATTTTTTTTTTTTAATATTTTATATATAATAATAGCTCGAGTCCAGATTATTTTATTTTTAGTGCAAAGGGACAATTTAGTGTAAAGGGACAAGGGACAAACGACAATAACTGGAGATGCTGAACTGTCTACTTATTGTCATTAGTGTTGCCCACAAATCATTGTCATTGTCTAATCATCAGCTCTGAAAACAGAGTTTTCCCTGAGGAGCGACCTTCTTCAAAATTGCAAAAACAATTCTGTATGTATTACAAGTTTTGCATCAGACTGATCTGCACAATGGAACTTTATCGTTTGTTTGTCACACTTCCTGTGACCACAGCATCCTATGAGAGAAGCTTCAACATTATTGCTTCGATCCACGACATCTCAAGAGTTGAGAACTTGATTCTTTTTGTTGAAAATGATATCTAAATTATGACTATTACTGACACCTTTCGACAAATGCAAATATGATTCCAAAAAATATAAGATATAATATAAATCAATGGCCTTGATTTTAATTTCTGTATGGCATAAAAAATTTAAAAAATTCCTGGAGCTATATACCTTGTCAGGGGTGGCTCAGCCACTCTAAGGTTGGGTGGGCCAGGGGTGGCTCAGCCACTTTAAGGCTGGATGGGTCAAAAGGAGGATGAGGCCGCAAAAAATTATTTTTTAAATGTTTGCAAATTCATGATTTTTGTCTATTCAACTACTGTTCTACCATGGTTTGAGTCACAATTGATTTATGAAATTACACATTTCAAATCAAATCTACCAAATATTGCATGCCTGTGTTCATTGGCATCAATGAATTGACTACCAATATTTAAAAAGTTGATTTTGTCCAGTCTATCCTGATGCACATACAAAAGTAATTAAGACAAAGTTGAGATTGTAGATCTCAGATAGGTTTTTAGATGTCTAAGGGCACTAAATGACCTCTCACTTGTTGCATTCATTGCTGGCAATACAAGCAACAGCTTCACTGTCCGAAAATAGATGGTTAGCGGGTTCAGATAGTCCCTTAAGGTATGAAACTATACTTGATAATGAAATGTCTTCACCCAACTGATTGGACAGTGTCTTAAGCTGCACCTCAAGGTCATCATAATGAATATCATCATGATAATGGCTCCTCACAGCTTCCACTTCTTGTTCATGAGGATGTCCTTGGCATACTTTGAGGAGTAACTGTTCTAATTTTGATAACCTGGCTGGTCAAAACGGTCTTCAATGCACTGTATGCTCAAGTCCAAAGCTTCATCATCCTGTAGTAATCTTCAGGGTGTGATGGAAAATCACCTCCACTGTCACCATCTTCATAGTGCCTTGGAAGCTTTCTCTTTCGTGGAAGAACAGGATCACCAACATCTACCTGCATTGCCTTCGTTTTGATAACCTTCCAAAAACCCTTGAAGTTATCATCATCCGTACGCATTCTCTGTAAGGTTTGCTTGACCATTGTAGCAACTTTCTGGCCTTCTGTTGCAGACAGATTCTTGTGCTGCAGTGTACGGCTTAAATTGTCTAAATGTCTTAACAACAACTGTGCTAAAGAAATGCCAAAAAAATAATCAAATGTATCTATTTGGGAAGAAATTCCAGTTATTCGGGCCCTAATTTCAGTATCCTTTGACTGATCATAAACAACAGTCCATAGCTCCTGAAGAACAGTGTAATTGTCAAGTACACTCTTGAGTGAGTCTCCACGCACCATCCAATGGGTAGGACAAAGTAGCTTCAATCCAGGAGTGTCTGGTTCCAATTCTCTTCTTTTAATTTCCTAAAGATTCCGGTGAAAATATGACTAACTTACATAATTCATAAGTCGTATCCATTGAATCCCTTAGCAATTTACATCTTTTCATAGTGTGTCCTGCAGCCAAATTTAAGGCGTGCCCATAACAATGGGTATATATAGCACGGGGCTCATCATCTCTGATTTTCTTTGCTACTCCACCCTTTGCTCCTGACATGGTGTTGGCCCCATCATAGCACTGACCTCTTACCTTGTGTATATCCAAGTTCAAGGCTAATAATACATCCTTGATTACTGTGTAAATGGTTGTAGCATCTGCACTGTCAAGCTGATACAAACCTAAAAGTTCTTCATGTACATCAAGGTTATTGTCTACCCAATGGAAAACCAAAACTAGCTGTTCATTGTTTGATGCATTAGTTGCTTCATCAGACATAATAACGTAAAAATCTGCTTGCTGCAAATTAGCTGCTATATTACGAAGAACACTATGTGCAATTAGTGTTATAATTTCATTCTGTATGTCTTTAGAAATGAACGTATCATTTTGACGAGCCATTTAGAGATGTTATGCATAAAATCTGACTTTAATTCTTTGCTATCAGTTCTTCCCATTTCCCCAGGGGAATACCTTGCCTATGTATGTTTTCTAAAATTGTTTTCAATATCTGACGATTTCCAGGTGTTTTACTGGCATGACCGATGTCAAGCAGTTCATCGATGCTCTTAGCTTGGGTTGGTAAGATAAAAAGGGCTTCACATGCTCAGGCTCATGGTTTTAGATATTCCATCTTTCCAATTGGAAAAGCCAGCTGATATCTATATAAAATAAGATATGGTAGATGTAAATATATATTTATAGCTAACTTGCTAACTATAGAATATACTTGCAAAGGCACTAACTGGTCTTTTTGAAGCCAAAATCTTCTTTTGAGCCACTGCCTTTGTACAAGCATGACAAAAAATGGCGTCCTTCTCTATATCATAGTGAAGAAATGGGTAATTCTGAAACCAGTGCTTGATAAGATCTCGACCTTGATCCATACTTCTTCATGCGGAAATTGAACTTTTTCCCTGGATGAAAAGGTTCAATGCACTCGCTAACAGCCATCAATCCAGCTGGCTCTACTTCAGTTGAAAGGTCAATAGCCTGTTGACCTTTGAACTATAGTGTAGCTATACAGCTAATTGAAAATTACATACTGTACTGACTGTGGTGTCTACTGATCACTTAACAGACAATCTATTGTTTGGACGCTATGTAGTGACCAAACAATAGACTTTCTCTTACATTAGCAGGCAACTAGCTATATATTTATATATATATTTTTGAAAAAAGTTGGGTGGGCCATCCCACCCTGCTAAGCCACCCCTGCTTGTAGAATGGCTAGCTATTGCATGCAATGCAATTGTAGCTATGTTTCTCCCCCCCCCCAACATAGTAATGCTGTGCACACCTGTGAATACTGTACGAGGTACCTATTTCAATATCAAGCTAGCTATGGAGAGAAAAACATTCACTTTCTACTTTGATGGAGAACACTGTGCAAAAGATTCTGGAATCGTTGCTTACACGTTCCACGGAAGCAACACAATATATTTGTGTTCGCTCTACCGCTATGCTGCAGAGGTACGAGGCCCCTTTACTAAAGTAGGAACTATTATTCACGAATTGTCGCATGCGGTAGCATTCACTGAAGATATTGCCTACGGCTTAACCAATTGTGAGGCATTGGCCAGATCTCGACCCGATCTGGCAATACGTAATGCTGACAACTACAACTGTTTCTCTGAATCCTTATCTCAGTAAATTGATAATACTATGTGCTATTGCTGTTGTTCTGTGATGTGTACCAGTATAAATTCTAATCATTATTGAAATGTGATAGCAAAGTAGAGCATTGTATATATGAAGGGCTCAGAACCAGAGTCATGTAACCCACAAAAAATTCAATTTTTTACCTGATTACTGTTGTACACATCAGTATAATAATAAGTACCCTGTTTCGGTAGTGATTGTGTAAACTGTTGCAGTGTTATTACCAAAAAGAAATTACCCCTCACAGGAAGTGGCTGAACTTCTTGTGCCAAAGTGATGTAACCCTCAAGTCATGTGATACAATTGTACAGTGCTAATACTATAGACCACTGGTACAGACTTTTTTTAACTTGTTAGCTATGAGTTCTCCTGGTCCTTTATCTGCTACTGGTACAGAAAGCCTTTTAGAGACATCTATGTCGGAGAGGACCAAGAGGAAGTGTTTCAGAAACAGTGGTCAGGAGTATGTGAATGCTTCTCAAAAGAAAATAGTGATAGTCTTACTCCAGCGTTGTCCTGACTTTCCTTTCACCAAAATTGACCACAATTTTATGGTATCAGGACACTAATTTTTGCCTAATGATAGAGATTTTGGCAGCATAGAGACAGCAAGGAGAAAATGGCAGCATTTATATGTGCCACATCATTGGTATAGCTTGATTCGTACTGCACGACAAAACAATCATTTCACTTCGTGTATAATGGAAGGGAAGGACTTTGTTTCTCTTGATGGACTCAAGAAGTGCATCATGAATCGGGAAAAAAATACATGTGATAACAAATAAAAATGAAATGGATTCAAGTTCAGAAAGATTAGCCCATGCAGTTTCATTTTCGATACTCTCATAATGACATTGAACCATGGAAAGTTGTTGATATCATGAAAAAGACAAAAGGACAGCCTGTTAGCTTTATCAATACTCCCTTTCCACAACTCTACCCTAATGGCAGGATGGTGAATAAGAAGAAAGTGGATGACCTAATGTTGTACTACAGTTTGTCCCACCAGTATATCATGATTTCTATAAGAAACTTCAATCTGGTGAGGCAGCAAGCGAGTCTGACTAATGTTAAATCGTACGCTCAATGACAAACAGCTAAAAAATAAGTTGTTGTTTCTTTTTTGTGCCCAATAGTTTTTGTTAAACATACTTAAAGTTCTATCATATTTGGATATCATAAATATGACCTACGATTTTATTACGAACCATGAACTTTGACAGCTTGTATCATAAAAGTAAGGTTGTAAGGGTTACATGACTCTGGTTCTCGGCCCTTCATATATATGTTTGGGTGGGATTGATGCCACTAAGGATTGTTGGATGTTACACGTATTATAATCTGATCAAAGTTTGAATTGCGTATTCTCTAAAACCTTCCACTACTCCTCAACTGAACTTCTACAAGAATCTCTTTAATGATTTGACTATAAATTTTCTGTGCAATATAGATATATGGACTACTTTATAACTAACATAGCTGGTATAAGTGTGTGTGGGTGGGCAAAGACCGAGTTGAAATAATGAGCATACCAATATCCAGGTCTATTGCTAAGGTAGCTATTATCTACCATTCAAGATATAGTACCTGCAAATCTAGCATCAACTTGCTTGAAGAAGGTGACCAAACATGATCGGCTTCTGTTCGCTCTTTAAATGACCCATGCATTTATGATACGAAATTGAAAAATGTGCCATCTTATCTTTGATATCCATTGCTGTATATTGCTTCTGGATGTGGATTGTTGAAATTTATGACATTATTAACCACTGGAAGGGTTTAGTACTGCGCACATGACTGAGAGCTAATAGGATGCTTTATAAGCCATGATATCATACTTACCCTCTCCAGATTGTTGGGAGTTATAAAAATACAAAATCTAAGAAGCTCCAGTTAATCATTAATACTAAGTCAGAAATTTACTTTAAGTCCCTAGAAAGCAACCATATAATGGGACAGTGATAACATTTTTTTGTGAGCCCACACTGACCACAAACTATGATTACCAACATAGTTCTTTTTGCATATAATGCAGATTGCTTACAGCAATCATTGTTTTTTAGCGCTAAGGTATTGGAGACAAGGAAACATGTATAATAATGTCCACAACACAACATTTATATTTTTACATATATAATTAAGTTTTCAGAGATGGAGGAAAAGGAGGCAAAAGAGAGATTAGTTCTCCAAAAGCAGCATCTATCAAATAGAGTTAAGTCCCAGGATATACGAAGCTAGCTAGCCAAGGCATTACCAGCGATTAATGGCCATAGCCTTTAGAAAACTAACAGGCTAATACTACAGTTAGATCCAATTCACAAACCTAAGAAGTCTTCTTATCTCATGACTTCCTCGTCAGAAACAAAGACTGCTATAGCGCTAAGCTCCATACGACTGTTGTGGTCATCTTTTCCAAGGCTCCACGTTCACAAAAAGGTCAACCCAAGTATGAAAATAAGTGACTATCTTCTCCCCCACTAGAGTTATCTACAGGCAAGTCAAGAGTGCCGCCTGTCACTAGAAAAATGGCTTCTGCGAGATTTCTTGTTACCTAGTCATTTTTAGGTCCTCAAAATTGTAAAGGATTCCGTGTTTCAATATTTTTTAGTGACACGATTGAGAAGCTAAATTGAGAGCGCCGAAACAGTATTAGGAACACATCATCATTATGACATCATCAGAACCAAACTACACCTTTGGTTAGCATCTAGGCTAGGTCTAGCAATGCAATCTAGCAATGTAACACCTGATTTAGCTAAAGCTAAGAATTCTTTTGCAAAATTCTTATAATATAGCTCCCTAGCTATCTGACTTGACTAATGATCCTTCTACACTGGCAAAATGGAACATACACATAACCAGAACCAGTTTCTCCCCCTACTGTTTGACTGCATGTTCGGCATATATAAGAACCAAGTGAAAAAAGTTGTTATTCATGGCTCATGCGCACGTCATGTGGCTTTCTATTTGACACTTGCTAGCTGGTGCATCTTACATCCAGTTGTTATTTCACTATCACCTGAAAAAGCCCCAAGCATGTTAAGAAGTGTGGGGTGTTTGGAGTATGTAATGACTGCACTAACGTTCAAGTAAACTACCTCATAAATGAAGAAGAAAACCCTGGAAAGGGTGCTGATTGTGTTATTAGTCTTGTGCACCATTACTTGGAGAATTATGGTTCTGGAGCGTCTGATGTCCTCCTTCAAACAGATAATTGTGTCGGACAGAACAAAAACAATTGTAACATGCAATACCTTGTCTGGCGCACCATGACAAAACGAGATTTAAGTGTTGAATTATCGTTCATGCTGACTGGTCATACTAAGTTTTCTCCTGATCGTTTTTTGGGCTTGTTCAAGAAACTCTACAGGCATTCTTCTGTTGATACAATCCAAGGAATTGCTACATTGGTAAAGCAATCTTCATTGAAGGGACAAAACATTCCTCAGCTGATATGCGACTCCAATGGACATCGCCTGGTTCACTTTTACAACTGGACATCATTCCTCAGTCAGTTTTTTAAACAAATTCCAAATGTAACATCCTTCCACAACTTCAAAGCAGCTCATGATTTTTATGGGGAGATTCGCCTGAAAGAATATTCTGACAGTGCAGAGCAACGGCTACCAATTCTAAAACCGGGAATCAGTCTGATAAATCTTGATTCGATGCCTACTGAAAAAACAATACCTGGCTTGGATTTGAAACGGCAGTGGTATTTGTTTGAGCAAATACGCCCTCACTGCAAGACCAATTTGTCAAAAGATTTAACTTGCCCTCGGCCAAGTGCTCCCAAGAATTCAGATCTGATTCCTCATAATTCTGATGATGAAGTTGGAGAAAATCAACCATGTTAAAAAAAAGAGACGCATAGTAACATGTGGTGTTTGCAAACAACAAGGATATACAAAGCGCACATGCCCAAGTACAAGAAATTAGTTACACTTCCTGTCTATGAGGAAGTAAACAGGAAGTACGTTTTTTAACCATAACTCTATAATTATGTACAATATGAAAATGAAACCTTTACCACATGTTTTATAATGCATCAGTGCACCATTTCTGAGTATGAACTAAAAACTTCACATTTAGCCCAAATCGTCCCTTTTCCTGTGGACTGTCACATATTATGTTTTAACTGAAGCTTTCTCTGTTAATTATTGTCACAAGAGGCAAAGTTCTGTGGAAACAAACTGAACATTTGATGGGACAAAACTCACTTTCTTGCTGACTCAGCTCAATATTTCATGTGTAGCTCCTAAAAACTTCACAGCAAACAAAGGAGGATATCAAAAGCATGCAAGCAGGTAATTCCAAACCAACGATGCTCTCAACATCAAGGAGTCAGTCAAAGTCATTATTTATGCAAATCAGTGGCGGAACATTTTGAAACATTTTGTCATCATTGTGAAAGAGTAACAGTTCTGGGGTAGAGGAAAACAGAATGGGTTTGTACCTGGTAATCCACCCCAAAATGGGTAGTAGTGACCATGGCTATGGAAGGAAAACAAAATCCTATGGAAGTTGACACTGGAGCTGGTGTGTCAATTATTCTATTGTCAAATGGAAGTTATATTTTCCAGACACCCTAAAACTCTGAGATCCAGATTAAAAAAAATTTCACAAAAAAGAATCTATCTGTTCTGGTTCAGCGTGATGTCACTGTGGAGTATGGTAACCAAGTGTAGAAACTGACAGTAAATGAGGTCGATGGAGACCCGAGTCCATTAGGCAGGGATTGTTTCAGCCAATTATGTCTCAATCGGTCTCAAATTTTCATAATGCAGAGTTCCTCGCTGGAAGATCTGATGCAGAAATTTGCTGAATTATTTTGAGGTGAGTTAGGGACTTCAAAGTTTCCTTGCATCTGAAGGACTCACCTCAGCCAAAGTTTTTCCTACTAATGCTGACAACTACAACTATTTTTCTTAGTCTTTATCTCAGTGATCCTAAAATCTCGTTGAGTTTTTGGACCTGTCATATTTTTCCTGCTCTCACATCTGGAATATTTTTAACGATCTTGTTAGTGGCAGAAATGTGAAATAACTGTTAATCTATGGTGATGCTAGTAATTAAAATGTTAAGGAATTTTAGGAAACAACGAAAAGCCAATAACATTGTCACATTCAGAAGAAGTGCCATAATTATTTGGTCATTCTGCCATCTCCTATTTAGATTGTCCTGATGCCAACAGGAAGGAAGAGTAAAACAGTATCACCCACTTTGGGAAATGTTTGACGTTGAGTCAGTCTCAGATTATCCCAGTCTCGTATTACCAAAGTTTGATGACGGTGCACTTGAGGACAAGCATTCCTACAAGTATTCACACCACATGCCGACATGTGCCAGTCTGAGTTTATCCTTGTCAATGCTTAGCTTTTGACAGCATTCTGCGAATCTGTGTTACATTTGTGCTTCTCGGTCAGTGTCTTTGGATTAATAATTATGCTCAAGGTTTGTGAATGATTTCTTTGTCAATGTGAGTTGTGAGATGTAATAATAAATAAGCCTTGGAATAAGCCACCATAAAGCAAGGGAGGGGGTGGACACAAGACCCACACCAGGGTGTCAGAGGATATTCTGTCCTCCCCCCCCCCCCTCGAGATAATATATCCCACCCAGACTGACAAAAAACCTAGGAGATATAGTCTCCCACCCCCAGGATCTGTTGTCCTGTGATACCGGTGTGGCAGAGTTTATAGAATAGAATTGCCCTCATGCTGAAATAGTATGGCTGAAGCTGGGAAAACAGAGTGGTGGAAGAAGGTAGTCAATGGAGAGTTACCACACTATAATTGAATATGCCTGTAGCATTATGAGTTCTGTAAATGACTATGAAAAACATAGTAAAATTATAGCACACACATCCAAATAGTTGAGCATCAGCAAGTGGCTCTATAATAATTTATGCTGAGGGGGGTGGGGGGTTGGGGAAAGCTGAACTCGGGGTTTTTTTAAAGTGATACGAGGACATTTGGGATGGAATAAAATGATGGAGAGAATTTGTAGTCGATTTTATTGGGTTTCTATGACTTCAGACATTCATGAATACATCAGAAGTGATATTTGTCAGAGATGCAATGATGCAAAATTCGTCAAAGCCAATACTGCCTAGACCCGATTCCTGTAAAACCTGAAGTATGGCAAGAGGTACATCACATGCACTGAAATTGTAGTGTTTAACTGACACAATGAAGTTACTATGATATTTTGAGATTGGTATTGACTTAATTAGCCCAATTCCAGTTACCTTGAATGGCTACCGATACATTATTACTCTTGTGGATTATTTTTTCTTTGAGTGGCCAGAAGAAAGCCGAAGGATAACTGGCCAGAAACACTGGCCAGTTTTTTGTTTTAAGTGACATGTTATAAAAATATACAAATTATGTATGAACAAGTTCATATTGAAAGCCATTCATTTTAGATTTGTGTGTCTAAAATCATTTATTTCCTATTAAGGATGGGAGTTTGTTTAGAAAGTGAATCCAAGTCTTTCTCAATTAATAAGGTTCATCACAAAGTGACTTCTGCTTATCACACTCAGAGTAACAGTGTCGTAAAGTATTTCAATCAAAGTTTGCAAAGAGCATTACTAAAGCAAGTAAATTGTGATCAAAACGATTGGGATCAACACATTGATGGAATTTTATTTGCATGCCGTGACTTCGGAATCACGTGCTACCTGGAATTTTTCTTTGATTGTATTTTTACCGGGATTCTGGTAAATTTACCCCCTGGGGATAAAAAATGAGGTAAATAATTCTACCACTGTATATATTATTGAAATGTCTCAAGATATTTGTCAACAAGTTATTGAGCAGATCAAATCTAGCCCAGCAAAAATTTCTTTGCAACTTGATGAACTGTGATGTTGCAAATTTGTCACAACTTCTTGTTTTTGTCCGTTACATATGTGGAAAAGAACTGAAGAATGAATTTCTCTTCTGTGAACATCTCACAAAGGCTACTAGAAAACACAAGACTTCTCTGAAAGGAACAATCTCACATGAGACATTGTTGGTTCAATCTGTACTGATGGAGCCCCAGCCATGATGAGAGTGAGATCAGGCTTCACTTGCACTTGTGAAGCAAAAGGCACCCAATGTGATAATAACACATTGTATTCTTCACAAACATGCATTGGCTGAATCTGAAAATGGTTTTTCATAAAGTTGCCGAGGCTGTTAATTTTATTCGTGCCCAAGCACTGAATCACCGTTTGTTCAAAGCTTTTTGTGATGAGATGGGTTCTGAGCATTCAACTATTTTGCTTCATACTGAAATGAGGTGGCTTCCATGTGGACTTATTCTTAATCGTGTGTTTGAGCTCCGTAACTGAGGTAGAGATTTTTCTTCATGACCGGGATTCAAAGCTGTGTGAAAATTTTGCTGATCCCAAGTTCATTGCCTGTTTAGGGAATATAATATATACCTCTCAGATATATTTACCCATCTTAACCAAGTCAACAAACAACTCCAGGGAACATCAGTAACCACTGTTGAAGCAAGTGAAAAGATAACAGCATTGCAGGCAAACATGGACTTATGGGCAAGAAGAGTTCATCAAAGTAACTTGGCAAATTTTCCAAACTTGGATGAGGTCATTAGTGGAAGACCAAGTGTGTTACCTGAGATAAATGAAGACATCACAGATCATTTGAAAATCTTGAAGGAAAACTTCACTGGCTACTTTTCAAAAGACATGATTCCTACAGAGAGATGGATAATAAGACCTTTTACTACTGACCTGTCAGAAACGAAAGATGACGACCCAGCAAAAGATGAGCTGATTGATCTTCAATCCTCTGCTAATCTTAGAGAAGAATTTGAAAAGGTTGGTATTGATTTTTGGATAAAACTCACAGATTCATTCCCACTTCTTACTCAGCGTGCCTTCCAAGTGTTTCTTCCTTTTGTCACTAATACTTATGTGAATCAGGGTTCTCAAATTTAGCAGCAATGAAGACAAACGCCAGGAAGCGCATGAAAATTGATGACGATATGAGAGTAGCGTTGTCATCAACAGCTCCTCGAATAAATAAACTGGTTGATTCAATGAATCAGCAGTATTCCCACTGATAATGCTTCTGGTTTTCTGTTTTATTTTTTTATTTTATACGAATGGACTATATAATTTCTTTCTTTATCAAAATATATTACTATATTTTATGCAAAACCTAGATAATAAATGTGTTTCTTACTTTTCTGTGCCTTTATGATGGCTATGCATTTTTTGTATGGGAGTAAGGGGGTGAAATACATCTGGCTGAAATACATCTGGCTGAGGGGGTAAATGATGGAGGAACGGTTGAGAATCCCTGGTTTAGAGATATCCTTCGCGCACCCCCTGGTAAAAAAATTTAATCTGTATCTCGTTCCCGTACGCGAGCGATGTCGAGTTCGCGCCTGTAGGCGCTTATGGTGGTGAGTGTTAAAGAGCGAACAGAAGATCATGTTCGGCCACCTACTTAAAGCAAATCGATGCTTAGATTTGCAGGTACTATATCTTGAGTGGTAGATAATAGTAGCAGGAATATACCTGAATTTCTAATGCTCATTATTTCAACAAGGTCTTTGCCCACCCACAGTGACACGCACTTATACCAGCTTAGTTATAAAGTAGTCCATATACTATATTGCACAGATATTTATAGTCAAATCAGTCAAAAGATTCTTGTAGAAGTTGAGTAGTGGAAGGTTTTAGAAAATATGCAATTCATTAAAATGAAACATTGATCAGATTATAATACATGTAACATCCAACAATCCTTAGCGGCATCAACCCCCCCAAACATATATATATACAAAGCTTATCACATTTCAATTTTGATTAGAATATATTATACTGGTACACATCACAGAACAACAGCAATAGCACATAGTCTTATCAATTTACTGAGATAAGAAGAAGATAAACTGTGACTTGGTGTCTGATATGTTGTACTCGTAATAGCTTATCATGGTTTTCAGCATGACTTTATGATCAACATTAGTTTTCAAGCTGTAGGACTGAGAAAGGTCGATAGTCGTAGAGAGGGAGGATTTAGCTGGAACCAGTATGAACTCCTTTAATGTTGGAGGTGTTCGTTGGTAGAGAAGACCATCATAGTGTACTGGATTTCCATTCTGAGTAATTTCGAAAGTGTGTGCAGCCAGCTCATCGAGTGGTGTGTTTCTCGTCGAAAGGTAGTAGTCTCGATCATTGGTATTGGTGATGACGACTTTGCATGTAATGTCCTCTCCCACTTCGTATCGAGGAGAAGTAAAAATTGTAGCCATAAATGGCTCACAGCTGACACTGCTAACAGAGATAATGGTTAGAATCACAGGAAGCCACATTTTTCTGTGATGAATATTTGATTTTGCATCTGCCAATCCTCTCTCCCTCTCACTCTTTATATATACTAACTGGTGATGTATGCCTAATATTTCACTAAGCAGTTGTAAAGTTGATATGACCATGTATGGCAATAGCTCTGACTGACATAATACACAGTCAGCTAAGGTGTTCAGTGTTTGAGAAAACATGGTAGAAAATAAGCTCGTCACATTATCAGATGAGCTGTCACAAATGCCACATGTGAGTAGAGTAGAGAGCACGCACATGCACATGTGTACACACGGCAAGCATTTTAATTATGAGCCATCACACATACACACACAAATATGCACACACACACCACACATATACACACAAATTATGTACGAACACACCACACACATACAGATGCACCCAAACATGCACACGCACACACCACACACACATGCACACACATACACATACAGCTTCAGACACACATACATGCACACAAACTCACACACAGCATACACATGCACATGAACCACACACACCCACCCACACACACATACACACACAAGTAGAGGCTTTGCATGCAACATTGGCAATGGATAACAATCACTGGATTCTGGCTGTATGCAAGAACACTAAAATGGGTACACAACAAATGACAATTCAAAAAGAAGTTCTCACTGTTATATCACACTATTCCACTTCATCTCACACTTGACAGCAAATCACAGCCATGATGGCTCATAATTAAAGTGCTTGCAGTGCATACACATGTGCATGTGCATGCTCTCTACTCTACTCACATGTGGCACTTGTTACAGCTCATCTGATATGTGACGAGCTTATTTTCTACCATGTTTGTTGAGACACCAAACACCTCAGCTTCTTGTGTATTATGTCAGTCAGAGCTATTTTCATATCAATTTTACAACTGCTTAGTGAAATATTAGCCAGTTAGTATAATGTCTTCATCTCGCACCTGACAGCAAACCACAGCCATGATGGGTCATAAAGACACTGAACACCTTAGCTTCTTGTGTCAGTCATAGCTATTGCCATATCAATTTTACAACTCCTTTAGTGAAATATTAGCCAGTTTTTATAACCGAACGCGATAGACGCCAATTGGCGTGCGTGCTCAGACGCCATTTGGCGTCACGCCCTTGCGTGCTCATAACGGCGGTTGACGCCAAATGGCGTCAGCCTCGCGATCGGCTAAGGATCCATTGCTGCGATACCGCTCTATAATACTGTAAGTTCATGATAGTGCCTTTATTATATAGCACTATAATTATAGCACTTGCTATAACATCTTGAAAACAATTGTGACTTATACATATTAAAAATAGGATAACAAAAAGACAATGTTTCTCTTTGTAAGGAGGTCCTCAAGGCATTGGATGCAGATAGGGACTTGGATGAGCCATTTGCAGATGGAAGTGTTGAGGAATTTGAAGGCCTGCAAGAAGGTAAGGAAATTTTAGTGAACAAATGTTGATAAAATATATTTAGGGAAGATGCTCATTCCTTCGCGATACCTGCCGCATTACACACGACACCTTTACCCAACCCATCGACCCAAGTACATTTGAATGCTGCTTTTACCACACCCATCTCAGTAAAAGACTCTGTGGTTGCTTCCACATCAGACTCTGCAAACACTACAACATGCACTTCCAGATACTTCAGTATCGACCACACTCCAGCCTCAAACCACATCTATTGACCACACCCCAGCCTCAAACCACATCAGTATATTGACCACACTGACTTCCATACTCCAGCCTCAACCTACAACAGAATTGACCACACCCATGCCTCAACCAACATCAGTATCAACCACACCTACTTACACACCCCAGCCCCAACTCAGACTCAACAACAAATCCAACCATCACCCTCTTTCATTGCTTCCACTGCCACCTCCTCAGCCTTGCCATCCACTGTCTCTTCCACACAGACATTGCCTCCAGTTTGGTCACCAAACCTACAATTTATCCATTCACATATTCCGTAGCCATGGAAAAGATGACCACAACAGTCATAACTCTTGTAATGGGAGTGGAAGAGCTTAGCGCTATAGCACAAAATAGTGGTTTTGTTTCTGACGAGGAAGTGATAAGACAAGAAGACTTATTAGGTTTGTGAATGGGATATAACTGTAGTATTAGCCTGTTAGTTTTCTAAACGCAATGGCTATTTTTGCGTACGCTGGTAATGCCTTGGCTAGCTAGCTTCAGTATATCCTGGGACTTAACTTTATTTGATAGATGCTGCTTTTGGAGAACTAATCTCTCTTTTGCCTCTTTTGCCTGCTTTTCCTTTTCCCTCCATATATGAAAACTTAATTATATATTATGTAAAAATATAAATGTTGTGTTGTGGACATTATTATACATGCTTCCTTGTCTCCAATACCTTAGCTGCTTATAGCCCCCAAAAACAATGATTGCTGACTGTTAGCAATCTGCATTATAAGCTATGTTGATAATCATAGTTTGTGGTCAGTGTGGGTCCACAAAAATGTTATCACTGTATCATTATATGGTTGCTTGATAGGGACTTAAAGTAAATTTCTGACTAGTATTAATCATTAACTGTAGCTGCTTCGATTTTGTATTTTTATCATTCCCAACATGGAGAGGGTAAGACATGTCAGGAGCTGGCATCCTATTAGCTGTCAGTCATGAGAGCAGTACTAAACCCTTCCAGTGGATAACAGTGTCATAAATTTCAACCATAAGCAATATACATAAGCAATGGATAATGGATATCAGGCACATTTTTCAATTTCGTATCATAAATGCATGGGTCATTTAAGCCTTTCACCGCCAACTTTAGCCAACACATTTATTTAATTTTTTAAATATTTTTTATTTTCATACCTTTTTTGGTAACCAAAACAAAGCATATCATTCGATTGAAAATTGAAAGAGCTATAACTTGGTATATGAATCGGCTCTGTTGAACCAGGGAAACAAAAGTTACGCATCTCTATGTCTACAACAGTATTAAAAAAAGTCACTAACAACAGAGTCCATCCAGGAGCGACTTTTTTCCTCTACTCCGTAGGATTTTGATAGATAGCGAGTCTGCAGTAGATGGTTCTGCAGCTTTCCACCGAAGAAGAGCCTCCAGAAGCTATCGGGACGGTCACAGTGAAGTAAAGTCATCATTGTCAAAAAAATAAAATTTATATAATTATTTTTGTTGCCGTGACTTCGGAATCACGTGCTATATACCTGGAATTTTTCTTTGATTGTATTTTTACCGGGATTCTGGTAAATTTACCCCCTGGGGATAAAAAATGAGGTAAATAATTCTACTACTGTATATATTATTGAAATGTCTCAAGATATTTGTCAACAAGTTATTGAGCAGATCAAATCTAGCCCAGCAAAAATTTCTTTGCAACTTGATGAACTGTGATGTTGCAAATTTGTCACAACTTCTTGTTTTTGTCCGTTACATATGTGGAAAAGAACTGAAGAATGAATTTCTCTTCTGTGAACATCTCACAAAGGCTACTAGAAAACACAAGACTTCTCTGAAAGGAACAATCTCACATGAGACATTGTTGGTTCAATCTGTACTGATGGAGCCCCAGCCATGATGAGAGTGAGATCAGGCTTCACTTGCACTTGTGAAGCAAAAGGCACCCAATGTGATAATAACACATTGTATTCTTCACAAACATGCATTGGCTGAATCTGAAAATGGTTTTTCATAAAGTTGCCGAGGCTGTTAATTTTATTCGTGCCCAAGCACTGAATCACCGTTTGTTCAAAGCTTTTTGTGATGAGATGGGTTCTGAGCATTCAACTCTTTTGCTTCATACTGAAATGAGGTGGCTTCCATGTGGACTTATTCTTAATCGTGTGTTTGAGCTCCGTAACTGAGGTAGAGATTTTTCTTCATGACCGGGATTCAAAGCTGTGTGAAAATTTTGCTGATCCCAAGTTCATTGCCTGTTTAGGGAATATAATTATACCTCTCAGATATATTTACCCATCTTAACCAAGTCAACAAACAACTCCAGGGAACATCAGTAACCATTGTTGAAGCAAGTGAAAAGATAACAGCATTGCAGGCAAACATGGACTTATGGGCAAGAAGAGTTCATCATACTGGTACACATCACAGAACAACAGCAATAGCACATAGTCTTATCAATTTACTGAGATAAGAAGAAGATAAACTGTGACTTGGTGTCTGATATGTTGTACTCGTAATAGCTTATCATGGTTTTCAGCATGACTTTATGATCAACATTAGTTTTCAAGCTGTAGGACTGAGAAAGGTCGATAGTCGTAGAGAGGGAGGATTTAGCTGGAACCAGTATGAACTCCTTTAATGTTGGAGGTGTTCGTTGGTAGAGAAGACCATCATAGTGTACTGGATTTCCATTCTGAGTAATTTCGAAAGTGTGTGCAGCCAGCTCATCGAGTGGTGTGTTTCTCGTCGAAAGGTAGTAGTCTCGATCATTGGTATTGGTGATGACGACTTTGCATGTAATGTCCTCTCCCACTTCGTATCGAGGAGAAGTAAAAATTGTAGCCATAAATGGCTCACAGCTGACACTGCTAACAGAGATAATGGTTAGAATCACAGGAAGCCACATTTTTCTGTGATGAATATTTGATTTTGCATCTGCCAATCCTCTCTCCCTCTCACTCTTTATATATACTAACTGGTGATGTATGCCTAATATTTCACTAAGCAGTTGTAAAGTTGATATGACCATGTATGGCAATAGCTCTGACTGACATAATACACAGTCAGCTAAGGTGTTCAGTGTTTGAGAAAACATGGTAGAAAATAAGCTCGTCACATTATCAGATGAGCTGTCACAAATGCCACATGTGAGTAGAGTAGAGAGCATGCACATGCACATGTGTACACACGGCAAGCATTTTAATTATGAGCCATCACACATACACACACAAATATGCACACACACACCACACATATACACACAAATTATGTACGAACACACCACACACATACAGATGCACCCAAACATGCACACGCACACACCACACACACATGCACACCCATACACATACAGCTTCAGACACACATACATGCACACAAACTCACACACAGCATACACATGCACATGAACCACACACACCCACCCACACACACATACACACACAAGTAGAGGCTTTGCATGCAACATTGGCAATGGATAACAATCACTGGATTCTGGCTGTATGCAAGAACACTAAAATGGGTACACAACAAATGACAATTCAAAAAGAAGTTCTCACTGTTATATCACACTATTCCACTTCATCTCACACTTGACAGCAAACCACAGCCATGATGGCTCATAATTAAAGTGCTTGCAGTGCATACACATGTGCATGTGCATGCTCTCTACTCTACTCACATGTGGCACTTGTTACAGCTCATCTGATATGTGACGAGCTTATTTTCTACCATGTTTGTTGAGACACCAAACACCTCAGCTTCTTGTGTATTATGTCAGTCAGAGCTATTTTCATATCAATTTTACAACTGCTTAGTGAAATATTAGCCAGTTAGTATAATGTCTTCATCTCGCACCTGACAGCAAACCACAGCCATGATGGGTCATAAAGACACTGAACACCTTAGCTTCTTGTGTCAGTCATAGCTATTGCCATATCAATTTTACAACTCCTTTAGTGAAATATTAGCCAGTTTTTATAACCGAACGCGATAGACGCCAATTGGCGTGCGTGCTCAGACGCCATTTGGCGTCACGCCCTTGCGTGCTCATAACGGCGGTTGACGCCAAATGGCGTCAGCCTCGCGATTGGCTAAGGATCCATTGCTGCGATACCGCTCTATAATACTGTAAGTTCATGATAGTGCCTTTATTATATAGCACTATAATTATAGCACTTGCTATAACATCTTGAAAACAATTGTGACTTATACATATTAAAAATAGGATAACAAAAAGACAATGTTTCTCTTTGTAAGGAGGTCCTCAAGGCATTGGATGCAGATAGGGACTTGGATGAGCCATTTGCAGATGGAAGTGTTGAGGAATTTGAAGGCCTGCAAGAAGGTAAGGAAATTTTAGTGAACAAATGTTGATAAAATATATTTAGGGAAGATGCTCATTCCTTCGCGATACCTGCCGCATTACACACGACACCTTTACCCAACCCATCGACCCAAGTACATTTGAATGCTGCTTTTACCACACCCATCTCAGTAAAAGACTCTGTGGTTGCTTCCACATCAGACTCTGCAAACACTACCACATGCACTTCCAGATACTTCAGTATCGACCACACTCCAGCCTCAAACCACATCAGTATTGACCCCACCCCAGCCTCAAACCACATCAGTATATTGACCACACTGACTTCCATACTCCAGCCTCAACCTACAACAGAATTGACCACACCCATGCCTCAACCAACATCAGTATCAACCACACCTACTTACACACCCCAGCCCCAACTCAGACTCAACAACAAATCCAACCATCACCCTCTTTCATTGCTTCCACTGCCACCTCCTCAGCCTTGCCATCCACTGTCTCTTCCACACAGACATTGCCTCCAGTTTGGTCACTAAACCTACAATTTATCCATTCACATATTCCGTAGCCATGGAAAAGATGACCACAACAGTCATAACTCTTGTAATGGGAGTGGAAGAGCTTAGCGCTATAGCACAAAATAGTGGTTTTGTTTCTGACGAGGAAGTGATAAGACAAGAAGACTTATTAGGTTTGTGAATGGGATATAACTGTAGTATTAGCCTGTTAGTTTTCTAAACGCAATGGCTATTTTTGCGTACGCTGGTAATGCCTTGTCTAGCTAGCTTCAGTATATCCTGGGACTTAACTTTATTTGATAGATGCTGCTTTTGGAGAACTAATCTCTCTTTTGCCTCTTTTGCCTGCTTTTCCTTTTCCCTCCATATATGAAAACTTAATTATATATTATGTAAAAATATAAATGTTGTGTTGTGGACATTATTATACATGCTTCCTTGTCTCCAATACCTTAGCTGCTTATAGCCCCAAAAAACAATGATTGCTGACTGTTAGCAATCTGCATTATAAGCTATGTTGATAATCATAGTTTGTGGTCAGTGTGGGTTCACAAAAATGTTATCACTGTATCATTATATGGTTGCTTGATAGGGACTTAAAGTAAATTTCTGACTAGTATTAATCATTAACTGTAGCTGCTTCGATTTTGTATTTTTATCATTCCCAACATGGAGAGGGTAAGACATGTCAGGAGCTGGCATCCTATTAGCTGTCAGTCATGAGAGCAGTACTAAACCCTTCCAGTGGATAACAGTGTCATAAATTTCAACCATAAGCAATATACATAAGCAATGGATAATGGATATCAGGCACATTTTTCAATTTCGTATCATAAATGCATGGGTCATTTAAGCCTTTCACCGCCAACTTTAGCCAACACATTTATTTAATTTTTTAAATATTTTTTATTTTCATACCTTTTTTGGTAACCAAAACAAAGCATATCATTCGATTGAAAATTGAAAGAGCTATAACTTGGTATATGAATCAGCTCTGTTGAACCAGGGAAACAAAAGTTACGCATCTCTATGTCTACAACAGTAAAAAAAAAAGTCACTAACAACAGAGTACATCCAGGAGCGACTTTTTTCCTCTACACCGTAGGATTTTGATAGATAGCGAGTCTGCAGTAGATGGTTCTGCAGCTTTCCACCGAAGAAGAGCCTCCAGAAGCTATCGGGACGGTCACAGTGAAGTAAAGTCATCATTGTCAAAAAAATAAAATTTATATAATTATTTTTGTTGTTGCACTTCAGTGCAGAAATCTACAAAATTTGGTCCATTTGAAATAATGTTCTGCAGGTGTGAGGCAATAATTACAAGTCATTTATTATTTTAGTTTTCATTGTTACATTAGCCAGTGCTTCCTATTGAAGTTGAAGATGAAAGGTCACAAGAAGAAACTGATGGGTCTGATGATACTAGTCCAACAGGTACCATTGCATTGATGAACTCAATTAGAAATAGCATCCATTATGCAGCTAAATCCATTATTGATCTGGTACAGATATGGATTATGATTAGAGGTTCTGCAATAAAGGTAGTTATATATTTTATAATATAGAATTTATGAAGAGTTATAAAATACGGTAATTTCATTGTATATAGGTCCTGAAATGCAGTACAAAGGTATTGTTTAGAAACTCCCAAAGGGACAGCTGTAAAGGTGAAAAGTTTGAGAAGAGATGGTTAGGGCCATATGTGATCAAGGAACATCTTGGTAAAGAGGAAGCTTGCCAATTCATCATCTGGGTGTGTGCTTAAAGGCAGTCAACATTTATCTCCTGAAAGAATATTTTGATGCCAACTTGTTTCAAAGCACTTTTCTGAATCTACAACTACTCAGAACTCTTCTTCTAGCTCAAAGTGTGATGGTGATAGTCTATCATTCATGACTCTTCAACATAATTATGAAAGCTCGACATCACCACTTCCTCCACTTTTGCCACACTCAAAGCAACTGCAGTCAATGGTATGTCAATTCCATTTCTGCATGCATGTTAATAAAACAGCAGTCTACATATGTGTAGGCACCTCATCCTTTTTGATACTTCAAACCATATCCAGCACTTTGCAGACTCTGTATTCACCAATGAACTTCTGATTGTCCCTCCCTCCTCTCCGTGCTCAGGCCTTGCTCCTTCTACTTTAAAACAGTCACTTTCCTCAGGACAGTTCTAACTCCACACAAGCCCTACCATTACCATCAAACACCTTAATTGCTTTCTCACACTTTAGCTATGCATTGTTCTTCTGTTTCTCTCCAAGTCTCTGCCACACTTCACTAGAACCTCTTTCCCTTGCTTTTTTCTGGAATCTTGATCATAGAACATTAACTTATTATAGTATATCATGCTCATAATCAGACTTTGGATATTGAGTTCATTATTCATAGGAAGAAGAAAAAAAGCTAAATAGTGTCATCTCCCCAGTATACCAATATATATCATCATATACACAATATTTTTCTTTTGGTATTTGTGGCAACGTCTGATTTTTGTTTTATATATAAATATGTGGCTAACTATGATTGTTTCTTCGCTATCAATGACAAAAATAATAATGATTTAAAATATAATGCACACCGCCGTATATATGTAACTAAGAACAACAACAACAGTAACAAATAAATACTTGGATAAGGACTCTGAGAAATAAACATAGTTGTCAGCATTGAATATGGCCTCACGTGGGCTATTTTTGGCCAGTTCAATAGAGTTATTCATGCCATAGACAAAATCATCAGTAGAAGCGGCTGCATGCGATAACTCATGAAGAACAGTTCCAAATTTAGTATCATAGCCTTCTATGTCTGGCTGTTGACGATACAAATCACAGAAATACAGAGTTGTGCACCTGAAGCAGGTATAAGCGATGATATATTCATATTCATTGCAAAGATCACCATCAAAGTAGAAAATGTACCTTCTCGTCTCCATAGATTTCTTGACTTTGGATTAATTCCATCCTACCCATGAATCGATAAAGGCGAAAACCAATTTATCAACTTACTGTACACGCTTGCTCTACTTTTGACTACATTTTTAAAGTAGCATTGTATACCTTGATGGCAGTTGTTTTGTCATCAGATGTAGGTGTACCTCTGAATGATGGTGTCACGTAATCTCCTAGTTTGGAAATAACACGAGAGCCCATGAGCTTTACATCATCACGAATAACTTGTGCTTTGGTTGGTTTCTTTGCCCTATTTCCAAAGACTTTGAATGATTTGTTCATTTGAAGAGATAATCTGAGACTTGCTGTGTGATATGTTGTGTAGGTAATAAGTTATCATGGATCTCATTATGACCTTATACTCAGCATTAACTTTAAAACTGTAACACTGAGAAAGATCAATTGATGTAGAGATTGAAGATTTTACCTGAACCAGTACGAACTCCTTTGAAGTTGGAGGTGTTCGTTGGTAGAGAAAACCATCGGTTTTCCATCCCCAGTTATTTCGAAAGTGTGTGATGCCAACTCATTGAAGGGTGTGTTTCGCTTCAGGAGGCAATAGTCTTGAGCCTCAGTGTTGGTGATCACCACTTCACACGTCATGTCCTTACCCACTTCATATCGACCAGAAGTGGAGATTATTGCCGTAAACAGTTTGCAGCTACCACTGGTAACAGTGATAATCGATAAAAGGAAAGAAAGCCACATTTTTTCCCAATTATTGACATTAGCATCCAAATGTTCTCTCTACACAATCTACTGTGGCACTACCAGTTAGCTTTGTACTGCCAAGAAGAAGCTTCCCAATTGAGCTTCACATGTTTAAAATAGCTCACTACAAATGGTGTGGTAGAGCAATCATTGTATGCAACAGGTAGCTACATCATGTTTTTCAATAAGTCTGTCAGGAGTCATGACAAAGTACAAACGGGTGTGATTTTTATCATCTAAAGGTAATGGCAAACAAATTTCTGGAGCTGCATATACTTATGGCCTGCCACATAATGACATAATATTTGGACAAATGAAATGAGCAACAAAAATTTGAATGCATTTTCCCTGAATTTTTTGGCAAATATAGTTTGCCCTGACAAAATATAAAAAGGACATGGGAATTGTCAAATAGATAATACAAAAGCCTGTCATAGAGGATCACAACATGTAGTAAATCTTACATGGTGGCAAAATTGCCTCCAGGTTCTAAAATGCAAAAACTACCTGTAAGAGTAGATGTATAGCTATACCCAGGTTTACCAAGACAACAAAAGGGAATAGTGCAATATTGATAACAGATCATACACTGTTGTTAAACAGTGTAGACTGTCCAATGCATTGCCATGACAGGCCCATTTTTTAATGCTGAATCAAGAAATGGGTTAGTTTTTCTACAGTTTGGAATCTTCTAGTGGTAAAACTTATGGCCTGGAGGTGTTTGTTGGTAAAGAAGACCATCATAGAGCACTGGATTTCCATTCTGAGTAAATTTGAATGTGTGTGAAGCCAGCTCATTGAGTGGTGTGTTTCTCGTCAGAAGGTAGCAGTCTTGATCCTCAGTGCTGGTGATCACAACTTTGCATGTAATGTCCTCCCCCACTTCATGTCAACCAGAAGTAAAAATTGTTGCCATAAACGGCTTGCAGCTGACGCTGCTAACAGAGATAATGGATAGAATCAGAGGAAACCACATTTTTCATGACGTTTTACCTGATGAATCACATCTGACAATCCTCTCTCACTCTCACTCTTTATCCGATTATACGTGGTATTAATTAATTCAATTGTCCCAGAACCTTTTTCGTGTGACCTTATGGTGTGGTGTGTACTAAAAACGTGCTTGATCTTTGTCTTGAGGGCTTTCCAGCCTTAGCGGTATATTGCCTGAAGAGAAAGCGGGTCCTTGGCTACCTGATTACAAAAGAAGTTAGTCTTGCAAGCTTTAGTGCCCGCCCCCTAATTAGCGAGCGCCTTTCCCTTGACCACTCTATACGCCGACCTGTCAGCTGTGAGGTAGTATTCTCTGTCGATTTCTGGAAGAGGTGATCCATTAAAGGCAAGATAAAAGAACAACAGAGGTTTCGTCAGAGGATTCTCAAGCCTTGAAAGAATGCTACAGACCTTAGCTTCCTCACAAGACAAGAAGAATGACTTCAAACCATCATACTGCCTGAGGTAACGATTCACACACTTCAGCAAGCTGAGCCATCGTGTGGGGCAATGCTTCAAAATCACACCTGGCTCAGTGGTGAAAAGTGAACACCATAGGATGACAAATTGCTGCTCTCTTGCTGCTATGGAAGTAGTAGAATATGTCGATGAAGAGCTGGTCAATGTTCACTGGGAGTACTTTCAAACCAGCTTTGACTGTTAAATCAGCCAAATGGCAGATGCAACCAACATCATACAAAGTTGGGATCTCATCCTTCATCAACTTCTGCACACCTGACCTCACTCATTTCATAACTTTGGTGGTATCAGACATGAAAGACACTGCATTGTCAAAGCTGAGCCCATTCTTAGTCAGTGACTCCTTCAAGGCTTGAAACAAGTTGGTAGCTATATCAATGTTCACAACCGGCATATCCAAGAATCTCGTCCGTACTTCACCTACTTGTGGATCAAGAAGCCTCAAAATAATTATGCAAGACTTGTCCCTCTTGTCATGGGATTCATCAATCATCAAAGAGAATGGACCACTTGACATTGACTCCATAACTCTCTGTGTGAAGTAAGGAGCAAGACCTTTCTTCACTATGGCGGTGGTTTTGGTGTGGGAACAGGATAATTTCTTTGCAATTTCAGAGTCTGGGAACATCTTGCTGAAAAGCTTGGTGGCATGGTCACTAGACAGAAAGGATATGTTGTGCTTAGCAACAAATGTAGCCCACCTGACCTCTGCTTCGATTACTTGATCACTTCTCTGATGTTGGAAGAGAGAGGTGATTGGAATAGTTGATAGCACAGCCTTTGACATATCCTTATGTTTCTTGCTCTTGAGGTGAGATGTGACATCATTACGGCCACCATGCGTAACACCAAAGTCGATTGCACACAGAGTACATCGGGCATACAAGTGACCTGAAATCAAGGCAAGACTACTGACATTACTATTGCATTGAACACAAGCAGCACACTATACCCATGATGTTATTATTGATCTCTCTTGGACAGCTCATTATAATCATCTGGCCTCAAGGGCATATAAAATCATTGGGCTACTACGGCGCACATTCAGCTCAGCTGATTCTGTATCAGCCAAGAAAATTCTGTATATATCTGTCGTAAGATCACAACTTTTGTACTGCTCACAGATTTGGCATCCACATTTAATCAAGGATATCCTGAAGCTTGAAAAGATACAGAGGAGGGCTACTAAGTTCATTCTAAATGACTATGTAACTGATTATAAAACAAGGCTTATTCAACTGGACCTTCTACCTTTGATGTACTAAATGATGTTCTGTTCTGTGTGAGAAGCCTCAAATCTCCAGCATGCCACTTTGACATTAATAAATTCATCAAATTTAGTTCTAACACTACAAGATCGGGCACCAACCAGCGTATGAGTCTCAGCCGTTGCACGTCAAACACTACACACTATACCTACTTTAATAGGTTACCAAGATTATGGAACTCCTTTCCGCCTATTGATATCAATCTATCCTCCAGCACCATCAAGCATAATATCAAGCAGGTTTTATTAAGCCACATCAAACCCAACTTCAACCCTGACTCCCCTTGTACCTTTCATTATGTATGTCCTTGTGCAAATTGTTCCCATACACCCCACGCTCCTATCTTTAATTAAGTATTAATTTAATAATTTTTATCCATTGCATGTTTAGGCTACTAGTCACATAGGCTAGTTGTCCTTCAGTGTACTTCTATTCATGTCTCACCTCGATTGTCTCAATTATATGATACTGGGAAGTAATAAAAAAATAAAATAAAAAATAATAATAAATTACCCTCTATTTGCTGTATTCCATGCTTACTTACTTTGTCAATCAATTTCATTATATATTTTTTATTTATACCTTTGAAACTCTTGCCTATCCCTATCCCCTGAAATTCTTTGATCCATTTATTGTCAAAATGGCTCTGCTTCTTTGCTGCTCGTAAGAAGTTTCACGTGAGTGCCTCACCTCCAATCGAAACAAGGTCAAAGGTTGTTTCGCACACCCGTAATTGTTTATCTGAAGTTTTTCTCTGCTAAAAAGTGTCTGCTTTACGAGTGTTAAAGGACTAAACTAAACATGCTTGAGACTGCAGTGGCCATCTAAGCGAGGAGAAGCGCAAGGTGCGCGTAGCTGTATATTCCGGGACATTTCCGGGACAAGGACACCACCAGGACAAGGCTCAAAATTCCGGGACTGTCCCGGCCATTCCGGTGTCATAACGGATAACGTCCCCTATTGGTATACGTCCTAGGGACGTAATATTTCGTCCGCTAGGATGTTAACCGATGAGCATAAGCGTCCGGGGGCGAGGAATTACGTCCCAGCAGACAAATTTATGTTGTAAAGAAAAATTCTCTTTCTCTGAAGTATTTGAATTTATTCATTCTGGAAACTATCCTATAAATAGCACACACAACTATAAAAGAAGCTTGAGAAGAAAGGCAAATAACTTCAATGTCCATGAAGGTTATATCGGTAACCAAGAGAAAAGGCTTGTGGTAGAAACTGCGGAAGTAAAGCAGAGACTATTGAAAGCATGGACACCTAGGTTGGTGTAGCTAACTGTAACATAGCTATATCCTGTATAATTTTCATAATTGTAATTTTAACATAATTCTATTGTCTTCATATTATATACTAGTCAATTTGTAATAATTTTAGCTGTGCAGGCAAAAGGACCTCTGAAGAGAAGTGGTAAGCAGTATGCCAACCTACACCAAAATAGTCTGAATGCCATTACATAACAATTTTCCTTCATAGAATTGGTAAAGGGATTGAGGAACAAACTGCCATCACAGAAGCATGCGAGGTCAGGAGACTGCCACTTCACCCAGCCCAGGAAACGAAGCAAGACCCTAACATTTTAAAAAAGCATTAGGGAAGACCTCAAGAGAGGGAAACAGCTCACTGATGAACATGTGAACCTTGCGCAAAGAATCCTCAAAGAGCAATTTCGATCCCTGGGTGGTTTGCAAAATTGTCTTTTTTCACAGAATTATGGATTTGTCAAAACCAAGAATCCATACAGATACATTATGTGGATGGAAACCACTGGTGTGTTGCATCATCGAAGGGAGATCAAGTCAGGATCTATGACAGCCATATGACTGGCCATCTTAGCTCTTCATTGAGTCACCAAATTGCCGTCCCTTGGTAGACACTTGTAACGACGATGAGATGACTGTCTTTATGGCCGATGTGCAACAGCAAAGTTATTATATTACATGTATTACACTTATATGGATGCAAATGAAAGTCTATTCAATTTGCATATTATATGGCTACACTTATAATGGATGCAAATGAAAGTCTATTGGCACTGAAAATGAAAGTCTTGCTGGGCGGACGATATTCGATAGGGTATATAGGACGCTTTCCAACGTGCATTTACTTGATCTGTATACGTCCCACGGACGCTTTTTCTAAATAATAACGTCCGGGTAGGACATAAATCTACTAGGATGCAATTCGATATGACACCGGGACGGTTGGCAACTCTGAGAGTACTCTGGCAATGATAGCAGTAGTGACCAGGGTCAGAGTACTCTGGCAATGAGAGCAGTAGTGACCAGGGTCAGAGTACTGTGGCAATGATAGAAATAGTGACCAGAATCAGAGTCCTCTGGCAATGATCACAGTAGTGACCGGGGTCAGAGTACTCTGGCAATTATAGCAGTAGCAACCAGGGTCAAAGTACTCTGGCAAAGATAGCAGTAGCGACCAGGATCAGAGTACTCTGGCAAAGATAGCAGTAGCGACCAGGGTCAGAGTACTCTGGCAAAGATAGCAGTAGCGACCAGGATCAGAGTACTCTGGCAAAGATAGCAGTAGCGACCAGGGTCAGAGTACTCTGGCAATGATAGCAGTAGCGACCAGGGTCAGAGTACTCTGGCAATGAGAGCAGTAGCGACCAGGGTCAGACTACTCTGGCAATGAGAGCAGTAGTGACCAGGGTCAGAGTATCCTGGCAATGATAGCATTAGTGACTAGGGTAAGAGTACTGAGGAAGCCAATGCTCTAGTTGCTGTTGGAAGTAATCAATTAAGGTCCCTGCCTAGGGAATAATCGCTATAATTTTATGATTCACTTTCAACGTAACAGTGAAGACTTTGATGAGAGCCAGTGAATGGTGAGACTGATTAGTGTCTTGGTTGGCTATTTCCCAGTGAGGCACTGCATTGGAGCAGCGTCAAGGAAGGGTATTTCCAATTACAGATCACCTTGGGACAGATTTTGTGGCTAGCATGATGCTGTCAATGCCTGTCTCCAAACCAGACAAGACATCTTGCCATTGCATGCAAGCAATCTTAAGCACTTGGTTCATGTCAGGCACTTTTTATATATTGGAGAAGTTGATGTTCATGTACCAATTTTAGTTTGCCTCCAATGTATCAGTTTGGCCGTGGTCATGACTTCACTTGGACACAGACACTAGTCACACATGTCTTGTTGCAGTAGTCTCTCAGAAGGTCACCTTGCCCAGCCGCTGATCTATGAACTCTGACCTTCATGTACTTCGAGTGGACAGGACCGAGGGACACAACACTTCACTCTGTTAACTCATCAGTGAGTGTTCTTGACTCTGCAGTGAGGTGCATGGCAGGGAGCCCAGCTGGCCAGGCTCAGCACCAGCAGCTAGGTTAGCAGGAGGCAGTACTATGCATGGCAGGTATTTCAGCCGGCCAGGCTCACATCCAGTAGTGGATTGCCAGAAACTACTCAGTAGTTTTGGTATGCTTTTATATTTAGAAATCAAGTTCAAATTCAGGAAGAGTACAGCATAGCTGACCCTTGACCGTAGAGCACCTGGTATAGTAAAGTGTTCTCCCACTATTATAGTGTTGGGAATAATTAGAGTATCTTGTGGTCTGTGCAGGTGCATGCATTCATGATGTGCTCTACACCATTTCATTTTTCATGCAGCCGCAGTAAAGACTCAGTGATTTCCTTCCTCCCCTTTGGTATGGAGGAGAGGTCAGCCTCGCAGCCTTAACTGAACATCCATGAAGCATCTTCTCTCTTCTCCATTTATGACATCCTTAAAAGGAAGAAGGAATTTCATTAACAACATCAAGAAGGCTTGAAGGGAACACGACTCCATTTATTTCTACTTGAAAAAAATGTGGTTTAATTTTGGAGCTCTATAGATTCTGTTCTAAGAACTTGTTACAGAGCTCAAAAGATAGCTCGTTCTCTATGTTCTCTTTGGGGACTAACTGCATAGGTGGCCATGCCAATGTTGCATGAAGTCAAAGTTGAATATTTATTCTCAAGCCAACAACTGGAAGCAAAGTATAGTACCTGCCCTCTCAAGCTCAAGAAGCCTGCCCCCGACCCAGCTAACTACCAGCCAACGTTCCCTCCTGTCCATGACCTTCAAGCTCATGGAGCATGTCATTCTATCACACGTCAACCACTGCAGCTGGTAAGTACCTTTATGTCTCTATGCTGATGACTCAGCCCTGGGATACTCACACATGCACTAAGAGGTGGAGGGAGTATTACAAGCTATCTAACCACATGTGTGAATTATTTTGGTGCCTACACCTAAAGTTGAGCACTAAGAAGAATGTCTGGCCACACTTTCATCTGTGCACAGTGAGGGAGCAGACACTCTCACCATTCTCCTCTATGGCAAAGCATTGAAATATGACACACAATGTGTATTACTGCATCTCACAGCCTCCCTGACTCGACTCACTTCAAGAAAGTTGTCAGCAAGGCCTCATCTAGCCTGAACTTGCTGAATAAACTCACTGGTCCTACTGGGGGTGGGTAGGAGGGGGCGGGGGGAGGTTCTCCACAGCTGGATATGCAAGTCCAGTTTGGCACCACAGCATCCACACTAGAGCAGTCGATGTCATCATCAATGAGGCGGTCCTCTGTGTCATCTAAGTGACACCTCTGCCCACACCAGTATCCATGCTCCCTGGCATCACACCCTCATTAATGGGTGTGACACACCTCTGCCTGAACTTTCTCATTCCCAGTGCTGCAGAGAATTCTGCTCCACACCATTTGAGACGATTCTGCTCTACAATCATTAAGAAGCACAGCGCACTATAAGAAGCACAGCGCACTATAAGAAGCACAGCACACTATAAGAAGCACAGCGCACTATAAGAAGCACAGTGCACCATAAGAAGCACAGCGCACTATAAGAAGCACAGCGCACTATAAGAAGCACAGCGCACTATAAGAAGCACAGCGCACTATAAGAAGCACAGCGCACTATAAGAAGCACAGCGCACTATAAGAAGCACAGCACACTATAAGAAGCACAGCGCACTATAAGAAGCACAGCACACTATAAGAAGCACAGCGCACTATAAGAAGCACAGTGCACTATAAGAAGCACAGCGCACTATAAGAAGCACAGCACACTATAAGAAGCACACCGCACTATAAGAAGCACAGCGCACTATAAGAAGCACAGCGCACTATAAGAAGCACAGCGCACTATAAGAAGCACAGCGCACTATAAGAAGCACAGCGCACTATAAGAAGCACAGCGCACTATAAGAAGCACAGCGCACTATAAGAAGCACAGCGCACTATAAGAAGCACAGTATATAAACATCATGTTTATATACTGGGAATATTCATCAAAACCATACCATCTCACGAAACTGTGAAATTCATGGCTTTTTAAATAGAGTCAAATTCTCTATAGCACGCACCAAGTTGTGCATTAAAATAGCATTTTCCAGTGTCAATGTTATTGTAGCTTCAACCAGAGAGAGAGGTCCTCTGGCAGTCTAAGATTAAAAAGCGCTGCCACGTAGATAGCAGGTACAAGTCTGAGTGCTCTTACAAGTACCGCATGAGCCTAGTAGCGAGGGAGAAACCTACGCACTCTGTAAGGTATGCAACATGGATTTTTCATTTGTGGCAAGGAACGAAACAACCCGGTCTGTATACATACATCAAATATATCATGAAAAAAAGATAAATATTCCCACTGAGAAGTGGGTGTGATTAAATATTTTTTAAATGTATTCCCGTGCTCCACTCCATATAGGTCACTATTAACATGCACTTCCAGTTTTAAGAGAAGCACAGCTGTAATATGCATACAAACAATGTGAGATAGATTGTGGCTCTTGAATTAGCATAATTCACTGGTTAAGTATTAGAAGTGATTGATGGTTTACTATTCATATGCAGAGGAAGTTTACAGCCTTAGTACACTACATGTATTTGCCTGGATACCTCATTTGGGCACTTTAAATTGCTATCAACTTATTGCCATTGCTTGGGCCAGACAAGCCTTGAGGAAGTTTCCAGAATTCTTAGAAAAAACCCTATAATCAGCCCTGCTTGAAGCACTTTTGTCTCGCATTCAAGATGCAACCTTACCCTCTGTCCAACATGCATCTCATCCATGGGTGCATCTTTCCCTTGCACTACTCTCCTGATTCCAAGGCCCCTAACCCTAACAGGGAGAGGGCCTGCAACCAAGAACAGAGATTCTCAAAGAAATCCATGTTAGTAATACTACTCAAAATTGACTTGAGACTCTTGTCATAATCGATCAGGGCAGGAGAGAGAAAACATGGAGAAGCTGAGGGTGTAGCATCTTAGGAAATGAATTATGCAGCAAGATTAAGGCATTCTGAGCAGAAACAAATCTGAGCCTGTCCCCCATGACTTCTAAGGCACTGATTTTGTTGCTGAGAACAGTTTTAAGAAGGAATCCAAGTTACCCAGGAGACAGGTATCAGAGGGATCAACCATAATATTTCCTGGGAGAGAGCATAAGATGGTTCCTCTCTAAACTGGCAAATTATCTCAGACTTGATGTTGTTCAAAATTAACCCTATCTCCTCAGTTTGTTTGATGAGATCAATATCATGAATTGTTATTGATGCTTACAAAGAGAGCCTCATCAGCTATATACTCAGCAATTACTCTCAACAAATTACTCTCAACAAACACAGTTTAGCAGAAGTTTATCTTGCTGTTGTCATGCAAGCCAAGAAATACTGACAATCTTGAGGCTATCCTGAGGCTAAGAGGGCCACCACTACATCATATACAGTAGACCCTAGCCCTGGCCCTCACTTAACTGGCTTCTCAGTTTATCGGTCACATTACCTCAAGCCCACTACTACACATTGTACTCTACAAAGTTGCCAGACTTTGCAGCTATCAGCTAATATTCAAGTCATTAGCAGTAATCACACTACAGTTATCCGTTGTTTACTGCATTACAAGTCTTATCTGCTTCTTAAAAAAAAAAAAGAGCAGGACCTTGCCTAACCTTCCTTCTTTGTGTATCTCCCTAATATCTTCCATTTAGGCAGACTTGCAAGTTAAAGCAACTGCCACTACACTCCTTTCCTGAACACAACCATGTTAATTCTACATGTAACAACTGCTTCACATGTCTAGAAATTTCACTTATCCTAACACCCATAGAGTTTGGATATGCAGGGTCTACTCTACATCACACAGCTGAAAGTTTTGTTCAATGCTCTGATACACGCAACACTCCAGCTTACTAATGAATAGTGATAGCTAGGTATTGGAGCAGTAGCCATAAAAGAAGCTAAGATGCTATAACTAACTGGCTAGCTACAGTGGGTACAATGAGAGTACCAGGCAACATTAACCCAACTTTGTCTTTAAGGGCATAAGGGTCTACACATGTACAGGTCCATGTGCTACCATTTACCTAGCTAACATGTTATTTCATGCTTACCATGGAAACGAATCTGTGCTGCATCATAATGACAACCAATTCTCTCCAGAGCTTCAGCCGATGCCTTAAAAGTTGCATTTGTGGCTTCTCCTTCTTGCCAATCTCTCAACAACTTTACTATTTTTTCTTTTGTGTTGGGTACATCCGCATACCTATTGGGATCAATACCCAAACAACGAGCAAGTGCTTTCCACTCTGAAATACAGCCAGCAATACGATCATAATGTTGCCACCCAATACGACGGCCGGGTGGTAGACGTTGTCCTGCATATCACACAAAACCAAAAGAAAAGAATAAAACATGAAGAGCCACAAGGAGGAAAAGTGATAGCAGAAGTTTTGGTAATTATACTGTGTCAATATAATAGGCCAGCCATTTTCACATGTGAAGAAATAGGAGTAAATTCTAAATGGCATTTTCATGTAACCGCATTAGGTAAAGGGTATGCTTTTATTCTTATTGTATTTCCCCCTCATGATGGATCTGACACGGATCATTGGACCGGTAGAGGCACATATATTAAGATACTCAGGTTTTCAGAGTCCTGTGAATGTACTCATTGGACTCATGCTATTATGGTCCAACAGTTTCTCTAGTGTCCAAGATTATTCTCAATTAAAGGAGTTATTTGATGCCTCAAGTAAAACCTAGATATATTCAGATGAATTATTGGAGAAGAGCAATGCAATTGAAGTACTTTTGATTGTTGATAAAGTTAACATAACTATTATTACAGTTATGGCTGTACACTGCACACAACAGCTTAAAAAAGTCATTTCCCCCTTACAATCTAGCAAGACAAACTGTCAAATGGTCTGGGGTCAAGTTATATCTACACCAAAGCAACAGCAGATATTCTCTGTCAAGACAGTCATCAAAGTTCAGATATCTATACCACTGAGCTACTGCGCTCTCTTTGTGCACCAAACAATCCCGAATGGGGGGACTACACCTGAAACCACCAAAATTTGAACACATATCATAACTCCCCCCCCCCCCACTTTCTTCTGTGCAGATACTTTTGCTACGAACTTGTTGCTCATTCTGTGTGCTTTAAGATGATATGTGAAATGTCTCTATAGGCACCTTTTCTTAGAAAAACATGGACATCCAAAAAGGCAAGGGTCACTCCAAAAATTACAATTCCCTAGTGCCTGTTCTACAGATGCCCAAATTTGGTTTGTGGCTTACACTTAGCTGTGATATGACAGTGACATATTAATCAACACATCTCTTGTTCATTAGTTCTAAGGCTCTTCATTTCCAACCGCGCAAAATACACGCAAAATCTGTGACGGTCACCTCTTCTAATCACCACAACTTGGCAATGCTTCAAGTAAATTGACACCGTCATTCCTCGGAATAGGTGTTAAAGTTAGGACATGAAATGTTTGAATTTTGCAACGGCAAAATAGCTTGGCAAAATGTGTTCTTATACAAGTTTCAGTTGTTTCTTGATATGTTCTTGTACTTCCATGCCTTTCTTGAGTTTGCTGTGCCTGTATGCACATGTAAGATAGAAAAATGTGATGAAATTTGATATGAGATGTATGTAAATGGTACTTCCCTTGAGAGTTGAACATCGTATGAAGTAGTGTCTTGCTCTGTATTGTATGCATAGTTTTAATTTGTTTGAGATAGTGTGGCTGCCTAGTTGGGAGAATTTTCAAAAAAACGTTTGCCTTGAAAAAATCCGGTCAAAAAATATAGTTGGGTGACCAGATAAAAATAAGGAAGACAAAAATAAAAAATTAAAAACATCCACCCACAAAAAATGAAAAAAAGATCAAAATCCGCCCGACTCATATATACATGTAGGTGATGCCTTCCCGAGCGATGTGTCTTTCCTCCATTGCCAGTACTGTAGATCTTATGGACTTTCTCCGCCTCTGGCTCGTGCACCCTGGCCAGCCTTTTTTTCTGGTTTTGCATCCGAGGACGCTATGTAGTTGGCTGTAAAAGCACTTGGAGGAGAACCCAACAATTGCTCAAACAAAGGCGAGAGTGCTTCCTAACCATGATTGAAGGTGATCAGTGCCAGACGATTGAAGGTGATCACTGCCAGACTGACAGCGATGTCAACACTCACCAGAGAACAGAATCCAGTCTTAGGGCACCGGGACTACATGATGTCATTGAATGACTCATTCTGATTCTGAGTAGCACCAACACACACTTTTCTAACAGCTCCCGCTTGGATAGCTCAGTAAATACTGACTTGATGAAGGGACCCAGATCCTTTGGTAGCTTAGGTGTGTGCTTGGGTGGTTCCTCATTAACAGCAAGTGCCCGATTGTGCTTGCAAAATGAGCCTGATCCTGACGGGCAAAACTGGAGGTTGTGTTGGTCGTCATGGGATATGGAGTGGTGGAACACGGCCCAGATCGCTCTGAGCATTCCATCGGGAAAATTGTGGATAGCCACTCCGAAGTAGACTGTGAGACTATCAATCACAGATTCAGTCAAGTGTCCTTCCCCCCCCCCCCCCCCCCGCTTCAGCTTCCGCACTTGACCACTGTCATCGACAAAGGTCTTCTTCTTCAGGTCACGCAGTTTTTTCCTGAGGTGTTTCTGTACATGTCCCACGCACTCCATCTTCTGAAGGTGTCAAAACAACAAAAACAAATATGTAATCACCATAAATGTAAACAAATATGTATTCCCCATAAATGTAAACAATCACCTGGATCACAATATCACTGCCATAAGGATGCTCGCTAGAGCCGAGAGATCGACTTAGCATCCCCATCAGAGATAACCACTGTGTACCGCAGCTTGTTCCTCTCCACTCCCAAGAATTGAGGCACCTTCTGCTTCCATAGCTGGAGAAGAACCAGTGAAATTGGAATTCCAGGAGTCCTGGTGCTTGTCCATCCAATCCAGGAACTCCTGTGACTCGCTACCCATGGTATGCCGAGTTTCTTTGCAAACCTTGCAGGATTTTCTCAGGACTGTCACGTCAAGTACCTGGCCTGTCTCCCATGATAGCACTGCTATCACACCGTAGGCTGCCACAAATCCATGTCGGGACCAGGTACCATCACACTTGACTGTTACATCAACAACATCTTCTGGATAGGCACCCTGCAATCTGTGCAGAAGCAGACCTACAGCTCTCCACGCCCACTTCGTGTGCGATTTGCTGGAGCCTGCTGTTGTGTTCAGTAACACTTGGGGAATACTGGAGGAGGCAACCCCATTATCCCACAGATAGTCTCCAGCCCTGCACTCCCTACCACACATTCTCCCTGCCAGAATAAACCTAAAGCTTTTGAATGCTTGCAGGGGTCAGAAAAAGCATCCTCACCTCCTGTACACAACGGATTGGTGCAGGACAGAGTCAGCTTAATACAGAGACCCCTACGATTCGACAGGTTTTCCATAACAGTAAGCCCAGATCCACAGACATTGCAACTAGCCCGCCTAGTGATGGATGCTAGCAGATTTTCCATATCAATGGACCGTAGACCTTTCATCTCAAAAAGAGAATCAGGACTACAGGCTCCATCTGTAGCTGGGGAAGCTTACCGAATGCTCCAGGGAGGATGACTGTGGCTTCGTGAGTGCAAGTTTCTTCCCAGTAGCGGTTGGAACTGCCACAGGAGAAGGTGTCTCCCCACTCGTGACCAAATTCTGGAACATCCCTAACACTCTAAGCCACTACTTACAATGGAGGGAACGTTGCTTGCGCTCACAATCGACTCTAGAAAACATCACTTTCAAAGAACAAACGGTTTCGACTGGCTGACACTTCGCACAAAATGAGTTGCCCAGTGGAGAGCATGGCTCAATACTCATGTGCAACAGTCATGAATAGAATCAGTGTGAAATTTGCTTCCTGTGTAGGAATAAATGAGCTTCCTAGTATACGTAGCGCCATTATGTGCTGGCATAAAATTACCTCTCCATTAGCGTTCGTCGTTAGTGTTCCTTGTTGGTTTCTCTTCAAATTTTTGAATCAATATGAGAAATTGCATGGACAAAAACCACCATAACTTTGAAATGGAGCATCCAATAGCTTAAAATTGGCTAGTAGATGTGTACAGCAACAGTTTGAACTGATAAATTTTTTTTTTTTTAATCCAAAGTTTATTAGGTGTAGTCCTCCCTTACCTCAACACAGCTGATACTTATCACAAAATGTGGAGTATTATATTTGCTTTGAGTTCTAGAAGTTTATTCTTAATAAAATCGCCTTCTCAATAATCAACTTCAAATTGTATTCACTCGACATTTCGACTAGATGCTCTAGCTTTCGCTTTCATCAGGAATAATAAGACGCTAAGACTCGCTTGAGCCTGCTATAGCTATCCACTACATGCCAGCGCGCACCGGATGTTTAAAAAATTACTAAAATTATATAAATAAATAAATAAATAAATAAACAAACAAACAAACAAACAAACAAACCAAACACAAACAAACAAAACAAGTACGCCATTTCCGCTACTCCTCACTCAATGACATTATTCACCGTGCCCTGTCTGCAGCCAAAATTCCATCTCGGCAGGGACATATAGGAGTGATGGAAAGAGACCTGACGGTATAACAATGGTTCCTTGGGAGTATGGCAAGCTGTTGGTATGGGACGCTACCTGCACAGACACCTATGCCCATTCATACATATATAGCAAGTGCAACCAGTGAGGCAGGTGCTATGGCTGAAACGAAGAAGAGGGCAAAGTACTCGAACATGGACCCCTCTCACTTCTTCCAACCAGTGGCTGTGGAGACATCAGGGACTTTCGGCCAGGGGACTTTACCCTTTTTCAAAGAGCTTGGCCGCAGAGTGAGCAGAACAACAGGGGAGAGCAGGTCATACCCCTTCCTGATCCAACGTTTGGCGGTTGCCATACAGAGTGGGAACAGCGCATGCATTATGGGAACACTGGGCAATGACTCCAGCCTGGAGGACTTATTTCATTAGACTTACATTAATTATTGTGTTTCATAAAAATAAAATAATTATTTTATTTTATTAAATTTTTATTTATTAATTAATTTTTATTTTAATTTTTTTAATTTTTTTAATTAATTTTTTTAAATTTTTTTTTAATGAAGATATTTTTAATATAATACTGTAATTAAAAGAAAATGTCATCAGAGTCCAAATTCAAGTGATCTGTGGTCCCTGCAACCGAAACTGCATTACCTCTCTGCACCACAACAGAAAGCCTCTGCAGGAGGTGGTGAAGGAAGTTCTTCTCTCCAGTCGCTTGAAAGAGATGCTGCCCCAAATCCCTTAGAAAAAGTAAACTCTGTGGTCCAAATACACCTGAAGTTTCAATTGCTACCGATACAAAGGAGTGAATTTTATTGTTCAAATTGTTGTACTTTTCTCTCTTTCTTTCCTCAGCCAAAGCCGCTACTGCTCCTGCCACTGTGGAGGCACTACCAATGTAGGAGGGAGAGAAAGTGTCAATGCAAGTGGCATCCCACACCAACAATTTCCCACACTTCCACGGAAACAACGTGATGCCATCTGGGCGCTTCCCATCATTTCTGTAGAGGCCAGAAGGCTCCAGTTTCGAGGGTATCTTTGCCGAAGCTAAAGATCTGTGTATAATGTTAAAGCTGGTTATAGCTTGGAAATAAAGAGAAACAAAACTCAGTTAGATTTTGGTCTTTATTTGGAAAAGATTTTGACAAGAATCACGTGGAGCACCAAATACCATGATAATGACGTATTGCGTATGACAATGACGTAGTGCAGTGTGTAGTGGGAATAGTCGCTACATTGCTCCCCCCAGAATGGCTAGGGGGTAACCAAGGCACGAAGAAAATAAAAGAAATAAAAAGTTATAAATTGAGTTTCACTGGTGTCTTGACCACACGGCCAGAACGAGTCGAAATGGGAGGCTTGGTAAGGTTGAATCGTACTTGTTTTACATTCATCGGAGGGGATGTTGGCGATTGCAGGATAGGTTTCAGTTTGGGGTTCACTGGTCGAGTGTTCATGGGTGAGAATCTATCGGTTTCAGCAAGCGATCTACAGGGAATGAGACGAGATATTGAAACGGAATCCTCCCGTCCATTTATATCCAAAATGAAGTAATCCCGAGAGCGACTGATAACCCGATATGGTCCCTTATAAGGTCGCGTTAGAGGAGGGCGGACTTGATCCTGACGGACGAGGACGTGGGAGGCAGATCGGAGAGCCTCCAGTCCACGAGAAAATCCCTCGGATCCGTGGCGGGTGGCTGGTATGAACGACGATCCATAAGCATGACGGCGGACATCATCGACGAAAGCTGGGGATGGCGGGTCCATGGGTGTCGAGACGAGACTCCCTGGAAGTCGCAGGGGTTCACCGTAAACCGCCTCGGCAGCAGATGTCCCTAAACCTTCTTTAACAGTAGACCGAAGTCCGAGGAGAACCGCAGGGAGTTCTTCCACCCAATTTCCTGGTGCATTGTCCGAAGAGGCCATGAGGGAGGCCTTGAGGGACCGATGAAACCGTTCAACCATACCGTTGGCCTGTGGATGGTAGGAGGTCGTTTTCGGAGCAAAAGATCCTAGGAGACGGACGAAAGACTGCCAGAGACCAGAGGTAAACTGCCGACCACGATCAGTGGTGATTACTTCAGGACTACCGAAACGGGCGATCCAACCACTCATCATTGCGGCGACGCATGACTCGGCCGTTATGTCAGTCATTGGAACTGCTTCTGGCCATCGGGTCCAACGATCCACCATAGTGAAAAGATATCGGCAACCTTGGGAGACAGGCAAGGGTCCCACGATGTCCACATGTACGTGTCCAAAACGGCCGGAAGGTGCTTCAAAAACCTGGACTGGATGCCGGGTGTGTTTTTGAACTTTGGAGGTTTGACACGCCAGACAAGTCCTTGCCAGGCGAGAAATGTCTTTCTTTGCATTATGCCACACAAACTGGCGAAGGACGAGGCGTACAGATGCCTTAACTCCTGGGTGGGAAAGGCCATGTATAAGATCGAAAACGGTCTGAACCCATGTTGCAGGAACTAGCGGACGTGGCAGTCCGGACGAGACATCACAGACAATAGAGTGACCAGCAACCACGACGTGGTCGATCTTCAGGCCGGTGATGGCTGTTGCAAATAATGGGACATTCGGATCGGTCGCCTGGTCCGCTGCAAACACAGACCAATCAATCGGTTGATTCGCAATGGTAAACACCCGGGAGAGAGCATCGGCGACGACGTTGTTCTTCCCACTGATGTGCTGAAGATCTGTTGTCATCTCGGAAATCTCTGCAAAATGACGGTGCTGACGAGAGGACCAGGTAGGGTTTCGGCTATGGATAGCGGTGGTGAGCGGTCGATGATCTGTGAAGACTGTAAAATTTTCACCCTCCAAGAAATGCCGGAAATGACGAATGGCCTCCTTGATTGCCAGCAGCTCTCTATCGAAAGCGCTGTAGTTCAACTGAGCTGGATTCAGTGCTCGACTGAAGAAGGCTAGAGGATACCATTGATTCTTTGAAAATTGTTCCAACACAGCGCCTAAACCCTTATCAGAGGCGTCTACAGAAAGGGCCAGGCGGGCACCAGGAGACGGGTGCTGGAGAATGGCTGCCGCGCTTAAAGCCTCCTTTAGGGATTCGAAAGCGGTTGAGTGAGATGTGTTCCAATCGAAGTTGGTATCTTTCTTTAGCAGGTTGTATAAGGGAGACATGATCCCTCCACACTTTGGTATGAACCGATGATAATAGTTTACCATTCCCAAGAATCGCTGCAGGGATTTCTTGTTGGTTGGAGTAGCAAACTGGCGGATGGCTTCAACGCGAGTAGGCATGGGAGACAGGCCCGTGGCAGACAAATGGTACCCAAGGAAATCTACTTGGTCAACCCCGAACATGCTCTTCTCTGGGCTGATAACAAGGCCAAATAGTTCCAATCGGGTAAAAAGGGCAGACAAGTGACGCTCATGGTTCTTCTTGTTCTTACTGGCCACTAAAATGTCATCCACATAAACAAACACGCCTTCTAAACCACGCACAACTTCGTCCATAAAACGCTGAAATGTTTGGCCGGCGTTGCGAAGGCCAAACGGTGTCCGGATGTACTCAAACAACCCAAACGGCGTGATAATGGCTGTCTTCATAATATCCTCCTCTGCCATCGGGATTTGATGATAGGCCTTAACTAGGTCGATTTTTGAGAAAATGCAGCAGTCATCCAAATCCCTGACGATGTCTTGAATGTGCGGAAGTGGATAACGGTCGGGAACCGTTTGTTCATTGAGCTTCCGATAATCTCCACAAGGACGCCATGTGCCATCTTTCTTCGGGGCCATGTGAAGCGGAGAAGCGAAAGCGCTCTTGCTACGGCGGACAATCCCAAGCTGAAGTAGTTGGTCGAAGTATTCTTTGGCGGTTTTCATCTTAGCTGGTGAAAGGCGGCGGGCTTTGGCGTGGCAGGGTTGACCTGAGGTTTGGATGACGTGACGAACGGAGTGCTTGACCGGCGTACTGGCATGAAACTCTGGATTCTGCAGTGGTCGGAAACGGCCCAGAAGGCGCTCCCAAGGAGACGCATTGCGACTGGGAACGAGGCCGGCAGCAATAACACCATCAGCAGGCGTGAGACTGGCGGATAAGGCTAGATCCTCTGCCCGAAGTAGTCGACGGCCTTGCAGGTCCACCAGTAGGCGCCGGGCACGGAGAAAATCGGCTCCAAGAATGGGAAATGCGACATCGGCGATGATGAACTCCCATTTAAGGAGACGGGCGAAACCCAAATCCAACGTCAACGGGTGGTAACCGTACGTGTTGATCTTTGAGCCATTGGCGGCCGTGAGTGTGTTGTCCATAGGGCACAGTGTTCGGCAGAGGGAGGCGGACACCGAAGAGCGTGGAATAATTGAAACGGACGCTCCCGTGTCCACCAGAAACGATGTTCTAGAGCGCCGATCCTTGATAAAAAACAAACTCGAGGTTGGACGGTTAGAGTGGGTTGACGATGAGACTGGTGGGGCTAGCACGTTGGCAAGCATGTTTTTTGAGAGAGGAGGACAAATGTGCGGGGTTTCGCACTTGCGAGCCTTTGCGCCCCAGCGCTCGTGGTAATAGCACTTTTTGCGGCCTGGAGTAGGTGAGCGACGACGACGATCCTTTCCCGTAACTGATGTGATTGAAGTGGATGAAACAAACAAGGTCTTGGCCAGAGTTACATAGTCTTTGATGTCCACATTGGATGAACTACGGAGCGTGGCTTGAGCATCTGCAGGAGAGCGGCGCAGGATGGCCAACTTCCTCAAAGCCAAGGCTAGGTCTGGGATGTCTTGGAAACATTGACGTGCTTCTGAGTCGACAACCGCTGGATCCATAGTATCCTGTTGGTTTGCAAGCGACAAGAATCTCTCCAGACGGACCAGGGGTGAATCCTGACAAACTTGACGGATCCGCTCCCTGAAAATTTCATAGGGGCGGTTGGCAGCAGGAGTCAGGTCCTCTGGAGCCAATAAGCGAACCACAGTTGGGTGCAATGCCTGCTGGACGTGGTAAAACTGGGTTAGCTGGTCTGTGACATGACGAAGGTGGAACTGTCCCTCAGCGAGGGAGAACCAGTGGGCGACCTGGTCGGCTGTGAACGTTGGGAGGCGGACAGCCACGGCAGTAACAGGAATGGCGGCGGCGGCCAGGGCGGCGTTGGTTTTGAGGGCTTCTTCGAGACGGCGTTCCAATAGCTCTTGTTCAGACATTGTTCCTTGTCAGGGTCACCAATAAAGCTGGTTATAGCTTGGAAATAAAGAGAAACAAAACTCAGTTAGATTTTGGTCTTTATTTGGAAAAGATTTTGACAAGAATCACGTGGAGCACCAAATACCATGATAATGACGTATTGCGTATGACAATGACGTAGTGCAGTGTGTAGTGGGAATAGTCGCTACAATGTCATTGATGGCAGCATGACGAAAATGGCGGCCCACACTGTGACGGCAGCTAAGACCATGGGTAGCGAATTGGTCAACAGCAGCCTCACAGTGCTGACATGCATGTGGCCTACACAAAGGAGTGCCTAGGCGAAGACCCACAGCAATACGGATGGTGTTGTCGTCCATGCGAAGGCCTAGAGATGAGATGGGAGGAGCAGACAACCATAAACCTGATTGTTTTATAGAGGCAGCTAGAAAACGAGCTTTAGAAACAGGGTTGGGAGCATTTGCAAGTAGGCTGGCGGCAGTCACAGATACCTTGACTGAATCCCAGATCTTTTGGCGATGTGAAGCCGGGCCGATAGGTGGGGATTGATCATGGCCCTGGGACCAGTGGGAGACTGCATCATCCCAGTTGGGAATAGGTATACCGTGGAGATGTGTGTGGTTCGTGTACATGTGTATGCTGTGTGTGAATTTGTGTGCATGTATGTGTGTCTGAAGCTGTATGTGTATGTGTGTGCATGTGTGTGTGGTGTGTGCGTGTGCATGTTTGGGTGCATCTGTATGTGTGTGGTGTGTTCGTACATAATTTGTGTGTACATATGTGGTGTGTGTGTGCATATTTGTGTGTGTATGTGTGATGGCTCATAATTAAAATGCTTGCCATGTGTACACATGTGCATGTGCGTGCTCTCTACTCTACTCACATGTGGCATTTGTGACAGCTCATCTGATAATGTGACGAGATTATTTTCTACCATGTTTTCTCAAACACTGAACCCTTAGCTGGCTGTGTATTATGTCAGTCAGAGGTATTACCATACATGGCCATATCAACTTTACAACTGCTTAGTGGCATACATCACCAGTTAGTATATATAAAGAGTGAGAGGGAGAGAGGATTGGCAGATGCAAAATCAAATATTCATCACATAAAACTTCTAGAAAAATGTGGCTTCCTGTGATTCTAACCATTATCACTGTTAGCAGTGTCAGCTGTGAGCCATTTATGGCTACAATTTTTACTTCTCCTCGATACGAAGTGGGAGAGGACATTACATGCAAAGTCGTCATCACCAATACCAATGATCGAGACTACTACCTTTTGACGAGAAACACACCACTCGATGAGCTGGCTGCACACGCTTTCGAAATTACTCAGAATGGAAATCCAGTACACTATGATGGTCTTCTCTACCAACGAACACCTCCAACATTAAAGGAGTTCATACTGGTTCCAGCAAAATCCTCCCTCTCTACGACTATCGACCTTTCTCAGTCCTACAGCTTGAAAACTAATGTTGATCATAAAGTCATGCTGAAAACCATGATAAGCTATTACGAGTACAACATATCAGACACCAAGTCACAGTTTATCTCTTCCAATCCTCAATCATTTGTCGTGTTTGGAGATGAATCTGTAATGAAGCTTACAGAAGCATACGTTCTCTGTAGAATGCATCTTCTACAAAAGCAATGAAGCCTCCCATGATTTATGGATCAGAAGCTTGGAAGACACGGTACTTTGCAGGTACACCTATGAACGGAGACACTTTAATCATGCTGAGAATGTACAGAGAAGCCTATAAAAAGCAGTGGACAGAGATGGAAACACCTACACTAATTTCTTTGGATATCGTTATGCTGGATATGTAAATTCTGTACGAGGTACCTATTTCAATATCAAGCTAGCTATAGAGAGAAAAACATTCACTTTCTACTTTGATGGAGAACACTGTGCAAAAGATTCTGGAATCGTTGCTTACACATTCCACGGAAGCACCACAATATATTTGTGTTCACTCTACCGCTATGCTGCAGACATACGAGGCCCCTTTACTAAAGTAGGAACTATTATTCACGAATTATCGCATGCGATAGCATTTACTGACCCGTTGGCTTAACCAATTGTCAGGCATTGGCCAGATCTCGACCCGATCTGGCAATACGCAATGCTGACAACTACAACTGTTTATCTGAATCCTTATCTCAGTAAAATTGATAAGACTATGTGCTATTGCTGTTGTTCTGTGATGTTTACCAGTATAAATTCTAACCATTATTCAAATGTGATAGCATTATATATATATGTTTGGGTGGGATTGATGCCACTAAGGATTGTTGTATGTTACACGTATTATAATCTGATCAGAGTTTCATTTTAATGAATGGTGTATTCTCTAAAACCATCCACTACTCCTCAACCGAACTACTACAAGAATCTCTTCCTAGCCCTAGCCCTAGCCCTAGCCCTAGCCCTAGCTCTAGCCCTCTTGACTATGTGCAATATAGTATATGGACTACTTTATAACTAAGCTGGTATAAGTGTGTGTGGATGGGCAAAGACCTTGTTGAAATAATGAGCATTCCAAATCCAGGTCTATTGCTGCAAGGTGGCTACTATTATCGACCACTCAAGATAGTGTACCTGCAAATCAATGCTTGAAGAAGGCATCCGAACATGATCAGCTTCTGTTCGCTCTTTAAATAACCCATGCATTTATGATACGAAATTGAAAAATGTGCCTTCTTATCTTTGATATCCAATTGCTGTATATTGCTTCTGGATGTAGATTGTTGAAATTTATGATGCTGTTATCCATTGGAAAGGTTTAGTACCGCTCTCATGACTTACTGCTAATAGGATGCTTTATAAGCCAGCCCCTGACATGATATCATACTTACCCTCTCCAGATTGTTGGGAGTTATAAAAATACAAAATCGAAGCATCTCCAGTTAATCATACTAAGTCAGAAATTTACTTTAGTCCCTATAATTATAGCAAGCAACCATATAATGAGACAGTGATAACATTTTTGTGAACCCACACTGACCACAAACTATGAATATCAACGTAGCTCTTTTTGCATATAATGCAGATTACTGACAGTCAGCTATCATTATTTTTTGGCTAGTAAGGTATTGGACACAAGGAAGCATGTACAATAATGTCCACAACACAACATTTATATTTTTACAAGTTTTCAGAGATCGAGGAAAAGGAGGCAAAAGAGAGATTAGTTCTCCAAAAGCAGCATCTATCATCAAATAAAGTTAATCCCCAGGATCTAGCCAAGGCATTACCAGCATTTAAAGGCAAACAAAACCATTGCCTTTAGAAAACTAACAGGCTAATACTACAGTTAGATCCCATTCACAAACCTAAGAAATCTTCTTATCTTATGACTTCCTCATCAGAAACAAAGCCATCAACTTCTGCTATAGCGCTAAGCTCTTCCACACCCATTCCAAGAATTATGGCTGTTGTGATCATCTTCTCCAGGCTCCACGTTCACAAAAATGCCAACCCAAGTAAGAAAATATGTCACTATCTTCTCCCCCACTAGAGTTATCTACAGGTGAGTCAAGATTGCCGCCCGGATACTAGAAAACTGGCCTTTGCGAGATTTCTTGTCCTAGTCATATTTAGGTCCCAAAATCGTAAAGGATTCCGTGTTTCAATATATTTTTGTGATGCGGTTGAGAAGCTAAAATGAGAGCACCGAAACAGTATTGGGAACACATCATCATTATGACATCATCAAAAAAAATACACCTTTGGTTAGCATCTAAGCTAGGTCTAGCAATGCAATCTAGCAATGCAACAGATGATTTAGATTTTTTTTGCAAAATTCTTGTAATAAAGCTACCTTGCTATCTGACTTGACTAATGATCCTTCTACACTGGCAATGGAACATACACATCACCAGAACCAGTTTCTCCCCCTACTGTTTGATCTGCATGTTCGGCATAAACAAGAACCAAGTGGAAAAAGTTGTTATTCATGGATCATGTGAACCTCATGTGGCTTTCTATTTGACACTTGCTAGCTGGTGCATCTTGCATCTAGTTGTTATTTCACTATCACCTGAAGAAGCCCCAAGCATGTTGGCTGAGGTGTAGTCGATTTTTGTTAAATTTAAATATAGCTAGCTAAGTGCTTATTGGCCACATCTGTTCCGGCAGTAACATAGCAGTAAAATATTAGGACTTTTTTGCCGAAAAATGGGACCCTCCATAGTTCAATGGTGACTTTCTGGCATGTACAAACAGACAGTTTAGCACAATGAGTTGAATTCCATCTCACATAGCTACCCCCTCCCCTTCCACTCTCCGCCTTCCTCCCCTCCACCTGTTTTACCCACTCTTACATATGACATTGATTATCAGTACTTTGGCTGCTTACTAGCACATATTGTACAGTGTCTTTTATGACTATATTTGTGCTTGTCCATTTTATCTCATTTATTTGTTTGTTCGTTTATTTATTGTTAATATTCTTTAGTTTGTTTGTATGGACACCTTTTTCTACCATCACAAGGTTCAATCCTTCTGGAGTCATTAAGGTTGCCCTCTTTTTTATATTGGAATGCACATTGCTGACAGTCAGCAATCATTGTTTTTTGGCTATAAGCAGGTAAGGTATTGGAGACAAGGAAGTACAATAATGTCCACAACGCAACATATATATTTTTACATATGTAATTAAGTTTTCAGAGATGGAGGAAAAGGAGGAAAAAGAGAGATTAGTTCTCCAAAAGCAGCATCTATCATCAAATAAAGTTAAGTCCCAGGATATACTGAAGCTAGCTAGCCAAGGCATTTCTTGTCCTAGTCATTTTTAGGTCCTCAAAATCGTAAAGGATTCGGTGTTTCAATATTTTTTAGTGCCGCGGTTGAGAAGTTAAAGTGAGAGCGCCGAATCAGTATTGTTAGCACATCATCATTATGACATCATCAAAACCAAACTGCATCTTTGGTTAGCAATATCTAGGCTAGCTCTAGCAATGCAATCTAGCAATGCAACACATGATTTAGCTAAAGCTAAAAAAGTTTTTTGAAAAATTCTTCTGATATAGCTAGCTAGCTAGCTATGTGACTTGACTAATGATCCTTCCGCACTGGCAAACTCGAACATACACATCACCAGACCTGTTTCTCCCCCTTCTGTTTGATCTGCATGTTCGGCATATACAAGAATGAAGTGCAAAAAAGTTGTTATTCATGGCTCATGTGCACGTCATGTGGATTTCTATTTGATATTTTTAGCTGGTGCATCTTACATCCAGTTGTTATTTCACTATCACCTGAAGAAGCCCCAAGTATGTTGGCTGAGGTGAGAATTCAGTAGTCGATTTTTGTTAGTTTTTAAAAATTTAAATATATCTAGCCAAGTGCTTATTGGTCACATCTGGCCAGCTGCATTGCCAGGGCGTGAAAATTTTGCAGTTGTTGAGGCAGTGACCTAGCAGTGAAATATTTGGAATTTTTGGCAGAAAAATGAGACCTTACGTAGTTCAATGACGACGTTGTGGTATTTACAAACAGACAGTTTAAATAGCATAATGAATTGAATTTCATCTCACAGAGCTCCCCCCTCCCCTTCCACCCTCGGCCTTCCTCCCCTCCACCCGTTTGCTCCATTCTTACATACGACATTGATTATCAGTACTTTGTCTGCTTACTAGCACATATTGAACAGTGTCTTTTATGACTATATTGTGCTTGCCCATTTTATCTCATTTATTTGTTTGTTTGTTTATTTATTGTTAATATTCTTTGTTTGTTTGTTTATGGACACCTTTTTCTACCATCATCAGGTCTCCGTTCAATCCTTCTGGAGTCATTAAAGTTTTCCTCTTTTCCCCCCGATATTGGAATGCACATTATTTCAACAAGTACTTTGCCCACCCCACACACACATACACCAGTTACATAGGAAGTCCATACGTATTACACAGAATCGAGTCAGTCGAGATATTCTTGTGGTGGCTTTTTTTTAAAAGTAATTTACATGATATGTAAAATCTGTTCGGATTATAACATCAAAACATCCATAACATCTGACAAACCTTAGCGGCATCAAACACACCCTCACCATAACATATCAAACAATAATAACAATAACAATTGATAGAACCACACACTACACAATAACAAGCACATGGTCTAATCAGAATACCGAGATAAGGATCCAGAAAGATAGTTGTAGTTGTCAGCAGTGCGTATTGCAGCTCGGGTTGAGATTGTGCCACGCCTTACACTTGCTTAGGTTATAGGCAATATCCTCAGTAAATGCCACTATGTGCGGCAACTCGTGAATAATAGTTCCTAGTTTAGTATCATCGCCTCATGTGGCAGGAGCATGGCGGTAGAGTGAAAACAAATATATTGTGGTACTTCCGTGGAATGTGTAAGCAACGATTCCAGAATGATTTCTCCATCAAAGTAGAAAGTGAATGTTTTTCTCTCCATAGCTAGTTTTATATCACCTCTTACAGTGTTCACATATCCAACATTATGATATCCAAATAAATTAGTATAGGTGTTTGCATCTCTGTCCACCGCTCGCATACTGATAGGTAGTTTTTTATAGACTTCCCTGTACATTCTGAGCGTGATTAAGGTGTCTCCGTTCATAGGTGTACATGCACCCATTCCATGCACCACCCTTGTCACAGAGAGGGAGGATTTAGCTGGAAACCGTATGAACTCCTTTGACGTTGGAGGTGTTCGTTGGTAAAGAAGACCATTATAGAGCACTGGATTTCCATTCTGAGTAAATTTGAATGTGTGTGAAGCCAGCTCATTGAGTGGTGTGTTTCTCATCAGAAGGTAGTAGTCTCGATCCTCAGTGCTGGTGATCACAACTTTGCATGTAATGTCCTCCCCCACTTCATGTCAACCAGAAGTAAAAATTATTGCCATAAACGGCTCAAAGAGGGGGGACGGGAGAGGACCAAAGATCATTCCTCAGCTCACCATTCAACAGTTACTTTCTCCTCTGCCACCACTTCCCTACCCAATACATAACACACTCGCCCACCTTCTCCATCACTGCATCTTACTCCCTCCACATCTTTCCCAATAGCAATGCCACTTACTCTTCTAAATTCATCCAGATACTGTCCTGCCCTTACAATTCTGCGCACCTCATCCATAAGTACCAGCCGATCCCTCTCAAATTCCATGTTTGGCCAATTCTCAAAGTTTTATTGTTATTAGGTTAGTTACTAAATAGTTCCACACTGTGCTGCAATATATATGTGACTGCCTGGTTAATATCCCTGCCACGGTAACACTTACAATTCTCTTTTTAACTTTGACGCCATAACTATAGCCCCAAAATCGACTGGTTCACCTTCCTAGCCTTTCTCAACACTTAGAATCGCAAGAGACATCACTAAAAATAGAGTGGCTCCTTCACAATGTAGTACCCTCTGCCTTAACAGCAGAAATTGATTTAGTTGGTGGATAGGATTCCGTTCTTTCACGTGAGCTAGAAAGGTGGGGCTCAGCATGCAGATTTTCTGCCCATCCCTAGGTAGTTCTCTGGTCCGATTAGCTTGCCCCGTCACCAGCTCTTCCGTGTGTCTGGAAGCTCCTTTATTAGTATGACCGTGGGATCACAAGACCGACAGAATTGTTAGGCTCTTAGTTGAAGAAGCTGTACCAATGTTCGGTGTCCTAGAAACTCTACTGATAGCCTCCTGTCAGGTGTATGTATATCTATAAACATTGTAACTGGATAATCTGACAAGCTTATTTTCTACCATGTCTGTTCAAACACTTAACACCTTAGCTGGCTGTGTATTATGTCAGTCATAGTTATTGCCATACTTGGTCATATCAAACTTACAACTGCTTAGTGAAATATTACGCACATATCACCAGTTAATATATATAAAGAGTGAGAGGGAGAGAGGATTGTCAAATGTGATTCATTACGTGGTGCACGGAAGGAGTCCCTCATCACAGAGAGCAAGCAACCAGGACCAGGAGTGAAGCCTGTTCATACTGTGCAAGGGCGGGCATGGAAGGAGACCCTCATGACAGAGAACAAGCAACCAGGACCAAGGGAAGGCATGGAAGGAGTCCCTCATGAGGGAGAGCAAGCAACCAGGACCAGGAATTAAACCTGTTCATACTGTGGCAAGGGGGGGCATGGAAGGAGTTCCTCATCACAGAGAGCAGGCAACCAGGACCAGGAGTGAAGCCTGTTCATACTGTGCAAGGGCGGGCATGGAAGGAGACCCTCATGACAGAGAACAAGCAACCAGGACCAAGGGAAGGCATGGAAGGAGTCCCTCATGAGGGAGAGCAAGCAACCAGGACCAGGAATTAAACCTGTTCATACTGTGGCAAGGGAGGGAGTCTCTTATCAAGAGAGCAAGCAACCAGGACCAGGAACGAAGCCTGTTCATACTGGCAAGGGAGGGCATGGAAGGAGTCCCTCATGACAGAGAGCAAGCAACCAGGACCAGGAAATGAAGCCTGGTCATACTGTAGCAAGGGAGGGCATGGAAGGAGTCCCTCATCACGGAGAGCAAGCAACCAGGACCAGGAATGAAGCCTGTTCATACTGTGGCAAGAGGGGGCATGGAAGGAGTCCCTCATCATAGAGAGCAAGCAACCAGAACCAGGCAAGGATGGGGCATGGAAGTAGTGCAACAGTTTTTTAGTGCAAAGAAAGGAATGTCCAGCATATGGCTGGAAATGCAGCCGGTGTTGTCGTGACCACCATTTTGAGCAAGTGTGCAGGAGTAAGCCCACCACTAAGAGTGAAGAGCATGAAGATGCCATTTTTGACTCGCAGTGCACCATCACCATGCATGGAGGAAAAAGAGGTGTCATCCTGGACCACCACCTATATAACAAATTGACTGGTACATGTGTGAAACAGCCATCCCAACCTCAGCCATACATCAAGTTACAGATGAGGGTTCAATGCGAAGACTATGTACAATTCGGCTTCACTCTTCATGCCAATTGACAGACCGTTACTGTTCATGCCATGGCTGACACCGGATGTCAGAGCTCCTTAGTGGGCATCAACATTGTCCACAAACTCGGCCTCCACAAACGCAACCTGATACCGATCAGGATGAAGATGCACGCAGTCAACGATAACATCCTTGGAGCAGTTATATTGTGATTCTCTGGACTAGACAAGGCAGGCAACATCATTGAGACCCGCCAGTAAGGAGGCATGCACAGTGTTAAGGATCACTGACGGGTTTCCTACAATAGGCGAAATACCCCCAGACCAACACTCCACAAATGCTACAGTCACCACACAATGCAATACTGTCTCCGACATCAACTCCCAACTAACATTAGATTGTGACTGCCCAAAATACACCTCACCACCACTACGTCCCAGGGAACCGCCAGTCCCTGCCACCGAGAAAAACCATGAGCAACTCGAGAAGTACTTGGCACAATACTATAACTACTTTCAACACATGCAAGCATCAGCCTCTACCCACGATGGAAGGTCCACCCATGAAGTTAATGATCAACCTCAATGCCAAACCCACCGCATACCACTCCACAACACCCATGCCAATCCACTTAGCAAGAAGAAGTCAAGGCAGACCCTCGACAGAGATGTCTGCCTAGGAGGGAGTCATCGAACCAGTCCCATAGGTGAACCTGTTACATGGTGCCACTGGATGGTTATATGTGCAAAGAAAATGGCAAGCCACGCAGGACGATCAACTTCCAACCTCTTAATACCCATGCCACCAGGGAGGCCCACCATCTCAATCTCCCTTCCACCAAGCCAGATCGATACCTCCCAACACAAAGAAGACGGTCTTCGTCGCCTGGAACGGTTATCATAGTGTCCGTATTCGCCAGGAGGATCAGTAGGTGGCCGAACATGATCTTCTGTTCGCTCTTTAACACTCTCACCGCCATAAGCGCCTACAGGCGCGAACTCGACATCGCTCGCGTACGGGAACGAGATACAGATTAAATTTTTTTACCAGGGGGTGCGCGAAGGATATCTCTAAACCAGGGATTCTCAACCATTCCTCCATCATTTACCCCCTCAGCCAGATGTATTTCAGCCAGATGTATTTCAACATTTACCCCCTTACTCCCATACAAAAAATGCATAGCCATCATAAAGGCACAGAAAAGTAAGAAACACATTTATTATCTAGGTTTTGCATAAAATATAGTAATATATTTTGATAAAGAAAGAAATTATATAGTCCATTCGTATCACAAAAAAAAAATCAAACAGAAAACCAGAAGCATTATCAGTGGGAACACTGCTGATTCATTGAATCAACCAGTTTATTTGGTCGAGGAGCTGTTCATGACAATGCTACTCTCATATCGTCACCAATTTTCATGCGCTTCCTGGCGTTTGTCTTCATTGCTACTAAATTTGAGAACCCTGATTCACATAAGTATTAGTGACAAAAGGAAGAAACACTTGGAAGGCACGCTGAGTAAGAAGTGGGAATGAACCTGTGAGTTTTATCCAAAAATCAACACCAACCTTTTCAAATTCTTCTCTAAGATTAGCAGAGGATTGAAGATCAATCAGCTCATCTTTTGCTGGGTCGTCATCTTTCGTTTCTGACAGGTCAGTAGTAAAAGGTCTTATTATCCATCTCTCTGTAGGAATCATGTCTTTTGAAAAGTAGCCAGTGAAGTTTTCCTTCAAGATTTTCAAATGATCTGTGATGTCTTCATTTATCTCAGGTAACACACTTGGTCTTCCACTAATGACCTCATCCAAGTTTGGAAAATTTGCCAAGTTATTTTGATGAACTCTTCGTGCCCATAAGTCCATGTTGGCCTGCAATGCTGTTATCTTTTCACTTGCTTCAACAATGGTTACTGATGTTCCCTGGAGTTGTTTGTTGACTTGGTTAAGATGGGTAAATATAATTATCTGAGAGGTATATATTATATTCCCTAAAGAGGTAATGAACTTGGGATCAGCAAAATTTTCACACCGCTTTGAATCCCGGTCATGAAGAAAAATCTCTACCTCAGTACAGAGCTCAAACACACGATTAAGAATAAGTCCACATGGAAGCCACCTCACTTCAGTATGAAGCAAAAGAGTTGAATGCTCAGAACCCATCTCATCACAAAAAGCTTTGAACAAACGGTGATTCAGTGCTCGGGCACGAATAAAATTAACAGCCTCGGCAACTTTATGAAAAACCATTTTCAGATTCAGCCAATGCATGTTTGTGAAGAATACAATGTGTTATTATCACATTGGGTGCCTTTTGCTTCAAAGTGAAGCCTGATCTCACTCCCATCATGGCTGGGGCTCCATCAGTACAGATTGAACCAACAATGTCTCATGTGAGATTGTTCCTTTCAGAGAAGTCTTGTGTTTTCTAGTAGCCTTTGTGAGATGTTCACAGAAGAGAAATTCATTCTTCAGTTCTTTTCCACATATGTAACGGACAAAAACAAGAAGTTGTGACAAATTTGCAACATCACAGGATTCATCAAGTTGCAAAGAAATTTTTGCTGGGATAGATTTGATCTGCTCAATAACTTGTTGACAAATATCTTGAGACATTTCAATAATATATAGTAGAATTATTTACCTCATTTTTTCTCCCCAGGGGGTAAATTTACCAGAATCCCGGTAAAAATACAATCAAAGAAAAATTCCAGGTAGCACGTGATTCCGAAGTCACGGCAACAAAAATAATTATATAAATTTTATTTTTTTGACAATGATGACTTTACTTCACTGTGACCGTCCCCATAGCTTCTGGAGGCTCTTCTTCGGTGGAAAGCTGCAGAACCATCTACTGCAGACTCGCTATCTATCAAAATCCTACGGAGTAGAGTCGCTCCTGGATGGACTTTGTTGTTAGCGACTTTTTTTTTACTGTTGTAGACATAGAGATGCGTAACTTTTGTTTCCCTGGTTCAACAGAGCTGATTCATATACCAAGTTATAGCTCTTTCAATTTTCAATCGAATGATATGCTTTGTTTTGGTTACCAAAAAAGGTATGAAAATAAAAAATATTTAAAAAATTAAATAAATGTGTTGGCTAAAGTTGGCGGTGAAAGGGTTAAATGACCCATGCATCTATGATACGAAATTGAAAAATGTGCCTGATATCCATTATCCATTGCTTATGTATATTGCTTATGGTTGAAATTTATGACACTGTTATCCACTGGAAGGGTTTAGTACTGCTCTCATGACTGACAGCTAATAGGATCATGCATAGGTGTATCAGGGCTGGAAATATTGGGGGGGCTGGCTGTGATTTTTATCAGCTGGTGTTTAATGTCATTTAATACAATACAAATAATGTCATTTAATTTAAAGAAAAGGAATACATCATTGATGTAATTATGTTCATGAAGGTGCAGTGTTTCTAAATGTGCCGAAATAATTTCTTCTTTCATTGTTAGCAGCAATAAATTCCTTTGCAATTTGTACTAGATCACAAGAGTCAGTTAAGTGTTTGTGAATGTGAAGTGTCATGCAGCTGTTCAGTCGTTGTTCAGACATAGATGACCGTATATAAGTAAGTACTCTTCGCAAAGCTGAAAATGTTCGCTCGGATGTGGCTGATGTTATCGGAACTCTAAGGTAATAACCATAGAAGTTTGTGTACCTCGAACAGCATAGATTTGTACACTGTGTGTGTGTTCATTGCTTCACATATGGTACGCACTGATGTAACCTGTTTCACACTAGAAAGAGCTTGTCGAACTAAATCAGCAGACATTGGAAGCTGATTTTGCAGGTGATCAAAATCAAGATCATTTTTGTAACAGGAGGTTTTTACTACCTGAAGATCCTCTTCATAATTCACTCCATTTGCAGCTTTTATCAGAAGATTTTCAACAGGGAGGACAGGTGGTAATAATCCACTTTGATCAAACCTGTTATCCAATTCTTGAATAAGTAAATCACAAACTTCAAAATACTGATGGCAGAAGTAATCTTTTGGCGTATCATACCTATGTGACTTGCTTCCATCATCCAGTCTCCTTGGTACTCCCCTGTAACGAGGTAATTGGGGTCCAGTTATATTCAATTTCTGTGCAGTATCAACCACATCATCATAGAAGTGATGAAAAGCTTCATCTTTCCGTTAAAGCTTTAGCTAGGTTTACAGCTGAAAGTGCTTCTTGGATGGTTGTGTCTTTACCCTGCAATGATTTAGACAATGTTTCTGAAGCTCCAAAGATAAGATATCCTAGTTTCAGTCCAAACAATGTCGAAAACTTCTCTAAAGCAGTTAAAAGTCCAGCAGCTTTTAGTCCGTACTCATCTCTTGTGGTCTGGTGCACTTCATCTAAGGTGTCCATTAAAACAGTGTAGTCAGTTAAAATGGCACCTATTGCTCCTGTTCTAGCTGTCCATCTGGTAGGACAGAGCAATTTGATGGTTACACCAGGGTCTTCGGATTGGGTCAATTTCTCTGAAAATAAATGTGCTCTTTTTGGGGAAAACTTGATTAACTTGGCTATTTCCCTGACTGTATCCAGTGCATCTCGTAAGAATGGGAGTTTACACCCTGCATCTTGCAAGCATAAATTTAGACAGTGAGCCAAACAATGCACTGGAAGAGCAGCAGGAACTTCATTCCTTATTTTGGTGGCAAGACCATTTAGTTTTCCCTGCATGTTAGCGGCCCCATCATATGCCTGTCCACTACATAGTGCAAGTGGAATATTGCACCAAGTAAGTATACAGTATAGAGGGTGTCAGATTTAGTATTAGGGAGACAATAATTAGGGAGACAATAAAGCACAACAGAGTCTGTGGCTGGTGCGGCTATGGCCATACATCCTAGCCATAGAATTATACTACAAGTTTAATTAATTTTATGAGGTCAAAGGACACGAGGCTGACCCGTATCTGCAGCATCACTAATTTCATAATCATTGTTTACCCATCTAATGGACAAATTCAATTGCTCCTTGTTTGCAACATCTGTTGCTTCATCGGCAATTATTGCATACCAAGCAGGAGAGCACTGCTTAATATTAATCAATAATGAACGCAACACACTTAACTCCAAGGTAGTAATCTGCTCATTAACTATCACAGGAGATAAGTACTTGTTTTCCTTCAGCCAAATTTTTAAGCCAGAATCATAATTGGACCACATTATTAGCATCTGTTGCAGATTTCCCTCAATATTGTGTCCACGAATTGCCAATCCCTGGCGAAGGAGAAATCGAAGACAATGGAGTTGCTTAAGCAAAGCTTGTCTTCTTTTATTTTGATCTTTGTTAGCTTGAGTGCTTAATAGCTCACTTACTGGCGCTGTCTGAAGCATTTGCCATTTTAGAACAGCTGGGATTTTTTAACTTATCTAAAGCCTTTTTCCAATTATTATAACCTGTTTTTGTAAAGGTTGGCTCAGCTTTAGTACTGAATGAGAGCATTCCTTGGCATTGTGCATTCCTGCAATAGAAGCAAAACACCTTCTTTCTGGTTGTACATAGAGTTAACTAGGGGTAAGTTGAGTACCACTTTTCCATAAAATTTCTCCCACCACTAGCCATGCTAGAAAGTATTGCTTTATTGGTTGGTTGATAGGCTTTTGTCATATCTGTACGAAATGCACTCACTTTCCTGTGTTTGTGGCTGTTGATCATCATCCTGACCACCAGTGAATTCAACTTCTGGCTCTGACAAGATACCTGCTGCACTTCCCTCCGAGTCTTGTACATCTTCGCCAGCTGCATGCCTCTTCGAAAAAGTATCAAAAATACTTGTTTGTCTCAGTCTATTGGCCATTTTGACTAGCTAGCCTAGAGCTACTGACTTCAGAGTGCATTCACACATTGATTATGATCAGTGGGTCCCATGGGTGTTATTAACAGCTAATGAGTGATACAAAATCATAATAGTGAAGCACAAATATTGAGAGGGCTCTGTTCCCTCTTGAGGATTATTGGGGGGGCTCCAGCCCCCCCAGCCCCCCCCTTCCTACCCCTATGGCCGATGCCAGCTCCTGACATGTCTTACCCTCTCCATGTTGGGAATGATAAAAATACAAAATCGAAGCAGCTACAGTTAATGATTAATACTAGTCAGAAATTTACTTTAAGTCCCTATCAAGCAACCATATAATGATACAGTGATGATAACATTTTTGTGAACCCACACTGACCACAAACTATGATTATCAACATAGCTTATAATGCAGATTGCTAACAGTCAGCAATCATTGTTTTTTGGGGCTATATATAAGCAGCTAAGGTATTGGAGACAAGGAAGCATGTATAATAATGTCCACAACACAACATTTATATTTTTACATAATATATAATTAAGTTTTCATATATGGAGGGAAAAGGAAAAGCAGGCAAAAGAGGCAAAAGAGAGATTAGTTCTCCAAAAGCAGCATCTATCAAATAAAGTTAAGTCCCAGGATATACTGAAGCTAGCTAGCCAAGGCATTACCAGCGTACGCAAAAATAGCCATTGCGTTTAGAAAACTAACAGGCTAATACTACAGTTATATCCCATTCACAAACCTAATAAGTCTTCTTGTCTTATCACTTCCTCGTCAGAAACAAAACCACTATTTTGTGCTATAGCGCTAAGCTCTTCCACTCCCATTACAAGAGTTATGACTGTTGTGGTCATCTTTTCCATGGCTACGGAATATGTGAATGGATAAATTGTAGGTTTGGTGACCAAACTGGAGGCAATGTCTGTGTGGAAGAGACAGTGGATGGCAAGGCTGAGGAGGTGGCAGTGGAAGCAATGAAAGAGGGTGATGGTTGGATTTGTTGTTGAGTCTGAGTTGGGGCTGGGGTGTGTAAGTAGGTGTGGTTGATACTGATGTTGGTTGAGGCATGGGTGTGGTCAATTCTGTTGTAGGTTGAGGCTGGAGTATGGAAGTCAGTGTGGTCAATATACTGATGTGGTTTGAGGCTGGGGTGTGGTCAATATTGATGTGGTTTGAGGCTGGAGTGTGGTCGATACTGAAGTATCTGGAAGTGCGTGTTGTAGTGTTTACAGAGTCTGATGTGGAAGCAACCACAGAGTCTTTTACTGAGATGGGTGTGGTAAAAGCAGCATTCAAATGTACTTGGGTCGATGGGTTGGGTAAAGGTGTCGTGTGTAATGCGGCAGGTATCGCGAAGGAATGAGCATCTTCCCTAAATATATTTTATCAACATTTGTTCACTAAAATTTCCTTACCTTCTTGCAGGCCTTCAAATTCCTCAACACTTCCATCTGCAAATGGCTCATCCAAGTCCCTATCTGCATCCAATGCCTTGAGGACCTCCTTACAAAGAGAAACATTGTCTTTTTGTTATCCTATTTTTAATATGTATAAGTCACAATTGTTTTCAAGATATTATAGCAAGTGCTATAATTATAGTGCTATATAATATAGGCACTATCATGAACTTACAGTATTATAGAGCGGTATCGCAGCAATGGATCCTTAGCCGATCGCGAGGCTGACGCCATTTGGCGTCAACCGCCGTTATGAGCACGCAAGGGCGTGACGCCAAATGGCGTCTGAGCACGCACGCCAATTGGCGTCTATCGCGTTCGGTTATAAAAACTGGCTAATATTTCACTAAAGGAGTTGTAAAATTGATATGGCAATAGCTATGACTGACACAAGAAGCTAAGGTGTTCAGTGTCTTTATGACCCATCATGGCTGTGGTTTGCTGTCAGGTGCGAGATGAAGACATTATACTAACTGGCTAATATTTCACTAAGCAGTTGTAAAATTGATATGAAAATAGCTCTGACTGACATAATACACAAGAAGCTGAGGTGTTTGGTGTCTCAACAAACATGGTAGAAAATAAGCTCGTCACATATCAGATGAGCTGTAACAAGTGCCACATGTGAGTAGAGTAGAGAGCATGCACATGCACATGTGTATGCACTGCAAGCACTTTAATTATGAGCCATCATGGCTGTGGTTTGCTGTCAAGTGTGAGATGAAGTGGAATAGTGTGATATAACAGTGAGAACTTCTTTTTGAATTGTCATTTGTTGTGTACCCATTTTAGTGTTCTTGCATACAGCCAGAATCCAGTGATTGTTATCCATTGCCAATGTTGCATGCAAAGCCTCTACTTGTGTGTGTATGTGTGTGTGGGTGGGTGTGTGTGGTTCATGTGCATGTGTATGCTGTGTGTGAGTTTGTGTGCATGTATGTGTGTCTGAAGCTGTATGTGTATGTGTGTGCATGTGTGTGTGGTGTGTGCGTGTGCATGTTTGGGTGCATCTGTATGTGTGTGGTGTGTTCGTACATAATTTGTGTGTATATGTGTGGTGTGTGTGTGCATATTTGTGTGTGTATGTGTGATGGCTCATAATTAAAATGCTTGCCGTGTGTACACATGTGCATGTGCGTGCTCTCTACTCTACTCACATGTGGCATTTGTGACAGCTCATCTGATAATGTGACGAGCTTATTTTCTACCATGTTTTCTCAAACACTGAACACCTTAGCTGACTGTGTATTATGTCAGTCAGAGCTATTGCCATACATGGTCATATCAACTTTACAACTGCTTAGTGAAATATTAGGCATACATCACCAGTTAGTATATATAAAGAGTGAGAGGGAGAGAGGATTGGCAGATGCAAAATCAAATATTCATCACAGAAAAATGTGGCTTCCTGTGATTCTAACCATTATCTCTGTTAGCAGTGTCAGCTGTGAGCCATTTATGGCTACAATTTTTACTTCTCCTCGATACGAAGTGGGAGAGGACATTACATGCAAAGTCGTCATCACCAATACCAATGATCGAGACTACTACCTTTCGACGAGAAACACACCACTCGATGAGCTGGCTGCACACACTTTCGAAATTACTCAGAATGGAAATCCAGTACACTATGATGGTCTTCTCTACCAACGAACACCTCCAACATTAAAGGAGTTCATACTGGTTCCAGCAAAATCCTCCCTCTCTACGACTATCGACCTTTCTCAGTCCTACAGCTTGAAAACTAATGTTGATAATAAAGTCATGCTGAAAACCATGATAAGCTATTACGAGTACAACATATCAGACACCAAGTCACAGTTTATCTTCTTCTTATCTCAGTAAATTGATAAGACTATGTGCTATTGCTGTTGTTCTGTGATGTGTACCAGTATAATATATTCTAATCAAAATTGAAATGTGATAAGCATTGTATATATATATATGTTTGGGGGGGTTGATGCCGCTAAGGATTGTTGGATGTTACATGTATTATAATCTGATCAATGTTTCATTTTAATGAATTGCATATTTTCTAAAACCTTCCACTACTCAACTTCTACAAGAATCTTTTGACTGATTTGACTATAAATATCTGTGCAATATAGTATATGGACTACTTTATAACTAAGCTGGTATAAGTGCGTGTCACTGTGGGTGGGCAAAGACCTTGTTGAAATAATGAGCATTAGAAATTCAGGTCTATTCCTGCTACTATTATCTACCACTCAAGATATAGTACCTGCAAATCTAAGCATCGATTTGCTTTAAGTAGGTGGCCGAACATGATCTTCTGTTCGCTCTTTAACACTCACCGCCATAAGCGCCTACAGGCGCGAACTCGACATCGCTCGCGTACGGGAACGAGATACAGATTAAAAATTTTTACCAGGAGGTGCGCGAAGGATATCTCTAAACCAGGGATTCTCAACCGTTCCTCCATCATTTACCCCCTCAGCCAGATGTATTTCAGCCAGATGTATTTCACCCCCTTACTCCCATACAAAAAATGCATAGCCATCATAAAGGCACAGAAAAGTAAGAAACACATTTATTATCTAGGTTTTGCATAAAATATAGTAATATATTTTGATAAAGAAAGAAATTATATAGTCCATTCGTATCAAAAAAAAAAAAAATCAAACAGAAAACCAGAAGCATTATCAGTGGGAATACTGCTGATTCATTGAATCAACCAGTTTATTTATTCGAGGAGCTGTTGATGACAACGCTACTCTCATATCGTCATCAATTTTCATGCGCTTCCTGGCGTTTGTCTTCATTGCTGCTAAATTTGAGAACCCTGATTCACATAAGTATTAGTGACAAAAGGAAGAAACACTTGGAAGGCACGCTGAGTAAGAAGTGGCAGTGAAGTTTTCCTTCAAGATTTTCAAATGATCTGTGATGTCTTCATTTATCTCAGGTAACACACTTGGTCTTCCACTAATGACCTCATCCAAGTTTGGAAAATTTGCCAAGTTACTTTGATGAACTCTTCTTGCCCATAAGTCCATGTTTGCCTGCAATGCTGTTATCTTTTCACTTGCTTCAACAATGGTTACTGATGTTCCCTGGAGTTGTTTGTTGACTTGGTTAAGATGGGTAAATATATCTGAGAGGTATATATTATATTCCCTAAACAGGCAATGAACTTGGGATCAGCAAAATTTTCACACAGCTTTGAATCCCGGTCATGAAGAAAAATCTCTACCTCAGTACGGAGCTGAAACACACGATTAAGAATAAGTCCACATGGAAGCCACCTCATTTCAGTATGAAGCAAAAGAGTTGAATGCTCAGAACCCATCTCATCACAAAAAGCTTTGAACAAACGGTGATTCAGTGCTTGGGCACGAATAAAATTAACAGCCTCGGCAACTTTATGAAAAACCATTTTCAGATTCAGCCAATGCATGTTTGTGAAGAATACAATGTGTTATTATCACATTGGGTGCCTTTTGCTTCACAAGTGCAAGTGAAGCCTGATCTCACTCTCATCATGGCTGGGGCTCCATCAGTACAGATTGAACCAACAATGTCTCATGTGAGATTGTTCCTTTCAGAGAAGTCTTGTGTTTTCTAGTAGCCTTTGTGAGATGTTCACAGAAGAGAAATTCATTCTTCAGTTCTTTTCCACATATGTAACGGACAAAAACAAGAAGTTGTGACAAATTTGCAACATCACAGTTCATCAAGTTGCAAAGAAATTTTTGCTGGGCTAGATTTGATCTGCTCAATAACTTGTTGACAAATATCTTGAGACATTTCAATAATATATACAGTAGTAGAATTATTTACCTCATTTTTTATCCCCAGGGGGTAAATTTACCAGAATCCCGGTAAAAATACAATCAAAGAAAAATTCCAGGTAGCACGTGATTCCGAAGTCACGGCAACAAAAATAATTATATAAATTTTATTTTTTTGACAATGATGACTTTACTTCACTGTGACCGTCCCGATAGCTTCTGGAGGCTCTTCTTCGGTGGAAAGCTGCAGAACCATCTACTGCAGACTCGCTATCTATCAAAATCCTACGGAGTAGAGGGAAAAAGTCGCTCCTGGATGGACTCTGTTGTTAGTGACTTTTTTTTTACTGTTGTAGACATAGAGATGCGTAACTTTTGTTTCCCTGGTTCAACAGAGCTGATTCATATACCAAGTTATAGCTCTTTCAATTTTCAATCGAATGATATGCTTTGTTTTGGTTACCAAAAAAGGTATGAAAATAAAAAATATTTAAAAAATTAAATAAATGTGTTGGCTAAAGTTGGCGGTGAAAGGGTTAAATGACCCATGCATTTATGATACGAAATTGAAAAATGTGCCTGATATCCATTATCCATTGCTTATGTATATTGCTTATGGTTGAAATTTATGACACTGTTATCCACTGGAAGGGTTTAGTACTGCTCTCATGACTGACAGCTAATAGGATGCCAGCTCCTGACATGTCTTACCCTCTCCATGTTGGGAATGATAAAAATACAAAATCGAAGCAGCTACAGTTAATGATTAATACTAGTCAGAAATTTACTTTAAGTCCCTATCAAGCAACCATATAATGATACAGTGATAACATTTTTGTGAACCCACACTGACCACAAACTATGATTATCAACATAGCTTATAATGCAGATTGCTAACAGTCAGTAATCATTGTTTTTTGGGGCTATAAGCAGCTAAGGTATTGGAGACAAGGAAGCATGTATAATAATGTCCACAACACAACATTTATATTTTTACATAATATATAATTAAGTTTTCATATATGGAGGGAAAAGGAAAAGCAGGCAAAAGAGGCAAAAGAGAGATTAGTTCTCCAAAAGCAGCATCTATCAAATAAAGTTAAGTCCCAGGATATACTGAAGCTAGCTAGCCAAGGCATTACCAGCGTACGCAAAAATAGCCATTGCGTTTAGAAAACTAACAGGCTAATACTACAGTTATATCCCATTCACAAACCTAATAAGTCTTCTTGTCTTATCACTTCCTCGTCAGAAACAAAACCACTATTTTGTGCTATAGCGCTAAGCTCTTCCACTCCCATTACAAGAGTTATGACTGTTGTGGTCATCTTTTCCATGGCTACGGAATATGTGAATGGATAAATTGTAGGTTTGGTGACCAAACTGGAGGCAATGTCTGTGTGGAAGAGACAGTGGATGGCAAGGCTGAGGAGGTGGCAGTGGAAGCAATGAAAGAGGTTGATGGTTGGATTTGTTGTTGAGTCTGAGTTGGGGCTGGGGTGTGTAAGTAGGTGTGGTTGATACTGATGTTGGTTGAGGCATAGGTGTGGTCAATTCTGTTGTAGGTTGAGGCTGGAGTGTGGTCGATACTGAAGTATCTGGAAGTGCATGTTGTAGTGTTTGCAGAGTCTGATGTGGAAGCAACCACAGAGTCTTTTACCGAGATGGGTGTGGTAAAAGCAGCATTCAAATGTACTTGGGTCGATGGGTTGGGTAAAGGTGTCGTGTGTAATGCGGCAGGTATCGCGAAGGAATGAGCATCTTCCCTAAATATATTTTATCAACATTTGTTCACTAAAATTTCCTTACCTTCTTGCAGGCCTTCAAATTCCTCAACACTTCCATCTGCAAATGGCTCATCCAAGTCCCTATCTGCATCCACTGCCTTGAGGACCTCCTTACAAAGAGAAACATTGTCTTTTTGTTATCCTATTTTTAATATGTATAAGTCACAATTGTTTTCAAGATGTTATAGCAAGTGCTATATAGTGCTATATAATAAAGGCACTATCATGAACTTACAGTATTATAGAGCGGTATCGCAGTAATGGATCCTTAGCCGATCGCGAGGCTGACGCCATTTGGCGTCAACCGCCGTTATGAGCACGCAAGGGCGTGACGCCAAATGGCGTCTGAGCACGCACGCCAATTGGCGTCTATCGCGTTCGGTTATAAAAACTGGCTAATATTTCACTAAAGGAGTTGTAAAATTGATATGGCAATAGCTATGACTGACACAAGAAGCTAAGGTGTTCAGTGTCTTTATGACCCATCATGGCTGTGGCTTGCTGTCAGGTGCGAGATGAAGACATTATACTAACTGGCTAATATTTCACTAAGCAGTTGTAAAATTGATATGAAAATAGCTCTGACTGACATAATACACAAGAAGCTGAGGTGTTTGGTGTCTCAACAAACATGGTAGAAAATAAGCTCGTCACATATCAGATGAGCTGTAACAAGTGCCACATGTGAGTAGAGTAGAGAGCATGCACATGCACATGTGTATGCACTGCAAGCACTTTAATTATGAGCCATCATGACTGTGGTTTGCTGTCAAGTGTGAGATGAAGTGGAATAGTGTGATATAACAGTGAGAACTTCTTTTTGAATTGTCATTTGTTGTGTACCCATTTTAGTGTTCTTGCATACAGCCAGAATCCAGTGATTGTTATCCATTGCCAATGTTGCATGCAAAGCCTCTACTTGTGTGTGTATGTGTGTGTGGGTGTGTGTGTGTGGTTCATGTGCATGTGTATGCTGTGTGTGAGTTTGTGTGCATGTATGTGTGTCTGAAGCTGTATGTGTATGTGTGTGCATGTGTGTGTGGTGTGTGCGTGTGCATGTTTGGGTGCATCTGTATGTGTGTGGTGTGTTCGTACATAATTTGTGTGTATATGTGTGGTGTGTGTGTGCATATTTGTGTGTGTATGTGTGATGGCTCATAATTAAAATGCTTGCCGTGTGTACACATGTGCATGTGCATGCTCTCTACTCTACTCACATGTGGCATTTGTGACAGCTCATCTGATAATGTGACGAGCTTATTTTCTACCATGTTTTCTCAAACACTGAACACCTTAGCTGACTGTGTATTATGTCAGTCAGAGCTATTGCCATACATGGTCATATCAACTTTACAACTGCTTAGTGAAATATTAGGCATACATCACCAGTTAGTATATATAAAGAGTGAGAGGGAGAGAGGATTGGCAGATGCAAAATCAAAGATTCATCACATAAAACTTCTAGAAAAATGTGGCTTCCTGTGATTCTAACCATTATCTCTGTTAGCAGTGTCAGCTGTGAGCCATTTATGGCTACAATTTTTACTTCTCCTCGATACGAAGTGGGAGAGGACATTACATGCAAAGTCGTCATCACCAATACCAATGATCGAGACTACTACCTTTCGACGAGAAACACACCACTCGATGAGCTGGCTGCACACACTTTCGAAATTACTCAGAATGGAAATCCAGTACACTATGATGGTCTTCTCTACCAACGAACACCTCCAACATTAAAGGAGTTCATACTGGTTCCAGCTAAATCCTCCCTCTCTACGACTATCGACCTTTCTCAGTCCTACAGCTTGAAAACTAATGTTGATCATAAAGTCATGCTGAAAACCATGATAAGCTATTACGAGTACAACATATCAGACACCAAGTCACAGTTTATCTTCTTCTTATCTCAGTAAATTGATAAGACTATGTGCTATTGCTGTTGTTCTGTGATGTGTACCAGTATAATATATTCTAATCAAAATTGAAATGTGATAAGCATTGTATATATATATATGTTTGGGGGGGTTGATGCCGCTAAGGATTGTTGGATGTTACATGTATTATAATCTAATCAATGTTTCATTTTAATGAATTGCATATTTTCTAAAACCTTCCACTACTCAACTTCTACAAGAATCTTTTGACTGATTTGACTATAAATATCTGTGCAATATAGTATATGGACTACTTTATAACTAAGCTGGTATATATAAGTGTGTGTCACTGTGGGTGGGCAAAGACCTTGTTGAAATAATGAGCATTAGAAATTCAGGTATATTCCTGCTACTATTATCTACCACTAAAGATATAGTTCCTGCAAATCTAAGCATCGATTTGCTTTAAGTAGGTGGCCGAACATGATCTTCTGTTCGCTCTTTAACACTCACCGCCATAAGCGCCTACAGGCGCGAACTCGACATCGCTCGCGTACGGGAACGAGATACAGATTAAATTTTTTTACCAGGGGGTGCGCGAAGGATATCTCTAAACCAGGGATTCTCAACCGTTCCTCCATCATTTACCCCCTCAGCCAGATGTATTTCAGCCAGATGTATTTCACCCCCTTACTCCCATACAAAAAATGAATAGCCATCATAAAGGCACAGAAAAGTAAGAAACACATTTATTATCTAGGTTTTGCATAAAATATAGTAATATATTTTGATAAAGAAAGAAATTATATAGTCCATTCGTATAAAAAAAAAAAAAATCAAACAGAAAACCAGAAGCATTATCAGTGGGAATACTGCTGATTCATTGAATCAACCAGTTTATTTACTCGAGGAGCTGTTGATGACAACGCTACTCTCATATCGTCATCAATTTTCATGCGCTTCCTGGCGTTTGTCTTCATTGCTGCTAAATTTGAGAACCCTGATTCACATAAGTATTAGTGACAAAAGGAAGAAACACTTGGAAGGCACGCTGAGTAAGAAGTGGGAATGAATCTGTGAGTTTTATCCAAAAATCAATACCAACCTTTTCAAATTCTTCTCTAAGATTAGCAGAGGATTGAAGATCAATCAGCTCATCTTTTGCTGGGTCGTCATCTTTCGTTTCTGACAGGTCAGTAGTAAAAGGTCTTATTATCCATCTCTCTGTAGGAATCATGTCTTTTGAAAAGTAGCCAGTGAAGTTTTCCTTCAAGATTTTCAAATGATCTGTGATGTCTTCATTTATCTCAGGTAACACACTTGGTCTTCCACTAATGACCTCATCCAAGTTTGGAAAATTTGCCAAGTTACTTTGATGAACTCTTCTTGCCCATAAGTCCATGTTTGCCTGCAATGCTGTTATCTTTTCACTTGCTTCAACAATGGTTACTGATGTTCCCTGGAGTTGTTTGTTGACTTGGTTAAGATGGGTAAATATATCTGAGAGGTATATATTATATTCCCTAAACAGGCAATGAACTTGGGATCAGCAAAATTTTCACACAGCTTTGAATCCCGGTCATGAAGAAAAATCTCTACCTCAGTACGGAGCTGAAACACACGATTAAGAATAAGTCCACATGGAAGCCACCTCATTTCAGTATGAAGCAAAAGAGTTGAATGCTCAGAACCCATCTCATCACAAAAAGCTTTGAACAAACGGTGATTCAGTGCTTGGGCACGAATAAAATTAACAGCCTCGGCAACTTTATGAAAAACCATTTTCAGATTCAGCCAATGCATGTTTGTGAAGAATACAATGTGTTATTATCACATTGGGTGCCTTTTGCTTCACAAGTGCAAGTGAAGCCTGATCTCACTCTCATCATGGCTGGGGCTCCATCAGTACAGATTGAACCAACAATGTCTCATGTGAGATTGTTCCTTTCAGAGAAGTCTTGTGTTTTCTAGTAGCCTTTGTGAGATGTTCACAGAAGAGAAATTCATTCTTCAGTTCTTTTCCACATATGTAACGGACAAAAACAAGAAGTTGTGACAAATTTGCAACATCACAGTTCATCAAGTTGCAAAGAAATTTTTGCTGGGCTAGATTTGATCTGCTCAATAACTTGTTGACAAATATCTTGAGACATTTCAATAATATATACAGTAGTAGAATTATTTACCTCATTTTTTATCCCCAGGGGGTAAATTTACCAGAATCCCGGTAAAAATACAATCAAAGAAAAATTCCAGGTAGCACGTGATTCCGAAGTCACGGCAACAAAAATAATTATATAAATTTTATTTTTTTGACAATGATGACTTTACTTCACTGTGACCGTCCCGATAGCTTCTGGAGGCTCTTCTTCGGTGGAAAGCTGCAGAACCATCTACTGCAGACTCGCTATCTATCAAAATCCTACGGAGTAGAGGGAAAAAGTCGCTCCTGGATGGACTCTGTTGTTAGTGACTTTTTTTTTACTGTTGTAGACATAGAGATGCGTAACTTTTGTTTCCCTGGTTCAACAGAGCTGATTCATATACCAAGTTATAGCTCTTTCAATTTTCAATCGAATGATATGCTTTGTTTTGGTTACCAAAAAAGGTATGAAAATAAAAAATATTTAAAAAATTAAATAAATGTGTTGGCTAAAGTTGGCGGTGAAAGGGTTAAATGACCCATGCATTTATGATACGAAATTGAAAAATGTGCCTGATATCCATTATCCATTGCTTATGTATATTGCTTATGGTTGAAATTTATGACACTGTTATCCACTGGAAGGGTTTAGTACTGCTCTCATGACTGACAGCTAATAGGATGCCAGCTCCTGACATGTCTTACCCTCTCCATGTTGGGAATGATAAAAATACAAAATCGAAGCAGCTACAGTTAATGATTAATACTAGTCAGAAATTTACTTTAAGTCCCTATCAAGCAACCATATAATGATACAGTGATAACATTTTTGTGAACCCACACTGACCACAAACTATGATTATCAACATAGCTTATAATGCAGATTGCTAACAGTCAGTAATCATTGTTTTTTGGGGCTATAAGCAGCTAAGGTATTGGAGACAAGGAAGCATGTATAATAATGTCCACAACACAACATTTATATTTTTACATAATATATAATTAAGTTTTCATATATGGAGGGAAAAGGAAAAGCAGGCAAAAGAGGCAAAAGAGAGATTAGTTCTCCAAAAGCAGCATCTATCAAATAAAGTTAAGTCCCAGGATATACTGAAGCTAGCTAGCCAAGGCATTACCAGCGTACGCAAAAATAGCCATTGCGTTTAGAAAACTAACAGGCTAATACTACAGTTATATCCCATTCACAAACCTAATAAGTCTTCTTGTCTTATCACTTCCTCGTCAGAAACAAAACCACTATTTTGTGCTATAGCGCTAAGCTCTTCCACTCCCATTACAAGAGTTATGACTGTTGTGGTCATCTTTTCCATGGCTACGGAATATGTGAATGGATAAATTGTAGGTTTGGTGACCAAACTGGAGGCAATGTCTGTGTGGAAGAGACAGTGGATGGCAAGGCTGAGGAGGTGGCAGTGGAAGCAATGAAAGAGGTTGATGGTTGGATTTGTTGTTGAGTCTGAGTTGGGGCTGGGGTGTGTAAGTAGGTGTGGTTGATACTGATGTTGGTTGAGGCATGGGTGTGGTCAATTCTGTTGTAGGTTGAGGCTGGAGTGTGGTCGATACTGAAGTATCTGGAAGTGCATGTTGTAGTGTTTGCAGAGTCTGATGTGGAAGCAACCACAGAGTCTTTTACCGAGATGGGTGTGGTAAAAGCAGCATTCAAATGTACTTGGGTCGATGGGTTGGGTAAAGGTGTCGTGTGTAATGCGGCAGGTATCGCGAAGGAATGAGCATCTTCCCTAAATATATTTTATCAACATTTGTTCACTAAAATTTCCTTACCTTCTTGCAGGCCTTCAAATTCCTCAACACTTCCATCTGCAAATGGCTCATCCAAGTCCCTATCTGCATCCACTGCCTTGAGGACCTCCTTACAAAGAGAAACATTGTCTTTTTGTTATCCTATTTTTAATATGTATAAGTCACAATTGTTTTCAAGATGTTATAGCAAGTGCTATATAGTGCTATATAATAAAGGCACTATCATGAACTTACAGTATTATAGAGCGGTATCGCAGTAATGGATCCTTAGCCGATCGCGAGGCTGACGCCATTTGGCGTCAACCGCCGTTATGAGCACGCAAGGGCGTGACGCCAAATGGCGTCTGAGCACGCACGCCAATTGGCGTCTATCGCGTTCGGTTATAAAAACTGGCTAATATTTCACTAAAGGAGTTGTAAAATTGATATGGCAATAGCTATGACTGACACAAGAAGCTAAGGTGTTCAGTGTCTTTATGACCCATCATGGCTGTGGCTTGCTGTCAGGTGCGAGATGAAGACATTATACTAACTGGCTAATATTTCACTAAGCAGTTGTAAAATTGATATGAAAATAGCTCTGACTGACATAATACACAAGAAGCTGAGGTGTTTGGTGTCTCAACAAACATGGTAGAAAATAAGCTCGTCACATATCAGATGAGCTGTAACAAGTGCCACATGTGAGTAGAGTAGAGAGCATGCACATGCACATGTGTATGCACTGCAAGCACTTTAATTATGAGCCATCATGACTGTGGTTTGCTGTCAAGTGTGAGATGAAGTGGAATAGTGTGATATAACAGTGAGAACTTCTTTTTGAATTGTCATTTGTTGTGTACCCATTTTAGTGTTCTTGCATACAGCCAGAATCCAGTGATTGTTATCCATTGCCAATGTTGCATGCAAAGCCTCTACTTGTGTGTGTATGTGTGTGTGGGTGTGTGTGTGTGGTTCATGTGCATGTGTATGCTGTGTGTGAGTTTGTGTGCATGTATGTGTGTCTGAAGCTGTATGTGTATGTGTGTGCATGTGTGTGTGGTGTGTGCGTGTGCATGTTTGGGTGCATCTGTATGTGTGTGGTGTGTTCGTACATAATTTGTGTGTATATGTGTGGTGTGTGTGTGCATATTTGTGTGTGTATGTGTGATGGCTCATAATTAAAATGCTTGCCGTGTGTACACATGTGCATGTGCATGCTCTCTACTCTACTCACATGTGGCATTTGTGACAGCTCATCTGATAATGTGACGAGCTTATTTTCTACCATGTTTTCTCAAACACTGAACACCTTAGCTGACTGTGTATTATGTCAGTCAGAGCTATTGCCATACATGGTCATATCAACTTTACAACTGCTTAGTGAAATATTAGGCATACATCACCAGTTAGTATATATAAAGAGTGAGAGGGAGAGAGGATTGGCAGATGCAAAATCAAAGATTCATCACATAAAACTTCTAGAAAAATGTGGCTTCCTGTGATTCTAACCATTATCTCTGTTAGCAGTGTCAGCTGTGAGCCATTTATGGCTACAATTTTTACTTCTCCTCGATACGAAGTGGGAGAGGACATTACATGCAAAGTCGTCATCACCAATACCAATGATCGAGACTACTACCTTTCGACGAGAAACACACCACTCGATGAGCTGGCTGCACACACTTTCGAAATTACTCAGAATGGAAATCCAGTACACTATGATGGTCTTCTCTACCAACGAACACCTCCAACATTAAAGGAGTTCATACTGGTTCCAGCTAAATCCTCCCTCTCTACGACTATCGACCTTTCTCAGTCCTACAGCTTGAAAACTAATGTTGATCATAAAGTCATGCTGAAAACCATGATAAGCTATTACGAGTACAACATATCAGACACCAAGTCACAGTTTATCTTCTTCTTATCTCAGTAAATTGATAAGACTATGTGCTATTGCTGTTGTTCTGTGATGTGTACCAGTATAATATATTCTAATCAAAATTGAAATGTGATAAGCATTGTATATATATATATGTTTGGGGGGGTTGATGCCGCTAAGGATTGTTGGATGTTACATGTATTATAATCTAATCAATGTTTCATTTTAATGAATTGCATATTTTCTAAAACCTTCCACTACTCAACTTCTACAAGAATCTTTTGACTGATTTGACTATAAATATCTGTGCAATATAGTATATGGACTACTTTATAACTAAGCTGGTATATATAAGTGTGTGTCACTGTGGGTGGGCAAAGACCTTGTTGAAATAATGAGCATTAGAAATTCAGGTATATTCCTGCTACTATTATCTACCACTAAAGATATAGTTCCTGCAAATCTAAGCATCGATTTGCTTTAAGTAGGTGGCCGAACATGATCTTCTGTTCGCTCTTTAACACTCACCGCCATAAGCGCCTACAGGCGCGAACTCGACATCGCTCGCGTACGGGAACGAGATACAGATTAAATTTTTTTACCAGGGGGTGCGCGAAGGATATCTCTAAACCAGGGATTCTCAACCGTTCCTCCATCATTTACCCCCTCAGCCAGATGTATTTCAGCCAGATGTATTTCACCCCCTTACTCCCATACAAAAAATGAATAGCCATCATAAAGGCACAGAAAAGTAAGAAACACATTTATTATCTAGGTTTTGCATAAAATATAGTAATATATTTTGATAAAGAAAGAAATTATATAGTCCATTCGTATAAAAAAAAAAAAAATCAAACAGAAAACCAGAAGCATTATCAGTGGGAATACTGCTGATTCATTGAATCAACCAGTTTATTTATTCGAGGAGCTGTTGATGACAACGCTACTCTCATATCGTCATCAATTTTCATGCGCTTCCTGGCGTTTGTCTTCATTGCTGCTAAATTTGAGAACCCTGATTCACATAAGTATTAGTGACAAAAGGAAGAAACACTTGGAAGGCACGCTGAGTAAGAAGTGGGAATGAATCTGTGAGTTTTATCCAAAAATCAATACCAACCTTTTCAAATTCTTCTCTAAGATTAGCAGAGGATTGAAGATCAATCAGCTCATCTTTTGCTGGGTCGTCATCTTTCGTTTCTGACAGGTCAGTAGTAAAAGGTCTTATTATCCATCTCTCTGTAGGAATCATGTCTTTTGAAAAGTAGCCAGTGAAGTTTTCCTTCAAGATTTTCAAATGATCTGTGATGTCTTCATTTATCTCAGGTAACACACTTGGTCTTCCACTAATGACCTCATCCAAGTTTGGAAAATTTGCCAAGTTACTTTGATGAACTCTTCTTACCCATAAGTCCATGTTTGCCTGCAATGCTGTTATCTTTTCACTTGCTTCAACAATGGTTACTGATGTTCCCTGGAGTTGTTTGTTGACTTGGTTAAGATGGGTAAATATATCTGAGAGGTATATATTATATTCCCTAAACAGGCAATGAACTTGGGATCAGCAAAATTTTCACACAGCTTTGAATCCCGGTCATGAAGAAAAATCTCTACCTCAGTTACGGAGCTCAAACACACGATTAAGAATAAGTCCACATGGAAGCCACCTCATTTCAGTATGAAGCAAAAGAGTTGAATGCTCAGAACCCATCTCATCACAAAAAGCTTTGAACAAACGGTGATTCAGTGCTTGGGCACGAATAAAATTAACAGCCTCGGCAACTTTATGAAAAACCATTTTCAGATTCAGCCAATGTATGTTTGTGAAGAATACAATGTGTTATTATCACATTGGGTGCCTTTTGCTTCACAAGTGCAAGTGAAGCCTGATCTCACTCTCATCATGGCTGGGGCTCCATCAGTACAGATTGAACCAACAATGTCTCATGTGAGATTGTTCCTTTCAGAGAAGTCTTGTGTTTTCTAGTAGCCTTTGTGAGATGTTCACAGAAGAGAAATTCATTCTTCAGTTCTTTTCCACATATGTAACAGACAAAAACAAGAAGTTGTGACAAATTTGCAACATCACAGTTCATCAAGTTGCAAAGAATTTTTTGCTGGGCTAGATTTGATCTGCTCAATAACTTGTTGACAAATATCTTGAGACATTTCAATAATATATACAGTGGTAGAATTATTTACCTCATTTTTTATCCCCAGGGGGTAAATTTACCAGAATCCCGGTAAAAATACAATCAAAGAAAATTCCAGGTAGCACGTGATTCCGAAGTCACGGCATGCAAATAAAATTCCATCAATGTGTTGATCCCAATCATTTTGATCACAATTTACTTGCTTTAGTAATGCTCTTTGCAAACTTTGATTGAAATACTTTACGACACTGTTACTCTGAGTGTGATAAGCAGAAGTCACTTTGTGATGAACCTTATTAATTGAGAAAGACTTGGATTCACTTTCTAAACAAACTCCCATCCTTAATAGGAAATAAATGATTTTAGACACACAAATCTAAAATGAATGGCTTTCAATATGAACTTGTTCATACATAATTTGTTTATTTTTATAACATGTCACTTAAAACAAAAAACTGGCCAGTGTTTCTGGCCAGTTATCCTTCGGCTTTCTTCTGGCCACTCAAAGAAAAAATAATCCACAAGAGTAATAATGTATCGGTAGCCATTCAGGGTAACTGGAATTGGGCCAATTAAGTCAATACCAATCTCAAAATATCATAGTAACTTCATTGTGTCAGTTAAACACTACAATTTCAGTGCATGTGATGTACCTCTTGCCATACTTCAGGTTTTACAGGAATCGGGTCTAGGCAGTATTGGCTTTGACGAATTTTGCATCATTGCATCTCTGACAAATATCACTTCTGATGTATTCATGAATGTCTGAAGTCATAGAAACCCAATAAAATCGACTACAAATTCTCTCCATCATTTTATTCCGTCCCAAATGTCCTCGTATCACTTAAAAAAACCCCGAGTTCAGCTTTCCCCAACCCCCCACCCCCCTCAGCATAAATTATTATAGAGCCACTTGCTGATGCTCAACTATTTGGATGTGTGTGCTATAATTTTACTATGTTTTTCATAGTCATTTACAGAACTCATAATGCTACAGGCATATTCAATTATAGTGTGGTAACTCTCCATTGACTACCTTCTTCCACCACTCTGTTTTCCCAGCTTCAGCCATACTATTTCAGCATGAGGGCAATTCTATTCTATAAACTCTGCCACACCGGTATCACAGGACAACAGATCCTGGGGGTGGGAGACTATATCTCCTAGGTTTTTTGTCAGTCTGGGTGGGATATATTATCTCGAGGGGGGGGGGGGGAGGACAGAATATCCTCTGACACCCTGGTGTGGGTCTTGTGTCCACCCCTTCCCTTGCTTTATGGTGGCTTATTCCAAGGCTTATTTATTATTACATCTCACAACTCACATTGACAAAGAAATCATTCACAAACCTTGAGCATAATTATTAATCCAAAGACACTGACCGAGAAGCACAAATGTAACACAGATTCGCAGAATGCTGTCAAAAGCTAAGCATTGACAAGGATAAACTCAGACTGGCACATGTCGGCATGTGGTGTGAAAACTTGTAGGAATGCTTGTCCTCAAGTGCACCGTCATCAAACTTTGGTAATACGAGACTGGGATAATCTGAGACTGACTCAACGTCAAACATTTCCCAAAGTGGGTGATACTGTTTTACTCTTCCTTCCTGTTGGCATCAGGACAATCTAAATAGGAGATGGCAGAATGACCAAATAATTATGGCACTTCTTCTGAATGTGACAATGTTATTGGCTTTTCGTTGTTTCCTAAAATTCCTTAACATTTTAATTACTAGCATCACCATAGATTAACAGTTATTTCACATTTCTGCCACTAACAAGATCGTTAAAAATATTCCAGATGTGAGAGCAGGAAAAATATGACAGGTCCAAAAACTCAACGAGATTTTAGGATCACTGAGATAAAGACTAAGAAAAATAGTTGTAGTTGTCAGCATTAGTAGGAAAAACTTTGGCTGAGGTGAGTCCTTCAGATGCAAGGAAACTTTGAAGTCCCTAACTCACCTCAAAATAATTCAGCAAATTTCTGCATCAGATCTTCCAGCGAGGAACTCTGCATTATGAAAATTTGAGACCGATTGAGACATAATTGGCTGAAACAATCCCTGCCTAATGGACTCGGGTCTCCATCGACCTCATTTACTGTCAGTTTCTACACTTGGTTACCATACTCCACAGTGACATCACGCTGAACCAGAACAGATAGATTCTTTTTTGTGAAATTTTTTTAAATCTGGATCTCAGAGTTTTAGGGTGTCTGGAAAATATAACTTCCATTTGACAATAGAATAATTGACACACCAGCTCCAGTGTCAACTTCCATAGGATTTTGTTTTCCTTCCATAGCCATGGTCACTACTACCCATTTTGGGGTGGATTACCAGGTACAAACCCATTCTGTTTTCCTCTACCCCAGAACTGTTACTCTTTCACAATGATGACAAAATGTTTCAAAATGTTCCGCCACTGATTTGCATAAATAATGACTTTGACTGACTCCTTGATGTTGAGAGCATCGTTGGTTTGGAATTATATACCTGCTTGCATGCTTTTGATATCCTCCTTTGTTTGCTGTGAAGTTTTTAGGAGCTACACATGAAATATTGAGCTGAGTCAGCAAGAAAGTGAGTTTTGTCCCATCAAATGTTCAGTTTGTTTCCACAGAACTTTGCCTCTTGTGACAATAATTAACAGAGAAAGCTTCAGTTAAAACATAATATGTGACAGTCCACAGGAAAAGGGACGATTTGGGCTAAATGTGAAGTTTTTAGTTCATACTCAGAAATGGTGCACTGATGCATTATAAAACATGTGGTAAAGGTTTCATTTTCATATTGTACATAATTATAGAGTTATGGTTAAAAAACGTACTTCCTGTTTACTTCCTCATAGACAGGAAGTGTAACTAATTTCTTGTACTTGGGCATGTGCGCTTTGTATATCCTTGTTGTTTGCAAACACCACATGTTACTATGCGTCTCTTTTTTTTAACATGGTTGATTTTCTCCAACTTCATCATCAGAATTATGAGGAATCAGATCTGAATTCTTGGGAGCACTTGGCCGAGGGCAAGTTAAATCTTTTGACAAATTGGTCTTGCAGTGAGGGCGTATTTGCTCAAACAAATACCACTGCCGTTTCAAATCCAAGCCAGGTATTGTTTTTTCAGTAGGCATCGAATCAAGATTTATCAGACTGATTCCTGGTTTTAGAATTGGTAGCCGTTGCTCTGCACTGTCAGAATATTCTTTCAGGCGAATCTCCCCATAAAAATCATGAGCTGCTTTGAAGTTGTGGAAGGATGTTACATTTGGAATTTGTTTAAAAAACTGACTGAGGAATGATGTCCAGTTGTAAAAGTGAACCAGGCGATGTCCATTGGAGTCGCATATCAGCTGAGGAATGTTTTGTCCCTTCAATGAAGATTGCTTTACCAATGTAGCAATTCCTTGGATTGTATCAACAGAAGAATGCCTGTAGAGTTTCTTGAACAAGCCCAAAAAACGATCAGGAGAAAACTTAGTATGACCAGTCAGCATGAACGATAATTCAACACTTAAATCTCGTTTTGTCATGGTGCGCCAGACAAGGTATTGCATGTTACAATTGTTTTTGTTCTGTCCGACACAATTATCTGTTTGAAGGAGGACATCAGACGCTCCAGAACCATAATTCTCCAAGTAATGGTGCACAAGACTAATAACACAATCAGCACCCTTTCCAGGGTTTTCTTCTTCATTTATGAGGTAGTTTACTTGAACGTTAGTGCAGTCATTACATACTCCAAACACCCCACACTTCTTAACATGCTTGGGGCTTTTTCAGGTGATAGTGAAATAACAACTGGATGTAAGATGCACCAGCTAGCAAGTGTCAAATAGAAAGCCACATGACGTGCGCATGAGCCATGAATAACAACTTTTTTCACTTGGTTCTTATATATGCCGAACATGCAGTCAAACAGTAGGGGGAGAAACTGGTTCTGGTTATGTGTATGTTCCATTTTGCCAGTGTAGAAGGATCATTAGTCAAGTCAGATAGCTAGGGAGCTATATTATAAGAATTTTGCAAAATAATTCTTAGCTTTAGCTAAATCAGGTGTTACATTGCTAGATTGCATTGCTAGACCTAGCCTAGATGCTAACCAAAGGTGTAGTTTGGTTCTGATGATGTCATAATGATGATGTGTTCCTAATACTGTTTCGGCGCTCTCAATTTAGCTTCTCAATCGTGTCACTAAAAAATATTGAAACACGGAATCCTTTACAATTTTGAGGACCTAAAAATGACTAGGTAACAAGAAATCTCGCAGAAGCCATTTTTCTAGTGACAGGCGGCACTCTTGACTTGCCTGTAGATAACTCTAGTGGGGGAGAAGATAGTCACTTATTTTCATACTTGGGTTGACCTTTTTGTGAACGTGGAGCCTTGGAAAAGATGACCACAACAGTCGTATGGAGCTTAGCGCTATAGCAGTCTTTGTTTCTGACGAGGAAGTCATGAGATAAGAAGACTTCTTAGGTTTGTGAATGGGATCTAACTGTAGTATTAGCCTGTTAGTTTTCTAAAGGCTATGGCCATTAATCGCTGGTAATGCCTTGGCTAGCTAGCTTCGTATATCCTGGGACTTAACTCTATTTGATAGATGCTGCTTTTGGAGAACTAATCTCTCTTTTGCCTCCTTTTCCTCCATCTCTGAAAACTTAATTATATATGTAAAAATATAAATGTTGTGTTGTGGACATTATTATACATGTTTCCTTGTCTCCAATACCTTAGCGCTAAAAAACAATGATTGCTGTAAGCAATCTGCATTATATGCAAAAAGAACTATGTTGGTAATCATAGTTTGTGGTCAGTGTGGGCTCACAAAAAAATGTTATCACTGTCCCATTATATGGTTGCTTTCTAGGGACTTAAAGTAAATTTCTGACTTAGTATTAATGATTAACTGGAGCTTCTTAGATTTTGTATTTTTATAACTCCCAACAATCTGGAGAGGGTAAGTATGATATCATGGCTTATAAAGCATCCTATTAGCTCTCAGTCATGTGCGCAGTACTAAACCCTTCCAGTGGTTAATAGTGTCATAAATTTCAACAATCCACATCCAGAAGCAATATACAGCAATGGATATCAAAGATAAGATGGCACATTTTTCAATTTCGTATCATAAATGAATGGGTCATTTAAAGAGCGAACAGAAGCCGATCATGTTTGGTCACCTTCTTCAAGCAAGTTGATGCTAGATTTGCAGGTACTATATCTTGAATGGTAGATAATAGCTACCTTAGCAATAGACCTGGATATTGGTATGCTCATTATTTCAACTCGGTCTTTGCCCACCCACACACACTTATACCAGCTATGTTAGTTATAAAGTAGTCCATATATCTATATTGCACAGAAAATTTATAGTCAAATCATTAAAGAGATTCTTGTAGAAGTTCAGTTGAGGAGTAGTGGAAGGTTTTAGAGAATACGCAATTCAAACTTTGATCAGATTATAATACGTGTAACATCCAACAATCCTTAGTGGCATCAATCCCACCCAAACATATATATGAAGGGCCGAGAACCAGAGTCATGTAACCCTTACAACCTTACTTTTATGATACAAGCTGTCAAAGTTCATGGTTCGTAATAAAATCGTAGGTCATATTTATGATATCCAAATATGATAGAACTTTAAGTATGTTTAACAAAAACTATTGGGCACAAAAAAGAAACAACAACTTATTTTTTAGCTGTTTGTCATTGAGCGTACGATTTAACATTAGTCAGACTCGCTTGCTGCCTCACCAGATTGAAGTTTCTTATAGAAATCATGATATACTGGTGGGACAAACTGTAGTACAACCATTAGGTCATCCACTTTCTTCTTATTCACCATCCTGCCATTAGGGTAGAGTTGTGGAAAGGGAGTATTGATAAAGCTAACAGGCTGTCCTTTTGTCTTTTTCATGATATCAACAACTTTCCATGGTTCAATGTCATTATGAGAGTATCGAAAATGAAACTGCATGGGCTAATCTTTCTGAACTTGAATCCATTTCATTTTTCTTTGTTATCACATGTATTTTTTCCCCGATTCATGATGCACTTCTTGAGTCCATCAAGAGAAACAAAGTCCTTCCCTTCCATTATACACGAAGTGAAATGATTGTTTTGTCGTGCAGTACGAATCAAGCTATACCAATGATGTGGCACATATAAATGCTGCCATTTTCTCCTTGCTGTCTCTATGCTGCCAAAATCTCTATCATTAGGCAAAAATTAGTGTCCTGATACCATAAAATTGTGGTCAATTTTGGTGAAAGGAAAGTCAGGACAACGCTGGAGTAAGACTATCACTATTTTCTTTTGAGAAGCATTCACATACTCCTGACCACTGTTTCTGAAACACTTCCTCTTGGTCCTCTCCGACATAGATGTCTCTAAAAGGCTTTCTGTACCAGTAGCAGATAAAGGACCAGGAGAACTCATAGCTAACAAGTTAAAAAAAGTCTGTACCAGTGGTCTATAGTATTAGCACTGTACAATTGTATCACATGACTTGAGGGTTACATCACTTTGGCACAAGAAGTTCAGCCACTTCCTGTGAGGGGTAATTTCTTTTTGGTAATAACACTGCAACAGTTTACACAATCACTACCGAAACAGGGTACTTATTATTATACTGATGTGTACAACAGTAATCAGGTAAAAAATTGAATTTTTTGTGGGTTACATGACTCTGGTTCTGAGCCCTTCATATATACAATGCTCTACTTTGCTATCACATTTCAATAATGATTAGAATTTATACTGGTACACATCACAGAACAACAGCAATAGCACATAGTATTATCAATTTACTGAGATAAGGATTCAGAGAAACAGTTGTAGTTGTCAGCATTACGTATTGCCAGATCGGGTCGAGATCTGGCCAATGCCTCACAATTGGTTAAGCCGTAGGCAATATCTTCAGTGAATGCTACCGCATGCGACAATTCGTGAATAATAGTTCCTACTTTAGTAAAGGGGCCTCGTACCTCTGCAGCATAGCGGTAGAGCGAACACAAATATATTGTGTTGCTTCCGTGGAACGTGTAAGCAACGATTCCAGAATCTTTTGCACAGTGTTCTCCATCAAAGTAGAAAGTGAATGTTTTTCTCTCCATAGCTAGCTTGATATTGAAATAGGTACCTCGTACAGTATTCACAGGTGTGCACAGCATTACTATGTTGGGGGGGGGAGAAACATAGCTACAATTGCATTACATGCAATAGCTAGCCATTCTACAAGCAGGGGTGGCTTAGCAGGGTGGGATGGCCCACCCAACTTTTTTCAAAAATATATATATAAATATATAGCTAGTTGCCTGCTAATGTAAGAGAAAGTCTATTGTTTGGTCACTACATAGCATCCAAACAATAGATTGTCTGTTAAGTGATCAGTAGACACCACAGTCAGTACAGTATGTAATTTTCAATTAGCTGTATAGCTACACTATAGTTCAAAGGTCAACAGGCTATTGACCTTTCAACTGAAGTAGAGCCAGCTGGATTGATGGCTGTTAGCGAGTGCATTGAACCTTTTCATCCAGGGAAAAAGTTCAATTTCCGCATGAAGAAGTATGGATCAAGGTCGAGATCTTATCAAGCACTGGTTTCAGAATTACCCATTTCTTCACTATGATATAGAGAAGGACGCCATTTTTTGTCATGCTTGTACAAAGGCAGTGGCTCAAAAGAAGATTTTGGCTTCAAAAAGACCAGTTAGTGCCTTTGCAAGTATATTCTATAGTTAGCAAGTTAGCTATAAATATATATTTACATCTACCATATCTTATTTTATATAGATATCAGCTGGCTTTTCCAATTGGAAAGATGGAATATCTAAAACCATGAGCCTGAGCATGTGAAGCCCTTTTTATCTTACCAACCCAAGCTAAGAGCATCGATGAACTGCTTGACATCGGTCATGCCAGTAAAACACCTGGAAATCGTCAGATATTGAAAACAATTTTAGAAAACATACATAGGCAAGGTATTCCCCTGGGGAAATGGGAAGAACTGATAGCAAAGAATTAAAGTCAGATTTTATGCATAACATCTCTAAATGGCTCGTCAAAATGATACGTTCATTTCTAAAGACATACAGAATGAAATTATAACACTAATTGCACATAGTGTTCTTCGTAATATAGCAGCTAATTTGCAGCAAGCAGATTTTTACGTTATTATGTCTGATGAAGCAACTAATGCATCAAACAATGAACAGCTAGTTTTGGTTTTCCATTGGGTAGACAATAACCTTGATGTACATGAAGAACTTTTAGGTTTGTATCAGCTTGACAGTGCAGATGCTACAACCATTTACACAGTAATCAAGGATGTATTATTAGCCTTGAACTTGGATATACACAAGGTAAGAGGTCAGTGCTATGATGGGGCCAACACCATGTCAGGAGCAAAGGGTGGAGTAGCAAAGAAAATCAGAGATGATGAGCCCCGTGCTATATATACCCATTGTTATGGGCACGCCTTAAATTTGGCTGCAGGACACACTATGAAAAGATGTAAATTGCTAAGGGATTCAATGGATACGACTTATGAATTATGTAAGTTAGTCATATTTTCACCGGAATCTTTAGGAAATTAAAAGAAGAGAATTGGAACCAGACACTCCTGGATTGAAGCTACTTTGTCCTACCCATTGGATGGTGCGTGGAGACTCACTCAAGAGTGTACTTGACAATTACACTGTTCTTCAGGAGCTATGGACTGTTGTTTATGATCAGTCAAAGGATACTGAAATTAGGGCCCGAATAACTGGAATTTCTTCCCAAATAGATACATTTGATTATTTTTTTGGCATTTCTTTAGCACAGTTGTTGTTAAGACATTTAGACAATTTAAGCCGTACACTGCAGCACAAGAATCTGTCTGCAACAGAAGGCCAGAAAGTTGCTACAATGGTCAAGCAAACCTTACAGAGAATGCGTACGGATGATGATAACTTCAAGGGTTTTTGGAAGGTTATCAAAACGAAGGCAATGCAGGTAGATGTTGGTGATCCTGTTCTTCCACGAAAGAGAAAGCTTCCAAGGCACTATGAAGATGGTGACAGTGGAGGTGATTTTCCATCACACCCTGAAGATTACTACAGGATGATGAAGCTTTGGACTTGAGCATACAGTGCATTGAAGACCGTTTTGACCAGCCAGGTTATCAAAATTAGAACAGTTACTCCTCAAAGTATGCCAAGGACATCCTCATGAACAAGAAGTGGAAGCTGTGAGGAGCCATTATCATGATGATATTCATTATGATGACCTTGAGGTGCAGCTTAAGACACTGTCCAATCAGTTGGGTGAAGACATTTCATTATCAAGTATAGTTTCATACCTTAAGGGACTATCTGAACCCGCTAACCATCTATTTTCGGACAGTGAAGCTGTTGCTTGTATTGCCAGCAATGAATGCAACAAGTGAGAGGTCATTTAGTGCCCTTAGACATCTAAAAACCTATCTGAGATCTACAATCTCAACTTTGTCTTAATTACTTTTGTATGTGCATCAGGATAGACTGGACAAAATCAACTTTTTAAATATTGGTAGTCAATTCATTGATGCCAATGAACACAGGCATGCAATATTTGGTAGATTTGATTTGAAATGTGTAATTTCATAAATCAATTGTGACTCAAACCATGGTAGAACAGTAGTTGAATAGACAAAAATCATGAATTTGCAAACATTTAAAAAATATTTTTTTGCGGCCTCATCCTCCTTTTGACCCATCCAGCCTTAAAGTGGCTGAGCCACCCCTGGCCCACCCAACCTTAGAGTGGCTGAGCCACCCCTGACAAGGTATATAGCTCCAGGAATTTTTTAAATTTTTTATGCCATACAGAAATTAAAATCAAGGCCATTGATTTATATTATATCTTATATTTTTTGGAATCATATTTGCATTTGTCGAAAGGTGTCAGTAATAGTCATAATTTAGATATCATTTTCAACAAAAAGAATCAAGTTCTCAACTCTTGAGATGTCGTGGATCGAAGCAACAATGTTGAAGCTTCTCTCATAGGATGCTGTGGTCACAGGAAGTGTGACAAACAAACGATAAAGTTCCATTGTGCAGATCAGTCTGATGCAAAACTTGTAATACATACAGAACTGTTTTTGCAATTTTGAAGAAGGTCGCTCCTCAGGGAAAACTCTGTTTTCAGAGCTGATGATTAGACAATGACAATGATTTGTGGGCAACACTAATGACAATAAGTAGACAGTTCAGCATCTCCAGTTATTGTCGTTTGTCCCTTGTCCCTTTACACTAAATTGTCCCTTTGCACTAAAAATAAAATAATCTGGACTCGAGCTATTATTATATATAAAATATTAAAAAAATAAAATAATAATAATAATAACGCAAATAATTAAACGCGCACTGATTTACGCGGGTTAGGTGAGAAATGGGCTCTCTACTACACTATTCACTAGGTCTCTACGAGTCTACGACACAAGCACATTTACTAGCTGCCAGCTCAAAGCTACAATTTGCAATAGCAATGCAGCAGCACTCGACTCAATCTTATTCTCGTGATAGTGGTTGATCTCACAAACGGCGTCCAAAATTATTGACCTCGGCATCAAATTCCGTGTGACTGATTTGTGTGTGAATGATAGAGCTTAGCTAGCTGGCTGGTAAAGCTGTGTTGGTTGGGGGGGGGCGGACGCCCCCTCCGCCCCCCCCTTAGTAACGCCGGTGACAGTATTTACATATCCAGCATAACGATATCCAAAGAAATTAGTGTAGGTGTTTCCATCTCTGTCCACTGCTCGCATACTGATAGGTAGTTTTTTATAGGCTTCTCTGTACATTCTAAGTGTGATTAAGTGTGTCTCCGTTCATAGGTGTACCTGCAAAGTACGGTGTCTTCCAAGCTTCTGATCCATAAATCATGCGAGGCTTCATTGCTTTTATAGAAGATGCATTCTTACGGAGAACCTGTGCTTCTGTAAGCTTCATTACAGATTCATCTCCAAACACGACAAATGATTGAGGATTGGAAGAGATAAACTGTGACTTGGTGTCTGATATGTTGTAATCGTAATAGCTTATCATTGTTTTCAGCATGACTTTATGATCGACATTAGTTTTCAAGCTGTAGGACTGAGAAAGGTCGATAGTCGTAGAGAGGACGGATTTAGCTGGAACCCGTATGAACTCCTTTGATGTTGGAGGTGTTCGTTGGTAGAGCAGACCATCATAGTGTACTGGATTTCCATTCTGAGTAATTTAGAAAGCATGTGCAGCCAGCTCATCGAGTGGTGTGTTTCTCGTCAAAAGGTGGTAGTCTCGATCATTGGTATTGGTAATGACGACTTTGCATGTAATGTCCTCTCCCACTTCGTATCGAGGAGAAGTATAAATTGTTGCCATAAATGGCTCACAGCTGACACTGCTAACAGCGATAATGGTTAGAATCACAGGAAGCCACATTTTTCTAAAAGTTTTATGTGATGAATCTTTGATTTTGCATCTGCCAATCCTCTCTCCCTCTCACCCTATATATATACTAACTGGTGATGTATGCCTAATATTTCACTAAGCAGTTGTAAAGTTGATATGACCATGTATGGCAATAGCTCTGACTGACATAATACACAGCCAGCTAAGGTGTCCGGTGTTTGAACAAACATGGTAGAAAATAAGCTCGTCACATTATCTGATGAGCTGTCACAAGTGCCACATGTGAGTAGAGTAGAGAGCATGCACATGCACATGTGTACGCACTGCTAGCAATTTAATTATGAGCCATCATGGCTGTGGTTTGCTGTCAGGTGCGAGATGGAGTTGAATAGTGTGATATAATCTAAGAGAATTAACAAGAAAAAACACTTTTATCATCATTTCTTGCATCCATTTTTATGCTCTTGCTTACAGCCAGAATCCAATGTGATTTTTGTAAGGGTTTTCCCTTAGCATTTGGTGCATGAAAAGCATGTAAAGTGTATATGTGTGTGTGTGTGTGCTTGAGTGCATGCATGCATTAATGTGTGTGCATGCATCTGCCTTAGCTTAGCCCCATAAATACCCCAAAACTATCATCACAGGACCGGTCTTGTGAAAGTTCCACAAAACCCTTTCCTATGAGCAAGACCAGCAGTCCCCACTGATGACAATATCTGAAGATGAAGAGTGAGTTTGAAGCTGTGCAATGAGAGACAGAATTAACATTAATCATTATCATCTACAAATTCAAATGAAGTGTTAGTCAAATATGGCTATAATTTACTAGTGTAATTGTGAGCTATCATTTACTAGTGTAATTGTCTAACACTTAGTCTTGAGTTTCCTATACTATCACTTGCTACAGCAGCTGTGCAGTGTGCCTGCAATATTTTATTGCCAAATATGTTAAGGTCAAATTTTCATCTTTACCTGAAAATAATTCTTAATTTGAACTTGTAAACTATTTTATCCTGAAAAATGTGACTTCTCTAAAATCTGTCTCTCATTGCAGGTTCAGACTCACTCTTGACTGCTGGTCTTTCACTATCAATGGTTTTCACAACACCTCATGCCATGTGCTGACAGTTTTGAGGTATATATTTCTAGGGATGCTAGACCCACGGCTATTTCTAGGTTAAGGATAACGCTGATGCATGCTTGCACACAAACACACATAAAACACACACAAATACACACATATTCACACACACAGACACACACACACACACACACATGCACACAATTATGCACACACACACATCACACACGCATACACACAAATATGCACACACACCACACATGTACACACAAATTATTTTTACGAACACAACACACACATACAGATGCACCCAAACATGCACACACACACACATGCATACAAAATTATGCACACACCACACACACACCACACACACGTTCACACACACACATGCACATGCACACACATACACACACAGCTTCAGACACACTTACATGAAATCAAACTCACACACAGCATACACATGCACACAAACCACACGCACGCACCCACCCACCCACACACACAAACACACACATACACTAGTACAGGCTTTGTATGCAACATTGGCAATGGATAACAATCACTGGATTCTGGCTGTATGCAAGAACACCAAAATAGGTGCGCAACAAATGACAATTTAAAAATGTTCTTTTTCTTCTCAATTTATATCACACTATTCATCTCCAACTTGCACCTGACAGCAAACCACAGCCATGATGGCTCATAATTTAAGTGCTTGCAGTGCATACACATGTGCATGTGCATGCTCTTTATTCTACTCACATGTGGCACTTGTGACAGCTCATCTGAGAATGTGACGAGCTTATTTTCTACCATGTTTGTTCAAACACTGAACACCTTAGCTGCTGCATATTATGTCAGTCCGAGCTATTGCCATACATGGTCATATCAATTTTACAACTGCTTAGTGAATATTAGGCATATATCACCAGTTATAAAGAGTGAGAGTGAGAGAGGATTGTAAGATGTGATTCATCAGGTAAAACGCCATGAAAAATGAGGTTTTCTCTGATTCTATTCATTATCTCTGTTAGCAGCATCAGCTGCAAGCCTTTTATGGCAACAATTTTTACTTCTGGTTGATATGAAGTGGGGGAGGACATTACATGCAAAGTTGTGATCACCAGCACTGAGGATCGAGACTGCTACCTTCTGACGAGAAACACACCACTCAATGAGCTGGTTTCACACACATTCAAATTTACTCAGAATGGAAATCCAGTGCTCTATGATGGTCTTCTTTACCAACAAAAACCTCCAGTCAAAGGAGTTCGTACTGTTTCCAGCTAAATCCTCCCTCTCTGTGACAATCGACCTTTCTCAGCCCTACAACTTGAAAACTAATATTGTTCAAAAAGTCATGCTGAAAACCATGATAAGTTATTACGAGTACAACATATCAGACACCAAGTCCCAGTCTATATCTTCCAATCCACAATCATTTGTTGTGTTTGGAGATGAATCTGTAATGAAGCTTACAGAAACAGAAGTTCCCCATAAAAATGCATCTTCTATAAAAAAACAATGAAACCACACATGATTTATGGATCAGAAACTTACAAGATCCCGTACTTTGCAGGCACACCTTTGAACAGAGACAACTTAACCACGCTCAGAATGTACAGAGAAGTCTATAAAAAAACTACCTATCAGTATGCGAGTGGTGGACAGAGATGCAAACATCTATACTAATTTCTTTGGATATCATAATGTTGGATATGTGAACAGTGTAAAAGGTACCTATTTTATTATCAAACTAGCTGTTGAGAGAAAAACATTCACTTTCTACTTTGATAGAGATATCATTCTGGAATCATTGCTTACACATTCCATGGAAGCACTACACTATATTTTGTTTTCACTCTACCACTCTGCTACTGACACATGAGGCGACGATACTAAACTAGGAACTATTATTCACGAGTTGCCGCACGCAGTGGCATTTACTGAGTATATTGCCTACAACCTAAGCAAGTGTAAGGCGTGGCACAATCTCAACACGAGCTGCAATATGCAATGCTGACAACTACAACTATTTTTCTGAATCCTTATCTCGGTAATCTGATAAGACCATGTGCTTGTTGTTGTGTAGTGTGTGGTTCTATCAATTGTTATTGTTTGAAATGTTATGGTAAGGGTGGGTTTGAGGCTGCTAAGGTTTGTCAGATGTTATGATGTTACTCATAATATAATCCGAACAGATTTTAACTGTTTACATATTATGTAAAACCTTCCATTACTTCTCAAAAAAGCCTCTACATTGACTGACTCGACTTTAAAGCTTCTGTGTAATATATATGGACTTCCTATGTAACTGGTGTATGTGTGTGGGTGGGCAAAGTACTTGTTGAAATAATGGGCATTCCAATATTGAAAAAAGAGGACAACCTTAATGACTCCAGAAGGATTGAAGGGGACCTGATGATGGTAGAAAAAGGTGTCCCTAAACAAACAAACAAACTAACTAAAGAATATTAACAATGAATATTAACAATAAATAAACAAACAAACAAATAAATGTGATAAAATGGGCAAGCACAAATATAGTCATAAAAGACACTGTACAATATGTGCTAGTAGGCAGCCAAAGTAGTACTGATAATCAATGTCATATGTAAGAGTGGGGTAAACGGGTGGAGGGGAGGAAGGCAGAGGGTAGAAAGGGAGGGGGTAGCGGAATTCAACTCATTGTGCTAAACTGTCTGTTTGTACATGTTACAAAGTCGTCATTGAACTATGTAGGGTACCATTTTTCTCAAAAAAAAGTCGTAACATTTTACTGCTATTTCACTGCTGGAACAGTTTAAATTCTTCAAGCCCTAGCAATGAAGCTGGCCAGATGTGGCCAATAAGCACTTAGCTAGCTATATTAAATTCTAACAAAAATCGACTACACATCAGCCAACATGCTTGGGGCTTTTGCAGGTGATAGTGAAATAACAACTGGATCCAAGATGCACCAGCTAGCAAGTGTCAAATAGAAAGGCACATGAGGTTCACATGATCCATGAATAACAACTTTTTTCACTTGGTTCTTGAATATGCCGAACATGCAGATCAAACAGTAGGGGGAGAGACTGGTTCTGGTGATGTGGATGTTCCATTTTGCCAGTGTAGAAAGATCATTAATCAAGTTAGATATATAGCTAGGTAGCGATATTACAAGAAGTTTGCAAAAAAATTCTTGGCTTTAGTTAAATCATGTGTTGCATTGCTAGATTACATTACTAGACTTAGCCTAGATGCTACCCAAAGATGTAGTTTGTTTTTGATGATGTCATAATGATGATGTGTTCCCAATACTGTTACGCGCTCTCAATTTAGCTTCTCATCCGCGTCACTAAAAAATATTGAAACAAGGAATCCTTTACGATTTTGAGGACCTAAATATGACTAGGACAAGAAATCTCGCAGATTCTAGTTACAGGCGGCACTCTTGACTCGCCTGTAGATAACTCTAGCGTGGGAGAAGAGAGTGACTTATTTTCTTATATACTTGGGTTGGCCTTTTTGTGAATGTGGAGCCATGGAAAAGATGACCACAACAGTCATAACTCTTGGAATGGGAGTGGAAGAGCTTAGCTCTATAGCAGAAAGTGGTGGATTTGTTTCCGACGAGGAAGTGATAAGACAAGAAGACGTCTTAGGTTTGTGAATGGGATCTAACTGTAGTATTAGCCTGTTAGTTTTCTACATGCAATGGCTATTTTTAAGTACACTGGTAATGCCTTGGCTAGCTAGCTTGAGTATATCCTGGGACTTAAATTTATTTGATAGATGCTGCTTTTGGAGAACTAATCGCTCTTTTCTCCTTTTCCTCCATCTCTGAAAACTTAATTATATAATATAAATGTTGTGTTGTGGACATTATTATACATGCTTCCCTTGTCTCCAATACCTTAGCTGCTTATAGCCCAAAAAAACAATGATTGCCGACTGTTAGCTTATATGCAAAAAGAACTATGTTGATAATCATAGTTTGTGGTCAGTGTGGGTTCACAAAAATGTTATCACTGTATCATTATATGGTTGCTTGCTAGGGACTTAAAGTAAATTTCTGACTTAGTATTAATCATTAACTGGAGCTGCTTCGATTTTGTATTTTTATCACTCCCAACATGGAGAGGGTAAGACCAGGAGCTGGCTTATATTAGCTGTCAGTCATGAGAGCAGTACTAAACCCTTCCAGTGGATAACAGTGTCATAAATTTCAACCATAAGCAATATACATAAGCAATGGATAATGGATATCAGTCAATTTCGTATCATAAATGCATGGGTCATTTAACCCTTTCACCGCCAACTTTAGCCAACACATTAATTTTATTAAATATTTTAAATATTTTTTATTTTCATACCTTTTTTGGTAACCAAAACAAAGCATATTATTTGATTGCAAATTGAAAGAGCTATAACTTGGTATATGAATCAGCTCTATTGAACCAGGGAAACAAAAGTTACGCATCTCTATGTCAAAAAAAGTCGGAGATCCATCCACGAGCGACTTTTTTCCCTCTACTCCGTAGGATTTTGATAGATAGCGAGTCTGCAGTAGATGGCTTTGCAGCTTTCCACCGAAGAAGAGCCTCCAGAAGCTATCGGGACGGTCACAGTGAAGTAAAGTATATATTTTTGTTGCCGTGACCAGTCTGGAATTTTTCTTTGATACCGTTTAGAGCAGGCCAAGGGTAAATTTACCCCCTGGGGATAAAAAAATGACATGGCATGGGGTAAATAATTCTACCTGATAATTGAATAAGGAAAGGGAATATAAGGCTTATAGACCTCTAAGCAGGTTGGTATATATAACTTACCTGAGGTTACTTATTATTCACACTATTGCCTTTGGTCTGCTATTCAGCATAATGTCCCTTCACTGGCATATCGATTCATGAAAAACTCATTACAAACCAAAATTTATATTTACTATAGCTAGCTCATTATAGCTCAGAGAAAATAGCTAGTTTAAGCTAGCTCACAATAGCTAGCTGCTGGAGATCAGAGAACAGCCAAGGTATATATATAACATATGAACTATGTCTATTCAACTAATATACTATATACCTTTGACCTTGGTATCAGGTATATAGTATATTAGTTGAATAGACCTAGTAGCCATAGTTTATATATTACATAATTATTTCTTTTCAGATATTGCCATGTCCAAGAAACATACATACACCTGGATTCATATGTACAATATGGATTTGACTTCATTGTTGTGGATGGTGTCTCATTGTCTGCTGTGCTCAAAAGTTCTTGGAAATGGGTCACTGAAACCTTCACTACTACAGCATCTGGAAGCTACACATCCTGCCCATGCATCTAATGACCATGCTAAATTTGAGGTAAAGAGAGCTAGGTTTAGGGCTCCCTACACTTGGCTTCGTATCTAAGAAGAAACCAATGCTTGCAGCTTGCTATCATGTAGCGCAGTGAATAGCAAAGGCAATGAAACCTCTGACATTGCCGAGAAGCTGATTATACCTTGTGCCTTAGACATGGTTGAACATGTATGTGGGAAAGAAGCAAAACCGAAGATTTAAGACATTCCCCCGCAATTCATCGACGTATTATTGAAATGTCTCAAGATATTTGTCAACATGTTATTGAGCAGATCAAATCTAGCCCAGCAAAAATTTCTTTGCAACTTGATGAATCCTGTGATGTTGCAAATTTGTCACAACTTCTTGTTTTTGCCTGTTACATATATATGTGGAAAAGAACTGAAGAATGAATTTCTCTTCTGTGAACATCTCCAACAAACCACAAAGGCTACTAGAAAACACAAGACTTCTTTGAAAGGAACAATCTCACATGAGACATTGTTGGTTCAATCTGTACTGATGGAGCCCCAGCCATGATGGGAGTGAGATCAGGCTTCACTTGCACTTGTGAAGCAAAAGGCACCCAATGTGATAATAACACATTGTATTCTTTGCAAACATGCATTGGCTGAATCTGAAAATGGTTTTTCATAAAGTTGTCGAGGCTGTTAATTTTATTCATGCCCGAGCACTGAATCACCGTTTGTTCAAAGCTTTTTGTGATGAGATGGGTTCTGAGCATTCAACTCTTTTGCTTCATACTGAAGTGAGGTGGTTTCCATGTGGACTTATTCTTAATCGTGTGTTTGAGCTCCGTACTGAGGTAGAGATTTTTCTTCATGACCGGGATTCAAAGCTGTGTGAAAACGTTGCTGATCCCAAGTTCATTGCCTGTTTAGGGAATATATATACCTCTCAGATATATTTACCCATCTTAACCAAGTCAACAAACAACTCCAGGGAACATCAGTAACCATTGTTGAAGCAAGTGAAAAGATAACAGCATTGCAGGCAAACATGGACTTATGGGCAAGAAGAGTTCATCAAAGTAACTTGGCAAATTTTCCAAACTTGGATGAGGTCATTAGTGGAAGACCAAGTGTGTTACCTGAGATAAATGAAGACATCACAGATCATTTGAAAATCTTGAAGGAAAACTTCACTGGCTACTTTTCAAAAGACATGATTCCTACAGAGAGATGGATAATAAGACCTTTTACTACTGACCTGTCAGAAACGAAAGATGACGACCCAGCAAAAGATGAGCTGATTGATCTTCAATCCTCTGCTAATCTTAGAGAAGAATTTGAAAAGGTTGGTATTGATTTTTGGATAAAACTCACAGATTCATTCCGACTTCTTACTCAGCGTGCCTTCCAAGTGTTTCTTCCTTTTGTCACTAATACTTATGTGAATCAGGGTTCTCAAATTTAGCAGCAATGAAGACAAACGCCAGGAAGCGCATGAAAATTGATGACGATATGAGAGTAGCATTGTCATCAACAGCTCCTCGAATAAATAAACTGGTTGATTCAATGAATCAGCAGTATTCCCACTGATAATGCTTCTGGTTTTCTGTTTGATTTTTTTTTGTGTGATACGAATGGACTATATAATTTCTTTCTTTATCAAAATATATTACTATATTTTATGCAAAACCTAGATAATAAATGTGTTTCTTACTTTTCTGTGCCTTTATGATGGCTATGCATTTTTTGTATGGGAGTAAGGGGGTGAAATACATCTGGCTGAAATATATCTGGCTGAGGGGGTAAATGATGGAGGAACGGTTGAGAATCCCTGGTTTAGAGATATCCTTCGCGCACCCCCTGGTAAAAAATTTTAATCTGTATCTCGTTCCCGTACGCGAGCGATGTCGAGTTCGCGCCTGTAGGCGCTTATGGCGGTGAGAGTGTTAAAGAGCGAACAGAAGATCATGTTCGGCCACCTACTTAAAGCAAATTGATGCTTAGATTTGCAGGTACTATATCTTGAGTGGTAGATAATAGTAGCAGCAATAGACCTGAATTTATAATGCTCATTATTTCAACAAGGTCTTTGCCCACCCACAGTGACACACACTTATACCAGCTTAGTTATAAAGTAGTCCATATACTATATTGCACAGATATTTATAGTCAAATCAGTCAAAAGATTCTTGTAGAAGTTGAGGAGTAGTGGAAGGTTTTAGAAAATATGCAATTCATTAAAATGAAACACTGATCAGATTATAATACATGTAACATCCAACAATCCTTAGCGGCATCAACACCCCCAAACATATATATATACAATGCTCTCACATTTCAATGTTGATTAGAATATATACTGGTAAACATCACAGAACAACAGCAATAGCACATTTACTGAGATAAGGATTCAGAGAAACAGTTGTAGTTGTCAGCATTGCGTATTGCCAGATCGGGTCGAGATCTGGCTAATGCCTGACAATTGGTTAAGCCGTAGGCAATATCTTCAGTGAATGCTACCGCATGCGACAATTCGTGAATAATAGTTCCTACTTTAGTAAAGGGGCCTCGTATGTCTGCAGCATAGCGGTAGAGTGAACACAAATATATTGTGGTGCTTCCGTGGAATGTGTAAGCAACGATTCCAGAATCTTTTGCACAGTGTTCTCCATCAAAGTAGAAAGTGAATGTTTTTCTCTCCATAGCTAGCTTGATATTGAAGTAGGTACCTCGTACAGTATTTACATATCCAGCATAACGATATCCAAAGAAATTAGTGTAGGTGTTTCCATCTCTGTCCACTGCTCGCATACTGATAGGTAGTTTTTTATAGGCTTCTCTGTACATTCTCAGCGTGATTAAGGTGTCTCCGTTCATAGGTGTACCGGCAAAGTATGGTGTCTTCCAAGCTTCTGATCCATAAATCATGCGAGGCTTCATTGCTTTTATAGAAGTTGCATTCTTACGGAGAACGTGTGCTTCTGTAAGCTTCATTACAGATTCATCTCCAAACACGACAAATGATTGAGGATTGGAAGAGATAAACTGTGACTTGGTGTCTGATATGTTGTACTCGTAATAGCTTATCATGGTTTTCAGCATGACTTTATGATCAACATTAGTTTTCAAGCAGTAGGACTGAGAAAGGTCGATAGTCGTAGAGAGGGAAGATTTAGCTAGAACCAGTATGAACTCCTTTGATGTTGGAGGTGTTCGTTGGTAGAGAAGACCATCATAGTGTACTGGATTTCCATTCTGAGTAATTTCGAAAACGTGTGCAGCCAGCTTATCGAGTGGTGTGTTTCTCGTCAAAAGGTAGTAGTCTCGATCATTGGTATTGGTGATGACGACTTTGCATGTAATGTCCTCTCCCACTTCGTATCGAGGAGAAGTAAAAATTGTAGCCATAAATGGCTCACAGCTGACACTGCTAACAGTGATAATGGTTAGAATCACAGGAAGCCACATTTTTCTAGAAGTTTTATGTGATGAATCTTTGATTTTGCATCTGCCAATCCTCTCTCCCTCTCACTCTTTATATATACTAACTGATGATGTATGCCTAATATTTACAAAGCAGTTGTAAAGTTGATATGACCATGTATGGTAATAGCTCTGACTGGCATAATACACAGCCAGCTAAGGTGTTCAGTGTTTGAACAAACATGGTAGAAAATAAGCTCGTCACATTATCAGATGAGCTGTCACAAGTGCCACATGTGAGCAGAGTAGAGAGCATGCACATTAATTATGGCCATCATGGCTGTGGTTTGCTGTCAGGTGCGAGATGGAGTTGAATAGTGTGATATAAGCATCTAAGAGAATTAATAAGAAAAAACACTTTTATCATCATTTCTTGCATCCATTTTGATGCTCTTGCTTACAGCCAGAATCCATTGTGATTTTTGTAGGGGTTTTCCCTTAGCATTTGGTACATGAAAAGCCAGTGAAGTGTATATGTGTGTGTGTGTGTGTGCTTGAGTGCATGCATTAATGTGGTGCAGCTTAACTCCAGAAATACCCCAAAACTCTCATCACAGGACCGGTCTTGTAAACGGTTCACAAAACCCTTTGGTGTGAAGCAAGACCAGCAGTTCCCACTGATGACAATATCTGAAGATGAAGAGTGAGTTTGAAGCTGTGCAATGAGAGACAGAATTAACATTAATCATTATCATCTACAAATTCAAATGAAGTATTAGTCAAATATGGTTATCATTTACTAGTGTAATTGTCTAACACTTAGTCTTGAGTTTCTTACTATCACTTGCTACAGCAGCTGTGCAGTGTGCCTGCAATATTCTATTGCCAAATATGGTAAGGTCAAATTTTCATTCTTTACGTGAAAATAATTCTTGATTTGAACTTGTAGACTATTTTATCCTGACTTCTCTCAAATCTGTCTCTCATTGCAGGTTCAAACTCACTCTAGATGTTCACATATTGTCATCTGTGGGGACTGCTTGTCTGCACCATCAATGGTTTTCACAACACCTCATGCCATGTGGTGACAGTTTTGAGGTATACATTTCTAGGGATGGACTAGACCCACGGCTATTTCTAGGTTAAGGATAAGGCTGATGCATGCATGCACACAAACACACACACAACATAAACACATATTCACACACACACACACACACACACACACACATGCACACACAATTATGCACACATACACACACACACATCACACACACACAACATACACACAAATATACACACACACACACCAGACAAATTAAGCACAAACACACACACACACGCACACAAAATTATGCACACACCACACACACACGTTCACACACACATGCACATGCACACACATACAGCTTCAGACACACATACATGCACACAAACTCACACACAGCATACACATGCACACAAACCACACGCACGCACCCACCCACCCCCACACACAAACACACACACATACACACAGGTACAGGCTTTGCAAGCGACATTGGCAATGGATAACAATCACTGGATTCGGGCTGTATGCAAGAACACCAAAATAGGTGCGCAACAAATGACAATTAAAAATGTTCTTTTTCTTCTCAATTTATATCACTCTATTCATCTCCAACTTGCACCTGACAGCAAACCACAGCCATGATGGCTCATAATTAAAGTGCTTGCAGTGCATACACATTTGCATGTGCATGCTCTTTACTCTACTCACATGTGGCACTTGTAACAGAGCTCATCTGATAATGTGACAAGTTATTTTCTACAATGTTTGTTCAAACACTGAACACCTTAGCTGGCTGTGTATTATGGCTATTGCCATACATGGTCATATCAATTTTACAACTGCTTAGTGAAATATTAGGCATATACTGTATCACCAGTTTGAGAGGGAGAGGGAGCGAGGATTGTCAGATGTGATTCATCAGGTAAAACGCCATGAAAAATGTGGCTTCCTCTGATTCTATCCATGATCTCTGTTGGCAGCATCAGCTGCAAGCCGTTTATGGCAACAATTTTTACTTCTGGTTGACATGAAGTGGGGGAGGACATTACATGCAAAGTTGTGATCACCAGCACTGAGGATCGAGACTGCTACCTTCTGACGAGAAACACACCACTCAATGAGCTGGCTTCACATACATTCAAATTTACTCAGAATGGAAATCCAGTGCTCTATGATGGTCTTCTTTACCAACAAATGCCTCAAACGTCAAAGGAGTTTGTACTTTTTCCAGATAAATCCTCCCTCTCTGTGACAATCGACCTTTCTCAGTCCTACAGCTAGAAAACTAAAAAAGTCATGCTGAAAACCATGATAAGTTATTACGAGTACAAGATATCAGACACCAAGTCACAGTAGTCTATATCTTCCAATCCACAATCATTTGTTGTGTTTGGAGATGAATCTGTAATGAAGCTTACAGAAACAGAAGTTCCCCATAAAAATACATCTTCTATAAAAACACTATGAAACCACACATGATTTATGGATCAGAAACTTATAAGATCCAGTACTTTGCAGGCACACCTTTGAACAGAGACAACTTAACCACGCTCAGAATATAAAGAGGAGTCTATAAAAAATAAAACTACCTATCAGTATGCGAGTTGTGGACAGAGATGCAAACACCTATACTAATTTCTTTGGATATCGTAATGTTGGATATGTGAACACTTTAAGAGGTACCTATTTTGATATCAAACTATGTAGCTATGGAGAGAAAAACATTCGCTTTCTATTTTGATGGAGAAATCATTCTGGAATCATTGCTTACACATTCCACGGAAGCACCACACTATATTTGTTTTCACTCTACCGCTATGCTCCTGACACATGTGGTGATGATACTAAACTAGGAACTATTATTCACGAGTTGCCGCATGCAATGGCATTTACTGACAACCCAAACAAGTGTAAGGCATGTCACAATCTCAACCCGAGCTGCAATATGCAATGCTGACAACTACAACTATTTTTCTGAATCCTTATCTCGGTAATCTGATAAGACCATGTGCTTGTTGTTGTGTAGTGTGTGGTTCTATCAATTGTTATTGTTATTATTGTTTGAAATGTTATGGTGAGGGTGGGTGATGCCGCTAAGGTTTGTCAAGATGTTATGGATATTTTGATGTTACTCATAATATAATCCGAACAGATTTTAACTGTTTCCATATATCATGTAAAACCTACCATTACTTCTCAAAAAAAGCCTCTACATTGACTGACTCGACTTTAAAGCTTCTGTGTAATACATATGGACTTCCTATGTAACTGGTGTATGTGTGTGTGGGTGGGCAAAGTACTTGTTGAAATAATGTGCATTCCAATATCAAAAAAAGAGGACAACCTTAATGACTCCAGAAGGATTGAATGGGGACCTGATGATGGTAGAAAACGGTGTCCCCAAACTAACAAACAAACAAACTAAAGAATATTAACAATGACTCCAGCCTGGAGGACTTATTTCATTAGACTTTCATTAATTATTGTGTTTCATATAATAATAATTTAAAAAAAATCATGATATTATCTTTAATGATTTTTTTCCACTTATAAAAAAAAAATTTTTTAACAATAAATAAACAAACAAAAAAATTAATAAGATAAACACAAATATAGTCATAAAAGACATTGTTCAATATGTGCTATATAGTAAGCAGCCAAAGTACTGATAATCAATGTCGTATGTAAGAGTGGGGCAAACGGGTGGAGGGGAGGAAGACGGATGGTGGAAGGTGAGGGGGTAGCTATGTGAGATGGAATTCAACCCATTGTGCTAAACTGTCTGTTTATACATGCCACAAAGTCGTCATTGAACTATGTAGGGTACCATTTTTCTCCAAAAAAAGTCCTAACATTTTACTGCTATTTCACTGCTGGAAGAGTTTAAAGTCTTCAAGCCCTAGCAATGCAGCTGGCCAGATGTGGCCAGTAAGCACTTAGCTAACTATATTTAAATTTTAAACAAAAATCGACTATATACCTGGAATTTTTCTTTGATTGTATTTTTACCGGGATTCTGGTAAATTTACCCCCTGGGGATAAAAAATGAGGTAAATAATTCTACTACTGTATATATTATTGAAATGTCTCAAGATATTTGTCAACAAGTTATTGAGAAGATCAAATCTAGCCCAGCAAAAATTTCTTTGCAACTTGATGAACTGTGATGTTGCAAATTTGTCACAACTTCTTGTTTTTGTCCGTTACATATGTGGAAAAGAACTGAAGAATGAATTTCTCTTCTGTGAACATCTCACAAAGGCTACTAGAAAACACAAGACTTCTCTGAAAGGAACAATCTCACATGAGACATTGTTGGTTCAATCTGTACTGATGGAGCCCCAGCCATGATGAGAGTGAGATCAGGCTTCACTTGCACTTGTGAAGCAAAAGGCACCCAATGTGATAATAACACATTGTATTCTTCACAAACATGCATTGGCTGAATCTGAAAATGGTTTTTCATAAAGTTGCCGAGGCTGTTAATTTTATTCGTGCCCAAGCACTGAATCACCGTTTGTTCATAGCTTTTTGTGATGAGATGGGTTCTGAGCATTCAACTCTTTTGCTTCATACTGAAATGAGGTGGCTTCCATGTGGACTTATTCTTAATCACGTGTTTGAGCTCCGTACTGAGGTAGAGATTTTTCTTCATGACCGGGATTCAAAGCTGTGTGAAAATTTTGCTGATCCCAAGTTCATTGCCTGTTTAGGGAATATAATATATACCTCTCAGATATATTTACCCATCTTAACCAAGTCAACAAACAACTCCAGGGAACATCAGTAACCATTGTTGAAGCAAGTGAAAAGATAACAGCATTGCAGGCAAACATGGACTTATGGGCAAGAAGAGTTCATCAAAGTAACTTGGCAAATTTTCCAAACTTGGATGAGGTCATTAGTGGAAGACCAAGTGTGTTACCTGAGATAAATGAAGACATCACAGATCATTTGAAAATCTTGAAGGAAAACTTCACTGGCTACTTTTCAAAAGACATGATTCCTACAGAGAGATGGATAATAAGACCTTTTACTACTGACCTGTCAGAAACGAAAGATGACGACCCAGCAAAAGATGAGCTGATTGATCTTCAATCCTCTGCTAATCTTAGAGAAGAATTTGAAAAGGTTGGTATTGATTTTTGGATAAAACTAACAGATTCATTCCCACTTCTTACTCAGCGTGCCTTCCAAGTGTTTCTTCCTTTTGTCACTAATACTTATGTGAATCAGGGTTCTCAAATTTAGCAGCAAGAAGACAAACGCCAGGAAGCGCATGAAAATTGATGACGATATGAGAGTAGCGTTGTCATCAACAGCTCCTCGAATAAATAAACTGGTTGATTCAATGAATCAGCAGTATTCCCACTGATAATGCTTCTGGTTTTCTGTTTGACTTTTTTTTTGTGATACGAATGGACTATATAATTTCTTTCTTTATCAAAATATATTACTATATTTTATGCAAAACCTAGATAATAAATGTGTTTCTTACTTTTCTGTGCCTTTATGATGGCTATGCATTTTTTGTATGGGAGTAAGGGGGTGAAATACATCTGGCTGAAATACATCTGGCTGAGGGGGTAAATGATGGAGGAACGGTTGAGAATCCCTGGTTTAGAGATATCCTTCGCGCACCCCCTGGTAAAAAAATTTAATCTGTATCTCGTTCCCGTACGCGAGCGATGTCGAGTTCGCGCCTGTAGGCGCTTATGGCGGTGAGTGTTAAAGAGCGAACAGAAGATCATGTTCGGCCACCTACTTAAAGCAAATCGATGCTTAGATTTGCAGGTACTATATCTTGAGTGGTAGATAATAGTAGCAGGAATAGACCTGAATTTCTAATGCTCATTATTTCAACAAGGTCTTTGCTCACCCACAGTGACACACACTTATACCAGCTTAGTTATAAAGTAGTCCATATACTATATTGCACAGATATTTATAGTCAAATCAGTCAAAAGATTCTTGTAGAAGTTGAGTAGTGGAAGGTTTTAGAAAATATGCAATTCATTAAAATGAAACACTGATCAGATTATAATACATGTAACATCCAACAATCCTTAGCGGCATCAACCCCCCCAAACATATATATATATACAATGCTTATCACATTTCAATTTTGATTAGAATATATTATACTGGTACACATCACAGAACAACAGCAATAGCACATAGTCTTATCAATTTACTGAGATAAGAAGAAGATAAACTGTGACTTGGTGTCTGATATGTTGTACTCGTAATAGCTTATCATGGTTTTCAGCATGACTTTATGATCAACATTAGTTTTCAAGCTGTAGGACTGAGAAAGGTCGATAGTTGTATAGAGGGAGGATTTTGCTGGAACCAGTATGAACTCCTTTAATGTTGGAGGTGTTCGTTGGTAGAGAAGACCATCATAGTGTACTGGATTTCCATTCTGAGTAATTTCGAAAGTGTGTGCAGCCAGCTCATCGAGTGGTGTGTTTCTCGTCGAAAGGTAGTAGTCTCGATCATTGGTATTGGTGATGACGACTTTGCATGTAATGTCCTCTCCCACTTCGTATCGAGGAGAAGTAAAAATTGTAGCCATAAATGGCTCACAGCTGACACTGCTAACAGAGATAATGGTTAGAATCACAGGAAGCCACATTTTTCTAGAAGTTTTATGTGATGAATCTTTGATTTTGCATCTGCCAATCCTCTCTCCCTCTCACTCTTTATATATACTAACTGGTGATGTATGCCTAATATTTCACTAAGCAGTTGTAATGTTGATATGACCATGTATGGCAATAGCTCTGACTGACATAATACACAGTCAGCTAAGGTGTTCAGTGTTTGAGAAAACATGGTAGAAAATAAGCTCGTCACATTATCAGATGAGCTGTCATAAATGCCACATGTGAGTAGAGTAGAGAGCACGCACATGCACATGTGTACACACGGCAAGCATTTTAATTATGAGCCATCACACATACACACACAAATATGCACACACACACCACACATATACACACAAATTATGTACGAACACACCACACACATACAGATGCACCCAAACATGCACACGCACACACCACACACACATGCACACCCATACACATACAGCTTCAGACACACATACATGCACACAAACTCACACACAGCATACACATGCACATGAACCACACACACCCACCCACACACACATACACACACAAGTAGAGGCTTTGCATGCAACATTGGCAATGGATAACAATCACTGGATTCTGGCTGTATGCAAGAACACTAAAATGGGTACACAACAAATGACAATTCAAAAAGAAGTTCTCACTGTTATATCACACTATTCCACTTCATCTCACACTTGACAGCAAACCACAGCCATGATGGCTCATAATTAAAGTGCTTGCAGTGCATACACATGTGCATGTGCATGCTCTCTACTCTACTCACATGTGGCACTTGTTACAGCTCATCTGATATGTGACGAGCTTATTTTCTACCATGTTTGTTGAGACACCAAACACCTCAGCTTCTTGTGTATTATGTCAGTCAGAGCTATTTTCATATCAATTTTACAACTGCTTAGTGAAATATTAGCCAGTTAGTATAATGTCTTCATCTCGCACCTGACAGCAAACCACAGCCATGATGGGTCATAAAGACACTGAACACCTTAGCTTCTTGTGTCAGTCATAGCTATTGCCATATCAATTTTACAACTCCTTTAGTGAAATATTAGCCAGTTTTTATAACCGAACGCGATAGACGCCAATTGGCGTGCGTGCTCAGACGCCATTTGGCGTCACGCCTTGCGAGCTCATAACGGCGATTGACGCCATTTGGCGTCACGCTCAGAACGGCGGTTGACGCCAAATGGCGTCAGCCTCGCGATCGGCTAAGGATCCATTGCTGCGATACCGCTCTATAATACTGTAAGTTCATGATAGTGCCTTTATTATATAGCACTATATAGCACTTGCTATAACATCTTGAAAACAATTGTGACTTATACATATTAAAAATAGGATAACAAAAAGACAATGTTTCTCTTTGTAAGGAGGTCCTCAAGGCATTGGATGCAGATAGGGACTTGGATGAGCCATTTGCAGATGGAAGTGTTGAGGAATTTGAAGGCCTGCAAGAAGGTAAGGAAATTTTAGTGAACAAATGTTGATAAAATATATTTAGGGAAGATGCTCATTCCTTCGCGATACCTGCCGCATTACACACGACACCTTTACCCAACCCATCGACCCAAGTACATTTGAATGCTGCTTTTACCACACCCATCTCAGTAAAAGACTCTGTGGTTGCTTCCACATCAGACTCTGCAAACACTACAACATGCACTTCCAGATACTTCAGTATCGACCACACTCCAGCCTCAAACCACATCAGTATTGACCACACCCCAGCCTCAAACCACATCAGTATATTGACCACACTGACTTCCATACTCCAGCCTCAACCTACAACAGAATTGACCACACCCATGCCTCAACCAACATCAGTATCAACCACACCTACTTACACACCCCAGCCCCAACTCAGACTCAACAACAAATCCAACCATCACCCTCTTTCATTGCTTCCACTGCCACCTCCTCAGCCTTGCCATCCACTGTCTCTTCCACACAGACATTGCCTCCAGTTTGGTCACCAAACCTACAATTTATCCATTCACATATTCCGTAGCCATGGAAAAGATGACCACAACAGTCATAACTCTTGTAATGGGAGTGGAAGAGCTTAGCGCTATAGCACAAAATAGTGGTTTTGTTTCTGACGAGGAAGTGATAAGACAAGAAGACTTATTAGGTTTGTGAATGGGATATAACTGTAGTATTAGCCTGTTAGTTTTCTAAACGCAATGGCTATTTTTGCGTACGCTGGTAATGCCTTGGCTAGCTAGCTTCAGTATATCCTGGGACTTAACTTTATTTAATAGATGCTGCTTTTGGAGAACTAATCTCTCTTTTGCCTCTTTTGCCTGCTTTTCCTTTTCCCTCCATATATGAAAACTTAATTATATATTATGTAAAAATATAAATGTTGTGTTGTGGACATTATTATACATGCTTCCTTGTCTCCAATACCTTAGCTGCTTATAGCCCCAAAAAACAATGATTGCTGACTGTTAGCAATCTGCATTATAAGCTATGTTGATAATCATAGTTTGTGGTCAGTGTGGGTTCACAAAAATGTTATCACTGTATCATTATATGGTTGCTTGATAGGGACTTAAAGTAAATTTCTGACTAGTATTAATCATTAACTGTAGCTGCTTCGATTTTGTATTTTTATCATTCCCAACATGGAGAGGGTAAGACATGTCAGGAGCTGGCATCCTATTAGCTGTCAGTCATGAGAGTAGTACTAAACCCTTCCAGTGGATAACAGTGTCATAAATTTCAACCATAAGCAATATACATAAGCAATGGATAATGGATATCAGGCACATTTTTCAATTTCGTATCATAGATGCATGGGTCATTTAACCCTTTCACCGCCAACTTTAGCCAACACATTTATTTAATTTTTTAAATATTTTTTATTTTCATACCTTTTTTGGTAACCAAAACAAAGCATATCATTCGATTGAAAATTGAAAGAGCTATAACTTGGTATATGAATCAGCTCTGTTGAACCAGGGAAACAAAAGTTACGCATCTCTATGTCTACAACAGTAAAAAAAAAGTCGCTAACAACAAAGTCCATCCAGGAGCGACTCTACTCCGTAGGATTTTGATAGATAGCGAGTCTGCAGTAGATGGTTCTGCAGCTTTCCACCGAAGAAGAGCCTCCAGAAGCTATGGGGACGGTCACAGTGAAGTAAAGTCATCATTGTCAAAAAAATAAAATTTATATAATTATTTTTGTTGCCGTGACTTCGGAATCACGTGCTACCTGGAATTTTTCTTTGATTGTATTTTTACCGGGATTCTGGTAAATTTACCCCCTGGGGAGAAAAAATGAGGTAAATAATTCTACTATATATTATTGAAATGTCTCAAGATATTTGTCAACAAGTTATTGAGCAGATCAAATCTATCCCAGCAAAAATTTCTTTGCAACTTGATGAATCCTGTGATGTTGCAAATTTGTCACAACTTCTTGTTTTTGTCCGTTACATATGTGGAAAAGAACTGAAGAATGAATTTCTCTTCTGTGAACATCTCACAAAGGCTACTAGAAAACACAAGACTTCTCTGAAAGGAACAATCTCACATGAGACATTGTTGGTTCAATCTGTACTGATGGAGCCCCAGCCATGATGGGAGTGAGATCAGGCTTCACTTTGAAGCAAAAGGCACCCAATGTGATAATAACACATTGTATTCTTCACAAACATGCATTGGCTGAATCTGAAAATGGTTTTTCATAAAGTTGCCGAGGCTGTTAATTTTATTCATGCCCGAGCACTGAATCACCGTTTGTTCAAAGCTTTTTGTGATGAGATGGGTTCTGAGCATTCAACTCTTTTGCTTCATACTGAAGTGAGGTGGCTTCCATGTGGACTTATTCTTAATCGTGTGTTTGAGCTCTGTACTGAGGTAGAGATTTTTCTTCATGACCGGGATTCAAAGCGGTGTGAAAATTTTGCTGATCCCAAGTTCATTACCTCTTTAGGGAATATAATATATACCTCTCAGATAATTATATTTACCCATCTTAACCAAGTCAACAAACAACTCCAGGGAACATCAGTAACCATTGTTGAAGCAAGTGAAAAGATAACAGCATTGCAGGCCAACATGGACTTATGGGCACGAAGAGTTCATCAAAGTAACTTGGCAAATTTTCCAAACTTGGATGAGGTCATTAGTGGAAGACCAAGTGTGTTACCTGAGATAAATGAAGACATCACAGATCATTTGAAAATCTTGAAGGAAAACTTCACTGGCTACTTTTCAAAAGACATGATTCCTACAGAGAGATGGATAATAAGACCTTTTACTACTGACCTGTCAGAAACGAAAGATGACGACCCAGCAAAAGATGAGCTGATTGATCTTCAATCCTCTGCTAATCTTAGAGAAGAATTTGAAAAGGTTGGTGTTGATTTTTGGATAAAACTCACAGGTTCATTCCCACTTCTTACTCAGCGTGCCTTCCAAGTGTTTCTTCCTTTTGTCACTAATACTTATGTGAATCAGGGTTCTCAAATTTAGTAGCAATGAAGACAAACGCCAGGAAGCGCATGAAAATTGATGACGATATGAGAGTAGCATTGTCATGAACAGCTCCTCGACCAAATAAACTGGTTGATTCAATGAATCAGCAGTGTTCCCACTGATAATGCTTCTGGTTTTCTGTTTGATTTTTTTTTTGTGATACGAATGGACTATATAATTTCTTTCTTTATCAAAATATATTACTATATTTTATGCAAAACCTAGATAATAAATGTGTTTCTTACTTTTCTGTGCCTTTATGATGGCTATGCATTTTTTGTATGGGAGTAAGGGGGTAAATGTTGAAATACATCTGGCTGAAATACATCTGGCTGAGGGGGTAAATGATGGAGGAATGGTTGAGAATCCATGGTTTAGAGATATCCTTCGCGCACCCCCTGGTAAAATTTTTTAATCTGTATCTCGTTCCCGTACGCGAGCGATGTCGAGTTCGCGCCTGTAGGCGCTTATGGCGGTGAGAGTGTTAAAGAGCGAACAGAAGATCATGTTCGGCCACCTACTGATCCTCCTGGCGAATACGGACACTATGATAACCGTTCCAGGCGACGAAGACCGTCTTCTTTGTGTTGGGAGGTATCGATCTGGCTTGGTGGAAGGGAGATTGAGATGGTGGGCCTCCCTGGTGGCATGGGTATTAAGAGGTTGGAAGTTGATCGTCCTGCGTGGCTTGCCATTTTCTTTGCACATATAACCATCCAGTGGCACCATGTAACAGGTTCACCTATGGGACTGGTTCGATGACTCCCTCCTAGGCAGACATCTCTGTCGAGGGTCTGCCTTGACTTCTTCTTGCTAAGTGGATTGGCATGGGTGTTGTGGAGTGGTATGCGGTGGGTTTGGCATTGAGGTTGATCATTAACTTCATGGGTGGACCTTCCATCGTGGGTAGAGGCTGATGCTTGCATGTGTTGAAAGTAGTTATAGTATTGTGCCAAGTACTTCTCGAGTTGCTCATGGTTTTTCTCGGTGGCAGGGACTGGCGGTTCCCTGGGACGTAGTGGTGGTGAGGTGTATTTTGGGCAGTCACAATCTAATGTTAGTTGGGAGTTGATGTCGGAGACAGTATTGCATTGTGTGGTGACTGTAGCATTTGTGGAGTGTTGGTCTGGGGGTATTTCGCCTATTGTAGGAAACCCGTCAGTGATCCTTAACACTGTGCATGCCTCCTTACTGGCAGGTCTCAATGATGTTGCCTGCCTTGTCTAGTCCAGAGAATCACAATATAACTGCTCCAAGGATGTTATCGTTGACTGCGTGCATCTTCATCCTGATCGGTATCAGGTTGCGTTTGTGGAGGCCGAGTTTGTGGACAATGTTGATGCCCACTAAGGAGCTCTGACATCCGGTGTCAGCCATGGCATGAACAGTAACGGTCTGTCAATTGGCATGAAGAGTGAAGCCGAATTGTACATAGTCTTCGCATTGAACCCTCATCTGTAACTTGATGTATGGCTGAGGTTGGGATGGCTGTTTCACACATGTACCAGTCAATTTGTTATATAGGTGGTGGTCCAGGATGACACCTCTTTTTCCTCCATGCATGGTGATGGTGCACTGCGAGTCAAAAATGGCATCTTCATGCTCTTCACTCTTAGTGGTGGGCTTACTCCTGCACACTTGCTCAAAATGGTGGTCACGACCACACCGGCTGCATTTCCGGCCATATGCTGGACATTCCTTTCTTTGCACTAAAAAACTGTTGCACTACTTCCATGCCGCATCCTTGCCTGGTTCTGGTTGCTTGCTCTCTATGATGAGGGACTCCTTCCATGCCCCCTCTTGCCACAGTATGAACAGGCTTCATTCCTGGTCCTGGTTGCTTGCTCTCCGTGATGAGGGACTCCTTCCATGCCCTCCCTTGCTACAGTATGACCAGGCTTCATTTCCTGGTCCTGGTTGCTTGCTCTCTGTCATGAGGGACTCCTTCCATGCCCTCCCTTGCCAGTATGAACAGGCTTCGTTCCTGGTCCTGGTTGCTTGCTCTCTTGATAAGAGACTCCCTCCCTTGCCACAGTATGAACAGGTTTAATTCCTGGTCCTGGTTGCTTGCTCTCCCTCATGAGGGACTCCTTCCATGCCTTCCCTTGGTCCTGGTTGCTTGTTCTCTGTCATGAGGGTCTCCTTCCATGCCCGCCCTTGCACAGTATGAACAGGCTTCACTCCTGGTCCTGGTTGCTTGCTCTCTGTGATGAGGAACTCCTTCCATGCCCCCCCTTGCCACAGTATGAGCAGGCCTCATTCCTGGTCCTGGTTGCTTGCTCTCTGTGATGAGGGACTCCTTCCGTGCACCACGTAATGAATCACATTTGACAATCCTCTCTCCCTCTCACTCTTTATATATATTAACTGGTGATATGTGCGTAATATTTCACTAAGCAGTTGTAGGTTTGATATGACCAAGTATGGCAATAACTATGACTGACATAATACACAGCCAGCTAAGGTGTTAAGTGTTTGAACAGACATGGTAGAAAATAAGCTTGTCAGATTATCCAGTTACAATGTTTATAGATATACATACACCTGACAGGAGGCTATCAGTAGAGTTTCTAGGACACCGAACATTGGTACAGCTTCTTCAACTAAGAGCCTAACAATTCTGTCGGTCTTGTGATCCCACGGTCATACTAATAAAGGAGCTTCCAGACACACGGAAGAGCTGGTGACGGGGCAAGCTAATCGGACCAGAGAACTACCTAGGGATGGGCAGAAAATCTGCATGCTGAGCCCCACCTTTCTAGCTCACGTGAAAGAACGGAATCCTATCCACCAACTAAATCAATTTCTGCTGTTAAGGCAGAGGGTACTACATTGTGAAGGAGCCACTCTATTTTTAGTGATGTCTCTTGCGATTCTAAGTGTTGAGAAAGGCTAGGAAGGTGAACCAGTCGATTTTGGGGCTATAGTTATGGCGTCAAAGTTAAAAAGAGAATTGTAAGTGTTACCGTGGCAGGGATATTAACCAGGCAGTCACATATATATTGCAGCACAGTGTGGAACTATTTAGTAACTAACCTAATAACAATAAAACTTTGAGAATTGGCCAAACATGGAATTTGAGATGGATCGGCTGGTACTTATGGATGAGGTGCGCAGAATTGTAAGGGCAGGACAGTATCTGGATGAATTTAGAAGAGTAAGTGGCATTGCTATTGGGAAAGATGTGGAGGGAGTAAGATGCAGTGATGGAGAAGGTGGGCGAGTGTGTTATGTATTGGGTAGGGAAGTGGTGGCAGAGGAGAAAGTAACTGTTGAATGGTGAGCTGAGGAATGATCTTTGGTCCTCTCCCGTCCCCCCTCTTTGAGCCGTTTATGGCAATAATTTTTACTTCTGGTTGACATGAAGTGGGGGAGGACATTACATGCAAAGTTGTGATCACCAGCACTGAGGATCGAGACTACTACCTTCTGATGAGAAACACACCACTCAATGAGCTGGCTTCACACACATTCAAATTTACTCAGAATGGAAATCCAGTGCTCTATAATGGTCTTCTTTACCAACGAACACCTCCAACGTCAAAGGAGTTCATACGGTTTCCAGCTAAATCCTCCCTCTCTGTGACAAGGGTGGGGCATGGAATGGGTGCATGTACACCTATGAACGGAGACACCTTAATCACGCTCAGAATGTACAGGGAAGTCTATAAAAAACTACCTATCAGTATGCGAGCGGTGGACAGAGATGCAAACACCTATACTAATTTATTTGGATATCATAATGTTGGATATGTGAACACTGTAAGAGGTGATATAAAACTAGCTATGGAGAGAAAAACATTCACTTTCTACTTTGATGGAGAAATCATTCTGGAATCGTTGCTTACACATTCCACGGAAGTACCACAATATATTTGTTTTCACTCTACCGCCATGCTCCTGCCACATGAGGCGATGATACTAAACTAGGAACTATTATTCACGAGTTGCCGCACATAGTGGCATTTACTGAGGATATTGCCTATAACCTAAGCAAGTGTAAGGCGTGGCACAATCTCAACCCGAGCTGCAATACGCACTGCTGACAACTACAACTATCTTTCTGGATCCTTATCTCGGTATTCTGATTAGACCATGTGCTTGTTATTGTGTAGTGTGTGGTTCTATCAATTGTTATTGTTATTATTGTTTGATATGTTATGGTGAGGGTGTGTTTGATGCCGCTAAGGTTTGTCAGATGTTATGGATATTTTGATGTTATAATCCGAACAGATTTTACATATCATGTAAATTACTTTAAAAAAAAAGCCACCACAAGAATATCTCGACTGACTCGATTCTGTGTAATACGTATGGACTTCCTATGTAACTGGTGTATGTGTGTGTGGGGTGGGCAAAGTACTTGTTGAAATAATGTGCATTCCAATATCGGGGGGAAAAGAGGAAAACTTTAATGACTCCAGAAGGATTGAACGGAGACCTGATGATGGTAGAAAAAGGTGTCCATAAACAAACAAACAAAGAATATTAACAATAAATAAACAAACAAACAAATAAATGAGATAAAATGGGCAAGCACAATATAGTCATAAAAGACACTGTTCAATATGTGCTAGTAAGCAGACAAAGTACTGATAATCAATGTCGTATGTAAGAATGGAGCAAACGGGTGGAGGGGAGGAAGGCCGAGGGTGGAAGGGGAGGGGGGAGCTCTGTGAGATGAAATTCAATTCATTATGCTATTTAAACTGTCTGTTTGTAAATACCACAACGTCGTCATTGAACTACGTAAGGTCTCATTTTTCTGCCAAAAATTCCAAATATTTCACTGCTAGGTCACTGCCTCAACAACTGCAAAATTTTCACGCCCTGGCAATGCAGCTGGCCAGATGTGACCAATAAGCACTTGGCTAGATATATTTAAATTTTTTAAAACTAACAAAAATCGACTACTGAATTCTCACCTCAGCCAACATACTTGGGGCTTCTTCAGGTGATAGTGAAATAACAACTGGATGTAAGATGCACCAGCTAAAAATATCAAATAGAAATCCACATGACGTGCACATGAGCCATGAATAACAACTTTTTTGCACTTCATTCTTGTATATGCCGAACATGCAGATCAAACAGAAGGGGGAGAAACAGGTCTGGTGATGTGTATGTTCGAGTTTGCCAGTGCGGAAGGATCATTAGTCAAGTCACATAGCTAGCTAGCTAGCTATATCAGAAGAATTTTTCAAAAAACTTTTTTAGCTTTAGCTAAATCATGTGTTGCATTGCTAGATTGCATTGCTAGAGCTAGCCTAGATATTGCTAACCAAAGATGCAGTTTGGTTTTGATGATGTCATAATGATGATGTGCTAACAATACTGATTCGGCGCTCTCACTTTAACTTCTCAACCGCGGCACTAAAAAATATTGAAACACCGAATCCTTTACGATTTTGAGGACCTAAAAATGACTAGGACAAGAAATGCCTTGGCTAGCTAGCTTCAGTATATCCTGGGACTTAACTTTATTTGATGATAGATGCTGCTTTTGGAGAACTAATCTCTCTTTTTCCTCCTTTTCCTCCATCCCTGAAAACTTAATTACATATGTAAAAATATATATGTTGCGTTGTGGACATTATTGTACTTCCTTGTCTCCAATACCTTACCTGCTTATAGCCAAAAAACAATGATTGCTGACTGTCAGCAATGTGCATTCCAATATAAAAAAGAGGGCAACCTTAATGACTCCAGAAGGATTGAACCTTGTGATGGTAGAAAAAGGTGTCCATACAAACAAACTAAAGAATATTAACAATAAATAAACGAACAAACAAATAAATGAGATAAAATGGACAAGCACAAATATAGTCATAAAAGACACTGTACAATATGTGCTAGTAAGCAGCCAAAGTACTGATAATCAATGTCATATGTAAGAGTGGGTAAAACAGGTGGAGGGGAGGAAGGCGGAGAGTGGAAGGGGAGGGGGTAGCTATGTGAGATGGAATTCCACTCATTGTGCTAAACTGTCTGTTTGTACATGCCAGAAAGTCACCATTGAACTATGGAGGGTCCCATTTTTCTGCAAAAAAGTCCTAATATTTTACTGCTATGTTACTGCCGGAACAGATGTGGCCAATAAGCACTTAGCTAGCTATATTTAAATTTAACAAAAATCGACTACACCTCAGCCAACATGCTTGGGGCTTCTTCAGGTGATAGTGAAATAACAACTAGATGCAAGATGCACCAGCTAGCAAGTGTCAAATAGAAAGCCACATGAGGTTCACATGATCCATGAATAACAACTTTTTCCACTTGGTTCTTGTTTATGCCGAACATGCAGATCAAACAGTAGGGGGAGAAACTGGTTCTGGTGATGTGTATGTTCCATTGCCAGTGTAGAAGGATCATTAGTCAAGTCAGATAGCAAGGTAGCTTTATTACAAGAATTTTGCAAAAAAAATCTAAATCATCTGTTGCATTGTTAGATTGCATTGCTAGACCTAGCTTAGATGCTAACCAAAGGTGTATTTTTTTTGATGATGTCATAATGATGATGTGTTCCCAATACTGTTTCGGCGCTCTCATTTTAGCTTCTCAACCGCATCACAAAAATATATTGAAACACGGAATCCTTTACGATTTTGGGACCTAAATATGACTAGGACAAGAAATCTCGCAAAGGCCAGTTTTCTAGTATCCGGGCGGCAATCTTGACTCACCTGTAGATAACTCTAGCGGGGGAGAAGATAGTGACATATTTTCTTACTTGGGTTGGCATTTTTGTGAACGTGGAGCCTGGAGAAGATGATCACAACAGCCATAATTCTTGGAATGGGTGTGGAAGAGCTTAGCGCTATAGCAGAAGTTGATGGCTTTGTTTCTGATGAGGAAGTCATAAGATAAGAAGATTTCTTAGGTTTGTGAATGGGATCTAACTGTAGTATTAGCCTGTTAGTTTTCTAAAGGCAATGGTTTTGTTTGCCTTTAAATGCTGGTAATGCCTTGGCTAGATCCTGGGGATTAACTTTATTTGATGATAGATGCTGCTTTTGGAGAACTAATCTCTCTTTTGCCTCCTTTTCCTCGATCTCTGAAAACTTGTAAAAATATAAATGTTGTGTTGTGGACATTATTGTACATGCTTCCTTGTGTCCAATACCTTACTAGCCAAAAAATAATGATAGCTGACTGTCAGTAATCTGCATTATATGCAAAAAGAGCTACGTTGATATTCATAGTTTGTGGTCAGTGTGGGTTCACAAAAATGTTATCACTGTCTCATTATATGGTTGCTTGCTATAATTATAGGGACTAAAGTAAATTTCTGACTTAGTATGATTAACTGGAGATGCTTCGATTTTGTATTTTTATAACTCCCAACAATCTGGAGAGGGTAAGTATGATATCATGTCAGGGGCTGGCTTATAAAGCATCCTATTAGCAGTAAGTCATGAGAGCGGTACTAAACCTTTCCAATGGATAACAGCATCATAAATTTCAACAATCTACATCCAGAAGCAATATACAGCAATTGGATATCAAAGATAAGAAGGCACATTTTTCAATTTCGTATCATAAATGCATGGGTTATTTAAAGAGTCCATATACTATATTGCACATAGTCAAGAGGGCTAGAGCTAGGGCTAGGGCTAGGGCTAGGGCTAGGGCTAGGAAGAGATTCTTGTAGTAGTTCGGTTGAGGAGTAGTGGATGGTTTTAGAGAATACACCATTCATTAAAATGAAACTCTGATCAGATTATAATACGTGTAACATACAACAATCCTTAGTGGCATCAATCCCACCCAAACATATATATATATACAATGCTTATCACATTTCAATTTTGATTAGAATATATTATACTGGTACACATCACAGAACAACAGCAATAGCACATAGTCTTATCAATTTTACTGAGATAAGGATTCAGATAAACAGTTGTAGTTGTCAGCATTGCGTATTGCCAGATCGGGTCGAGATCTGGCCAATGCCTGACAATTGGTTAAGCCAACGGGTCAGTAAATGCTATCGCATGCGATAATTCGTGAATAATAGTTCCTACTTTAGTAAAGGGGCCTCGTATGTCTGCAGCATAGCGGTAGAGTGAACACAAATATATTGTGGTGCTTCCGTGGAATGTGTAAGCAACGATTCCAGAATCTTTTGCACAGTGTTCTCCATCAAAGTAGAAAGTGAATGTTTTTCTCTCTATAGCTAGCTTGATATTGAAATAGGTACCTCGTACAGAATTTACATATCCAGCATAACGATATCCAAAGAAATTAGTGTAGGTGTTTCCATCTCTGTCCACTGCTTTTTATAGGCTTCTCTGTACATTCTCAGCATGATTAAAGTGTCTCCGTTCATAGGTGTACCTGCAAAGTACCGTGTCTTCCAAGCTTCTGATCCATAAATCATGGGAGGCTTCATTGCTTTTGTAGAAGATGCATTCTACAGAGAACGTATGCTTCTGTAAGCTACATTACAGATTCATCTCCAAACACGACAAATGATTGAGGATTGGAAGAGATAAACTGTGACTTGGTGTCTGATATGTTGTACTCGTAATAGCTTATCATGGTTTTCAGCATGACTTTATGATCAACATTAGTTTTCAAGCTGTAGGACTGAGAAAGGTCGATAGTCGTAGAGAGGGAGGATTTAGCAGGAACCAGTATGAACTCCTTTAATGTTGGAGGTGTTCGTTGGTAGAGAAGACCATCATAGTGTACTGGATTTCCATTCTGAGTAATTTCGAAAGCGTGTGCAGCCAGCTCATCGAGTGGTGTGTTTCTCGTCAAAAGGTAGTAGTCTCGATCATTGGTATTGGTGATGACGACTTTGCATGTAATGTCCTCTCCCACTTCGTATCGAGGAGAAGTAAAAATTGTAGCCATAAATGGCTCACAGCTGACACTGCTAACAGTGATAATGGTTAGAATCACAGGAAGCCACATTTTTCTAGAAGTTTTATGTGATGAATATTTGATTTTGCATCTGCCAATCCTCTCTCCCTCTCACTCTTTATATATACTAACTGGTGATGTATGCCACTAAGCAGTTGTAAAGTTGATATGGCCATGTATGGTAATACCTCTGACTGACATAATACACAGCCAGCTAAGGTGTTCAGTGTTTGAGAAAACATGGTAGAAAATAATCTCGTCACATTATCAGATGAGCTTTCACAAATGCCACATGTGAGTAGAGTAGAGAGCACGCACATGCACATGTGTACACATGGCAAGCATTTTAATTATGAGCCATCACACATACACACACAAATATGCACACACACACCACACATGTACACACAAATTATGTACGAACATACCACACGCATACAGATGCACCCAAACATGCACACGCACACACCACACACACATGCACACACATACACATACAGCTTCAGACACACATACATGCACACAAATTCACACACAGCATACACATGCACACGAACCACACACATCTCCACGGTATACCTATTCCCAACTGGGATGATGCAGTCTCCCACTGGTCCCAGGGCCATGATCAATCCCCACCTATCGGCCCGGCTTCACATCGCCAAAAGATCTGGGATTCAGTCAAGGTATCTGTGACTGCCGCCAGCCTACTTGCAAATGCTCCCAACCCTGTTTCTAAAGCTCGTTTTCTAGCTGCCTCTACAAAACAATCAGGTTTATGGTTGTCTGCTCCTCCCATCTCATCTCTAGGCCTTCGCATGGACGACAACACCATCCGTATTGCTGTGGGTCTTCGCCTAGGCACTCCTTTGTGTAGGCCACATGCATGTCAGCACTGTGAGGCTGCTGTTGACCAATTCGCTACCCATGGTCTTAGCTGCCGTCACAGTGTGGGCCGCCATTTTCGTCATGCTGCCATCAATGACATTATACACAGATCTTTAGCTTCGGCAAAGATACCCTCGAAACTGGAGCCTTCTGGCCTCTACAGAAATGATGGGAAGCGCCCAGATGGCATCACGTTGGTTCCGTGGAAGTGTGGGAAATTGTTGGTGTGGGATCCCACTTGCATTGACACTTTCTCTCCCTCCTACATTGGTAGTGCCTCCACAGTGGCAGGAGCAGTAGCGGCTTTGGCTGAGGAAAGAAAGAGAGAAAAGTACAACAATTTGAACAATAAAATTCACTCCTTTGTATCGGTAGCAATTGAAACTTCAGGTGTATTTGGACCACAGAGTTTACTTTTTCTAAGGGATTTGGGGCAGCATCTCTTTCAAGCGACTGGAGAGAAGAACTTCCTTCACCACCTCCTGCAGAGGCTTTCTGTTGTGGTGCAGAGAGGTAATGCAGTTTCGGTTGCAGGGACCACAGATCACTTGAATTTGGACTCTGATGACATTTTCTTTTAATTACAGTATTATATTAAAAATATCTTCATTAAATTTTTTTTATTTTTAATTAATAAAAAAAAAAAATAAAAAAAAAAAAAAAATTAATTAATAAATAAAAATTTAATAAAATAAAATAATTATTTTATTTTTATGAAACACAATAATTAATGTAAGTCTAATGAAATAAGTCCTCCAGGCTGGAGTCATTGCCCAGTGTTCCCATAATGCATGCGCTGTTCCCACTCTGTATGGCAACCGCCAAACGTTGGATCAGGAAGGGGTATGACCTGCTCTCCCCTGTTGTTCTGCTCACTCTGCGGCCAAGCTCTTTGAAAAAGGGTAAAGTCCCCTGGCCGAAAGTCCCTGATGTCTCCACAGCCACTGGTTGGAAGAAGTGAGAGGGGTCCATGTTCGAGTACTTTGCCCTCTTCTTCGTTTCAGCCATAGCACCTGCCTCACTGGTTGCACTTGCTATATATGTATGAATGGGCATAGGTGTCTGTGCAGGTAGCATCCCATACCAACAGCTTGCTATACTCCCAAGGAACCATTGTTATACCGTCAGGTCTCTTTCCATCACTCCTATATGTCCCTGCCGAGATGGAATTTTGGCTGCAGACAGGGCACGGTGAATAATGTCATTGAGTGAGGAGTGGCGGAAATGGCGTACTTGTTTTGTTTGTTTGTGTTTGGTTTGTTTGTTTGTTTGTTTGTTTGTTTATTTATTTATTTATTTATTTATATAATTTTAGTAATTTTTTAAACATCCGGTGCGCGCTGGCATGTAGTGGATAGCTATAGCAGGCTCAAGCGAGTCTTAGCGTCTTATTATTCCTGATGAAAGCGAAAGCTAGAGCATCTAGTCGAAATGTCGAGTGAATACAATTTGAAGTTGATTATTGAGAAGGCGATTTTATTAAGAATAAACTTCTAGAACTCAAAGCAAATATAATACTCCACATTTTGTGATAAGTATCAGCTGTGTTGAGGTAAGGGAGGACTACACCTAATAAACTTTGGATTAAAAAAATATTTTTTTATCAGTTCAAACTGTTGCTGTACACATCTACTAGCCAATTTTAAGCTATTGGATGCTCCATTTCAAAGTTATGGTGGTTTTTGTCCATGCAATTTCTCATATTGATTCAAAAATTTGAAGAGAAACCAACAAGGAACACTAACGACGAACGCTAATGGAGAGGTAAGTTTATGCCAGCACATAATGGCGCTACGTATACTAGGAAGCTCATTTATTCCTACACAGGAAGCAAATTTCACACTGATTCTATTCATGACTGTTGCACATGAGTATTGAGCCATGCTCTCCACTGGGCAACTCATTTTGTGCGAAGTGTCAGCCAGTCGAAACCGTTTGTTCTTTGAAAGTGATGTTTTCTAGAGTCGATTGTGAGCGCAAGCAACGTTCCCTCCATTGTAAGTAGTGGCTTAGAGTGTTAGGGATGTTCCAGAAGGTGGTCACGAGTGGGGAGACACCTTCTCCTGTGGCAGTTCCAACCGCTACTGGGAAGAAACTTGCACTCACGAAGCCACAGTCATCCTCCCTGGAGCATTCGGTAAGCTTCCCCAGCTACAGATGGAGCCTGTAGTCCTGATTCTCTTTTTGAGATGAAAGGTCTACGGTCCATTGATATGGAAAATCTGCTAGCATCCATCACTAGGCGGGCTAGTTGCAATGTCTGTGGATCTGGGCTTACTGTTATGGAAAACCTGTCGAATCGGAGGGGTCTCTGTATTAAGCTGACTCTCTCCTGCACCAATCCGTTGTGTACAGGAGGTGAGGATGCTTTTTCTGACCCCTGCAAGCATTCAAAAGCTTTAGGTTTATTCTGGCAGGGAGAATGTGTGGTAGGGAGTGCAGGGCTGGAGACTATCTGTGGGATAATGGGGTTGCCTCCTCCAGTATTCCCCAAGTGTTACTGAACACAACAGCAGGCTCCAGCAAATCGCACACGAAGTGGGCGTGGAGAGCTGTAGGTCTGCTTCTGCACAGATTGCAGGGTGCCTATCCAGAAGATGTTGTTGATGTAACAGTCAAGTGTGATGGTACCTGGTCCCGACATGGATTTGTGGCAGCCTACGGTGTGATAGCAGTGCTATCATGGGAGACAGGCCAGGTACTTGACGTGACAGTCCTGAGAAAATCCTGCAAGGTTTGCAAAGAAACTCAGCATACCATGGGTAGCGAGTCACAGGAGTTCCTGGATTGGATGGACAAGCACCAGGACTCCTGGAATTCCAATTTCACTGGTTCTTCTCCAGCTATGGAAGCGGAAGGTGCCTCAATTCTTGGGAGTGGAGAGGAACAAGCTGCGGTACACAGTGGTTATCTCTGATGGGGATGCTAAGTCGATCTCTCGGCTCTAGCGAGCATCCTTATGGCAGTGATATTGTGATCCAGGTGATTGTTTACATTTATGGGGAATACATATTTGTTTACATTTATGGTGATTACATATTTGTTTTTGTTGTTTTGACACCTTCAGAAGATGGAGTGCGTGGGACATGTACAGAAACACCTCAGGAAAAAACTGCGTGACCTGAAGAAGAAGACTTTTGTCGATGACAGTGGTCAAGTGCGGAAGCTGAAGCGGGGGGGGGGGGGGGGGGAAGGACACTTGACTGAATCTGTGATTGATAGTCTCACAGTCTACTTCGGAGGGGCTATCCACAATTTTCCCGATGGAATGCTCAGAGCGATCTGGGCCGTGTTCCACCACTCCATATCCCATGACGACCAACACAACCTCCAGTTTTGCCCGTCAGGATCAGGCTCATTTTGCAAGCACAATCGGGCACTTGCTGTTAATGAGGAACCACCCAAGCACACCCCTAAGCTACCAAAGGATCTGGGTCCCTTCATCAAGTCAGTATTTACTGAGCTATCCAAGCGGGAGCTGTTAGAAAAGTGTGTGTTGGTGCTACTCAGAATCAGAATGAGTCATTCAACAACATCATGTAGTCCCGGTGCCCTAAGACTGGATTCTGTTCTCTGGTGAGTGTTGACATCGCTGTCAGTCTGGCAGTGATCACCTTCAATCGTCTGGCACTGATCACCTTCAATCATGGTTAGGAAGCACTCTCGCCTTTGTTTGAGCAATTGTTGGGTTCTCCTCCAAGTGCTTTTACAGCCAACTACATAGCGTCCTCGGATGCAAAACCAGGAAAAAAGGCTGGCCAGGGTGCACGAGCCAGAGGCGGAGAAAGTCCATAAGATCTACAGTACTGGCAATGGAGGAAAGACACATCGCTCGGGAAGGCATCACCTACATGTATATATGAGTCGGGCGGATTTTGATCTTTTTTTCATTTTTTGTGGGTGGATGTATTTAATTTTTTATTTTTGTCTTCCTTATTTTTATCTGGTCACCCAACTATATTTTTTTACCGGATTTTTTCAAGGCAAACGTTTTTTTGAAAATTCTCCCAACTAGGCAGCCACACTATCTCAAACAAATTAAAACTATGCATACAATACAGAGCAAGACACTACTTCATACGATGTTCAACTCTCAAGGGAAGTACCATTTACATACATCTCATATCAAATTTCATCACATTTTTCTATCTTACATGTGCATACAGGCACAGCAAACTCAAGAAAGGCATGGAAGTACAAGAACATATCAAGAAACAACTGAAACTTGTATAAGAACACATTTTGCCAAGCTATTTTGCCGTTGCAAAATTCAAACATTTCATTGTCCTAACTTTAACACCTATTCCGAGGAATGACGGTGTCAATTTACTTGAAGCATTGCCAAGTTGTGGTGATTAGAAGAGGTGACCGTCACAGATTTTGCGTGTATTTTGCGCGGTTGGAAATGAAGAACCTTAGAACTAATGAACAAGAGATGTGTTGATTAATATGTCACTGTCATGTCACAGCTAAGTGTAAGCCACAAACCAAATTTAGGCATCTGTAGAACAGGCACTAGGGAATTGTAATTTTTGGAGTGGGTGGCAACATTATGATCGTATTGCTGGCTGTATTTCAGAGTGGAAAGCACTTGCTCGTTGTTTGGGTATTGATCCCAAAAGGTATGAGGATGTACCCAACACAAAAGAAAAAATAGTAAAGTTGTTGAGAGATTGGCAAGAAGGAGAAGCCACAAATGCAACTTTTAAGGCATCGGCTGAAGCTCTGGAGAGAATTGGTTGTCATTATGATGCAGCACAGATTCGTTTCCATGGTAAGCATGAAATAACATGTTAGCTAGGTAAATGGTAGCACATGGACCTGTACATGTGTAGACCCTTATGCCCTTAAAGACAAAGTTGGGTTAATGTTGCCTGGTACTCTCATTGTACCCACTGTAGCTAGCCAGTTAGTTATAGCATCTTAGCTTCTTTTATGGCTACTGCTCCAATACCTAGCTATCACTATTCATTAGTAAGCTGGAGTGTTGCGTGTATCAGAGCATTGAACAAAACTTTCAGCTGTGTGATGTAGAGTAGACCCTGCATATCCAAACTCTATGGGTGTTAGGATAAGTGAAATTTCTAGACATGTGAAGCAGTTGTTACATGTAGAATTAACATGGTTGTGTTCAGGAAAGGAGTGTAGTGGCAGTTGCTTTAACTTGCAAGTCTGCCTAAATGGAAGATATTAGGGAGATACACAAAGAAGGAAGGTTAGGCAAGGTCCTGCTCTTTTTTTTTTTTAAGAAGCAGATAAGACTTGTAATGCAGTAAACAACGGATAACTGTAGTGTGATTACTGCTAATGACTTGAATATTAGCTGATAGCTGCAAAGTCTGGCAACTTTGTAGAGTACAATGTGTAGTAGTGGGCTTGAGGTAATGTGACCGATAAACTGAGAAGCCAGTTAAGTGAGGGCCAGGGCTAGGATCTACTGTATATGATGTAGTGGTGGCCCTCTTAGCCTCAGGATAGCCTCAAGATTGTCAGTATTTCTTGGCTTGCATGACAACAGCAAGATAAACTTCTGCTAAACTGTGTTTGTTGAGAGTAATTTGTTGAGAGTAATTGCTGAGTATATAGCTGATTCGGCTCTCTTTGTAAGCATCAATAACAATTCATGATATTGATCTCATCAAACAAACTGAGGAGATAGGGTTAATTTTGAACAACATCAAGTCTGAGATAATTTGCCAGTTTAGAGAGGAACCATCTTATGCTCTCTCCCAGGAAATATTATGGTTGATCCCTCTGATACCTGTCTCCTGGGTAACTTGGATTCCTTCTTAAAACTGTTCTCAGCAACAAAATCAGTGCCTTAGAAGTCATGGGGGACAGGCTCAGATTTGTTTCTGCTCAGAATGCCTTAATCTTGCTGCATAATTCATTTCCTAAGATGCTACACCCTCAGCTTCTCCATGTTTTCTCTCTCCTGCCCTGATCGATTATGACAAGAGTCTCAAGTCAATTTTGAGTAGTATTACTAACATGGATTTCTTTGAGAATCTCTGTTCTTGGTTGCAGGCCCTCTCCCTGTTAGGGTTAGGGGCCTTGGAATCAGGAGAGTAGTGCAAGGGAAAGATGCACCCATGGATGAGATGCATGTTGGACAGAGGGTAAGGTTGCATCTTGAATGCGAGACAAAAGTGCTTCAAGCAGGGCTGATTATAGGGTTTTTTCTAAGAATTCTGGAAACTTCCTCAAGGCTCGTCTGGCCCAAGCAATGGCAATAAGTTGATAGCAATTTAAAGTGCCCAAATGAGGTATCCAGGCAAATACATGTAATGTACTAAGGCTGTAAACTTCCTCTGCATATGAATAGTAAACCATCAATCACTTCTAATACTTAACCAGTGAATTATGCCAATTCAAGAGCCACAATCTATCTCACATTGTTTGTATGCATATTACAGCTGTGCTTCTCTTAAAACTGGAAGTGCCTGTTAATAGTGACCTATATGGAGTGGAGCACGGGAATACATTTAAAAAATATTTAATCACACCCACTTCTCAGTGGGAATATTTATCTTTTTTTCATGATATATTTGATGTATGTATACAGACCGGGTTGTTTCGTTCCTTGCCACAAATGAAAAATCCATGTTGCATACCTTACAGAGTGCGTAGGTTTCTCCCTCGCTACTAGGCTCATGCGGTACTTGTAAGAGCACTCAGACTTGTACCTGCTATCTACGTGGCAGCGCTTTTTAATCTTAGACTGCCAGAGGACCTCTCTCTCTGGTTGAAGCTACAATAACATTGACACTGGAAAATGCTATTTTAATGCACAACTTGGTGCGTGCTATAGAGAATTTGACTCTATTTAAAAAGCCATGAATTTCACAGTTTCGTGAGATGGTATGGTTTTGATGAATATTCCCAGTATATAAACATGATGTTTATATACTGTGCTTCTTATAGTGCGCTGTGCTTCTTATAGTGCGCTGTGCTTCTTATAGTGCGCTGTGCTTCTTATAGTGCGCTGTGCTTCTTATAGTGCGCTGTGCTTCTTATAGTGCGCTGTGCTTCTTATAGTGCGCTGTGCTTCTTATAGTGCGCTGTGCTTCTTATAGTGCGCTGTGCTTCTTATAGTGCGCTGTGCTTCTTATAGTGCGCTGTGCTTCTTATAGTGCGCTGTGCTTCTTATAGTGCGCTGTGCTTCTTATAGTGCGCTGTGCTTCTTATAGTGCGCTGTGCTTCTTAATAATTGTAGAGCAGAATCGTCTCAAATGGTGTGGAGCAGAATTCTCTGCAGCACTGGGAATGAGAAAGTTCAGGCAGAGGTGTGTCACACCCATTAATGAGGGTGTGATGCCAGGGAGCATGGATACTGGTGTGGGCAGAGGTGTCACTTAGATGACACAGAGGACCGCCTCATTGATGATGACATCGACTGCTCTAGTGTGGATGCTGTGGTGCCAAACTGGACTTGCATATCCAGCTGTGGAGAACCTCCCCCCGCCCCCTCCTACCCACCCCCAGTAGGACCAGTGAGTTTATTCAGCAAGTTCAGGCTAGATGAGGCCTTGCTGACAACTTTCTTGAAGTGAGTCGAGTCAGGGAGGCTGTGAGATGCAGTAATACACATTGTGTGTCATATTTCAATGCTTTGCCATAGAGGAGAATGGTGAGAGTGTCTGCTCCCTCACTGTGCACAGATGAAAGTGTGGCCAGACATTCTTCTTGGTGCTCAACTTTAGGTGTAGGCACCAAAATAATTCACACATGTGGTTAGATAGCTTGTAATACTCCCTCCACCTCTTAGTGCATGTGTGAGTATCCCAGGGCTGAGTCATCAGCATAGAGACATAAAGGTACTTACCAGCTGCAGTGGTTGACGTGTGATAGAATGACATGCTCCATGAGCTTGAAGGTCATGGACAGGAGGGAACGTTGGCTGGTAGTTAGCTGGGTCGGGGGCAGGCTTCTTGAGCTTGAGAGGGCAGGTACTATACTTTGCTTCCAGTTGTTGGCTTGAGAATAAATATTCAACTTTGACTTCATGCAACATTGGCATGGCCACCTATGCAGTTAGTCCCCAAAGAGAACATAGAGAACGAGCTATCTTTTGAGCTCTGTAACAAGTTCTTAGAACAGAATCTATAGAGCTCCAAAGTTAAACCAAATTTTTTTCAAGTAGAAATAAATGGAGTCATGTTCCCTTCAAGCCTTCTTGATGTTGTTAATGAAATTCCTTCTTCCTTTTAAGGATGTCATAAATGGAGAAGAGAGAAGATGCTTCATGGATGTTCAGTTAAGGCTGCGAGGCTGACCTCTCCTCCATACCAAAGGGGAGGAAGGAAATCACTGAGTCTTTACTGCGGCTGCATGAAAAATTAAATGGTGTAAAGCACATCATGAATGCATGCACCTGCACAGACCACAAGATACTCTAATTATTCCCAACACTATAATAGTGGGAGAACACTTTACTATACCAGGTGCTCTACGGTCAAGGGTCAGCTATGCTGTACTCTTCCTGAATTTGAACTTGATTTCTAAATATAAAAGCGTACCAAAACTACTGAGTAGTTTCTGGCAATCCACTACTGGATGTGAGCCTGGCCGGCTGAAATACCTGCCATGCATAGTACTGCCTCCTGCTAACCTAGCTGCTGGTGCTGAGCCTGGCCAGCTGGGCTCCCTGCCATGCACAGCACTGCAGAGTCAAGAACACTCACTGATGAGTTAACAGAGTGAAGTGTTGTGTCCCTCGGTCCTGTCCACTCGAAGTACATGAAGGTCAGAGTTCATAGATCAGCGGCTGGGCAAGGTGACCTTCTGAGAGACTACTGCAACAAGACATGTGTGACTAGTGTCTGTGTCCAAGTGAAGTCATGACTATGGCCAAACTGATACATTGGAGGCAAACTAAAATTGACGCTGCTCCAATGCAGTGCCTCACTGGGAAATAGCCAACCAAGACACTAATCAGTCTCACCATTCACTGGCTCTCATCAAAGTCTTCACTGTTACGTTGAAAGTGAATCATAAAATTATAGCGATTATTCCCTAGGCAGGGACCTTAATTGATTACTTCCAACAGCAACTAGAGCATTGGCTTCCTCAGTACTCTTACCCTAGTCACTAATGCTATCATTGCCAGGATACTCTGACCCTGGTCACTACTGCTCTCATTGCCAGAGTAGTCTGACCCTGGTCGCTACTGCTCTCATTGCCAGAGTACTCTGACCCTGGTCGCTACTGCTCTCATTGCCAGAGTACTCTGACCCTGGTCACTACTGCTATCTTTGCCAGAGTACTCTGATCCTGGTCGCTACTGCTATCTTTGCCAGAGTACTCTGACCCTGGTCGCTACTGCTATCTTTGCCAGAGTACTCTGATCCTGGTCGCTACTGCTATCTTTGCCAGAGTACTTTGACCCTGGTTGCTACTGCTATAATTGCCAGAGTACTCTGACCCCGGTCACTACTGCGATCATTGCCAGAGGACTCTGATTCTGGTCACTATTTCTATCATTGCCACAGTACTCTGACCCTGGTCACTACTGCTCTCATTGCCAGAGTACTCTGACCCTGGTCACTACTGCTATCATTGCCAGAGTACTCTCAGAGTTGCCAACCGTCCCGGTGTCATATCGAATTGCATCCTAGTAGATTTATGTCCTACCCGGACGTTATTATTTAGAAAAAGCGTCCGTGGGACGTATACAGATCAAGTAAATGCGCGTTGGAAAGCGTCCTATATACCCTATCGAATATCGTCCGCCCAGCAAGACTTTCATTTTCAGTGCCAATAGACTTTCATTTGCATCCATTATAAGTGTAGCCATATAATATGCAAATTGAATAGACTTTCATTTGCATCCATATAAGTGTAATACATGTAATATAATAACTTTGCTGTTGCACATCGGCCATAAAGACAGTCATCTCATCGTCGTTACAAGTGTCTACCAAGGGACGGCAATTTGGTGACTCAATGAAGAGCTAAGATGGCCAGTCATATGGCTGTCATAGATCCTGACTTGATCTCCCTTCGATGATGCAACACACCAGTGGTTTCCATCCACATAATGTATCTGTATGGATTCTTGGTTTTGACAAATCCATAATTCTGTGAAAAAAGACAATTTTGCAAACCACCCAGGGATCGAAATTGCTCTTTGAGGATTCTTTGCGCAAGGTTCACATGTTCATCAGTGAGCTGTTTCCCTCTCTTGAGGTCTTCCCTAATGCTTTTTGAAAATGTTAGGGTCTTGCTTCTTTTCCTGGGCTGGGTGAAGTGGCAGTCTCCTGACCTCGCATGCTTCTGTGATGGCAGTTTGTTCCTCAATCCCTTTACCAATTCTATGAAGGAAAATTGTTATGTAATGGCATTCAGACTTTTTTGGTGTAGGTTGGCATACTGCTTACCACTTCTCTTCAGAGGTCCTTTTGCCTGCACAGCTAAAATTATTTCAAATTGACTAGTATATAATATGAAGACAATAGAATTATGTTAAAATTACAATTATGAAAATTATACAGGATATAGCTATGTTACAGTTAGCTACACCAACCTAGGTGTCCATGCTTTCAATAGTCTCTGCTTTACTTCCGCAGTTTCTACCACAAGCCTTTTCTCTTGGTTACCGATATAACCTTCATGGACATTGAAGTTATTTGCCTTTCTTCTCAAGCTTCTTTTATAGTTGTGTGTGCTATTTATAGGATAGTTTCCAGAATGAATAAATTCAAATACTTCAGAGAAAGAGAATTTTTCTTTACAACATAAATTTGTCTGCTGGGACGTAATTCCTCGCCCCCGGACGCTTATGCTCATCGGTTAACGTCCTAGCGGACGAAATATTACGTCCCTAGGACGTATACCAATAGGGGACGTTATCCGTTATGACACCGGAATGGCCGGGACAGTCCCGGAATTTTGAGCCTTGTCCTGGTGGTGTCCTTGTCCCGGAAATGTCCCGGAATATACAGCTACGCGCACCTTGCGCTTCCCCTCGCTTAGATGGCCACTGCAGTCTCAAGCATGTTTAGTTTAGTCCTTTAACACTCGTAAAGCAGACACTTTTTAGCAGAGAAAAACTTCAGATAAACAATTACGGGTGTGCGAAACAACCTTTGACCTTGTTTCGATTGGAGGTGAGGCACTCACGTGAAACTTCTTACGAGCAGCAAAGAAGCAGAGCCATTTTGACAATAAATGGATCAAAGAATTTCAGGGGATAGGGATAGGCAAGAGTTTCAAAGGTATAAATAAAAAATATATAATGAAATTGATTGACAAAGTAAGTAAGCATGGAATACAGCAAATAGAGGGTAATTTATTATTATTATTTTTTATATTTTTTTATTACTTCACAGTATCATATAATTGAGACAATCGAGGTAAGACATGAATAGAAATACACTGAAGGACAACTAGCCTATGTGACTAGTAGCCTAAACATGCAATGGATAAAAATTATTAAATTAATACTTAATTAAAGATAGGAGCGTGGGGTGTATGGGAACAATTTGCACAAGGACATACATAATGAAAGGTACAAGGGGAGTCTGGGTTGAAGTTGGGTTTGATGTGGCTTAATAAAACCTGCTTGATATTATGCTTGATGGTGCTGGAGGATAGATTGATATCAATAGGCGGAAAGGAGTTCCATAATCTTGGTAACCTATTAAAGTAGGTATAGTGTGTAGTGTTTGACGTGCAACGGCTGTGACTCATACGCTGGTTGGTGCCCGATCTTGTAGTGTTAGAACTAAATTTGATGAATTTATTAATGTCAAAGTGGCATGCTGGAGATTTGAGGCTTCTCACACAGAACATCACATCATTTAGTACATCAAAGGTAGAAGGTCCAGTTGAATAAGCCTTGTTTTATAATCAGTTACATAGTCATTTAGAATGAACTTAGTAGCCCTCCTCTGTATCTTTTCAAGCTTCAGGATATCCTTGATTAAATGTGGATGCCAAATCTGTGAGCAGTACAAAAGTTGTGATCTTACGACAGATATATACAGAATTTTCTTGGCTGATACAGAATCAGCTGAGCTGAATGTGCGCCGTAGTAGCCCAATGATTTTATATGCCCTTGAGGCCAGATGATTATAATGAGCTGTCCAAGAGAGATCAATAATAACATCATGGGTATAGTGTGCTGCTTGTGTTCAATGCAATAGTAATGTCAGTAGTCTTGCCTTGATTTCAGGTCACTTGTATGCCCGATGTACTCTGTGTGCAATCGACTTTGGTGTTACGCATGGTGGCCGTAATGATGTCACATCTCACCTCAAGAGCAAGAAACATAAGGATATGTCAAAGGCTGTGCTATCAACTATTCCAATCACCTCTCTCTTCCAACATCAGAGAAGTGATCAAGTAATCGAAGCAGAGGTCAGGTGGGCTACATTTGTTGCTAAGCACAACATATCCTTTCTGTCTAGTGACCATGCCACCAAGCTTTTCAGCAAGATGTTCCCAGACTCTGAAATTGCAAAGAAATTATCCTGTTCCCACACCAAAACCACCGCCATAGTGAAGAAAGCTCTTGCTCCTTACTTCACACAGAGAGTTATGGAGTCAATGTCAAGTGGTCCATTCTCTTTGATGATTGATGAATCCCATGACAAGAGGGACAAGTCTTGCATAATTATTTTGAGGCTTCTTGATCCACAAGTAGGTGAAGTACGGACGAGATTCTTGGATATGCCGGTTGTGAACATTGATATAGCTACCAACTTGTTTCAAGCCTTGAAGGAGTCACTGACTAAGAATGGGCTCAGCTTTGACAATGCAGTGTCTTTCATGTCTGATACCACCAAAGTTATGAAATGAGTGAGGTCAGGTGTGCAGAAGTTGATTAAGGATGAGATCCCAACTTTGTATGATGTTGGTTGCATCTGCCATTTGGCTGATTTAACAGTCAAAGCTGGTTTGAAAGTACTCCCAGTGAACATTGACCAGCTCTTCATCGACATATTCTACTACTTCCATAGCAGCAAGAGAGCAGCAATTTGTCATCCTATGGTGTTCACTTTTCACCACTGAGCCAGGGGTGATTTTGAAGCATTGCCCCACACGATGGCTCAGCTTGCTGAAGTGTGTGAATCGTTACCTCAGGCAGTATGATGGTTTGAAGTCATTCTTCTTGTCTTGTGAGGAAGCTAAGGTCTGTAGCATTCTTTCAAGGCTTGAGAATCCTCTGACGAAACCTCTGTTGTTCTTTTCTTTTATCTTGCCTTTAATGGATCACCTCTTCCAGAAATCGACAGAGAATACTACCTCACAGCTGACAGGTCGGCGTATAAAGTGGTCAAGGGAAAAGGCGCTCGCTAATTAGGGGGCGCGGTCGAAAATTCGCGCCGTATATTAAAATTAATGTCCCGGTGTCGTGCCATATTACCGCACTGACACACTTTATCTACTGCGCATGCGCTGCAAATTTTGCTCTGCAAGTAAGAAAACACTACCGCACAGCGCTGGGAGACATATCTACAGATAGTATTATTCGCGTAGCTAAGCCATTGCAGGGAGACAGATATCTACAGAATAGTATGTACCAATAATTTAATTTCCCTATGATGTTGATCTAACAAACTATCCCTCAGATATAGGTTGATATTTGAATTTTCAGGTCAGTCATGGTGCGAACAGAGAAAGACCCACGTGTGTTCCTGCGGAAGGACTTAGGTTGAGTACTATTTACAGAATGGTGCGTATAGCTGTGACACAGTGGTTGGAGAACAACCTACTTGTGGTGTTTTCTCCACAGCTTTACTGGTTCAGATTGTGGTTGTCATGTGGACATAAATTGATCAATGCCAATGATTTCATAAGCCTCCAATACGTGGTCTATACAAATTAGGCCTACATAAACCATTGCTTTCCTGATGCTTGTGTTGTACACATGATTTCATAGAACTTGGCAGATTTCTTTCAAGTGACCAAAAATGAAATAAAGTGTCTTGTTATAAAGGTCTATGCAATAATGTATATGACACAACTTGTCATGGCTATTTTGTCTATAGGTGAGACAATGTTCTACACACAACCAGCAAAAAACCATCCCAATGAGAAGGTTAAGTGCTTGGTCCTGTTCTCAATTGATGAGCAGCAGAAGGTTTTGCGTGAGGCCCATGACATCAATGGTGCACATCAAGGTCAGAAGCGTACCTTAGCACGTCTTACACAGGACTATTATTGGACGACTATGGCAAAGGATGTTTATAGTTGGGTAAGTATTTGTAAATAGTGATATATCAATACATAATGTTGTGATATCGTAAAAGCTGGTTGATAAGATGGCTATATGTTATATTAAGTTACCTGTTTTTTGTTAAGTGTCTACTTAGCTATTGATGTTGAGATGCTATTGATGTTGAGATATATTTTATTAAGCTCGGCCATCTGCTCACCTAAATCCCACCCTCCTGTCTCTCCACACTTGATCATTCTCCATCATAATGGTCACCAAATCTCCATGCATATGATTACTTAAAACAGCACTGTTCAGGGTGTGCTCTGTCAGAACTCCTGAATGTTGGGAGGCTAATTCTTGAGCTCTCATGCACACAGTTGCAGAAACAGTAGACAAACAAATAACAATCAGGGTTTTCATATTATGCATGTACTCTGTACCCTCGCTATCATGTAGTTGCTCAGTTTTAAGTGCCCATTTTGTCGTTTACTGATATAATAAGTGGCCCAGCTTGACAAATGGTAGTTTTGTGGTGACCCATGGATACCTCAGTCATTGCATGTAGCTGTATCGCTTGTGTTGCACTGCAGCTGTTCATGGCTTATCACTGCATGCAGCTGTCCATCTCTAAGTGGTGATGGACCAAGTGATCCAGAAGACAGCTTCCCTTTGTCTATGAAACAAGCTGGACTATTTTTACTCACAGTCACAAAAAGAAACTTTGTTGAACACGTTATAGAATTTGTAATGATCGTTTATGCTCGATATTGTGTCAATATCGATGTTTCTTTCAGAATTCGAATAAGGGTGTCAGCAATGTTATAATGAACTGAGGGGGCAGCATTCCTTAAAGGAGCATAAATGAATTAATGTTCTCTGAAGTTACTATTGGGATGTGGTAATGCAGTACATGTTTTAGAACAAAACAGGTCAACACTAAAACTCTGGTGTATGGTACCACATCTGTAGTATGCACTGCCAGCAAATGTTACATCCATGAATCTTCATCACTATTATCTATCCAAGAGAATATATGGCTCCAAGAGAGCTACTGCATCTTGATCAATATGACAGGCATCTAATGACAAGCATATAGCATGTAATTGTAAACAGGGTGTAAATCAAGAGGTAATGTGTTGATTAAAATCACAGTGCTGAGTGCTTCATTCCAAAGTGTGCTATACACATACTCAATAATCTAGAGGCTGGTTCACAATAGACGCAACACGATGCGTCGATTGTGAACATGAGGTTGCATCCCATACGCTCAAATAGACTTGAGTTTTATTCAAGCGTCGGATCGCAACACAATGTGCTGGTGTGCTTTATTTAAAGATGAATGAAGAATGATAGAAGCGGTTTGCCTTATGGCAAGTATGTAGCAATCGTACAGGGACATAAAGGCATGATAGAATGCCTAGAAGCAAGTGGCATGTGAAGTAAGCCAATAGATTGATCAAAATGATGTAGAACTAGCTATATTATATTGTGTACATAGCTTCACCTAGCAGTAGCCATAGCAGGCATGAGGTCGGCTGAGAGTAGTCCTACAGGTTGTATTAGGGGGAATTTTGACTCTCAACACACGTGTTTTGAGCAGACAGTTGATAAGTCTCTCCTTAATGTATAGTTCGTGTGGATAATCTACGAGTTGCTTGCTCAATGTGTGGACAAGTATTAGTGTGGGCAATCTGTGAATTATTCAAATCCTGGTTTGCTCATAACATATAATATATCAAAATGTTGCCTCATGAAGCTACAGTCGTTTTATTGTGTTTTTAGATAACCACTTGTCAGCGGTGCCAAAAATTGGAGCAGATTAAGACCATTGCAACAGAGCTACATCCTATCAAAGTTTCCAACAGGTCACTGATTTTATACTGCATGTCCCATGCAAATCCCATGAACATATATATGCTTAAACTCCCTTCAATCTGCACACCCCACATCTGGGAAGGTCTGCCTACTAGGCACCTGCACATTGCACAATCAAGTGATGTGTATTGCGTGGCCCTAAAAAAAAAATCTTGTGAAGAAATGGCATGACACTTCAGCTCGGATGAGACAGGAATCACTGAGGCAAATACTATCATTTCTTTTTAAAATAACTGTGTTCATGTTGTTTTCAGTCAATGCACATGTGCAGCATGTACATGTACAGTGCAAGTACAAAATTGTAGGCAAATCATCATTATTGGGGGAAATGTGGGGGTGTTCCCAGATGTGGCTGTTTCTGAATTATGGACAGTGCCTATCCAGATAAGTGGAGTTTGAGTATAATAGCTGTGTGTTTTTTGTATCTTGGTAGAATAATTTTTAATGTTTTATATTAAAGATGGGAGACTCTGGGCATTGACCTGATCGGCTCATTTGTAGCTACCGATAAAGGCCACAGATATGTCTGCACTGCGACTGACCTTTTCACAAAGTGGGTGTTTGCTCGTCCCATTAAGTCAAAGTGTGCTGCAGATGTTGCTAAAGTGATACTTGAGCTCATCTACAGTTATGGTCCTCCAAGTAAAATGATCATGGACCAGGGCCGTGAATTTATTAACCAGGTTAGTGACAAGTCTTAACATTCAAGGTGCATAATATTCTAAATAAGAATTCAATTCAGGATTTCTCAATGTAGTTAGCTGTGGTGGTCAGACATCTCATCTCTTCTCCATAACTACTACGCAGATAGCTTCTTTTATAGTGATGTTATTAGTAACATAGTATAGTGTGCATTATACTTGGTATCTATTTCATGCTGTTTTGCTTTTCCAACTCAGGTAAATGATTTCATCTTTGCTGCCTTTGGGGTGAAGCGAATGATGTGTTCTGCATACCATCCAGAAACAAATGGCCAGGATGAGCGCACAAACCAGACACTCAAGAGGGCACTGTCCAAATACACAAATGACAGCCAAACTGACTGGAACAAGTAAGTTACTATATTTGAAGCTACTATGCATCAATGGTGGTCAGTGTATCTGTTGTAGCAGCTTGCTATTACTGGATGGATTTTGTAATCCATCATATGACCTAGAATTCCAATATAGCAATTGTAATTGTTGGTTGGTGTATAGGCTTACTATGTACATGTCTTTAGTTCTTCTCATGCTTTGCATTTTGTTGATGTCTTAGATTTGTGCTCTCTACCACTTATGGCATCAACACTATCATACAAGCATCAACAAAGCAGCAGCCCTTTGTACTGATGTTCTATCGCACAGCTCGGGGTGCCATAGCCATTAATGCAGAACATGATTGTGAAGAAGAGTTACAGTATGTGAATATACACACTGACATGTCTCCTGAAGAGATTAAAACAGACTTGGAAGATCGTGTAGCAAAGGTAAAGATTGTCTAGTGGCAGACTATAATTAACGAAATATGATTTAGAAACTAATTCGCTGTGCATATTTTATTTGTGAATGAAATTATTGGCAGTTTTCATATTAATGTATGTAAAATAATCCACAGCAACTCCTTCCGTATTCACTTAGGTACAGGCCTTGGATGAACAGGTACGAGAAAAAATTGAAGAAGCCAAGGCCAAGCACAAGTTGTATTTTGATGCCAAGCAAAACAAAGGCTTAAAACCCTTCCAGTTTGCAATAGGTATGCTTAGGGTGATAATTGATATGACAAAAATTAAGATATTTATGGTGCCATAATTATATATACTGCTCTTTGTGAAGGAAAGGCAGTTAATTGTTGACTGGAAATCAGTTTCAATAAAATACATTTTGCATAGAACTTCATATTTCAAATACATTTTATGTTCTTAATAAATTGCAGACATAAGTTTTGGCTTGAAGATATGCATATTATGTTTAAAAAGTTTCAAAATTATTTGTTGTTTGCTGCAGGTGACCATGTCTTGAAGAGGAATGTGCGAAAAGCATCAAGGAAAGGTGATAAGACTGGTTGGGGCCTTACAAAATAACTGACATCACTTCTATGGGCCTCTGCACATTGCAGGATGGTAATGGCAATCCCATAAAAAGCAAGGTTAATTCGGGACACCTAAAGCCTTACTTGACCCGTAGTATACCAGGTCATGAAACCATGCTTCAAGATAATCTTGTAGGTGATGTTTCCCAACAAATACCTACAACTGAGAGTGGCTATGCAAGCTTGCAGACAAGCTTACCCCTCCCTCCCTCTGACCTACAATACCTGGATTGTGACTTTGATTGTGATACTAGTATCGAGGAAGCCACTGTGAATATGGCCATGAATATTGCAGAGAAGAGTCCACCAAGGAAGAGGCAATGCACAGCAAACCTTGCTGTGGTGTCAACTCTTGGCGTGCAACCCAACAAACCCTATACTGAGAAACAGAGCACAATCACTCTACCTCCAGTCCAACCACCACATGCACTGTGGACTAGGACCAACGACAACCACATTTCCACGCAATCTTCACAGACCGAGACAGATTGTTTTGTGACTAGTGCGACCCAGACTGTACCGAGGGTAAATGGCAAATGCCTACCGTGCCAACAGCTTGTCAGCTGCAGAGAGTTACCCAGAGACTTTCTCACAACTCTCCAATCTGGAGCATGGTTGGAGGACACCCACATTAATGAAGCTCAGGCCCTACTTCATGTACAGTTTCCAGAGATGGGTGGCCTTCAGCCAGTTCAATATTTGGCACCAGGCAGTGGAGGCTCACTTACTGGAACTCCAGTAGAGAATTATGAGCAGATTATGAATACTGGCTGCCATTGGGTTTGTGCATCAAATATAGGATCATCCAAGGGCACAGTGTTGTTTTATGACAGCCTCCCTACCAGAACCAGTAAGTCATTGTGTTTAAACTATGTCAGCTAAAACCCAGTGATTTTTTATTTGTTATTATTTGTTTGACATGTTTTCTTCAAGTTGGGTGAATGGAGTTGAGCACTATGTACAGTAATATTTGATATTACACCTTAATACATGCGCCTAATGCTTTAATATATCTGTTCTTATCATTGATGCAGAATTGGATACGTTGAAAGGCCTTGCCTGGATGGAGCATTACGCTGTAACCTACCTTATCATTCAGAAACCAAAAATACAGAGACAGGCTGGAGGCAATGATTGTGGCTTATTTGCAATTGAAATTGCAACAGCTCTATGCAGTGGGATTAACCCATCACTCATCAGCTTTGACCAGAGCAAGATGCGACACCATCTAGCAATGTCCTTCCAGGAACGAATCTTACTACCTTTCCCATTGAAAGGTCTTAGACGGACTGTGACGTACAAGAGGTTGGACGAAAGAATACGACTTATCTGCATAATTATGTAGGCAGCCCCATGACCCTGCCCTTACGGTTGCGCACAGTGCTGTTCATGTAAGGAATGGTTCCATCAATCTTGTGCTAACATTCCTTCATCATCCATTGCAAACTTACAAGAAGAATGGAATTGCCAGCAATGCAAAGACAGAAGCCTGTAAAATATTAAGAGTAATCTATCAGCTTGTCACAAGTATATAATGTAGTGCATCTCTTGAATTGTGAAATATATTGTGAGTTATTTGGCAAGTTATGAAATTCATGGTCAGTTGTCAATGAGAATTCATAGAATGGGTTTTCCTATAATTATACCACAATACTTGACGAAATGGGAGTAATGTGACGGGTGCGATAGCATGCCATAATATAGTTAACTAAAAACTATATTGCAAGAATAATTCACACTTGGTATTAGAAAGAGAAGAGAAAAACAATTCAAGTGAAATTAAAATATCTAACAAGCAGATGAAACGGAAATGAACGAGGGTCCTGGGTCAGCATGGGTACCCACCCTTGGAACATGTATATACAGGATTCCAAAACCCAGACAGGGTCTTATGGAGTGAGTGACCAAGGGCTCCAATTTCCATAAGGGCTCCAATTTCCATGGTAATAAGACCCTGCATCTATGCAATAATTGATCATTGTGTTTCTCCTACTCCTGCTATATAATGAGTTCTGTGGGAATTTTGTACTGATAATTAACTGCAAATTTCATACCTTATTCTGATAATTATGGAAGATGTATATAGCATATATATAGGTGTTGTGAAAGATTGTGCACTTCTTGTTGTGTACTGTAGGGAGTTTGCTGGTGATAGGAAGATTATTGGATATGTTCATTGGATGTGGTCAAGAGCATTGAAGGGTCTGAGGAGTGGGTGGTATGGAGAAATGATGGAGAGTAGGTCTAATGTTGGGTAGGTGAGCATATAGCAGGGGTGAAGGAGGAGGTGTTGGGTATGGTAGACCAAATTGTAATTGTAATGGAAAATGTGTTCAAGTGGTGGGAGAAGAGGAAATACCTAGGGTCCCATGTCCTTATGTCTTTGGCACCTCCCCGCCCCAAAACAAATACTGTTGTAATAAGTTCATTCGTGCTTTCTTAAAGATTTGCGCACGCGCATTGGATGAAGTAAGGAAATAAATATTAGCGCATTCGCAGTAGGTAAAGTGCGGCAGTGCAATATGGCATGAACACCGGAATTAACTTATGGAAAGTTAGCAAGTATGTACTCTGACCCTGGTCACTACTGCTATCATTGCCAGAGGCTTAGCTTTTGTAGTGTTTTTTGTGTTTCCATCACCCCCATGGGTGGGCATGAAAAGGAGAGAGCAGTGGAGCTGAAACAAGAAACCCTAACTACTTGAACTATGAAGCAACTTTAATTTCCCACTTTCTCATATATTATTTTATATCAATAGAAGGTAGTACATTGGTACATAGGAGAGAGGTTATATTCCAATAACAGGACTATAATTTGTTTTTGTGCCACAATAGGTAGCAGTCGGTGCTCGCAGAGTTCCAATGTGGCATAACCATATGCCACATTCCTGGCAGTACCATTGGCTGTCAGATCGCTTCTGTTGCTGGTAACAAATAAGTGCAACGACCTCGACTGTGCTTCCTAGATGTTGCAGGGTTCTTTATCGAGAAGTGGGGAAAAGGAAGCTGCTTGATAATGGAGCCACTACACCCAGCTCTGCGTCGGCTACAATAACCTCCGATGATCTCCTTGGCCAGCTGAATCCTGAACTTCTTGATCGTAAGTTCACTGCCTCTTCCTTACCATTCTTTGTGCAGAATGAAGTTGTTTGTAACGGCCACATTGATCAGAAAGTAAAATATGTATTTGTAGTACTTTCTGCTTTCCACCTGACACCTATAATATCCTCTGATCTGATCACCTTTGTCCACACTCCCAAGTATTTATTGTAGGACTGTATAGCTAGGGGGCAGCTTATTTCCTCTCTGCTGCCATTGCTCGTATGCCGAAGGACTGAGGTGACACTTTTGGTGCCACCGTTGGTGTACATAGGCATGACGATCCTTTGGCCCTACCATGCATTTTTGCACGCACTTTTCCGGATTGCGTGGCTAGTGACTGGCCCCTAAAAATGTTGACAAGTTCATGAGTATCCTATAGTTATGGTAAATAACATATATGAACTGATATACACGAACTGATATACAACCCCAAAATATTTGTGGCTTGTGTTTATAGAGTGCACATTTTACCTTTTCTTGAATTTGACTTTCTTCAGTCTCCTCAGGGAAATCATGCCTGTCTTTCCTGGCAGTCCCACATCCATAGATCCCTCTCCTCTCCAAGTCAACTATGGGAGATTTAAAAAAGTTGTTAAAATAGGCCCAGTTAGGTTCTTGACCACTCTTGTTCCCAAGTGGTGTTCAACCGCACATTTCTTTTCCCCTGTATATACCTTGAACTGCGAGAGAGAAAAAACCATTTCGGCTATCAGCCCGAACCCACGCCTTGATACCTCTTTTGATGGGTTTCATGGGCTATTGGTTTGTAGTGGTGGATGGGATCCCTCTTCCAGTAGTCTTCTGTGGATGGCTGGTGGTTAATTCCCATTAGAATGCTGAAACCTATGAATGCTCGAATGTCATCCTCAGTAATTTCTAAACATAGGCTTCAGTACTCATGTTGTTTGTCTGATCTTATGTCTATTCCACTATGTTAGGTGCTAAAAAAAGTTCAAATACCTATACCTCCAGTGGTGATTCTTGAATAGGAACTATAGGTCCTACAGAGTATGTGAATGGGTAAATGATACGGGTCAATTGGTTTGTGGACCAAACTGGATGTCTGTGTGGAAGAGACAGTGGATGGCAAGGCTAAGGAGGTAGGAATGAAAGAGGGTGATTGTTGTTGAGTCTGTACAAGTGAGTTGGGGCTGGGGTGTGTAAGTGGGTGTGGTTGATACTGTGTTGGTTGAGGCATGGGTGTGGTCGATTCTCATGTAGGTTGAAGTTAAGGCTGGGTATGGAAGTGGGTGTGGTTGATACTGATGTTGGTTGTGGCTGGTGTATAGTCGACATTGCTGTAAGTTGAGGCTGGGGTGTGGAAGTGGGTATGGTCGATACTGATGTGGTTTGAGGGTTGGGTGTGGTCGACACTGATGTAGGCTGGGATATGGAAGTTTGTTTGTCAATGGTGATGAAGGTAAAGGTGGAAAGTAGTAGTAGTGGGTGTGGGATGGGTGGTCTTCAAACTCAGAAATATATTATATTTTATTCAACATTTATTCACTAAAATTTCCTTACCTTCAATTCTTCATCACTTCCATCTGCAAATGGCTATCAAAGTCCCCATCTGCATCCAATGCCTTCAGGACCTCCTCCAAAGAGAGATGTCTTTTTGCCCATTTGATAGTTAAATATCCTATTTTTTATTGAATATTTTGTTAGCAAGTTAGCAAGTTTTCTAAAAAAATTGTTATAGAAGTGTTATGTATTATAGTATCATGAACTAGTATCGCTGCCTTCGTAAAGAGTTGTGCAGCTAGCAGATCCGCGAGCTGCTTATTTGGCGTTCATTGTACGCGCGGGCGAGACATCAATAGGTATTAAATTTTAACACAGGGTTCAAATGTGGTAAAAAAATCTTTCTCTTGCCTTCGTTAGGTAACGAGGCGAAAATATTGAAAAACGCAGACCGTTCAGAATTCAAGCAGCTCCGAGATATCCAGCCGGCTAACCTTAGGATTGTGCTTTCTCAGGTTCTGGGCGATGATTTTGGACTGTCTGAGAGGGAAAGCAGTGATGAAGGTGATGGCATCTCGTCTTACCTTGGCCAGACCAGTATTGACCCTGAAGCTCTGCTATCTCTGGCAAAGTAGTCGGGCCTGACTTACCTTCAAGCACTCTCATTGATTTGGGTGAAGATGAGATTGCTTAGCGATGAAGAAGGCATTGGCTGAGTTTAGCTATAGTTGGTTGTGTAGTGAGTAAGCAGCATGAACTGCAAGGGCTGCTTCCTTGTTAGTGGGTAGTCCACGAAAATATGTTAATTTGAGCAATTTTTTTACTGTGTCACAAAGAATGAACTGTCCCCCCCCCCCCCTTCAACATCACAAAATGGCCCAGTACTTCAATCTGTTTGTTGCAATTATTGGTTTCCGCATGGTATTTTCTTTCTCTGTTATATCATATTCATTGTGATGGTCATGTATTGTACTTCTAGCATGCATATATGTATTCACACTTCTGGAATGCTATACCGTAAAGTATGCAGCAAGCGCGCTTACCTTTCAAACCCCAAATCGTAGGTGTGGGCGCTTGCTACATGTAGTAGTGGGCGCTTGCCTCTGGTGAAACAATTCTTAATAACGCACATTGGACACAAATAAAGTCAAAGAGCTCAAAAAAATATCTATCTCTTGTTTAGGGTAAAATGTTATTTTATTTTGTTCTGGAAACTAACATTTAGCTAGTGCTATTCCTCAGGTTCACTGAAAGACGCCAAGTCGTTCACATCTACATCCAAATCAGCGAACGGATCTTCGTCGCTATCTCTCTCCTCTCTGTCTTAGCTCAGCGTCGGATTGCAATCTCTAATTAGACTATCCTCAGAGCCATCAATGCTGATGGAGATGCCACAAGAGAGAAAGAAACTCTCTATCAAATTTCCTGGAATTGACTCCCAGGCAGAGAGACCAAATCAATGGCTGAGGGCTGCTTGAGATTGCCATGAGATGTTCTACTGTTGCAAGTCCTACGCCATTCCATCTACAACTCTTTCATTTTCTCTTTTAAAGGGCTTATTTATGGACACATCAGGGGTGGCTCCACCAATTTTGAGGTGGTCAGGCCCGGATGTGGGTGTGGTCAAAACGTGACGATTTTTCATTTTCACGAATTGCCCAGTTATAGAGATTCATTAAATAAAGGTACCAAATACACATTATATATATATATACACTAATATACTATAATGCAGGCGAAGATAAAGTTTAAAAGGATGAAGGGGGTTCATCGTCAACTTCCTCCATACCTTGAGGAATTTATGTGGAGGGAGAGGAATGCCCACACATCTGCTGAGGCTTTTGGCAGCATCCTACATGCAATCAAAACACAGTACCCAGTATAAGTTTGCCCTCTGGTGTTGGTAGCTCCTGGCTTCACTGTTATATGCTTGGTATCAAAGTCGATGCTGCATTTGTTGTTTTATGAAGTTGTGTTAATATTAAGTTGTGTTAATTTTTTGTTGTGTATTATTGCTAATGCATATTGTTCTGTCCAGGGGTATTTGTTACTTTTGTTACTTACTTTGAGTATCCTTTCTTGATGCCTTCTGAATGCTCCATCAAAATCAAAGGACTCACTCTACATGGTGCACGCATTTAAGATAAGCAGGGAAAAGTGCGTTTTAAAATATATACCGCAAAAACAATTGACGCGCATGGATTTTTCAACTTCCAGAGTCTTACTCTTTACATGATCCCAATTACCTTGGAGTCCTCTTCACTCATGAGCTATATCAGTTGAAACAGATTTCCATCACCACGATTGTCATGACCACGTATCCCACATCCCTGCCTTGCCAAAAACTTTAGACTGCTCAGAACCTTTAGAAGGCAGTGCCGATTTTTTGCTCTGTCTTGGGCCAAAGTACTAGAGAGCATCTCACCTACATCTCGTGTAGTTGTTGGTACTGTAATTAGCTTCTCAACTGCTATCTTGTGGCACTGACTTTTCTCATGCTGTCGGATACCTAGTGTGGCATCTTTCCAGTTCTAAATCCCCGAGATAACTACAATATAAAGCATTCTAAATAAGTGAATAGTACTATAAACTTTAAAAGTTAAGTTCAAAGATCTATGAGGAAGTCGCTCAACTTACAAAAGCAGCATCGGTAGCTCCTGGCTTCACTAAACAGCTTTGCAGCAGAGGTGGCAATCCAGAGAATCTCTGGCTTCACTATAATGTAGCCAAGACCAGGTACGGAACCGGCTCGCTTGACAAGATCTCTCCACTGCCTTCTTTTTCCCGAAAGCTCTCTTCGGAAAGGCGAAGGATTCGGGCGGTTGACGGGAACTTCAGGAAGGTTATCGATCACTTCAGACGCTACACCATGCCACAGCCAGACCGGGCTAGTCAATTGGGTAAGGTCCTCATTCGCGCATGCGCAGCATGTTACCAAAAGTGGTCCGGGAGTGGCCGGACCATCGACGCCGCCACTGCACATCCATAGGCAGAAACAGTAATTTTTTGTCCTGCAGATTAAAAATAAGATTTTTTCTGAACCGGAACGCGTGCGCACGGGATTCACTAAATTCACTCGGTCTGAGGTACGGAGATATGGTTTACACGAAAAGGTGTGGTTTCAGTCGTGATATTTCCGCCATCAGGGGTGTGGTTTTCACGGGGGGGGAGGGATCTAGTAGGGTTGTTATCGATGGTTAGAAACTGCTGCTTGGAATGGATACTGCTTGCTAAACAGCTGTGATGGACTTAGCTAGGCTGCTCTATCGTGTGCAGTGTTAGTATAAACATTGCTGCATGGACACAATAGCTTGCTAATGCTGTATCACCTCCAAAAGCCCTTGAAAGTTTTGTTCCCACCCTAGCCCCAGCCCGAGCCCCTGAAAGTTTTGTAGCCCCAGCCCTAGCCCCAGCCCTAGCCCTTGAAAGTTTTGTTCTCACCCTAGCCCCAGCCCTAGCCCCAGCCCTAGCCCCAGCCATAGCCCTAGCCCTATATTCAAGTGCCAGTCCCATGAGATTCATAAAAACCCTCTGCCAGCTATTGTGTCAAAGCAGCAATGTTTATACTATCACTGACACGATAGAGCAGCATAGCTACAGTCCATCACAGCTTTTTATGAAGCAGTATCCATGCACCACCGACCATGCCAGAACTTTTCCCCGCCGGAAATTTATCACATGACTGGAACCACACCTTTTCGTGTAAACCACACACCCGTACCTCAGATCGAGTGAATCCCTATTGCACATGCGGTGCGGTTGAATAAATCTATCAAAAGCGATGCCTGCATTAATTAAAGGGGTGCTTTAGGTCAAACCACAAAAAACATGCCACGAACTAAAAACCGTCATAACTTTTAGGTGTCTAGGGCTACAAATATAATTTTTGTGTCAAAAGATCCAGAATAGCTAAGTGCCAAAAAATTGAAATTGGTATATACGAGTGGCTAGAGGAAGCCCTATACATGTATTATACTCGTATATATATACCAATTTCGCTATTCTGGATGAGGATTTTGGGATGCAGGTTTTTGAGGTCTCTCCACTTTAGGGTCTAGTAACTTGCCTATAGTTATACCTATTAAACATATTTTAGTATCAAAAGAGAGCACACACAGAGAGACCTATCTTTTGAGCTATATATCAAGTCCATACAATGAAGTTTGCAGAATCTACGGAGCTCTAAAGTTGTAACCACAAGTTAAAAAAAAAATACCATCGAAACTCACCCTCAACGGACAGTCTTCTTTCCCAAGAATTGAATGGAGGTGTATGTACAAAAGTCACTATAAGTCCAGAATGGAGCATCCAAATCATGAACCCTACAAAATCCTAGTTCGCTGAAAACAGCCTAGTGGGTGCTTGCTACTTGGAGGGCGCTTTCTGCGTACTTTACGGTAATTCAAATCAATTGTGGTACACTGCTCAAAATCAAATCCGATCTGATGGCAGATTTTGTGAATTTTTAAGTTGAAAACTTTATTGCAGATTAGCAATGTGTATGTGAATAACATGAGTGGGCATCATTTGGAATAACCAGCTTCATGATGAAAGCACCCACAATACAAACTCTGGCGTTTTAATTGCCCATGGGCTTGAGTATATAATTACAGTAATGTAAGTTGTTTGAACATATATGTAAGCTTTATGAATGTGGCTTTACCACTTGTAATGCAAGGCCTGCAGGTGCATGTAAAGAATAGGGAATATTATAATGCTGTCCTTCCACTTCCATAACGGTCTCTCGCCTCTGCTCCTCATCTGTGGTCACCCTGTCCAATCTCATTTGGTGTCACTGCCAGCTCTCTCCCATTATATTCACCTCCCAGATATATACGAATATCATCCTTTGAGCCTAGAAGATGTCCCAGCCCAGACCATACTTGAGTTATTGCTACAGCCCCTTCAGTGCTGCCTGGCCAGAGTTGAAAATCATCACTTGCCAAATCAACAGTGATCTCCACAACTATTGATGATGAAAACTCTGACTTGGGACATCTGTTCCAGATGAGGCTGTTAACAACTCATTCTGGTTAGCTCCAGGAATACGTTGCACCATCAAAGTATCCGAGAAGAGCTTCAGTAATACTTTCTTGACATATGGTCTGATGACAACAGGTATGGTAGGCTTGTGTGAGGGATGAGTCTCGCACTTGGCCTGGATGCACTAGAATTTGCTCCAGGAGATCTCTCCAATAGGGCACAAGTAGTGTTACCAGTGGAGATGGAGTGGAAGAAAGTTGCCATCACTGCATCCTGCATGGAAGAAACCTGAAGGATGATTAGCTATATAGCATCGAATATTGAGCAAGTAGATGGAGTTTTTATCTATTTGTTTGTTGAAATGTTTGTTGAAATGCTTGGTTTTCAACTTTTCCCCTTAGGACACCATGGGCGTATGCAGGGGGGGGGGAGGGGAGGTTCTGGGGGTTAATGATATTCATAGGAATGTGTGTGTGTGTGTTTTTCCCTCTCAGATTTTATTTCAGGCACTGGCACATATATAATTTTAATTATACACAAGTACATTGACAGTGTTAAATAATGTGGAAACAAAATTACAATAACTTAATGAGCTAATCATTGCACTACACAGTCATGTTGCACATGTAGTCAGCATTAATATATAGTAGTTGTGGAACTAGTGAGCTACGACTCAACCATGAAGAGGCAACGATAATCTATGGACATGAGCTTTCTAGTGGTGCTAGATACTCTTTCTTATGTCACCACGATGTACCATTGCCTAGTGTCCTTCCTGGCACCTTTTCACATGGCTGTCACCGAAAGTTTAATGTATCGTGGCTCAGTAAGTATCCTTGGCTAGTCTACAGTTCTAAGGTAGATGGTGTCTTTTGTGCACCTTGTGCTCTGTTTCTTCTATCTAGCCAACGTAAAGATAAGTAATTAAGCCTTTTTCTAACTGGATCGAGGTGAGTTGCAATTTGAGTTATCATGCGAAGCTTCAATACCATCGACAGTGATTGTTTGCAGAAAGCAGATGCATTTGAAAATCCAGCATCACGAGTAGATGTAATGACAAGCACTGCTGTTCAAAAGAAAATAAGTGAAAACAGGCATATACTGAGGCAAATTGTACGAGCAATTGTTTTCTTAGGCAAACAGGGTATTGCATTTCGTGGAAAGTTAGAAGATGTTGCATCGTCAAAGAATCCTGGCAACTTTTTAGCACTGCTAAAATCTTTTGACAGTATATGTTTATTGGACCAAGGCAAAGAATGCAACACACTTATCACCAAGGACTCAAAATGAAATTATCTTTTAGGTAATCCACGTCATTTGTAGAATTAATGTTCTCTAATTTTGACCAAATAAGACACAGGTCCAAGGCACTCAACAATCACTCTGGCAACCCAATCTGGTCCTGATCATCGGGTTTCTCACCATCACTGATTGTCCTAAAAACCGTATGGTCTTGTTCTCAATGATCATGATCTATCTTTGCTTTGCCTGTTTACTGACTTCAACATCTAGTCTGGTTATAAGACTTATCTGCACAAAGAGAGACTCAGAGCATGGTGAAACTCACATAGCAGCATGTGGAGCACTCCTATATGTAAGCAGTGCCTGAGTCTTCTTCCATCTGACACACTTGCCTTCAAGGTCCGTTTCACCAACTGAACAGAGTGCTCTACCAATCCATTTGTGACAGGGTGATATGGTGCACTCCTGATATTATGAATTCCATTCCTTTTTATGAAGATCGTGAACTCATCTGATGTGAACGAAGGCCATTATCACAATTGTTGTGACAATCCATATGCTGCGATAAGAAGGATTATAATATTGAGGATATCTGCTTCCAATCTAGTTGAATATTATTAACCAGCTTCTTCCTGTCAAATATGTTCCCTTGCCTTTAATAGTTACTAGGATCAACTGCTTTGTACCATGCTGCTCATACTCGACCTCTACCATCAGCTCAACTACTACTGACATGAGTATAAATCTTCAACAATAATGATGATGGTTGCAACTTTGTTCCAGGACATTTGGACCTCATAACTTCTTCACACAGAATAGGCACAGCTGTTCCTGTATACACTTCAATCAACAGTGGACCTGAATAGGGTTTCTCCCTGCAACTCCTCCTCCTATGTGAACATAGACACCTCCTGCTGACCACTATGAATGGTAGGCACCTATCGACACCGACTGTTTGTGGCCGGTTGGTTGCCAAATGTTAAACTCCTCCCTCTTTCTCCAATCATTGTGTACAGCTTTGTGAAGGTTTCTTTCATCTTTGAAATTGCTTCTAGGGTCTGCATACTGCTGCAAGATGTCCAATCTTCATACAGTTGAAACACTTGGCATCTTTGAACTTACAGTTTTCCGTCATTAGACTTCCTTCCCACAATGATAACAAACTTGATAAATTGATACACGCTCACATTGACAGTTCCTTTCACTTCGCTGGCACAATGATCAGCTACTTCAGCAAGAGCCTTGGCAATGTTAGTCTTTCCTTAACAATAATCGTTTTTGTCTGTTCATTTCTCATTCTACACACAAGCTCTCTGGGCCCTTTTCAAGAAATGTTCCAAACTCGCAGTTGACTGCTAGGTTCCGCAGGTCTGCCACAAAATCAGCCCAAGGAATTGACATCTTCTGTAAAAATGATACCTTTTCGCAATAGCTAATGGATAATGAGCTTTAAGTGCTCTTAGAAGTTTATCAAAAGACTTCTGCCTGGGTTTGGCTGGAGCTAGCAAACCTTGCATTAAGGCATGTCCAATTACTGTTAATAACACAGCAACCTTCTTGTCATCTATCACTTCATTTGCATCCATGTAGAGGTTTACTCCTTCGAGGTAAGTGGAGATCTTCTATGTGTCTAGGCTAGCTGCCCATAAAACCATACTCAAGCCATAATCCCATCTACTCGCCACTTGTGATATCTTTGTTATATCACTAACCTTGGTTCAATACTTTCTTGGAATGAAAACAGACTGATTACTATATAGTACACGAGCAATGACGAATATACACAGCATATAGGAAATGACTATGACATCACATATCACAAACAAAACTAAATATCATAATATATCATAAGAATGTCTAGATACCACACACTTAGCATATATACCAAGACAATGGACCAGCATTGGCATTCATGAGTCAGCAGTCTATGTCAGAAAACGACATTGTTCACCTAACTTCTGCAACTTGTCATCCTTCAAGTAATGGACTAGCAGAAAGAGCATTTCAGTCATTCAAAGTGGGGCTGAAGACAACTGCATGAGTCAATTTAAGGCTTGTCTCTCAAAGTTGCTAACTTGAGTTTCCCCAGCAGAACTGCTCATGGGATGTCTTTACTCTAGAATGGATTTACTTTATCCCGAGATGCCTCAGAAGGTCAAGGCAGAGCAGATATTGTGCAATCAACCTCTGTGCCGTCACAGTTGCAGATCTAGTCTACTCTTAAGAACTTTTCTGAATCATTGCCACAGTATATAGTTACCAGGAAAAATAGTTAAAACTACGGGATTCCTTTCTTACCAAGTGGTGTTACAGTCAGGTCAACTTGTATGCAGACATGTGGACAGTTTACACAGCAGAAGTGTGGCAAACTGGGTGAGACTATGTCCGACCAAAGACACCTGAAAACAACCAGCGCTCTGATCTGGTTGAGCCACTCACTCTACCTGATATACCTCCTGATACACATACTCCACCACCATCTCCATTACCTCCTTATCAATTGCACCTTCAAGGAACTTGTGTCAGGTCAAGTCGAAAAGTCAATGGCCAGATTACTACAAATAAGCTTGTAAACTTGAGCGAGGGGAAGTATGCTATACTAAATATGAACAGGAAGTACTTAACACTTATTATTGTTGATTGCATCACCCATATAATTTCTTGATGTGTTATATATTGCGGTAAATACTATTGGTCATGTTTTATAACATTCTTTTAGAATTCTATGGTTAACGATAAGATATGATTATTACAGAAAGAAAAATTTCCTCCATGGAAGATAGTTTGGTATCCGTGTCACATTTTTATTGTGAATTATTTTCAAACACAAATTTCTGGGAAGATCATGAAGGTTTCCGTAATGTGCAGCTCCTCTTGACATCCATTGGCATCTGCTCGTAATTATACCACTCTTCCTCTTCCTATGTCGACTATTGGTCTCCAACCTCACACTTCAGTCATTTTCCCTTCGTATTTCCACATTCTTTATTAAATAAATACTAGAAACTTCATTTGGAGTCAGTTTTATAGCAGGTGAGAAATACAGCTACTCTAGCAATGAAGTGAATTTCTTGCATTATGACGCTAATTTTCAAAGACAAAGCAATCATGTTTACTACAAACAAAAAAAAACCTTTGGGTTTCTCTCCTCGAACATCTTCTCTACCTTAGATAGGAAAGGCCATATATATATATAGCAACTGCACCACACCAACCAGACTTGTCAGCTGGGAATACCCTAAAATATATGACGCAGGTATAGTAGGGGTAAGTCTTATAGCCAAACCCATTACCTATCACTATCAGGAATGGAGCTAGGGCTGCCCTGGCTATGCAGGAGGGAGGTAGTAAGGCTTGCTACTGCCTGCCTCTATATGTTTGTTTTCCCATGACAATTATGTACCTGTACATTTTATCATAATGGGTGTAAACTCACATCGACAGCCAGTGCCATGAGAGATCAGTCAATTTGCTGGGCCAAAACAAACTTGAACTGATGCTCTCTTACTCAAGGGGGTGGAGGAGGAACCTAATTAAATAATATACTGTACACAGTATATATTAGTTGTTGAAACAAAATCATGTCAAACATACACTGCAGTAGAAAAAACGAACACAAAATGAAGTGTGCTGAAAGTTCCTGTGTTCCTGTTAGAAGTCCATGCCAAGCCCTGACCATTTGTCAGGCACCACTGTAAAATACCGCTCCATTGCATCGCAGAACCGCTTGCGATAAAGTTCAGGGTACACAACTGTTGGCAGCTCACGCCCAGATGTCTTCTTCAAGTACATTTCCAGACGCTTGTCGAATGTAAATGTGCGTACATAATCTAGAGGGAAGACCAAAATTGGTCATTGAAATGTACGTGTGTGTCTGTTTAACTAACTGCGAGTTAACTAACAATATACATGTTGGGAATGTGGTGACAATCTTTATATTTGTTTGACCCTTGTATAAAATGGCAAACCCCACCCCAGACCCTCCAAAAGTTTATATCTCGGCTAAAACTTATTTCGGCACGTTTTTAATATCCTAAATGTTGGTCTCGGTCAAATTTAACTTTAAAAAAACAACACTACCAGTGTGCCTTTAATCCTTTGCTAACAATCCTTTGCTAACATAATAAATCAGCAGTTATCTCCCCTCCAATCCCCCGCCCCCCCTATTTTAAGCAATATGTCTATTCTCAATGAACTCGCAGTTGATATAAAACCTTACAATAACCTCCTCAATAATCAACTGGAAATTGTATTCTCTCAATGTTTCGACTAGATGCTCTAGCCTTCATCAGGAATAATGACTAGATGCTCTAGCCTTCGTCAGGAATAATGACTAGATGCTCTAGCCTTCATCAGGAATATGACGGTTATTGTAAAATATGCCATAATTTTACTACTGGAACACTCTGAATTGTCCAATGCATTGTAGCAACTAATAAATCTATTTCTCGATTCAGTAAAACACGTGATACTAGGTAATGGTTCAGCATACAATAAATATGCATGTGTATGTGCAATATCGAGTCCAGCTAAGCTGAGTCAGCAAGTAGCTGCACATCTTTGCTATGGCTTCTTCAGAAGCTTACTCTTATGACAATAATTAAAAGCACAGACCTACAACAAAACATTACTTATGACCCACATATCTAAGTGTATAATTGTGCAGTACTCATCAAAATATCTTTGACGTTTCTATTGCGTTTGATCACTGTGTAAATTTACAGAGAGTGTGGATCCACATTTTTATCAGTCTTTGTTTAAATACATTCCGTGGGAAACAGGCTTCATGGCTATGTCCTGTCCAGAGCCGCAGGATTCGAGCAGGAGGTAATATGTGAGCACTGTGGATTCCTGGAGCTAATCTAATATCCAGTCGAGCGCCCAGTGAGTTATGGATGTAGAATAAGATACAGTGTAGCTATTGCACTGAGCGTCTGTTAACTGTAGTGATGTCTGGATACTGCATTAGAGCGACAGTCGAGAGCTACTGCAGTCAAGTGCCCAGTGAGCTGAGGTGATAACGAAGCCACTCCAGTAGAGCTGTTCTCTATCTGTAGCGTTTCCAGTAGCTGGCTCAATCGAGGGCAGTGTCATCAGAGGTAATGTCGATAACGACACTGATAGCTCCGATCGATTTGCGGTACTGTTTCGATGTCTACAGCTGCTCCTAATCAATCCTCAAATGCTACATGTATAATGTCAAGGCTGCTCTGCCAATTCTTTGAGGACTGCAGTAAGCACCATCTTGCGAAAGAGAAAAATAGTCCTCCCGTTTTCTGTGTTTTCATTGGCTTTGCCATTATATCTTTGGGGGTGGTTGGCATTGAATGCCTGTTCTAAATAATGGAAATATGGCTTGTTATAGGCACATGTGTATATTTTAGTAAATACCACAAAAGCTCCAAATAGTCGTCATTCTCATTATGCATCATTCTAAACGAACTTTCAGTTGACATAACGAAATGAAGGCTCTAGTAGAAATGTCAAGAGAGTAAAATGATATCAAGAAAGTCTTTGTAATGCACTATTCTAATTATGTGTCATTTTTTCATACGCTCAATTTCTAATGGTGCGCCATTGTATGACGTCTATAATTTCTATTATTGCATTTAATTTATCTATCACCCTTTTCGTCTTCAAAAGATCAAAATAGCTTCGTTCCTTTACTTAGGAGTTAGAGGCTACCACGTGCATAATAGCACTCATATATCCAAATGGATTGTGACCTACCATAGTTCGGACAACGAAAAAAATTGGTACGCCAAAAAAACACCTAACTAATGTTATTATAAATGCATAAATATAATTAAAATACTGACTCTTGGTAATTAATATTATAACGATATAGAGCTGCAGGACGTTGGGATGTGCCTGGTCCTAGAGGAAAAGAGCATCAGTAGCTGCCATGTTATGCACATTAATCATATTTATTAAATGTAGTGTTGTATGCATTATGCAGTTGTATGCATTATGCATAAGTAATTGTTGATCACAACTAGGTTCGGTAGATATAAAAAAATTTAAAAAATTTAAAAAGGAGTTGCTTGCTTCAGGTTATCATGCCTCTTCCTGCATGCCAGATGTTCCACTCCTTTTAAGGTGATGCTTCAGAGGATTCAGAACATACTGCCTGCAACACTTGGTCTATGTCATTATCAGTAGCCAGCTTGCATTACCAATAAATGGTGGTACTTGTGATTCTCCCGCTTGTAACTTTTCATGGAATTCTGCTGCCTTCTCTTTTAGCAATGATCCACTGACTGGAGTGGAGTGCCCCCTTTTCTGAATCAACCAGAGATGTAGAGCATTTTCAAGTGGTCATCTTTAGCAAGGTACATGACATTATGATTTGAACTCAGTTCCATGACTATCAAGGGTGCAAAATCTGGAAGTTTGGCTTGATACTTATTTTATCTTGTTATCGTTACCTTTCCAACACCATATTCTTCTCAAGTCCAGCTTGAGTGACTCTTTCGGATATCCTACCAAGAATAACTAACTAGGGCTCGATCTTTTGTAGCCAGCCCCAACCAACTAATCTTTTCCTGTCAATAGTCTTTAAATTGGGATATCTGAGTGTTCAGGATTTGGATATGCAAGGTGTACTGTATATGAAATTTTTGAATCTGTGAAGTAGCTACAAGCCTGCATCAGCTTCAGAACATGACAATACTAATGACAGGTATAGTGTAGCTTACTCTACTCTCGCTACTTTCTGGATTGTAACATTCTGTACGACTCCTGCTTGCTTCATCAACAGAAAAACTTCAAGCTCGTCTACCAGAGGACTCTCTTTGGGAAAGACCATGATTGAAGAACTTCTTTAGGCTCATCTAGATTTACCTAACCACTTTCAGGGACAGAATGTATTAGTCTAAATATAAGTCATTTTCTATTGTTGCATCACGTTCACCATGTGGAACATTTTTCTATTTATAGGTCACAGAAGATTGAGAAATATTTTCCCCATGATGCATAAATTGAGCTTTTACGGTAGAAATAAACATGGCAAAGAAGAACATCTATGATTGGTGAGTGCAGTTTATGTACATGTCTATGTGTTGTCTGTGATGATTGTCTTGTTGACAACCTCTGTACCATCCTCATCTGCAGTTCATAGTCTATTACGACAATGCAATACTGTTCTGGTTCTATTGTTCTGATCGTTAGTTATGCCCAAGTTAGCCAGTAAGTCATTCATGAGTATATGTTGCTTTGAGATATAAAAGTTTCTAATAAATAATTATAACATTTTGGCGATGAGGATGGTGACTACACTGGTAGCTGCTAAGTACATGTATGGATCCCTCCCTGAGTTTCATCTAGACTGTGGGTCTGTCAGGTCCTTTTTCTTCAAAGCTAACTCGATTCTGATGAAAAGCAAGCATGTATATTTCTCAGCTGTATAGGAGTGAACACTTAAGACCTCCTGCTACTGAGAAGTCTTCTAGCTCCTACTAAGCTAGGATGCCAGTACATTAGAAACTCATACAACATTTCAAACCAAAGCCAAACATTATCAGCCCAAGATTTAACTTCTATCAGAGGAAACAGAGAACTAGCAAAAGTATAACAGAATTCATCACTGCATTAAGGAAGCTCACCAGAGACTGAGATTGTGGAGTATCATTGAATGACACCCTGCGTGAGTGATCGGTTCATTGGAGGTTTGAAGAGCACTGGTCAGCATCAACAAGAAACTACCCTCTATGAAAGAGTATACCTCAGAAGATGCTTGGAACATAACCAAGAACTTAGAAGATGCCAACAGCAATGCTAAGGCCTTCAGCAGCATGGGAGCTTCACTCCACCATACAGGAAGACAGCAGAAATCAAACACACTCCTGAAAGGCAGCTCATTGTAGCAAAGTGACAGTGGTGAATTCCTCTCACTAGATATCGACCAGTATCCATTGCCAAATCATACCAATCTGACAATGGGTCTATGGGAACACACATTGGATGAACATCACATGGGCTTCAGGTTTCAGGTTGAAGTACTTTGACATTCACATCTTTGTCTGTAGGTCCAGCAATTACAAAATTATATCGCGCTAAGGCAAACCAGCAATTGGTATTGGAAGAACAGTCAAAAGACTACACCATTACTACTCATCAAGGACTGTATCATTACCTGTGCCATTCTGAATTGCATTAGCCCCAGCGGTTTTTGAAAGATCGATGGGCACAATACGGCAAGGAACACCGAATGTCATTTGTTATCTTGATGACTACACATCAGTGGGCCTGATGATGAAACACACTTGGGAAACCTTCAGGAAGTCCTTTGTTGGCTCAAGCAACATGGCCTCCATTTCAAACCCAAAAAGTGCGAGTTAATGAAGGCATCATTAGAATACCTTGTGCCAAATGTCAAGGGATTGCACCATCTGGCAAGTGAGATAGATGCCATTGTTCAAGCACTGGAGTCACAAGACATTTACCCGTACCTAGGACTCCATAACTTTCCCCGAATCTGGCTACTGTGGCACACCCTCCTCTACTGCATAATTTGCTACAAATTGCAGTGAAGTAGAAATGAACAAGGGAGTGACTGAAGCATTTGTTACCACCAAACAATCTCTTGTATCCTCATATGACATTTTGACCCCAAATTACCTATTTCCCTTGCATGTGATGCCTCTGCATATTGGCTGGGAGCCGTCATATCATACACAGTGACAGATGGGAATGAGTGTCTGAGTGTATTTGCTTCGAGACATTGTCGAAGATTGCGGAAAAAGAAATGGCTTCAATGATTTTTGGTCCACCAATATCTATTGGAAGGTGATTGACCCCAGGGGTAACAGACCATAAGCCATTTTGGGACCCAAGAATGGGATACCAACACTAGCTGCCACTTGTCTGCAACATTGGGCAGTTCTTCTGCTGCATATTCATACAAAAAACAACTGCAGCACATACAAATGCTGACAGGTTGTCATGGATACCACTTCCGCAGATCACATCTGAAGGGCAGTCCCTGGAAGCATCCATTTTCATCTTCACCCAGATCAAAAGATTACCTACATATTACTGTTGTTCAAGTTTGTCAGCTACTGCACCTGTGCTAGTAGTAGCTGGACAAACAGCACTGCACCTGTGCTGGTAGTAGCTAGACAAACAATACTGCACCTGTGCTAGTAGTAGCTGGACAAACAACACTGCACCTGTGCTAGTGGTAGCTGGACAAGCAACACTGCACCTAGCTAAACAAACAACACTGCACCTGTGCTAGTAGTAGCTAGACAAACAACACTGCACTTGTGCTAGTAGTAACTGGATAAACAACACTGCACCTGTGCTAGTAGTAACTGGACAAACAACACTGCACCTGTGCTAGTAGTAGCTGGACAAACAGCACTGCACCTGTGCTAGTAGTAGCTGGACAAACAACACTGCACCTGTGCTAGTAGTAGCTGGACAAACAACACTGCACCTGTGCTAGTAGTAGCTAGACAAACAACACTGCACCTGTGCTAGTAGTAGCTAGACAAACAACACTGCACCTGTGCTAGTAGTAGCTGGACAAACAACACTGCACCTGTGCTAGTAGTAGCTGGACAAACAACACTGCACCTGTGCTAGTAGTAGCTAGACAAACAACACTGCACCTGTGCTAGTAGTAGCTAGACAAACAACACTGCACCTGTGCTAGTAGTAGCTGGACAAACAACACTGCACCTGTGCTAGTTGTAGCTAGACAAACAACACTGCACCTGTGCTAGTAGTAGCTGGACAAGCAACACTGCACCTGTGCTAGTAGTAGCTGGACAAGCAACACTGCACCTGTGCTAGTAGTAGCTGGACAAACAACACTGCACCTGTGCTAGTAGTAGCTAGACAAACAACACTGCACCTGTGCTAGTAGTAGCTAGACAAACAACACTGCACCTGTGCTAGTAGTAGCTAGACAAACAACACTGCACCTGTGCTAGTAGTAGCTGGACAAACAACACTGCACCTGTGCTAGTAGTAGCTAGACAAACAACACTGCACCTGTGCTAGTAGTAGCTAGACAAACAACACTGCACCTGTGCTAGTAGTAGCTAGACAAACAACACTGCACCTGGAGTAGTAGCTGACAAACTTGAACAACAGTAATAGGTAATCTTTTCATCTGGGTGAAGATGAAAATGGATGCTTCCAGGGACTTCCCTTCAGATGTGATCTGCGGAAGTGGTATCCATGACAACCTGTCAGCATTTGCATGTGCTGCAGTTGTTTTTTGTATGAATATGCAGGCAGAAGAACTGCCCAATGTTGCAGGCAAGTGGCAGCTAGTGTTGGTATCCCATTCTTGGGTCCCAAAATGGCTGTTAATGGCTTATGGTCTGTTACCAGGGTCAATCACCTTCCAATAGATATTGTTTGTTTGGTTTGAAACTATAAAATGAATTACAATTCCTGCCTGCGACTAAGTGTATGCTAAATCCAAGACCAGGGTCGTAAGGCCTGGTGGTGGGTTGCTTCGAGGAAATAGCAGAGACACTCTGTCCTAGATTGACTGATAATAGTAGCTCGAGTAATACAAGTAAAATACTTATTATTAAAGGCTAAGGATAGACAATGTTGATTACACTACCATCGTGAAGACTGAGAGGCATGAGGTGAGGTAAAGCATTTTATAGGTGAAAGAGGAATGGGAGTTGTGAATGCATGGAGTGATTTGATTGGTTGGTAAAGGATAGGAGAGAGAGATGACCATATAAGGGTGAGTACTGAAATGCTGCATAGCACAGATTAGTTCAATTAGATTGTGAGGTGTAAATTTAAGTGGATGAACCAACTGGTAATTGAATGTGTGCTGTGCTGAACTGGAAGGGATGGACATGATGGATGAACAAGAATTAGTTTAAGACAGTTTAAGTGCACATGCCTGAACATCCTGGGGGGGGGAAGAAGACATGACATGATAATGTTAATGTTAATGTTCTTATTCTTGAGCTTGATTTGGAGCTTGTGCTTGGACTTGATCCAATGGAGAGTCTGCTTCAGCTTGGCTGAGGAGAAGGGACAACTTCACAACCGGACGCTTGTAAGTGGCGTGCTGGGTCTTCACTGTGACGGTTCGTACAAGTCCGTCTCGTCCAGGGTGGACATCAATCACTCTGGCAAGTGGCCACTGTTGCGTGAAGGTCTGGTCGTCTTTGATCAGAACAACGTCTCCGATGGTTAGGTTGGGGTTGGGTTTGTGCCATTTTGTGTGCTTCTGCAACTGTTGCAGATATTCTGCTGACCACCGACGCCAGAAGTGCTGGATCATAGATTTTGTCATGGTCCATCGTCTGTGGAGGGATGGCTCGGAGCAGACCACATCTTCTGGGTATGAAGTGGCTGGTCGGCCCAGGAGGAAATGAGAGGGTGGCAACGCCTCGATTCTGTCCAGTGAATGGCTGGTGATAGCCACCAAGGGACGGCTGTTGAGACATGCCTCCACTTGGGTCAGGATGGTGTGGAATTCTTCGTATGATAGTCTTTGGGTTCCAACTACCTTCTTCAGGTGGAGCTTGGCCGATTTTACGGCAGCCTCCCATAGGCCGCCGAAATGAGGTGCCCTCTCTGGAGAGGAATGCCACTGGACCCTCTGACTAAGAAGGTAGGATGAGATGGGTGAAGAAGCATCCTGCTGTTCCAACATCTGGTAGAGCTGTTTGAGCTCTCCTCGAGCTCCCACGCAATTCCCACCGTTATCGGAATAAATGTGTCTGGGGCATCCTCGTCTGGAGATGAAACGTTTCAAACACTCGACAAACGTTTTGGTGGTGGCATCCGAGACAGGTTCCAGGTGCACTGGCTTGGTGGTAAAGCAGATGAACACAGCCATGTATCCTTTCACAATGACCGGTTTCCGTGTGTGTCCCTTCTTCAATAGAAAGGGACCGGCATAGTCAATACCACAGGTGTGGAACGGCGGACCTTGGGTGAGTCTGGAAGAGGGGAGCTGTCCCATGAGCTGCTGCTGATTTCTGGCTGTGGCACGTCTGCAGATCACACAACTCTTGAAGATTGCTATGTAAGGCGCCTGGCTCCGACGATGTGGATCCTGTGACCTATAGCAGCTAAAAGCAAGCTCGGGCGCAATGGCCCAAGGCTACATGTTTGTAAGTGACAAGCCTCTGACACAATACACTCTTCCCAGGAAGAATGATGGGATGAATAGATGATTGATGAAGATCTGAATTGGAAAGTCGACCACCCACCCTTAACAACCCCCTCCTGTCAATAAATTGGTTCAATGACACGAGAGAGCTGTCTGATGGGATGGCACGGTTTTGTGTGAGATGTGTGAGATGCTTGATCTCCTTCGGATATGATGCTGATTGTGTTTCCTTGAACATGAAATGCTCTGCTGATTCGATTTCAGATACGACTAGATGTTGATCGAGGCGGAGAGGAAGCCGTTGTCGTTTAAGTTTTAGGTTGGCGATGTATCACAAACACCAGGCAGTGAGCCTGAGCGTTCAGTAGTAATCACTGGACAATGTAGTGATCCATGAAACGGTGGAAATCTGACTGACATTACAAACAACCTTTAGCTCAGGAGTGGAATCCAAGCCCAACAATGGTTGCACTGGCATGCAAATGGGGTCGACTGATAGCCAGGTAGGACCCTCCCACCATAGGTTGTGCTCGACTAATTCTCTGGGGGACAAACCCCTAGAGGCGCAGTCTGCCGGGTTGGTTGATGTGGGCACATGGTGCCAGGTTGAAGGAGGCAATTCCTGCAAGATGGTGGATAGGCGGTTGCCTACAAAGGTTTTAAATCTTTTGGGGCTTCCGTCGAGCCAAGCCAATACAATAGTGCTATCTGACCACGCATGCGTGTAGTCCACTGGGATGTTCAATGCTTTACGCACAGCTGATAGGAGTCTGGCTAGGAGCGTGGCTCCACACAATTCCAAGCGAGGAATAGACAGTTGCTTGAGAGGGGCCACACGTGTTTTGGCTGCAACAGTGAACAAGTTGGTGGCTGGTCTGGATAAGTGGCTCTGATATAGACCACTGCGGCATAAGCCTTACTAGAGGCGTCACAAAAACCGTGGAGTTGGGTGCTCAAACAGGTCACTCCCTTACGGAAGTAGCACCTGGGTTGCTTCCTGGTCACCAACAAAGGAAGCTCTTGCCTCCAACTAGAGTGCTGCTGCAAGTACTGATCTGACAAAGGGGAGTCCCAATCTATCTTCTCTTCCCACACCTGCTGATAGACTATCTTCATCAGCACAATCGTTGGTGCTAAACACCCCAGGACATCAAATGTCCGGGCCACATCAGATATTATGCCACGCTTGGTGGATTGAAACTGGTCGGGCAATGACAATGAGGTGGACATTGTATCTAGTCTTGAGTCCCAATTGACCCCCAGAGCCTTGGGATACTGTGGATGGTCATGGGTAACGAGGTCCTGCATGGGCAGTTTCTCGTGGAGAGAAGGGTCGATAGCCTGCAACATCGTGCCTTAGCTGCTTCTCCATTTCCGGAGATCGAACCCCCCCTTGGGACAATAGACCCCGAAGTGACTGGTGGATGGATAACGCTTGTTCCGGGGTTTCTGCTCCCGTGAACAGGTCATCAACGTAGAATGAACTACTGACTAGTGGGGCTGCCAACGAGTACTGTGCCTTGAAATCATGAGCTGTTTGTTGCAGCTGTTTGTTGCAGCGTACGGATTGCTAGGTAAGGAGACGAGGTCACACCGAATGTGACTCTTGTCATCCTGTAATCCCTGAGAGGCAAGTCTGGACTCTCCCTCCATAAAAACCTATCGAGATCACGGTCAGCTGGATCATGGTGGACAGCACGGTACATTTTACTAATGTCAGCACTGATAGCTATTGAGTGCATTCGAAACTGTACCAAGATAGTCTCCAAGGTTGGATGCAAAGTGGGACCAACATGTAATGTATCATTGAGGGACTGGTTGCTGTTGGTTCGAGCGCTAGCATCGAAGACCACACGGAGCTTCGTTGAGGTGCTTCCTGGTTTATTGACCCCATGCATGGGGAGGTAATAATGGCTCCCTTGGGAAGTTAGGTCACTAGGGGTACTAATTCTGCATGTCCCAGGTCCAAATACTCCCTGACCACCCCTTGGAAGGCATCATAGGTGCCCCTTCTGATCAGTCATTGCTCATGAATCTATTGAGGGCCTGAGCAAGCCTGGGTTGGTCAGTGATCTTGGGGAGTGAAACCTGGTAGTACCCTGGTTCTGGATGATATACATGGGTTTGGAGGTAGTGGTCTTGGACCAGCTCCTCAGTTGGAGTATACATAGATGTGGTGGCTGGAGGTTCCTCAACGGTCCAGAATCTAGTAATGAGGTCGTTGGTTGGATCCGATACTATCTGAGTCACTACGTTGACTGAATGTTCAACTGGTTTGGGAGGATATTTTCCCAACACTGCCCACCCAAAGATGGTTTTAATTGCCATTGGAGTCCCAGGTGGTCCCACAACCTGTTCATGAGACAATACTTCTGGAATGAGATCACACCCCAGCAACAGATCTACCCTGCCTGGGGCATGAAAAGTGGGATCGGCTAAGCTCAATGCCTTGATATGCGGCATTTCCTTGACATGGGATGCTCCTTGGAGTGGAAGCCTGCAAGTGACTTCTGGGACAATGGCAGCCAATGTGGACAAATTTAACTCTTGCTGGTTGACAGGGCAAATGGACAGCTGGGTCCCCGACTGGGACTGTTTGAGAGGGGTGCCCTGTGCACCACCGAACTCGGTAATCATAGCCTGCTTGGGCAACTGCAAGGATCGGGTGAGCCTGCTGGTTATAAGGGACATGTCTGCACCCGAGTCCAGCAAAGCCCGAGCCAATACTTGCTTGCCCTCGGGACCCCTCACTAATACTTGGGCTGTCATCATAAGACACCGCTGTGGTGCAGCATGTTGATTAAAGGCTTGTGTTGATGCAACTGAATTGGATTGATTGCTCTGTTTGGATGGACTATTAACACTTGGAGGTGACACTTCATTAGTGGTATTCTGAGCATTGATATTGGAACTAGAATTAGTATTGGATGGAACACCATTGGCAGCTACAACATTCACTACAGCAGGAGATCTACGCTCCTTGTGCACAAGAGTGATACCTGAATTCCAGCGTGGAAGGAGGTCCGTTGGAAGAATGCCGAGTGGAAGTTGAGTTCACTGCAGCTCTGTGTCTTCGAGACAGGTGCTCTGACATCTGGAGCCTTCTGCTTGGGTTCAGACTGAGCACTGGCGTTGGTGGCAAGGACATCAGCCCTGAACAGTACAAACTGGAGAAATTCATCCAGTGGTGGGACATCTTTGGATTCCTTGGATTGCACTTCCCACTCTACTTGCAACACCTTGGGAAGACACGGAGTCAGCATTGATGTGAGAAAGGATGGTAGATCATATTGTTCTGTATGCTTGAGGCCAGCGACTGCATGCTTGACCCTATCAACAAATTGGAGAAGGTCTGATTTAATATTCTTGATGGAGGTCAAGGATGTCAATTGGTTGCAATATGCTGAATGAATTGTTCTACGCTTATCATAGCGTTTCTGTAGCATCTCGACAATTTCTGAATAGAGGCCCTCCCTCTCGGCACCAGAGAACATCAAAGATTTAATCGAAAAGTCCCTGATGGCATCTCGGAGGTAGGCCAGCTTATGTTCAGAGGGTAAATCATCATTGGCATCTACTGCTGTTCGGAACTGTGACCAAAAGGGAGCCCAGTCCATAAGGTCCCCACTAAAGGTAGGGAGATGGAGTTTGGGGAGCTGGATATGCTTGGATCTGGTGTATACGGCAATGGGATGTGAGGATGAAGGAACTAACTCCTTCTCGTTGGACCAAGCGCTTCTATTCTGCTTTGGATCTGGATGAGATCTTGATGGATGGGATGGTTGTCTCGGATGGTCGAATCCTTGACTGATAATCTGAGCTGACTGAATGCTGTAGTCAGCCGGGTGTGAGCCGCCGAGTAGTCTTGCATTGGGCGGCTGTCCATGAGGTCTTCTACATTGTCAATATCGGATCGGAGGCCAGCTGCCGCACGCACGGCTCTCTTTGTGGCCATCAGTCGGTTGATTAACGACCGGGTAGAGTCCACGCTGTCCTCAAACGTTTCAATGGCTGCTAGCTCGTCGGCTTCACTGAATTGTGTTTCCCCCGGGACATCGACATATCCCATGATCTCTTCCTGAGACGTACAGAAATGTTTAGCTGTAGTTTCTAGTGATGTCAAACTGCCTGTCAGGTTGGTGATGTCATACGTAGAGGGGTCTTCATCTGCTAGCCGGAGATGTCGGTTCCTCATCCAAGTCACGACGCCTGTCAATGAAGACCTGCTCTTCTTGAGCGTGAGATATCCTTCCAATCACATATTGAGAGCAAAGACAGTGAGTCTAAGCTTACGTAAAGCTTACGATGTTAGCTTGATTGAGGTTGATTCCAAAGGAGTAGGTTGCGGTTCGGATGATTGCGATGGAGTCCGGAGTAGAACCAGTCTAGATCCGGCTCGAAGGACCAAATGTTTGTTCGGTTTGAAACTATAAAATGAATTACAATTCCTGCCTGCGACTAAGTGTATGCTAAATCCAAGACCAGGGTCGTAAGGCCTGGTGGTGGGTTGCTTCGAGGAAATAGCAGAGACACTCTGTCCTAGATTGAATGATAATAGTAGCTCGAGTAATACAAGTAAAATACTTATTATTAAAGGCTAAGGATAGACAATGTTGATTACACTACCATCGTGAAGACTGAGAGGCATGAGGTGAGGTAAAGCATTTTATAGGCGAAAGAGGAAGGGGAGTTGTGAATGCATGGAGTGATTTTATTGGTTGGTAAAGGATAGGAGAGAGAGATGACCATATAAGGGTGAGTACTGAAATACTGCATAGCACAGATTAGTTCAATTAGATTGTGAGGTGTAAATTGAAGTGGATGAACGAACTGGTAATTGAATGTGTGCTGTGCTGAACTGGAAGGGATGGACATGATGATGAACAAGAATTAGTTTAAGACAGTTTAAGTGCACATGCCTGAACAGATATTGGTGGACCAAAAATCAATGAAGCTATTTCTTTTTCCACAATTATTTTCAGTCTTCGACAATGTCTGCGAAGCAAATGCACTCAGACACTCAGTCCCACCTGTCACTGTGTATGATATGACGGCCCCCAGCCAATATGCAGAGGTATAACCTGCAAGGGAAATAGGTAATTTGGGGTCAAAATGTCATCTGAGGATATAAGAGATTGTTTGGTGGTAACAAATGCTTCAGTCACTCCCTTGTTCATTTATACTTCACTGCAATTTTTAGCGAATTATGCAGTAGAGGAGGGTATGCTATGTACAGTAGCCAGATTCGGGAAAAGTTTCCCATAATAGTTACGGAGTCCTAGGTACGGGTAAATGTCTTGTGGTGACTCCAGTGCTTGAACAATGGCATCTACATGTATCTCACTTGTCAGATGACGCAATCTCTTGACATTCGGCTTGTGCACAAGGTATTCTACTGCTGCCTTTATTAACTCGCTCTTTTTGGGTTTGAAATGGAGGCCATGTTCCTTGAACTAAAAGGACTTCCCGAAGGTTTCCCAATTGTGTTTCGTCATTAGGCCCAGTGATGTGTATGTCATCAAGATAGCAAATGACATTTGGTATTCCCTGCAGTATTGTATCCATAGATCTTTCAAAAACTGCTGGGGCTGATGCAATTCGGCCTTGTTGAGTAGTAATGGTGTAGTCTTTTGACTGTTCTTGCAATACCATTGCTGGTTTGTCTTAGCACGATATAATTTTGTAAATGCTGGACCTTCAGACAAGGATGTGAATGTCAACGTACTTCAGCCTGAAGCCCGTGTGATGTTCATCCAATGTGTGTTCCCATACTCATTGTCAGATTGGTAGGATTTGGCAATGGAGACTGGTCGATATCTACTGAGAGGAATTCACTACTGTCAATTTGCTACGATGAGCTGCCTTTCAGGAGTGTGTTCGATTTCTGCTGTCTTGCTGTATGGTGGAGTAAAGCGCCACTTGCTCCCGTGCTGCTGAAGGCCTTTTAGCGTTGCTGTTGGCATTTTCTGAGTTCTTGGTTATGTTGTGCAAGCATAGATCTGCTGAGGTGTATTCTTTCATAGAGAGTAGTTTCTTAAGGATGCTGGTGCTCTTCAAACCTCCAATGAACTGATCACTCATGCAGGGTGTCATTCAATGATACTCCACAATCTCAGTCTCTGGTGAGCTTCCTTAATACAGTGATGAATTCTGTGATACTTTCACTAGTCTCTGTTTCCTCTGATAGAAGTTAAATCTCGGGCTGATAATGTTTGGCTTTGGTTTGAAATGTTGTATGAGTTTCTAATGTACTGGCATCCTCCAGCTTAGTAGGAGCTAGAAAACTTCTCAGTAGCAGGAAGTCTTATGTGTTCCCTCCTATACAGCTGAGAAATATACTTGCTTGCTTTTCATCAGGAATCGAGTTAGCTTTGAAGAAAATGGACCTGACAGACCCACTGTCTGGATGAAACTCAGGGAGGGATCCATACTTAGCAGCTACCACTGTAGTCACCATCCTCGTCGCCAAAATGTTATAAATTTATTACATCTCAAAGCAACATATACTCATGAATGACTTACTGGCTAACTTGGGCATAAAGTTCTAATGATCAGAACGATAGAACCAGAACAGTACTATGAACCACGGATGAGGATGGTACAGAGGTTGTCAACAAGAGATTCATCACATACAACACATAGACATGTACATAAACTGCACTGACCAATCATAGATGTTCTTCTTTGCCATGTTTATGTTTATTTATACCGTAAAAGCTCAATTTATGCATCATGGGGAAAATAGTTCTCAATCTTCTGTGACCTATAAATAGAAAAATGTTCCATATGGTGAACGTGATGCAACAATAGAAAATGACTTATATTTAGACTAATACCTGTCCCTGAAAGTGGTTAGGTAAATCTAGATGAGCCTAAAGAACTGCTTCAATCATGGTCTTTCCCAAAGAGAGTCCTCTGGTAGATGAGCTTGAAGTTTTTCTGTAGATGTGAAGCGAGCAGGAGTCGTACAGAATGTTACAATCCAGAAAGTAGCTAGAGTAGAGTAGGCTACACTATACCTGTCATTAGTATTGTCGTGTTCTGAAGCTGTTGCAGACTTGTAGCTACTTCACAGATTCGAAAATTCCATATACAGCACACCTTGCATATCCAAATCCCAGTTATCTGAACACTCAGATATCCCAATTTAATAAAATATGGTAAAGACTATGACAGGAAAAGATTAGTTGGTTGGGGCTGGCTACAAAAGATCGAGCTGTAGTTAGCTATTCTTGGCAGGGTATCCGAAAGAGTCACTCAAGCTGGACATGAGAAGAATATGGTGTTGGAAAGGTAACGATAACAAGATAAAATAAGTATGAAGCCAAACTTCCAGATTTTGCACCCTTAATAGTCAGGGGACTTAGTTCAAATCATAATGTCGTGTACCTTGCTAAAGATGACCAACCTCTACATCTCTGTGGTTGATTCAGAAAAGGGGGCAAGGCACTCCAGTCAGTGGATCATTGCTAAAAGAGAAGGCAGCAGAATTCCATGAAAAGTTACATGCGGGAGAATCACAAGTACCACCATTTATTGGTAATGCAAGCTGGCTACTGATAATGACATAGACCAAGTGTTGCAGGCAGTATGTTCTGAATCCTCTGAGGCATCACCTTAAAAGTAGTGGAACATCTGGCATGCAGGAAGAGGCATGATAACCTGAAGCAAGCAACTCCTTTTTTAAATTTTTTTTAATTTATATGTACGGAACCTAGTTGTGATCATATGCATAATGCATTCAACACTAATGTGCTAGTGTAAGATAACATGGCAGCTACTGATGAAATAGCTCTTTTCCTCTAAGCAGGCACATCCCAACGTCCTGCAGCTCTATATCATTAATAATATTAATTACCATGAGTCAGTATTTTAATTATATTCATGCATTTATAATAACATTAGTTAGGTGTGTTTTTTGCGTACCAATTGTTTGCGTTGTCTGAACTATGGTAGGTCCCAATCCATTTGGATATATGAGTGCTATTATGCACGTGGTAGCGTCTAACTCCTAATTAAAGGAACGAAGCTATTTTGATCTTTTGAGGACAAAAAGGGTGATAGATAAAAATTAAATGCAATAATAGAAATTATAGACGTCATACAATGGCGCACCATTAGAAATTGAGCGTATGAAAAAATGACGCATAATTAGAATAGTGCATTACAAAGACTTTCTCGATATCATTTTACTCTCTTGACATTTCTACTAGAGCCTTCATTTCGTTATGTCAACTGAAAGTTCGTTTAGAATGATGCATAATGAGAATGACAAAGTTCTATTTGGAGCTTTTATGGTAATTACTAAAATATACACATGTGCCTATAACAAGCCACATTTCTGTTATTTAGAACAGGCATCAACGCCAACATCCCCCAAAGATATAACAGCGATGAAAACACAGAAAACGGGAGGACTATTTTTTCTCTTTCGCAAGATGGTGTTTACCGCAGTCCTCAAAGAATTGGTGGATTAGCCCTCGACATTATACATGTAGCATTTGAGGATTGATTAGAGAGCAGCTGTATACATCGAAACAGTACCGCAAATCGGTCAGAGCTATCGGTGTCGTTATCGATATTGCCTCTGATGACGCTGCCCTCGATTGAGCCAGCTACTGGAAACGCTACAGATAGAGAACAGCTCTACTGGAGTGGCTTCGTTATCACCAGATCACTGGCCACTCGACTGCAGTAGCTCTCGACTGTCGCTCTAATGCAGTATCCAGACATCACTACAGTTAACAGATGCTCAGTGCAGTAGCTATACTGTATCTACATCCATAGCTCACTGGCTGGATACTAGATTAGCTCCAGGAATCCACAGAGCTTACATATTACCTCCTGCTCGGCTCTGGACAGGACATAGCCATGAACCCTGCCTATCCCTTCCCCACGGAATTTATGTAAACAAAGGCCAATAAAAATGTCGATCCACACACTCAGTAGATTTACACAGGGATCAAACACAATAGAAACGTCAAGGATATTTCGATGAGTACTGCACAATTATAAACTTAGATACGTGGGTCATAAGTAATATATACCTGGTTTTGTTGTAGGTCTGTGTTTTAACTTGTCATAAGAGTAAGCTTCTGAAGAAGCCGTAGCAAAGATGTGTGGCTATTTGCTGACTCAGCTTAGCTAGACTCGAGTGTGCACATACACATGTATGCATTTTTATTGTATGCTGATCCTTTACCTAGTATCACGTGTTTTACTGAATCGAGAAACAGATTTCTTAGTTGGTACAATGCATTGGACAATTCAGAGTATTCCAGTAGTAAAATTATGAAGAAGAGGCATATTTTACAATAACCGGCATATTCCTGATGAAGGCTAGAGCATCTAGTCGAAACTTCGAGAGAAAACAATTTCAAGTTGATTATTGAGGAGGTTATTGTAAGGTTATTATATTAACTGAGAGTTCATTGAGAATAGACATATTGATATAGGGGGGGGGTTGGAGAGGAGATCACTGCTGATTTATTATGTTAGCAAAGGATTAAAGGCACACTGGTAGCGTTGTTTTTAAAGTTAATTTGACTGAGACCACCATTTAGGATATTAAAAACATGCCGAAGTAAGTTTTTGCCGAAATATAAACTTTTGGAGGGTCTGGGGTGGGTGTTGCCATTTTATACAAGGGTCAAATAAATATAAAGATTGTCACCACATTCCCCGACATGTATATTGTTAGCTAACTTGCAGTTAGTTAGACAGATACACATCCATGACCAATTTTTGACTTCCCTCTAGATTATGTACGCACATTTACATTCGACAAGCGTCTGGAAATGTACTTGAAGAAGACATCTGGGCGTGAGCTGCCAACAGTTGTGTACCCTGAACTTTATCGCAAGCGGTTCTGCGATGCAATGGAGCGGTATTTTACAGTGGTGCCTGACAAATGGTCTGGGCTTGGCATGGACTTCTAACAGGAACACAGGAACTTTCAGCACACTTCATTTTGTGTTCGTTTTTTCTACTGTAGTGTATGTTTGACATGATTTTGTTTCAATATAATTATACTGTGTACAGTATATTATTTCCTCCTCCACCCCCTTGAGTAAGAGAGCATCAGTTCAAGTTTGTTTTGGCCCAGCAAATTGAGTGATCTCTCATGGCACTGGCTGTTAATATGAGTTTACACACATGATTACACGTTAAAATGTACAGTTACATATATAATTGTCATGGGAAAACAAACATATAGAGGCAGGCAGTAGCAAGCCTTACTACCTCCCTCCTGCATAGCCAGGGCAGCCCTAGCTCCATTCCTGATAGTGATAGGTAATGGGTATGGCTATAAGACTAACCCCCTACTATATCTGCATCATATATTTTTGGGTATCTCCTGCCAAACTCAACTGACAAGTCTGGTTGGTGTGGTGCAGTTGCTATATATATATGGCCTTTCCTATCTAAGGTAGAGAAGATGTTTGAGGAGAGAAACCCAAAGGGTTTTTGTTTTGTTTGTAGTAAACATGATTGCTTTGTCTTTGAAAATGAGCGAATTTTTCTTCATAATGCAAGAAATTCACCAATGGATATCGAGAGGAGCTGCACATTACGGAAACCTTCATGATCTTCCCAGAAATTTGTTTGAACATAAAAATGTGACATGGATACCAAACTATCTTCCCATGGAGGAAATTTTTCTTTCTTATCTTATTGTTAATCATAGAATTCTCAAAGAATGTTATAAAACATGGCCAATAGTATTTACTCGCATATAATACCTAAGAAATTATACGGGTGGTGCAATCAACAATAATAAGTGTTAAGTACTTCCTGTTAATATTTAGTATAGCATACTTCCCCTCGCTCAAGTTTACAAGCTTATTTGTAGTAATCTGGCCATTGTCTTTTCGACTTGACCTTGACCTGACACAAGTTCCTTGAAGGTGCAATTGAGGATAAGGGATGGTGGTGGAGTATGTGTATCAGGAGGTATATCAGGTAGAGTGGCTCAACCAGATCAGAGCGCTGGCTGTTTTCAGGCGTCTTTGGTCGGACACAAGTCTCACCCAGTTTGCCACACTTCTGCTGTGTAAACTGTCCACATGTCTGCATACAAGTTGACCTGACTGTAACACCACTTAGTAAGAAGGGAATCCCGTAGTTTTAACTATTTTCTCTGGTAACTATACACTGTGGCAATGATTCGGTAAAGTTCTTAAGAGGAGACTAGACAACTGTGACGACGGCACAGAGGTTGATTACACAATATCTGCTCTGCCTTGACCTTTTAAGGCATTCGGGGTAGAGTAAATCCAACCTGGAGTAAAGACGTCCAATGAGCAGTTCTTCTGGGGAAACTCAAGTTAGGAACTTTGAGAGACAGGCCTTAAATTGACTCGTGCGGTTGTCATCAGCCCCACTTTGAATGACTGAAATGCTCTTTCTGCTAGTCCATTACTGGAAGGATGATAAGGTGCAAAAGTTAGCCTTTTTCTGACATAGACTGCTGACTCATGAATGCCAATGCTGGTCCATTGTGTAATAACCATCATGACATTCTTATGATATATGATATATATAAGTGTGGTTTTGTTTGTGATATGTGATGTCATAGTCATTTCCTATATGTTGTGTATATTCGTCATTGCTCGTGTACTATAATATAGTAATCAGTCTGTTTTCATTCCAAGAAAGTATTTATTGAACAGTAATAACCTTTAAAGGTTAGTGATATAACAAAGATATCACAAGTAGTGAGTAGACAGGATTATGGCTTGAGTATGGTTGTATGGGCAGCTAAGAGAGTTTAGCCTAGACACCTAGAAGATCTCCACTTACCTCGAAAGAGTAAACCTCTACATGGAGGCAAATGAAGTGATATATGACAAGAAGGTTGCTGTGTTATTAACAGTAATTGGGCCCAAGAACCATGCCTTATTGCAAGGTTTGCTAGCTCCAACCAAACCCAGGGAGAAGTCTTTTGATAAACTTCTAAGAGCACTTAAAGCTCATTATCCAGTATCATTTTTACAGAAGATGTCGGAGAAACAAAGCTGATTTTGTGGCAGACCTGCGGAACCTAGCAGTCGACTGCCATTTCTTGAAAAGGGCTCAGAGCTTGTGTATATAGAATCAGACAAAAACGATTATTGCCGAGGAAGGACTAACATATGCCAAAGCTCTTCACGTTGCCTCAAGGAGCTGAAGTTGCTGATTATTGTGCCAGCGAAATGAAAGGAACTGTCAATGTGAGCGTGTATCAATTTATCAAGTTTGTTATCATTGTGGGAAGTCTAATGACGGAAAACTGTGCAAGTTCAAAGACGCCGAGTCTTTCAACTGTATGAAGATTGGACATCTTGCAGCAGTATGCAGATCCTAGAAGCAATTTCAAGGATGAAAGAAACCTTCACAAAGCTGTACACAACGAATGGACACCTCTAAGAGGGAGGAGTTTAATATTTGGCAACCAACCAGCCTACAAACAGTCGGTGTCAATAGGTGCCTACCATTCATAGTGGTCAGCAGGAGGTGTCTATGTTCACATAGGAGGAGGAGTTGCAGGGAGAAACCCTATTCAGGCACTATTGATGGAAGTGTATACAGGAGCTTCTGTGCCTAATCTGTGTGAAGAAGTTATGAGGTCCAAATGTCCTGGAACAAAGTTGCAACCATCATCGTTATTGTTAAAGCAGCATGGTCCAAAGCAGTTGAACCTAGAGGCAAGGGAACATGTTTGACAGGAAGAAGCTGGTCAAGTAATATTAAACTAGATTGGAAGTTCTTAGATTGGAAGTTCTTATTGGAGATATTGAGGAGTTAGCCAGAATGTAGCATGTTGGGCGGTGAAGCATGTACCGGCTGTTGCAACATTGAAACCATGGACATGGCCGGCAAAGCCCTGGAAACATCGCGGGACCATTCCAGGAAACCAGGTTGTTTGTGTTAATGCTGCTAGAGGTCTACCAAATATCAATCGCCACTACCAATAAGACCATGGATGTGTTGAGACAAATCTTTTCAGCATATGGATTGCCACAAGAATTCATTAATGATAATGGCCTTCGTTCACATCAGATGAGTTTGCGATCTTCATGAAGAGGAATGGAATTCATGATATCAGTAGTGCACCATATCACCCTGCCACAAATGGCACTCTATTCAGTCAGTGAAACGGACCCTGAAGGCAAGTGTGTCAGATGGAAGACACACTTCTTGAAGTCTTACTCAGGCACTGCTTACAGATAGGAGTACTCCACATGCTGCTATGGGAGTTCCATGCTCTCTCTTTGTGCAGAGAAGTCTTATAACCAGACTAGATCTGTGGAAACATGATTGTAAGCTTATGAAGTCAGTAAACAGTCAGAGCAAAGATAGATCATGATCATTGAGAACAAGACCATACGATTTTTAGGACAGTCAGTGATAGTGAGGAACCCGAAGATCAGGACCAGATTGGGTTCCCAGAGTGATTGTTGAGTGCCTTGGACCTGTGTCTTATTTGATAAAAATTAGAGAACATTAATTCTACAAATGGGATTACCTAAAAGAAGTGAAGGATTCAGAACCGAAGGAGCATCCACCATCTAGTGAGTTTGATGTAGTTCCTGATTGGGAGTATCCTACTCCAAAGGAGTCCGGATAGATTGCTGTACCGGTGTCACCTGAGAGAGACACTCTACCACAAGAAATCATATCGAATCGGGTTACTGTGGACACTCCTCGGAATGTAGCTGCCTCTTCTGATCCAATTATTATAAGTATTGTGTTTGAGATCGACTTCCCCCTGATGATACTCGTGAACAACCACTTATGTTTGTTGTGTTTCGTATTTGGTGAGGAGGAGTGTGGTATCGTGACAGTCCTATGATATTCATCAGTGTGGTTTTGTTTGTGATGTGTGATGTCATAGTCATTTCCTGTAAGCTGTGTATTATTCAGTACAACTATCCCACCAGGGGATTGTCCCACTTTTGGCGGGGTTGTCCTGCTTATAGCCGCTCACAGCAGTTATCACATTGTCTTCCATATGGGGAAGTTCAAGTTCTTACAAACACTCAAGTTCCAGCCGTTACCTAATAACAACTGACTCGGAAATAACAGTAATCATGTAGACAGTTCATGACTAGTAAATGTTGTCGTGTGATGGCCACCATTGATCACGACTTGGTTCAATCCTTTGTAAGGAGACATAATAATACAGCCCTATAATATATGCCATCCAAACTCCACTAACAAATTCGTTACAGATGTAACTGAGTATAGTAAAATTTAAATAGAATACACCATATATGAACTCAGTTGAGCGGGTGCAAATGTCATTTCAGATGGAGTTATGGTCCAAATTGCACTGATTTTGGTGGAGATTGGATGGTGTGCACTAGTTTAACTGAATTATGTAGCCAAAACCCAAAGTTAGAAGCTCGTTTTGGTGGTAAAGTTCTCTAACAACAGCAGATTGAGGACATCACAACTGCAAACCAAACACAAGTCAAGTTTTCATCTGCAGAGGTGTTAGGCTACTGCAGATATATGTGATTGTGTGACAGTGTTGGCCAGACTGAATTCAATTTAGAAGCACTATATCTGCACCTGTTTAAACTGAGTGTAAATCAAGTACTCCCCATTTTCACCGTCAACTGAGTTTAAATATGGTGCATTCTATTTAAATTTCACCATAATCGGTTAAATAAAGGCGTACACTATCCAATCTTCACCAAGCAACTAAAACTACAACTCCATCTGAAACCCTTGCAAAGGTGTGTAAATTAAGTACTCCCCATTTGAACCCTTTCAACTGAGTTCAAATATGGTGCATTCTATTTAAATTTCACCATACTCAGTTAAATCAAGGTGCAAATAAATTAAGATGTACACTTAATTACACTCAGTTTAAAGGTGTGCACCAGTGTATCCTATTACACTCTGTCTGATGGGAGTGGGTGGTGTGCACTGTAAATGAATGCAGTTTATACAGAATGCACCATATTTAATCTCAGTTTGAATGGTGCAAATTGGGAGTTATCAATTAAACAACATTTCTTAGGGGCAAAAATCTAATTACACTTATTTTGATGGCGAGTGTATGTTGGGCACCCTAGAATGGTGAAATTTAGTTAGAATGCACCATATCTGAACTCAGTGTAGTGAATTACTCTCAGTTTAAAAAGACAGCTATATATATAGCAGAGGACTAGAGAGAGAGGAATGGATGGATTGAGGCATGCTCTTGGCAATCAATCCAAAATTGGACAATCACAAGTAACATGTGAATGTGGTGTGAATGTGGGATGTGCTGATTACCCACTCATACTCACATGCACACACATACACACAGACTTTGGATACTCAAAAGTTTGAGTAAACCAAGACAGGATCGAGAGTCTGCGGGGAGACACAAAAGGACTATATATATTGCCGAGATCATGAGAGTTGAGACTGCCTAATCTTACATAACCGCTGGTTGTTGCTGGTAAAGGGAAAGGATCCGCTCCACCAGACTAGTAATTCTTACAATGAAGTGGATGATCTTTCTATAAGTAGTTAAGGATCCTAAACCACATGAAAACTGTGGCAAGCTATTCCATAAATGCAGGATACTTCCATGAACATTGAGCGAAGAAGAAAGAGACCTTGTCAGCTGATATCCTGGAAAAAGAATGAGAGAAAGCCTGCATATGACACCAGTGGTCTATGGAGAAGAAGAAGGCCAAGATTGTTTGCTCATAATAATTACATGTGTCAGCTTATATAGAGACAGCAATTAGTTCACTTTTGGAGTGGGTCATATATTGTTTGCTACAATAGAGATTCTACCAAAATATGAAGGGAAAAAGCTATAGCTGTAATAGTTACAAAAAACCCACAAACAAAGTAGGTGTGTTGTAACTGGTTAAGTATCTAGCAAACAGTATACCAGCTCCCTGGTAAAGATATCACTACATCACTCTCAAGCTAGCAAGCAATCCAACACAGGACTGAGTTAAAGACAGTCTCAATATTCCCTCCATTTGGTGCCATAAATAATGAGTACTCTTTTGAATTTTTGAAGTTTCTCCTGGGAAGGTATCGTCCGAGGTGGAAGAAAAGTGATGAGGATGACAAGTGGGCAGAGAAGGCTATTGAGAGTCTAGTGAAAAAACTCATAGTGCAGAAGCAGGAAACTTCTCTTGATGAGTTAGGCAAAACTTTTTTTCTCAAAAGTGCATAACCATCCTATGAATCTAGGATGGGTGCATGAAAATATCCAATCCTATATACTCACCTCATGTCCTTTATTGTCGAGTGTGGCTTTGGCCTGACCTCCAGGGTAGCCACGAATTAAAGCCTCTGGAGATCTGTGAGTTTGCCTTCAGTATGTAGAATGTTGCATCAACCCATACACCCATTATCGAAGAGTGGAAACTAAAGTGCACTTTCTTATAGTGTTAGTGTCCACACAAGTGATCACTAGTGGGTATGAACACATACTTCCCAGCATTCACCTTCAACTTTGACATTCTTCAGACTCCTTCCCTGGCAGTCAACTTTGAAATGGGTTCCCTTTTCAAACTACTCTAATCTTGTAGACCAACTTTCTCTAGTGTCCTCTAACTAAGCAATGGAGTCTCCATCCCCACCCTCAATTTCCAATTCTTCAGACATCTGTGACCCTGATGGGGCCAAAGTTCAATCAATTAGGAGCCTCCATACTGGTGCTCTATCATATGAATTCATGCAACACATCGGAGAGCTTTAATGCCATGCCCATTGAACACTGGCTGCTTCTGTCTGGTGGCCACACTGATCCCTGCATGAACACGGGCTGCTTCTGTCTGGTGGCCACACTGATCCCTGCATGAACACTGGCTGCTTCTGTCTGGTGGCCACACTGATCCCTGCATGAACACTGGCTGCTTCTGTCTGGTGGCCACACTGATCCCTGCATGAACACTGGCTGCTTCTGTCTGGTGGCCACACTGATCTCTGCATGAACACTGGCTGCTTCTGTCTGGTGGCCACGATTTCCTGATCGATTGTGGAGCTGCCGTATGCGTGTTTCCAATTCTCCCACACGAGCGACGATCCATGAAGGAAGGTAAGCCTCTCATAGCTGTGAATGGCAACTCGATATCTACTTTTGGGTCTCGCCATATCACACTTGATCTTGGCCTCGCACGACCTACGACTGGGAATTCATCCTCGAAGATGTCAGCTATCCAATCATTGGTGCAGATTTCTTTCGCCACCATGATCTTCTGATTGACATCCGCCACAACAAACTCATTGATGCAAAAACATTCTGCAGCGTACCTGCAGGTGCTTCTAATATTCCAGCGGCTGGTCTCAACTTCCTCCAACCGTCCTCCAATTACTCCACCATCATTAAGGAGTTTCCATCCATCACCATCCCTGAGTTTGACACAGTGGCACCTGCTCATGGGATAGAGCATCACATTACAACCACAGGCCCTCCGGTTTTCGCGCGTCCATGAAGACTTGCACCTGACAAGTTCTTAATAGCCAAAAAAGAATTTGACGAGATGCTCAAAATGGGGATTATTCAGTCTTCTTCCAGCAGTTGGTCGTCCCCATTACACATGGTGCCCAAGAAGTCAGGAGCATGGCGCCCCTGTGGTGACTATCGTGCCCTCAATGAGAAGACTGTCCCTGACCGCTATCCAATTCCTCATATTCAGGATTTCGGTGTTCAACTCAGGGGAAAGACCATATTTTCCAAAATCGATTTGGTGCGTGCATACCACCAAATCCCGATGAAAAAGGAGGACATTGCAAGGACAGCCATCATCACACCATTTGGCCTATTTGAGTATCACAGGATGCCCTATGGCCTTTCCAATGCAGCACAAACTTTCCAAAGATTCATGGATGAAGTCTGCCGCGGTCTAGATTTTGTCTACATCTATTTGGATGACCTCTTGGTTACAAGCGCATGACCTCAGAATAACATGAGTCTCATCTCCGGCAACTTTTCGAACATTTGGCTAAGTTTGGTTTGGTCATTAACCCTGAAAAATGCGAGTTTGGCGTATCTGAACTTCACTTCCTTGGTCATCACATTGATACATCTGGTGTACGGCCCCTTCCCGATCGCATTCGAGCCATCAGAGATTTTCTGACCCCATCTAATACTTCTACTCTTCGCGAATACCTTGGGCTAATTAACTATTACCACCGCTTCATCCCGAACTGTGCAAATATACTCCATCCTCTTTACGAACTCCTCAAAGGCAAGCAAAAGATCTTTCACTGGACTGACAAGTGTACGACAGCCTTCTGGCAAAGCAAGCAGATACTGACAGAGACCAGCATGTTGGCCCATCCAAGCCTGGATGCCCTGACCAGCATCACAGTGGATGCCTCTGATGTAGCTGTCGGTGCTGTCCTTGAGCAGTACCTCCACGGGACTTGGACTCCAATATCCTTCTTTTCCCGGAAGCTTCGTGACCCAGAAACACGATACTCTGCATTCGACCGAGAGCTCCTTGCTGTTTATCTCGCTATTCGTCATTTTTGACATTTCGTGGAAGGTCGCCAGTTTCATGTATACACAGATCACAAGCCATTGACTTTCGCCATTGCTAGTGGCTCGGATAGATGGACACCACGCCAAGTTCGTCACATGTCTTATATCTCTGAGTTCACCATGGACCTCCGTCACATTCAGGGCAAGAAGAATGTAGTAGCTGATGCACTTTCTCGAGTTCAACTGAATGAAATTGCCACTACTTCTTCAGACTCCATGGACTACGAGGCAATGGCGGATGCTCAACAGACGGATAATGAAACCCGTGCCCTACGCCATGCTGTTACATCACTTCAGCTCGAAGAGATTCCAATCGGATCTGGCCGCCTGCTTTTGTGTGATATAGCTATGGGCCGTGCTCGCCCAATTGTTCCAGTACCATTCCGGCGGTTAGTCTTTGATACACTACACAATACCTCCCACCCAGAAATCAGGACAACCAACAAACTGATAGCTGCACGTTTTGTTTGGCACGGCCTCCATCGTGACATCTCCAAGTGGGCAAAAAGTTGTCTCTCTTGCCAGCAATCAAGTCCATCGACACACAGCCAGTCCACTTCAGGACTTTGAGACACCGACTGCCAATTTTTAGCATGTACACGTCGACATTGTCGGGCCTTTACTGCCTTCCAAAGGGCATTCCTACCTGTTCACAATGGTTGATCGCTTCACTCCGATGGCCAGAAGCCATTCCATTGGTCGATATGACGGCAGAGTCTTGTGCATATGCACTAGTGAATGGTTGGATTTCGAGATTTGGTGTTCCATCTACTATTACTTCTGACAGAGGTCGACAGTTCACATCCGACCTTTGGGCAGCAATACTCAAATTGTTGGATATCTCAAAAACGCACACTACTGCTTACCATCCCCAGACCAACGGCATGGTCCAACGACTGCACCGGCAGCTGAAAGCCTCCCTCCGTGCTAAACTCTCGTCCGTCACTTGGTACGATGAACTTCCCATTGTTCTCCTAGGCATTCGGGCAGCTTTTAAGGAAGATCTATCCTGCTCTGCTGCCGAGCTTGTTTATGGCACTAACTTACGGCTTCCTGGTGAATTCATTGCACCATCAAAGGATCAATCCCAATATAAGGTCGAAAAAATCGTGTGCGTTTTTAATTATGCGAGCGGTCAAAAGGTGTCGAATGTGTTAATGAAACTTATAATGAACTGATGGCTGCTTCAGGAACATTAAGATACCCTAGCCCTAGCATTATAAGTTTCATTAACACATTCGACACCTTTTGACCGCTCGCATAATTAAAAACGCGCACGATTTTTTCGACCCTTGGAGGCTTATATTGGGATTGATCCCCATCGAATACTATTCTCGATGTTACGACTTACGCTGGTCGACTCAAGCAACATATGAGCCGTCTGCAGCCGACCCAAACATCCAAGCATGGCAACAAGACCTTCCATGTTCCATTCGACTTGCAAGCCAGTTCGCACGTTTTTGTTCGCCATGATGCACATCGGACACCACTGCAACGACCCTATGATGGTCCATTTAAGGTTCTCGCCCGACACGAGAAGTATTATGACATTGCTTTCAATAACAGGGTTGACAAGGTCTCCCTTGACAGATTGAAACCAGCTTATCTCGATGAAGATGCATCATCTTCAATTTCACCCTCATCATGTCCAACCAATCGACAGCCAATGTTTTCTCCTACAGTTAGTCATCCAACACTGTCGCCAAATCCCACACCCTTCGTTCCAGCCTCCCAGCCTCCCACCGCTCCGTCAGCTGTTCCAAGTACGCACACCACTCGTTATGGTCGGGAAGTACGCCTTCCGGCACGATTTCAATGATCGCCTGGTAGACTTCCACTGGTGGGGGAGTTCTTATAACTGCACATCCGGTTCTTGTCTACTCCGTTCACCACACCCACTTGTGTGGGCAGACATTGTATATAGTAGCGACTTATTTTCTAATTAATGCTCATTCGATTGTTCTAGAAACCATGAGTCCTTTGGTGTGAATGTTAAGCTCATAACTTTCATTTTGACTTGGTAGCCCGACGCTACAACGTTAAAAAAAAAAAATAATAATAATAATTTAAATGCCATTCCCATCTTCCGCGGATTAGTTAGATAAAGTTGACTGCAAATCTCTAAAAGCTGTTCTTCAGGGGAAAGCTACACAATGAATCATTTATGATACCCTGGAATTGTTCCCAGTCCCGTCACTTTGACGAAGGCCATTCCTAGCACACTAAAAGAAGTTTGACGCGTAACAAAATAACTAGACCATAAATACAGTGACGACCCTTTACCATGTACGGATCGTGTTGGGCAATAATAATTTGGTTAAAAATACTTAAGTATTGTGGTTGCTCTCTCTATATATGCACATATATAGTAAATATCTGCAAATATCTGCAACGTAATTCTTCAAACTGATTCTATTTCTAATGTGAAAATATTTCTAATGTGAAAATAATGAAAATGAATATGCAAATTTTATTAGTTGGTTGGAGACTTAAGTGGTAAGCGGCACGCTATTTTACAGGATTTCAATGATGTTTCATCTTTTTTTAATGGTCGTCAGCTCTTCCATGTTCCGATTGGGGATGTTGTACAGACCAATCGGACATCTTGTTGAGAAATTTAATTAACCATGTACTTGACTTTCACCTGGTAAGATCATTAGCTGTATGGGATGCACCTGTTGGACCAGGCCTACCACTGATGTAAGTGAATGGAACCCCAAATATATATCAGCGGAACCCCCATTACACACGTGCTGTGATGTATACTAATGGGGTTACATATTTTGATATACTCGGCTACAGCCACACCCACAAACAAACAGGACTTGGAGGTAGTCTGTTCACAGAACTTAACTTACTCCGTCTTTGCAAATGCTAATGTTACATGTACATCTGGTACACTGTGTAGATTGTAGGGATGCCTAAGCTGATCAATCGGCATAGAAGTATAGGACAGGCTCTTGTGCTGCAGCAAGCTAGCTCCTGTGGCTATACAGGAATTCCCTGAAATGTTCATTTTTTTGTAACACATAGCAACTAGTCCTAGTAGCCAACTATTATGTTTATTCAGGCCTCTTACACTTCTTTGGCCAGGGTGGGTCATAGTTTCTCCCCACCTCATTCAATACACTTTACTTGTGTGGCCAGAGCTGGCCAGGCCCTTCTCCCTACCTCATTCAATACTTCTTGCACATATGGCCAGGATGGGCCGGCCCTTCTCCCTACCTCATGCAATACCTCTTGTATATGTGGCCAGGCCGGACCGGATTCTTCTCCCTACCGCATGCAACACAACCATTGATAGACACAAGACAATAATTTGGTTATATTCAGTACACTAGGACTAGCACATGTAGATAGGCCCATCTAGAAAAGTGAAGAGGAACAGAGGCAGGGAAATATTTACACGAGTTCATCATGTGCATTGACACTTGCTCTTGAGGTTTACTAGTATTTTAATGACATAAGTATATATTTATATAATGCAATAATGTTCTCTCTGGACTAAATTCATTTGTAAGTAAACATTTAACAATCAAATTATTGTGCCAATTATTAAAGTTCCTTTATAATGTCAATGATGACCTGGGCACAATCCTCCCAATTGCCCTCCACACATATATGCAGCAGACTTCTGAAAGTTGTGCTGATAGCAGAATTTCTCCAGGCTTCTAGAGCGGCCCTCCTGCAAATAGAGTGCATCTCTAATACCACATCAACACAAATATTTAGCTAGTACCTTTGTTGATAAGGACTGTCCCTATTATTAGCCTTGATATCCGACACATGTGGACACAAGTTCAAGCCTAGAAGATCTGGCATGTCATCCCAAGAAACCAATTCTTGAGCAATTCGACGTAGATGTCCCTCTGCCTTTATTCTGACATCTAAGCCACCACGCTTTCCCGTGGGGATTTTGTCCAGGAAAGCCTTGTATTTCTACAGCAAGAATAATAATAACAACAGAAACAACTAGAGGTTGGTATTGCTAACCTGTTCCTTGGTACTGCTGGTAAATGCAAGGATGTCTGCTGCTTCTTGTGTTCTTGTGCCACCTGCAGCAACAACAGCAATGAGAGCATTGAGTGCATTACTTGTGTGAATGTACCAATAGATACATCTACTTATAATACAACTATAAATAAGAAACATAAGAAACATATGCATGTTAATATATCCAGCATATCATAAACTCTGGTTGTTTAGGAACACATCTAACCTAACCAGCTAAACAGTAAACAACATTACTAAATAAATCCACACCCATTAAATCTGCCCGACCTAGATTTTTCTAAAGAGGTTCAGTTAGATGATGGAAGCAGGGAGGTGCATGCAAGCATATAGCTTCCACATACCTACACCCATAATTATACTCCAGCATTACACAGTAAAAGCTCTAATTATGTGTCATGAAAAAATTATTCTTAATCTGCTGAAACCCATAAATAGAAATTGTTCCATCATGTATGTGATGCAACAATAAAAAATAGAATAATACCAAGCTAGCTACCAAAGCCTATAGTGCAATGAGGACCTGGAAGGCCACGGAAAGTTGTTGCTGTTCCTCACCTAACAGTAGCTGCTACAGCTATGGACTCAAGCTCAGACAGAGATGGTGACTTTTAAGCTTTTCAGTTCATGAAGCGAGCAAGAGTGACATAGAAAGGTAAGCACAGAATCTAGCTAGAGATGAGGAAACTGTACTTTCATGAAGACTGTCATGTTACGAAACCATTAAATTTTACTTCACCCATTGGAGGAGTCCATATACTCTGATACACAGCCTTTATCTAAGTAAAAGAGAACGAAACTATTGCAGCAACAACCACAGATTTAGTCGTAGAATTAGTATACAAAGAAAACTTAAATAGAGAAATTATAGCTAGATTTAATCCAAGATTCATCATTAAAATTGATATTAGAATTTTGATACATAATTAGGTAATGGCAACAATTGGAAAAGGAGTATAGAAAATGGTTGTTCCAGCTCAGTTTAGTGCACTATATATAGAGAATGAGTTCTTGGTTACTTTTATCGGAAAATGATCCTAACACCCTACTCTCTATATAGAGTGCACCAAGTAATCATAACACCTCGCTCTTGATACTATAAGACATCATAGAGGCCATCCAGAGAACTGTTATAGAGACTGGTTCTATAGAGGCTATGTGTAGGCCACCCCACAGATACTAACCACAAACCCTCAACACTCCCAGTAATTAATGTCTACTGAAAACATTTATTTGTGTCCCACCTGGAGGCATCCCACTGTCAGCTGTTTTTGATTTTTGTTTTCATAGGGGGGGCTAGGTCTTCTTAGAATGATTCTGATGTAATTTCATAGAGAAATATTAGGCAGAGTAGCTGGCCTAGTCGGTGATTCAACACCCACTCTAGAATAGAGAGAAATAGGAGGCAGAGTAGCTGACCCAGTCAGTGATTAAAAAGCCACTCCTTGAAAAGGGTGAGTCATCTATTTCAAGTGGTTTTTAAATGACTTTCTATACTTGTAACTATTCTTGTCATCTCGGCAAAATGGACAGCTCACTCAGCATGACTTGGCAAATATAAAAATTGGATTACATCAACTGTATACAGATAGAGCTAAAGGGTATTTAGAAAGCTAAATATGTTTTTCATTGGGGTCAGACCTCTTCTAATCCAAGGCCACCTCCTTGTGCTAGTGCTAGTGACTCGAATCAGACCTCCTTATGCTAGTGCTAGTGACTCGAATCAGAGAACTCAGAGACTGATTGCTCAGAAGACCACTTCCTAAAAAGCATTATGTATCTCAATCTACAGCTACTTCTGTAAAGTGCCTCTCTAAGTCTTGTCCACTTGTGAGTATCAGGATGTACACCATGAAATGGTAGGATTTGTTCCCATGGCTTGAGCACAGTGAAGACCACCATGTGGTGCTCTGTAAGATATGCTGCAAAAGGGGGCAACCCCTCCTAAGAAATGGAGGAACATGGATAACGAAGCCTTCAATCGGGGAAAAAAGCGAGCTCACTCCCATAGTGATGTTCATGTGCAGTCTTGTGAAGTAGAATCAGCAAGTTCCAGAGCAGAGGAGGAGGAAGCTAGTTCAACAGCTGCAGAATATAGGAGAGGAAGATAAGCATGGCCACATATTGCTGATACTACCAACTTTCACGGCTTAATTTTAAGATAGGTGAAGACCTATAAACAGGTCGAGAGCGCTGAAAAAATCTAAATACACATCAAAAGATGCTATTGGAGAATTTATGTCAGCAATTCGCCAGTGGATTGAGGAACTCCTCTTGAGTGTATTTATGGAGCAGAGTTCGATAATTTAATGGCTGATGAGTGTACAGACATTACTACAGTAGAAGAACTTCTATCATCTGTTGTTTGTCTGAAAAGGGAGTAATAGTAGAGCACTTCATGAATATCATCATCACTTTAAAGAAGACTGATGCCAGCACTATACAGTCCACTCTGGTTGATTTCTTATAGTGGAATAGTATACCACTCAGCATGCTTGTGGGCATGGGGGTTAATGGGGCAACAACTTCCCGTGGAAAAAAAGTGGAGTTCAGAGTAGCTACCAAAGAAGAATTCTCCTCATGCATTGTTTGTGCAGTGACAATGCCAGATGCTTCAACTTGCCTGTGTTCAAACTGCTAACTCTACTCTAGAAATTAAGCATGTATTTGACATCACTATGCCACTATTCCCCTAAAAGAAGTGAGTCACTAGAAGAGATTCAGTGACTACTCGATATGCCTGAGATTAAAACCCTTCAGATACCCACTAGATAACACATGAACAGTGTGTAAAAGCAGTGCCACAGTGGTCGCCCTTAACAAAATATACTGCACAACACATGAGCCAGAAGCTCCAGGGCCAGATAAAGCCCTCTTCAAGCATTAAACTGTGGCAGATCTTTTTGTTAGATTATACTTTACCTCAAGTAACTAAGTTGAGCAGAACCCTTCAAGGTCTAATTGATTTGACTGCAATATCAAGCCTGGTTGAGTCTACACTAACACTGAATGTTGCTGGAAATCCTGTAGCAAACTAGGTCTTGCAGCTGTTGGATGAAGGTGAGGATCTAGAGGCAGCTACTGAAATGAAAGTTACAATAGAAAATGTTATATGCTTCTGGGAAAAAGTAGCTAAACCATTTCAAATGACTTGACAAGCAACATCAAAAGCTATTTTTGCACTCAAGGTGTAGTATCATGCTTTGATTTTAGGAAGCTTCCAAAATTTGATTGTCCGGATTGTGCACCACATGGAAAAGATACGGTGGTTGGCCATTATGGAAAAGAAATGGTTCCTAAATCTGTTGAAGATGAAAAGTTTACAAAACGTGCTTTGATTTCATTGGATGAAATCCATTCAGAATGGACTGTGTCGTAACTCATCACCAAGCAGCACAAAGAAGACCTACAGAAACAGCTTATTTCTAATGAAATGCTAGTAACAATGTTTCCTATAGCCCCAGATGTGTCACTGATGTAGGAGGCATAAACACAGCATTCTCCATCACATCATCAACCCTAGTGAACACTCCATACATATTATCTGCATGTGACAATTAACAACTCGAATATCATTAATCAGTGCTAATCACCAGTGGAGACCTAAAAAAATGGGCACTTTAACATCAAAGATTACATTACTAATATGCTAAAGAGAACACATACACATATACTACATCTAATATCTTGCATCTGGAAAATGTGGCAGATTATTGGGTGGGGTGATATTAACTGGTTTAGAAATTATATTTAGTTGATTGTCATGTGTGATGGAAAGTGTTGTTATGTCTAGCATTAGGCATATCTGTGAGTCATCTTGAGTCTATGAGGAAGATTGTAGCTACTCATAATTATGAGAGGAAATATTTGGGGATGTTTAGAATACAAAGATCCATGCAAAGTGAGTGTTGTGAAGGAACATCACCATCAAATATGTAGCTACCTCAGAATATATCCACTGCTTGTTCTTTGTCTGACAATGATGAAACCATTGTTGGAAGCCTCTCTCTCTAGCTTGAACAGCATCAAATTATGCTTACAAAGCCTTCCATGGACCTCACATTCCTGTCTACCTTACAATTAACCTCAAACTGCTCTTGCTCTCTGCTTCATCAGCCCAATCGATCTTGTTCTTTTCATTCAACTTCCTCTTTGACTCATCTGACCCAAACTTTTGTTTCAGCTTCTGCTCATACTTATTCAGGTTCTCATGCGACCAACCTAATCACTCAACATTCCTCAGCATATCTACTAGCAAAATGATCAACCTGCCTTCCTCCAATCCCTCTAGTACCCATTCATAGTAGTTTATTTTACTCTCTTCTTTTCTCCAGCTTTCTTCACCTAGAGAGCCAAACATTGCCACCTCAGCCATCTCGACTCTCTACCCAGCCTCTCCTCTGTTAACTCTAAGCTTCTTACAAAGTGCTTCACATATTGGCTGCATGTTTTAGGCTTATCCTAGCCAGGAGTTTACAAACAAATTCCTCTTTCAGCCTCTGTCAAATCATTCACTCACCTCATCCATTGACTAACCTAGCCACTCTTCTACTTCCTTTGTCATTTTCAGCAACTATGAGTAATATACTTCTCTTAGCTACTTCTCAATATTACTATCCAATTTGTTGACATCAATAATTTATAGATCAGTATATAGTGTTAGGCCGGCAGCTAGGGATTTCCGAATTTCACCTTTGCTCGCCACACAATGCCTTACATTCATTTCTAGTTGGTGAGTGAAGGAGCCTTCACAAGGGAGTTGGATGGAACAGTTGATATTGCCAAAGCGTAGCTATGTATATATGTATGTTTCTATCTATGTATGTATATATATACCTTACTTTCACTGTAAATAGGAACATCCGTCTTAAGTAATGTGGGCTTATTAAATTGGGACTGTTATAAGAAAACAACTTGGCTCTGGCTGCACCTGACAAGTGAATTGCGCTGCTTATGCAGAAAACAGAACTATGCATATAAAGAAGCTAACTTAGTTCAATATACTCAATAGGTCTACTCTGGAAGCCACAGGTATGAATATGCTTTGTATACTGAAATGTTTAAAGAAATAGCTATATATGTACTTAGATTTTAGATAGTATTAACATTTTCACAGGAATCCTTCCCCAAATAACACATGTCTATGTGCACGATGTGCTGATGCAGCAGTATTTTGCATGAATGCTCAGTTTAGATTTATTATTTTGCAAATGATAATGCCTGCATCCTGCAGTGGCTGGCTCTATTAGCAGCTGGGCTAGGACCAAAGACCAATGAAAAACTACAATGCAAGCTGCTACAACACTCCCAAAAGCCCAAAGATTTAGCGGATTCTTGCACGCATGTGCATACTAAAACCATAGTTACTTGCACAGCTGCAGATTCCAAATCTTTTTAAGCAGAATAACTAGCTGCTTAATTTTCAAGAATGGAAAAAGAAAATAGACTTCATAAAAACAGAGAGAGAGAAAAGACAAAGCCTGCTTAGGAAACAGCAGAACAAAGAGAACTGAGAGTTGGGGGGAAAGAGTGAGTGTTATAAATAAAATAGTGGGAGAAGCATACCAGCCCACGATGGAGACACTTCCTTAGGATCAGTGAAGTTTCATTCTGACTAGCCACTCTATTCATCAACATACTCTAGCTATGGACACATTTACTAAAATGTAAATGATCGTCACGACCGAGTACTAAATTGAAATGATCGTTATCGCCAATATAGAGCTGCAACGCTTTGAAAACTGCGAGGAATAATTTTAAAAGCTCAGAGATTTAGAGATGATACTTCACATTCCTAGTGAGAAGAGATAAGGAGGCAATTATGGGTCTGTGAACAGGACCAAAAATGTTGGTAAACTTAAAATATAACTTATGACAATGAGCCATGCACTTAGAATAAAACAGGTTCATGCACAAGAACAAACAGATGTAACACAAGTAAGCATATTATGGTGCTAATTAATTTACTGTTTTTTACACTTACCACCAGATTGATCATCACCTGACCCACCAACAGCTGCAGTAAATGATATAATTTTTTAATTGAATAGAATCTGACAGAACTGGATACTAGTAGCTCTAAGTCATAATAATTGCAAGCTAAATGAAAAATGGAGTGACAGGATCATGTTCATATGAAGTTTAAACAGGACTAAAGATGACAGTACTCTAAATATACTGAGATGGTGTGTGTAAGCAATTGTGGCTTCCAAGATAATTTTAGTGTTAGGCTACATGATATAGAAATTATTATTATTTTGATAAGTTTTACTGGCTCACCATTAGACTCCACACCATTAGACTCCATAATAGGAACTGCAAGAATAACAAAAACAACAATAATGAGTTACTCCATTACAACAATGTGGAGGAATATAAGAGGTATGAATAAGAAGAGACTGAGGAAGGCTACAATACAAATCAATGGAGGACTAGCTGGGAAGAATTGAAGGGAAGAAGAAATCATCTAGTAAAAGAGGAAGACGTGGTTGAAGTAGAGAAGAGGAAGGAAATAAAAATAAGCCAAGTATTTGGGAAGGATTAGGGAGAGTGTACAGGTCAGGGGACTGTGTTCCAATTGAAAACCTATAATCTACTGCTGAAGAGGTGAACTGGATGATTAGTGGGTTGGGTTCCAGGAGATGTACACTAATGAGAACGAGTTGAAAAGGGGGAAGGATCCTGGTCATGATGGTGAGTGGCGTGGAAAAGTGATGACAAGGGGGCTGCCAGGTAGGCTTAGTAAGGGTACAGAGAATCCTATATTAATAGAGGGTCAGGGTGGATTCAGGCCAGAGAGAGGATGTGCTGACCAGTTCATAGTGTTGAGGGGAGTATGTGTACGTGACATTATGACATCACAGGGACGGCAGTTATTTCTTGCATGTCTAGATGCAAGCAAGGATACGCTACAATGTGGAGAGAAGGATTGTGGATGAAGATGAAAAAGGTATGGTGTTCAATAAATTGTCAATGTGTGCAAATACTTGTATGACCAAGTTGCCCGAGTGTTTTATTGGGTGTGTTCTAGGTGGGCTGAAACAGGGTTGTTCTTTGTCACCAGGTCTGTATAATTATGTGATGTGATTTTGAAGGATTTTGAGGAAAAAGTGTTGGACTTAGTGCAAGGAACATGGTGTGGTTGGTTGCTATATGCTTATGATAATTATAATTAGCTAGAGATCAGGTACAGTAACAAGTGATATTGGATGTAGTGGGAATGTATGCATTGAAGTATAGATTTAGGTTTAATAGTGAGTAAAGTAAGACAATGATGACGGGTGGCAAGTGGAAGATTAATGAGGAGAGAATGGAGAATGTGGAAGCTATAGTTGTGAGGAAATCCAACTGTTATATATGTAGATTCTAAGGTCCAGAACATGTTTCTAGCCTTTATAGCACTGTGTAAGAAAGTTCACCATACAAACAAGACAGCTGTGCTCATGGACTCTTGGGATCATAAAACAATTCCTATGGGGGCTAAAATTATTGATACTAAAAGCATGCATGGCTAAACACACTCAGCATAATCAGGTCCATATGGAGCTCATGGCACACTAAACCAAGCAACAAATATCGCAAAAAGTATCAGTTGTTTATGGCAATGTGTGCCCCATGGTTTAGAGAGGTTGAGGGGCCTGACTTTGGATGTTACATCACATATATTAGTTAAAGACCTTTTATAAATCAATAACTCTGATTCATGTGCAAGTTAGGAAACTCCAATGTAGGGACACTCATTAAAAAAATTATTTTGACCTAAATTCCCCTCCCCCCCCCCCCCCCCCCCCCCATTAATACTCTTGCTTGCATGTGTGATTAACTCCTTTGAATGTTGTGTACTTGCAATAGACATTGTAAGTATACGTGTTGCAGGTGTCAAACTTTCACCTCAACACACACAATCAACAATATATTACATACCTGTGGGGACTGGCTGGTGTACTATCATGAAGTTATTTGGACCTTCCACACCCTTAAGATGGAATTTATAAGTCCAGTCTGATTTAGGATTGCTTGAGGTCAGCAATAGTTGGCGGAGAGGAGGACGACGACTTTCACATTTATAATGATCAATTTCATATTTCCTGATGGAAGGATGTACCTGAGGTATTAAATTCCACCCAGTGTGTTGATCGGCTTCATCCTCTGGAATATCCAACTCAACACTCTCCTCATTTTCCTTGAATCGAACAACCTCTTCTACAATGAGTTGAACTTCTTTGCCAAACTTCATTTCCTTTTCAAGGTACTCCTTTACATCGGTTTGATTAAGGTGAAGGTCTTGTACAGCAGAAAAATACAGATTCCAACTGGCAGGACTGCTGAACAGACTCCTTCTATACATGGAAACCAAGTATGACTTCTCAGGGAGAGAAAAGAAAAACCTTGCACCATATTCGTAAAGTTTACTCAAGATTGTATAGAATGAAAACTTCTTAACACGAAGTTCTCCCCAAGTGGAGGTGAAGTGACCGCCTTCTACGATGTGGTATTGGAATGGAGGTTTGGTATCTGAGGAGCAGGCGAAGGACAGGCGGTGTTTGTGAACTTTTTTCACACAATGCTGGATCGCGATGGTGACTGGAGTGTTAAGTTCTTGGCGACAGTCTATCTGGTATATTCCACTCACACGCTCATGATAGTAAGGAAACACACATTTGCCAGATACAAATGCAGAGATATGGAAAGTGCACTCCGTGACACCAGAAGGAAGATGACCGTCCTCAAAGTGTAGTTTGAAGCCGTAATTTTTCCAGTCAAGAGAAGTAGTCTGTCCTGTGAATATAACTGAAGTTTCCCCCACAGCATTGCCTGGATCACATGTACAAATACATATATATATGTTCACTCTTAATTAATGTTCGTAAGAATATAATCAGGACCACAGCTACTGGCAGACTTGTCAGGTTTTAGTTTGATCACTATTGCGGACATAATAATATATATATATTATGTAACTCAAGTTCTAGGTTCTTGATGACAGTGTTTATCAGTGTTCTAGACATAAAGTTAATGATAATCATAAGAGCCTATTAAAAATAGTTGGTTGAACCAATATAGAGAGTGCGAGCACACTTTACTGATATCAAGGGAAGTGGAGGCACTCAGTAAACAGTGCAACCCGATATAAAGACAAAAACAACAATGATCTAACTAATCTAGCTTCCTACAACATCAGCTATAGAATTGTTTTATTTAATCCCCCCCCCACCCCCTCATCTTTTCCTAGGCTTTCAGTGCATATGGATCTTATTTCTTTATTAATTATTATCATTATTATTACTTTTTGTTCAAGCCCTTTGGAGCTTATGGTGGTCAATCAGAGCTGATATAAATGGTGTGACCAATGCACAAGCAGTGGAACCCACTGTACCTGTTTCACCACCTATGTACATAATCATACATATTTACTGCAGAGTGTCAGCAACATTGCCTTGCAGAATTAGATACTAGTGCTTGGAATGGGAGAACCAGCAGCTAGATTTTTCAGTCAAAATGATCTCTTATCAGGTAACTAGAATTAATAGTTGCATTTGGTAAATGGTGAGTAGCCTGTGAAAACAGTAATCTTCTGGTAACCTTGTAGGGGGTTGGAATGTAACTGAATGTGCAAATTTTGCATGACCAGTTACCCGTCTCATGCACATAACCAGTACAATATAATAAAGGCCACTTTGACTACAAAGGTTTCTGAATACCACCTAAATATTACATAGATGCCAAGTGTGATCAAGAGTGCTGGAATACTCCTGTTGGCCTTGCTGTTAGAACTCATGTCAATTGACAATATGCTCAGGTCAGTGCCATATTGTAGCTTGTTTAGCATTCTGAAAAGCTCTGACTGCAGTTCTAAGGCCAGAGAGAATTAATTGTTGTTCTTAGGACACAAGATAAAACCAAAAAGCGGCTAAATTTGCATTTGTGTGTCGTAGGATTACAAAAATTCTATAGCTGTAGACTTCAACTTATGATGACAAACGAATCATGGGTGGACAGACCGATACGTGGCCCCTGACATAGAATGAAATGCTGAACAGATGGCTCTGTAGGTCTTTCGACAGGTGATTGCTTCAATATGATCAGCACATTTCTGGAATATTATGGTAGATGATACTATAGATACCTCTTAACAAGGAGCAAGTTGTTATCTGTTTCCGATGGATGGATAGTGAACTAGAGTGATACATTATGCCCTGCTTCGAATGAGTCTTTCCATAACAAAACTCAGGGTATAGTGTTACGATAGTGCTGCATCTATGTCGGGAGCACATGGTGGGCTAGCCAAACTGATATTGATGAAAAACTGAGAGCACTCTACACTAATTGCTATGGGCATGCTCTGATGCTTGAACGCTTGCAAAGTGATGAGGGATGTTTTGGACACATCATACAAGATTGTGAAGCTAATAAAGAAATCTTCTTGGCATGATCCTATGCTCCAAAATCTAAGTCAACAATTACCAGACTTGACTTCAGATATTCAAGTTCTTTGTCCAACAAGATGCACAAGCTCTATACAGCATCATTGAGAACTTCTAAGTAGTTTGGGATGAATCACTTGCAAGGAGACAGAAATACGAGCCAGGATCATAGGTGTGTCATCAAGCATGATTCAATTTAGTGCTAGGAGAATTAGTCTTGAGACACATCGACAACATAAACAAGACCTTCCAATCTCTTCAAATGTCTGCAGCTGAAGGAAAGAAGGTAACAGGTATGACTGTCACCACGTTGCAGTTGATTCCATCTGAGGCAGACTTCAATCATCTCTGGTTCAAAGTCACAAAAAATGGCCACCGATTGTGAAGTGGAATATCCAGTACTACCATGGAGACAAGAAAATCTGAAGATGGCTCAGCTGTAGGAGACTTCCCCACTTACATCAGATCATTTTACAGAGCAACCTACTTTGAACCTCTGGATCTTGTCACACCTAGCATAAAGGCATGCTTTGATCAACCTAGCTACAAAGTGTACTGCAAGCTAGAGGATCTTCTTGAGAAAGGTGCATAACAAAGAAAATTTTGACGAAGATTCGGTACTCGGAGGCTAATGAATGAGTCTATGATAAAGTACTTGGCTAGATAGTATGATTTTGATATTAGTGAAGAGTTAATTAAATTCATCAAAAAAACTCCAACCAGAGAATTAAAGTTCATCACAGACTTCTACGAGGTCAACTATCACTTTACCCAACTGGAAATGCACCTGAAAGTGATGTATAGCAACCTCTCATGGTTCAGTATTGAAGTACCTAAGGAGTCTCTCAACTACACAAAGAGCACTATGGTGTGAAGTGTGCAAACTGGCTTCATTGATACTTATCATGCCTGCTACAAATGCCTGCTACAAATGCCTCAAGTGGACCCTCCTTCAGCTCAATGTGTCGTATCAAGAGTTATTTATGAGCGACAATGAGATAGAACAATGTCATGATGCTTTAAATGCTAAGGAGCACACTGACAAGTTAAACTTGATCGATCTTGGGAATGCCTTGAATTGGAGTTCAAGTCACAGAGAAACAATATTTGGCAAATTTCTGCCAAGTGATTTGGAACTTTGATGTTAGTTTGTTGAGTGCTCTATCTGAAAACAATAAGTCAAAGCTTAATTACTAATTGACCACACTGATTTCAATCAAAATAGGTGCAGTGATGTTGGGTTACTGCACTTCAGAACTGCTTCCTACACCCCTGAGGAATAGGGGATTTCCCAATTAGATCTACTACACATTGTTTGAGTTCTCATTTGACACTACATGGCAGGGAGCGGTATCCTTTCCAAACTTACTTGTACCATAGAGAGGCACCTCAACCTCAGACTTGTGAGGTCACCATCGGGCAAATACTGCCCTTCCTTATGAAGCTGCCATGAACAGTTCAAACTTGCAGTGAGTCTTTCTGTTACATGAGCCACATGAAGAATAAGCAAATCTCATAAGTCAGACAAAGAAGGAGCTAGTCTATGAGTCAGACTAAGAAAGAACTGGATTTCTGAGACACACCATGAAAGAAGAGCAAGTAGTGTTTTCTGGAAGTAAAGGTGCCTGTGCAGCTTTCCTCAAAATGTGAGCTTCCAGAAACTGAAGGATCAGCCAGAAAGAGAATGTTCAAAATGGCAATGGTAATTATTTTAAAGAAGAAGTTCTACACTTCTGCAAACAATTCTGCGAACAAAATATACCATTAGTCCTAGTCTCAATGTTAGACACCCACATACCTCTAGTCGAGGCCTTAGTCCAGAGGTCTATACCTGTCCCAACATCAGACATGCCCATATCCATAACCTAAACACCTGACTCCCTGCTAGCCTAGGCCCAGATCCAGCCCTAGTAGTTCCTATCCACACAGACAGCCATACATTGAACATTCCCATACTACTCGGCCGACACTATAATGCCACACATTTCTTTCACTCTTCCAAAATGACAGACCCAAACCAGAACAGTAGCAGAGAAGATAGGAACAGACCTTTAAAAACACTCCACAGAATATTGCACACACCATATATAGCAAGAACACATTCAGTCCGGACTAATTATTATCTCTTCTTTACAATACACTTCTCAATATTCAACTTGAAATTGTACTCCCTCCACATTATGACTAGATGCTCTGTTCCTGATGAAGGCCAGAGCATCTAGTTGAAATGTTGAGACAGTACAATTTCAGGTTGATCATTGAGAAGTTTATTGTAATGTTATTATGTCAACTGAGAGTTCATTGAGAGTTCTCTTCTTTTCTCCAATTTTTTTTTGAGTTTTACACAAATATTAGATTTTTTATTGGCTTAGCTCAGTTTTTGTCTTCTCTGCTAGTCCAATCACACCCCAGGTCATCCACATCACTGCATTATATCTCTGTCAATCACACCATTCACCATATCACATGGACTAATTACAGAAGTGCAAAAACATACTTACTCCTCATATATCAGGGGTCATCAATCCAACCTCACTAGCTGCTACACAATTTGTAAATAGTACTAGTATATATATGACTTTGCATCAATCTAATGTTGTTATCACTAAAACAATGTTGCAGTAGTCAGTCGACTGTTACTGCAGCTGCAAGTCCTTCCTTCTGTGTACTATCTTCCACTTAACAATTGTTAAAACACATGCATACTTAAAATAGCTGACACTGCATCCATTTCTTGAAAATGCTTCACATATCCAGAAATCTCATGTATAAAAACAGGGTTAGGTCCCATAGAGTTTGGATATGCGACAGTCTTCTGTACTACACACCAGCTGGATCGAGGATTTAAGTAACCCAATAGCTCCTTGGGAAGAAAACATTGTATATCAGCACTTATGGATTGCCATGGGAACTTTTTTTCACTGCAATGCGTCACGTGATCTGGTGTAATGGCCACACATGTTGGCACATTTTTAATTAAAGAGAAAAAAGCCAAGACTGCTACCAAGATAGATCAAGCATTGCAAATAACCACACTCTGTTTAGACTCCAGTACAGTAGACCATCCATAACTGGAATAACCCTGTACCAATAGCGGATAAAAATTATTATGATTACTGAAAGTGTTGGTTAGCTTCTTCTGAGTAATGGTGGTCTATCATTTCTTAGCTGCAAGAGCTCACATGGTCACTCAGCATAGATATATAGGCTGCACGCACTTGCTTCTTCAGCTGCTGTAGCCAAGTTCTGCAAACATTTCGACAGCATGTCAATGTTGGGTTGCAGAGTCAAGACATAGCTAGCTACCTGTGACACCAAGAGTCAACAATGGCTCAGCAACCTTATGGTGTTACATGTACACAAAAACATCACGGTTTCCCTCAATATAAATAGCAATTGCTAATGAAGTTATTATAATTATGAGCATAAACTCAAAGTGTTTGATGTACATGTATATTCATACCACACTCACAAATGCATGTTTAAGTGTCTAAATATACACATGCATGGGCATGATCTGAATAACCTGACCAATGAAATTTAGCTTGCATATATATACCATCATGCAAGGAACACCTCATTCTTAGCAGCAATGATGAAGAGACCAGTGCATCGAAAGCTTAATAATAAGAATTTATTGATCTCTGTATCAAGTCAATCCCTGATGCTACTATGGAGAGAAACAAAAACAATAAGCTATCTAGTATTGCCAAATGTTATACTTCTGCTAGAAGCAGTCTCTCCTTGGAAACCGATAGGTACCCAGAGAGCAGGTGCTCCATAAGGCGAGCGAGGAAGAGAGAAAGAGCTCGGCCTCCCTATCATCAATAGTGGCTCGAAACATCACTGAACATTTCTTACTCCATCCCTGACATGGAAGAAAGAAGAAGACCATCTCCAGTGTCACTATGAGTTATGACAGGTACACACTGCACTAGCACCACCACCAAATACAACTATAACTTAGATAGCTTCATACACCCATTGGAAGGATATTTCACCTCAAGTATCCTGCATCACCCCAACTCATACACACACCCCACACGCACACACACACCCACTCCAACTAATAGACCCCCCTCCCCACACCCCAAACACCAACCACCCCAACTCATATATATACAATTCCCACCACTCCATCTCACTAGACACACCATCGAAGCAGCACTAATTCATACACACATCACCACAACTCACAAATATACCTTCTTCTCATACACACATCACCCCACACCCCAACTCATATACACATCACCCCCATCCCGTCAACTAATAAACATACCACTCCCACTATCCCAACTTGTACCCACATCACCCAATCCCCCTAACTCATACACACACCACTCCATCACCTCAACTTATAACCCCCCCCTCTGCCATTCCACTCATCTCCCCTCCTCCCCACCCTCATAGACCTGCCAACATTTTGTGAACAACATGTGGGACACATGGACATGCCTGTATTTCTAGGGGGGGCAGGAGAGGTGGAATTCGAATGCTTATGGGTTTTGCTGCAAACTTGGACAGCAAAATATCATGGTCAATAAATATATCAAAGGAATAGTTTAGCTTGACTTCATGGCAGTGTAAGTAAAAAACCTTGCTTTCAGGTGCCAAAATTGTTTTTGCATTCTTCAGGATCCATTTTACAAAACATGGACATTTCTTTGGTCACAGTGAATTAGATTTTATTCTCCTCCAGTCTTCGCACATGCAGTAGTTCGTGCTTGCTATATATCTGGATGAAATTTCGAAACTGACTGGATTCACTGACTGATTGAATGTCTGGTAAAGATCTGATTGGGAGACGGTTCTAGAAATTTGGCCAGTAATTGGCGTGAAAGTACTAAAAGGTGGTGTCATAATAATGCTATATAGGAGCTGAGTGCAAAGGAACATGGACGGTAGAGTGAAGAGCTGGTCCCTACTAGCTGACTACTAGACAGGTCATGTATGGGTATGGCCAATCATTAAGCACAGGTTTTTCCAGTTCATAGCTGACCTTAGCTATAATAAAGCTATAAAACATTCAAGAACGAACTGGCTGGAACTACTACTACTTGCTATTTAAAAACACTAGCAAGTAAAATGTGGGGCATTTGACACGTCGGGTGGGTCAGTAGGACAGGGATGTGGAATGCAGGACTGTTCTGCGAGATACGGGACAGTTGCCAGATTGGACCCCACAATCCCAATCCATAAACCGCCACTCATACGCATAAAACCACCACCATCCAAACTGATACACACACTACCCACAATGCCCCTCATACAAAGAACCCCACCCACCCCAACTCGTACACACACCACCAAATACGTACACCCCCACCAACTCAATCATACACATGCTACACACACCACTGTAACTCATATACACACAACCACCACTACCCCAACTCATACACACACAACCTTGAGAGTTAGCCCAGCAGGTCAACCTTTTGAAAACTGCTTGGAGGTGATGTAAATGCTCCTCCTAAGCTGCACTGAAATAACAATTTCATCCAGGTAGGCTTCTAAAAATTGAAAGCCATTAATAACCCTATCCATCAGGCATTGGAAGGTAGCAGGAGCTCACTGCAACCTGAATGGCATAACCTTGTATTGAAATAGCGCTGAAGAGGTGGCAAATGTGACCTTGGGTCGGGATTCTGGAGCCACTGACACCTGCCAATAATCTCAGGTCAAAACTAACATTGATACAGTAAGTGAACAGCTTGCTCCAAACGATGGTTTGAGTCATCTATTGTATATACCAACTCATACACAAACCACTCCCACTATACCAACCCATACACCCCCACTATACCAACTCATACACCCCCACTATACCAACCCATACACCCCCACTATACCAACCCATACACCCCCACTATACCAACTCATACACCCCCACTATACCAACCCATACACCCCCACTATACCAACCCATACACCCCCACTATACCAACTCATACACCCCCACTATACCAAACCATACACCCCCACTATACCAACCCATACACCCCCACTATACCAACCCATACACCCCCACTATACCAACCCATACACCCCCACTATACCAACTCATACACCCCCACTACACCAACTCATACACCCCCACTATACCAACTCATACACCCCCACTATACCAACACATACATACACACACACACTATACCAACTCATACACACACCATCACAAATCATACACAAAGACCCTACTACCCCACTCATACACACCCCACAACCCCAACTCTTACACACATACCACCCCAGTATACCAACTCATAAACTCACCACCCCCATGTTATCAACTCATAAACACGTCACCCACACCATCCTAATCAACTTACACACACACCACCCCAACTAACACACAAAGACCCCATTGCCGCACTCATACACACCTACCGCCCAATTGCAACTCATACAGACACCACCCAACCCATACCTCCTCTACCCATCAACTCAATTATACACACACTAACACCCGCCTCATCTAATATACACACTACTCCCATTAGTTCTATCTATAAACATTCTATAGTTAGCTCTCTTCCTCACACATTCTTCTACACTTAGTTCCAACCCCCTGCCCTCACTGCACTTAAACAACCTCCTGCCCCTCCCCCTCCCACCACACACAAACACCCCCCTTCACTCCTACCCCAACCCACTGTAGACCATGCCCTACGACCATGGCATAACTCAGGCAGGAAGAGTGTGGTACCCTTTGCTTCTGTCCCCCAGCCCCAACCCAAAATGAACAGTGTTTATATAGACACCACACCCATATCATAGACGTGGAGGCAATATTGTAACTTGGTAAAGCTAAATACCCAAAATAAATTCAGCCATTATGCTACCCTTAGCCATGGATTTGAGAACGGGATCACTGCCTGGACATGTAAAAGCTGGTGTGTGATCTGAAAACTAGCACTAATTAAAGGATTTCTCACCACACTGCCACCACCAGGCATCACTTGGACCAATAGCACCAACATAGTCAAAACTATAACATTTATTATTATAATACTATTCTCAATAATCAACTCGAAATAGTATTCTCCCGATGTTTCGACTAGATGCACTAGCCTTAATCAGGAATATTCCTGATGAAGGCTAGAGTATCTGATGAGAGCGTCTAGTCAAAACATAGAGAGAATACAATTTCAAGTTGATTACTGAGAAGGTGATTGTAATGTTATTATGTCAACTGAGAGTTCATTGAGAACATTTATTGTTAAATAAATGCTTAATAGTCAATAAAGCTACTACTTCAGTGGCTCAGATCTTATGGCTCAACTACTCCAGTGTATGAACATCATAAATAAAATGCTTAGCTAATCCATGCTTTGCCCAGAAAAAACAATTCTCTACATCAATTTCTTCTGACGCATCATTTGTATGCTCTGGCATCAGCGAGTAACTAGCAACCTTTCCATTCTGTCAGATGCGATATGAAAGTTGATTCTTAATTTTTTGGGCTAACATTTCAATTGAATGCCTTGGCCTTCAGGGACAAATGAACAGATGGACACAACACAACACATTTATACTCACTGGTAACATATTTATATTCACTGACAACACATTTACTCACTGGCAACACATTTATACTCACTGGTAACACATTTGATATTAACTGGCAACATATTTATACACTCTGACAACACATTTACGCTCACTGGGAACATATTTCCACTCACAGGCAACACATTTATACTTACGTACTTGCAACACATTTCCACTCACTGGCAATATATTCACACTCACTGGCAACACATTTACGCTCACTGGGAACACATTTCCACTCACTGGCAACACATTTATACTTACTTGCAACACATTTCCACTAACTGGCAACATATTGACACTCACTGGCAACACATTTACGCTCACTGGAAACACATTTCCACTCACTGGCAACACATTTATACTCACTGGCAACACATTTATACTCACTGGCAACATGTGTCACATGAAATGCAAGTGATTCATGATCTGTCAGCCAGTGACGGGTGTAGTTTCACACCATGGTCTTGAGAGTTGAGATTCAGCAGTCAGGAAGCTCCAGACCTGCATCAGTCTGACATGACTGTGCTTATACACTCTAGCATTCAATCAAGTTATGACCTGAGCCTAACAGGCAACACGTAGCGTGCACAACCTGCAATTAACACCCACCCACAGAGTTGATTGGTTATTTGCAGTCAGATCCAGTACCATATATTTTTATTGTATACACATGGCCGGTGAAGCTATTTAAAGGAAACTGCTGAGGTTTGAGATAGAGAACTAGTCAACAGGATTCTGTTTTGTTCCACCTGGTCATCTTCATACTTCATCCAGTTGTAGTAAAACAGAAGATGCCACGACTCAATTTCTGTACTCCATTGTTAAATTTACAGAGCAATGTGGAGGGGGAAGGACAAGTGAAGAGCAAGCACGTGGAAAAGGGATTGAAAATTTATGCTAATTACAGGCCAGAATATTTCACATGTGCCAGGAGAAATGGAGCTGGTCTGAAGACTTTGGAGGACTTTTCATGAATACATAACAGAAGATCACATAACCACACTAGCTTTGAAGTCACTTGTTCTAGCCTATATGGAGTGTTTTCTGTCCTGATGAGTTTATGCTGAGTATTGGACCTGTGAATGCACATATTTGAAGAGGCTGTATCTATAATTACAAATTACGCACTTGCAAAGAAGCATTTATCGTGTGAATATGGTTGAACAGTTCCAAAAGTGTTCAGGATTGTTCTACCTTATGTAATATCTAGATATACAAGAACTATGTTTAATATATATACTTGTAAAACAAGACTGTGCCCATGTAGACTAAGGATGATCACCCTTTACCACTGAAAATATACACATGAACACAACCAGCTAGACCAACCTTTGCTGCTTAAGATGGAAATAATGTCTTCAGCACATTTCTCAGAATCTCCCTCCACACATACTCGAAGAAGATTCCTGTAAGTCTTTGGATAACCAGCTTTAGAACTCCAACGCTCCAGAAAAGCCGAGCTGTAAATAGTGTGCATCTATAAAACCACATCCACAATTCACACATTTAGCATTGTAGTACCTTTGTAGATCAAGTTTTCCCCTGTATGTGGTCCTAATTCGCACCACCTCTGACAAGCTCAGTCCCAGCAGATATGCCTTATCTTCCAAATGATACAGTCTTGCAGAAATTCGACCTAGGTCTACGTCTGAAATTATCTCATCTAGGTAAGCACGGTTGCACTCTGGAACTTTAGCTAGCAGTTCATCGTAATCCTATAACAATAACTATAATAACAACAGAAACAACTAATTTAGCATGAAAATCATGGCTTTATAGAGAAATTTTGGTTGCTGGGAATGAAATTTTTTCATAGCCATCCTTACTACATGGAACATTAGCCAGATATTTGGTTAGACGAAGTTTATTAAGATAAGTCTTCGAAATAGATAAGTAACATCAACCTGGCTAGGCTCAGGGCACAATTGAAGGACCTGAACTGACTATAGCAGGTTTTAGTGCAATTTTGAGAGATTAAAAATTGTGGGAATGTATTTTACATGTAGTATACTTAATTTGCCAAGTTCATTAACTGCCATTGTCAATTACTAACATCAGCTAGTCAATGCATACAATATACCTATTATGACACCATTTTACTTGTGGTGTAAGTGGGAGGTGGGGTAATCCCTGATCCCCTGGCTAGGCTCAGGTGAATCACAATTGAAGGACCTGAACTGACTTCAGCAGGTTTTAGTACAATTTTGACATATTCAAAGAGTAAAATTGTGGGAATGTATTATACTGTTACATGTTGTCTATTTAATTGCTAAGTTCATTAACTGCAATTGTCAATCAACTAACATCAGTTAAAACAAATTGTCAATGCATACCATATACCTATTATGATACCATACTTTTTTTAATCCTTGTGGTGTATGTGGGAGGTGGGGTAATCCCTATTCCCCTGACTCCCTGTGAAACCATGACAGATGGTTATGCTAACCTGTGCCTTGATGCTGCTTGAGAATGCAGTGATAGCAGCTGCTTCTTCATTAGTTCTTCCAGTAACATCTGCAGCAACAACAGCTAGCCAATGAGTGGATTATTTGTGTGAGTGCATCAATGGAAGGTTTTATTTACACTACTACTAAACATACCAAGCATGTGTATATCCACAAGTGAACCATAAACTCTGGTTGTCTATCACCACTTCTAACCAAACCAGCAAGAAAACCAGTGCTTAGAAACAACTAAGCTCTTACTAAACAAATGATGCACACACATTGAATCTTCTATATAAATGGATGCTTTGCATTATTTGAGCAGAGAGCTATACTTCTGTTACATGAGCCACATGAAGATGCAGTGTCTCTCATAAGCCAGACAAAGAAGGAGCTAGTCTCATGAGTCACACTAAGAAAGAACTGGATTCCTGAGCCACACCAAGTAAGCAGAGCAGGTAGTGTTTGCTGGAAGGCAAAGGTGCCTGTGCAGCTTTCCTCAAAATAAGAGCCTCCATAAATGGTAGGATCAGCAAGAAAGAGAATGTTCAAGTTGACAGTTGCGATTTTAAGCATTTGTATTGAAGTGGCAGTTGTGCACCTCTGCAAGCAAAACTTATGTATAGTCCTAGCCCTGGCATTACACTCACACAGCCTCATTCCCAACATCACACATGCACACATCCATAATCAAAATACCAAACAACTCACACTCAGCTAGCCCAACCCCCAGATCCAGCCCTAGATAACTAGACACACAAACATGCCTACACTGGACACCCCATACTCTTAGGCTGACACTATAATGCCACACATGTCCTTCATTCTCCGCAATAGACAGACCCAAACAAGAACAGCAGCACAGAAAACCAGAACAAAATGTTAAGCAGAACAGACCAATCAACACCAGTCAACACATAGCAACATAACATTCTAAACTAAGAGGCATGACTAATTAACTCTTATTGTAAGCTAGTTTTAAACAAAAAGTAGATTTTTTTCTCAGCTTATCTATTTTTTTTTGTCTTTTCTGCTAGTCAAATCACACCCCTGGTCATCCACATCACCACATTATATCTCTGTCAATCACACCATTCACCATTACACATGGACCAATCGCAGAAGTGCATGACATGCTTAACTTTATATATATATACACCATCAGGCAAGCAGCACCTCATTCTTACTGATGAAGATGTGTATCTATCAAAGGCTGTGTAATGAGAATTTATTGATCCCTGTATCAAATTAGTGTCTACTATTATTACTGAGAGAAAGAAAAACAATAGGCTCTCAACTATGGTCAAGAGCCACCCTCCTGCTAGAAGTAGTCTCTTCCTGATGGGTCCCCAGTGACTGGGTGCTCCATACAGTGAGCGAGAAAGAGGAAGAGTTTGGTCTTGTTATCATCAATGACAAGAGTGGCTTCATCCATCTCTTAACATCTCTTACTTCTGACATGAAGAGGAAAAGCACATCTCCAGCATAAGCACCTACAACACTGACTTACCACATGCACACACTATACTAGTACCACCACCAAGTACAACTACACATTAGATAGCTTCATACTCCCACAGGAAGGATACTTCACACCAGCTGGCCTCCACCACCCCCACTCATAGACACACCAATCCCACCAACCCAACACATACACACTCCACCATAACCACCCTGACTCATACACACACCCAACTACTACCACAAATCATACACACACCACTCCCCCACTATACCAAATCATACACAATCACCCCACCACCTAACTTAGAAACACACTACCATCACCTTCCCAACCAAACTCACACACCCACCACCGAACCCATACCCCTCTACCCACCAACTCAATCATACGCACACTAACCACACCACATCAGCTCATTCACACACTACCCCCATTAGTTCAACATTCTCACCCCCTCACACATTCTTCTATAATTAATCAACCCCCCCCCCCCCCCCCCCTCCCCCACCCCCCTGTCAACCTATATATAGACCACATTGACTTGTAGCGATGACTTATCTTTTTTGCCAAAGTTTCAATTGAATGCTTTGACCATCAGGGGCAAATGAAAACACAGACAGAGCGGAACACACTCACTGGCAACACATTTATACTCACTTGCAACACATTTATACTCACTCGCAACACATACATACTCACTCGCAACACATTTATACTCACTGGCAACACATTTATACTCACTGGCAACACATTTATACTCACTGGCAACACATTTATACTCACTGGCAACACATTAATACTCACTGGCAACACATTTATACTCACTCGCAACACATTTATACTCACTCGCAACACATTTATACTCGCTGGCAACACATTTATACTCACTGGCAACACATTTATACTCACTCACAACACATTTATACTCACTGACAACATATTTATACTCGCTGGAAACACATTTATACTCGCTGGCAACACATTTATACTCACTGGCAAAACATTTATACTCGCTCGCAACACATTTATACTCACTGGCAACACATTTATATCACTGGCAACACATTTATACTCACTGGCAACACATTTATACTCACTTGCAACACATTTATACTCACTGACAACACATTTATACTCACTGGCAACACATTTATACTCACTGGCAACACATTTATACTCACTGGCAACACATTTATACGCACTGGCAACACATTTATACTCACTGGCAACACATTTATACCCGCTGGCAACACATTTATACTCACTGGCAACACATTTATACGCACTGGCAACACATTTATACTCACTGAACAACACATTTATACTCACTGGCAACACATTTATACTCACTGGCATCACATTTATACTCACTGGCAACACATTTATACTCACTCGCAACACATACATACTCACTCGCAACACATTTATACTCACTGGCAACACATTTATACTCACTGGCAACACATTTATACTCACTGGCAACACATTTATACTCACTGGCAACACATTTATACTCACTGGCAACACATTTATACTCACTCGCAACACATTTATACTCACTCGCAACACATTTATACTCGCTGGCAACACATTTATACTCCCTGGCAACACATTTATACTCACTCACAACACATTTATACTCACTGACAACATATTTATACTCGCTGGAAACACATTTATACTCGCTGGCAACACATTTATACTCACTGGCAAAACATTTATACTCGCTCGCAACACATTTATACTCACTGGCAACACATTTATATCACTGGCAACACATTTATACTCACTGGCAACACATTTATACTCACTTGCAACACATTTATACTCACTGGCAACACATTTATACGCACTGGCAACACATTTATACTCACTGGCAACACATTTATACCCGCTGGCAACACATTTATACTCACTGGCAACACATTTATACGCACTGGCAACACATTTATACTCACTGAACAACACATTTATACTCACTGGCAACACATTTATACTCACTGGCATCACATTTATACTCACTGGCAACACATTTATACTCACTGGCAACACATTTATACTCACTGGCAACACATTTATACTCACTGGCAACACATTTATACTCACTGGCAACACATTTATACTCACTGGCAACACATTTATACTCACTGGCAACACATTTATACTCACAGGCAACATGTGTCCCTTGAAATGCACGTGATTCATGATCTGTCAGCCAGTGATGGGTCTAGTTTCACACCACGGTCTTGAGAATTAAGATTCAGCAGTTGGGCAGCTCCAGGCCTGCATCAGTCTGATGCATGACTGTGCTTATACACTCTAGCATTCAATCAAGTCAGGAATCACATGCATTTACCCAAGCCTAACAGACAACACTTAGCCTGTACAACCATCAATTAACACTCACCCTTATGTTAATGCATGACACCTCTCACCTCACCCTTATATTGGTATTAACATTATTGCATAGTACACACTCATTGGTTATTTGTGGTGGAAGCATCCTCAAAACATGCTCCACAGCAAATATTTTACCAGCTTCTTCTGGGCTGCTTCAACCAGCTACACAATAGTTACAAATCTTTGTCCCTAGCAGTACACAATGTCGCACTTTTGTTTGGCTTGATAGTTGATGGTGGGAGGCTACTATCAAGCCAAACAAAAGTGTTACACAGTGTACTGCTAGGGACAATTAAACAACAATTGTGTAGCTGGTTGAAACAGCCCAGAAGAAGCTGGTAAAAGATTTGCTGTGCATGTTTAGAGGATATTTCCACCACACATTGCTTTAGCAGTGTCTGTGAGGAACAAAGACCCAGTCACACTAAAACAAAGTTGGCACTATGGTTGACGAATACTTCACCTGGTCCATCTAGTACTCAATAAATATTAGAGAAGGACCCCTTACCAACAGACACATAACCATGATGTCAAGAAGATGGGACCAGCCAAGTCTCCTAAAGAGAAAGTATACCTTTGCTGCCCCACCTGCCATCACTCACATGACTACCTGGTACAGGGCTTACTGAATGGCAAGGAGGCAACCATCAAGTTAGACACAGCAGCTTCACACTCTGTGGTTTCCAAGACTGCACTTCCGGAAGACTCTTTGAATTTAACTTAGTAAACATAAACATTGACATAGGTGGGAGACTGCAAAACTTCAAGGACCTAAGGATGAAGGCACCTGCTGATATTCGACTGGGTCAAGATGCTCCCTTCCTAAACCACTTACTTGAGCCATTAGTGAAAGAGAGACTGACGATTTAAACACAAGCTATGTTGGTACAGACCAGACAAGCTGCAGAGCAAGAGCAACAACACTTGCAGGCTGATGAGATAGCTACAGTGAACTCAGGAGAAATACTCACACCGGGAGTTAGTTGGAAATGACAGCGATATTTTGGTTGGCCTGGATCAGAAACCCAGATAAAGCAAATGACAAAAATTAAAAGATGCTTAAGACTTTGTCTCTATCCCATCTGTCATTCCTTAGATGAACACATCCTCTAAATTAGAGGAGAACACACCCTCTCAGTCAGATAAAACTGCACCCACTCGACCAGATGAGAACACACCCTCTCAACCAAATAAGACTGCACTCACTCGACCAGATGAGAATACACCTCTCAACCAGAGGATAGCGCATACTCTCAAATATATGAGAACACACCCTCTCAATCAGATGAGAGCACAACCTCTAAAATAGTTCGTAAACAAGTCTGTGTTGATGAACACGGTTGCCAGACTTTAGTGCTGGGCAACAGAACAATTCATACTTGCACAAAGAGTGAGAATCGCTGAACAAGGGGAACTCTGATTAATTTTTTGAGGTTGGATTGTTGTTTAGATGTCGACACGACAAGTTAGACAATGAAATGCACCAACCAGTGTTGCCAGGCAACAGGCAACAGCAAGCCATAACTCACACACTCCACATGACCGGTCACCTCGGGTACAACAAAGCCAGACACAGACTGTTGGCCCACTTTTACTGGCCAGGCCTCAGCCGGGATGTGCATCAAGCCTGTGAATCCTGCGCTAAATGCCAGAAGGGAAGTAGACGTCCACAGACACTGTCTCCATTAATCTTAATGCCAATTATCACAGAATTACAGACTAGAGTACCTTTTGATATAGTTGACCCTTTACCTCACACTAGAGCCGGCAACAAGATCTGTTAACATCCATGCATTTTGCCAGATGGGGATGCCACACTCCTCAGGAAAGCTGTTGCTGAAACTCTTTCTTCTGCTTTGATGGACATATTCTCTCCCCCCAGGAATACCAGCTAAACTACTGACAGATCAGGGCATCAATTTTGTGTCATTCCTGTGACAACCTTATATCAGAAATTAGGTATTCACCACATCAAAGTAAGTCCATAATACCCTCAGACGAACAGTACGTTAAAACGGTTTCATGCCACATTGAAACAAATTATTAAGAAGGTCAGTGAACACACCACTGCTGTTCAATGTCTAACAACCACGAGAGAGAACCTGGAACAGATGCAGCACATAGCACCAGTTACATACAGAGTGCACATGCATGACAGAAAGAAAAGGCATAGAACTATTCACGTCAACATGATGAAGTCATGGCGCAGTCCAGTGGCATCTGTATTTTATATCACCTTAACAGATGAAGAAACTCTGCAGGGACTTCTCTTGTCAACCCTATAGGAATCAGATTCAAAAGCTCTCATGGGACCAAACTTAAATGATGGACAGACTTCACAGCTCCAATGCTTGATGGATACTGCCCCAACAGTTTTCACAAATATCTCTGGGGAAACAACGGCAGTGGGACATGCCATTGAGACCAAGTAAGCCCATGGAACCATCTAAAAACACCTATTGATTTCCAATCCTAATGGTGAGGAAGGATGAAATGGTAAGGATGTGCATTGATTAGAGCCAATTGAATGCACTGACACACACCGAACAATAGCCAGACAAGACAAGTATTGTTCGCAGATCATAAGTGACAATTTCCACACACTCTCCTGCTAACTACTCTATACTCCTTAAGGAAGGGGTGGGGGCAGAGACCCAAGCCTAACTGACAACACTTAGCCTGCACAATCATCAATTTACACTCACCACATGTTAATGTGAGACCTCTCACCTCACACACTAACGACTGGTTTATTTGTAATTATACCCTATTTATGTAAATGTAAATGGAATGTGTTGCCAGTGAGTGTAAATGTGTTGCCTTGTTTCTCACCCTGATGAAGACGGAGCATTGAGGTAGAAACAGGCAAAAACATAACAAAACACTCATTAATTTTTTTAATCTAATTAGCACTCAAGAAAAATGGATGTTGCCACTTCTCTTTCCATTGATTGCTGGGAGCTACTCCCATTGTAAAATATCCACGAAGACGTGAGGAAGCCACAAAGTTCATAACATATCAATCCCAATGATAAGTTAGCTTATTCTAGCTAGCTAAATTTGGTGAGCACAGTGAAGTTGTTCTTCAGATGCCTCTAGATTTGCTAGTCTGCACATGCGTCCCCTTAATGGCATCTTTCTTACTGCTGTAAGTAAAGCAGAAGAGGCCATGACTCAATTTCTGTACTCCATTGTTAACTTTACATAGCAATGTGGAGGGGGAAGGACAAGTGAAGAGCAAGCACGAAGAAAAGGGATTGAAAAGATATGCTAATTGCAGGCCAGAACATTTCACATGTGCAGGAGAAATGGAGCTGGCCTGAAGACTTTGGATGACTTTTTATGAATACCTAACAGAACATCACATAACCACACTAGCTTTGAAGTCACATGTTCTAGCGTATATCGTTTTTTCTGTCCTGATGAGTTTATGACGAGTATTGAACCTGTGAATTAACATATTTTAAGAGTCTTTATCTATAATTACTTCAATACAAACTACGCACCAGCTAAGAAGCATTTACGCATTTGAATCGTACGAATATGGTTGAGCAGTTCCAAAAGTGTTAAAGATTGTTCTACGTTAAGTAATATCTAGATATATAAGAACAATGTTTAACAGCAAATATATATACACTGGTATAAAAGAAGATAAACAAGACTGTGCCCAATGTAGACTAAGGGTGAGCACCCTTTACCACTTAAAATATACACACCAACACAACCAGCTAGACCAACCTTTGCTGCTTAAGATGGAAATAATGTCTTCAGCACATTCCTCAGAATCTCCCTCCACACATACTCGAAGAAGATTCCTGTAAGTCTTTGGATAACGAGATTGAGATCTCCAACGATCCAGAAGAGCCCACCTGTAAATAGTGTGCATCTATAAAACCAAATCCACAGTTCACACATTTAGCATTGTAGTACCTTTGTAGATCAGGACCGTATGTGGTCATTATGTGCTGCACCTCTGACGAGTTCAGTCCTAGAAGATACGGCTGATCTTCCAAACAAAACAGTCTTGCAGAAATTCGACCTAGGTCTACGTCTGACATTATCTCATCATCTAGGTAACCACGGTTGCACTTGGTAACTTTGCCCAGCAGTTCCTCGTATTTCTACAACAATAACTAAAATAACAACAGAAACAACTAATTTAGCATGAAGATCATGGCTTCATAGAGACATTTTAGTTGCTGGGAAGAGTGGAGATGAGTGTCGAGCCTGGAATTGTTCATAGCTATCCTTACTACATGGACCCATTAGCCTGATTTTTGGTTAGACAAAGTTTAAGTCTTCGAAATAGATAAGTAACACTAACCTGGCTAGGCTCAGGTGAATCACAATTGAAGGACTTGAACTGACTTCAGCAGCTTTTAGTGCAATTTTGACAAATTCAAAGAGTAAAATCTTGGGAATATATTATACATGTTGTCTACTTAATTGCCAAGTTCATTAACTGCACTAACATTAGCTGCAAAAACAAATAGTGAATGCATACAATATACATATTATGACACCACAATATTTTTTTAATCCTTGTGGTGTAGGTGGGAGGTGGGTTAATCCCTGATCCCCTAACTCCCTGTGAAACCTTGACAGATGGTTTTGCTAACCTGTGCCTTGATGCTGCTTGAGAATGCAGTGATGGCAGCTGCTTCTTCATCAGTTTTTCCAGTAACATCTGCAGTAACAACAGCTAGTCAATGAGTGGATTATTTGTGTGAGTGCATCAATGGAAGGTTTTATTTACACTACTACTAAACATACAAGCAAGTGTATGTCCACAAGTGAACCATAAACTCTGGTTGTCTATCACCACTTCTAACCAAACCAGCAAGAAAAACAGTGCTTAACAACAACTGAGCCATTAATAAAGAAATATTACACACACATTGAATCTTCTTCCATGTAAATGAATGCTTTGCATTATTTATTAGACAGGAGCAGAAAGCTATACTTCTGTTACATGAGCCACATGAAGATGGAGTAACTCTCATAAGCCAGACAAAGAAGAAGCTACTATCATGAGTCATACTAAGAATTGCTGAGCCACACCAAGAAAGAAGAGCAGGCAGTGTTTGCAGGAAGGCATAGGTGCCTGTGCAGCTTTCCTCAAAATAAGAACTTTAATAAATGGTAATAAGCAAGAAATAGAACCTTCAAGAATGCAGTTGCGATTTTCAGCCATTTTTAGAGGTTGAACACCTCTGCAAACAACACTTATGTAATAGTAAATATACCCATAAGCCCTAGTCCTTGTGGTAGACTACCCCAGCATCATCTCCAACATTAGGTCCGCCATACCTCTATTCACAGCCCTAGCTTTAGACTGTGGTTTTATACCAGTCCCGTCAGACATTCCTATATCCATAACTCAAATCCCAAACAACTAGTACCCAGCTAGTCCAGCCCCCAGATCCAGCTCTAGATAGCTATACACACAAACATCCCTACACTGCACATCCCCATACTCCTAGGCTGACACTATAATGCCACACATGTCCTTCACCCTCCACAATAGACAGACCCAAACCAGAACAGCATCACAGAAAAGAGGAACAAAATGGTTGAGCAGAACAGAGCAAAGGACATTGCACACACCATATATAGCAATACAACATTCAAAATTAAGTGTCAGGACTGCTTTTATCCAGTTTTACACAAAATATATTTTTTCCCCCTCAGTTTTCAGTCTTCTCTGCTAGTCCTATTATACTTCGAGTATTATGATCCACATCACCACATTATATCTCTGTCAATCACCATTCACCATTTCACATGGACCAATCGCACTGGCAACACATTTATACTCACTGGCAACACATTTATACTCACTGGCAACACATTTATACTCACTGGCAACACATTTATACTCACTAGTAACACATTTATGCTCACTGGCAACACATTTATACTCACTGGCAACACATTTATACTCACTGGCAACACAATTATACTCACTGGCAACACATTTATGCTCACTGGCAACACATTTATACTCACTGGCAACACATTTATACTCACTGGCAACACATTTATACTCACTGGCAACACATTTATACTCGCTGGCAACACATTTATACTAATTGGCAACACATTTATACTCACAGGCAACATGTGTCACATGAAATGCATGTGATTCATGATCTGTCAGCCAGTGACCTTGAGAGTTGAGATTCAGCAGTCGGTCAGCTCCAGGCCTGCAACTGTCTGATGTATTGCCATGCTTATACACTCTGGCATTCAATCAAGTCATTAATAACATGCATTGACCCAAGCCTAACAGGCAACACTAAAGCCTGCACAACCAACAATTAACACTCACTCAGATGGTAATGTGTGTGACCTCTCACCTCACACTTGTACTGGTACAGACAGTACACAGACTTGTATTTCATTAGTTATTTGTGGGGAAGCATCCTCAAAACATGCCACAGCAAATCTTTTACCAACTTCTTCTGGGCAGTTTCAAACAGCTACACAGTCTTTGTCCCTAGCAGTACATTGTGTTGCACTTTTGTTTGGCTTGATAGTAGTCTCCCACCATCAAATATCAAGCCAAACAAAAGTGCGACATTGTGCACTGCTAGGGACAAATATTTAAGTAACAATTGGAGCATGTCCTTACCAACAGACACATAACCATGATGTCAAGAAGCCGGGACCAGCCAAATGTTCTAAAGAGAAAGTATACCTTTGCTGCCCTACCTGCCATCACTCAAATGACTACCTGGTACAGGGCTTACTGAATGGCAAGGATGCAACCATCAAGTTAGACACAGCAGCTTCACACACTCTGTGGTTTACAAGACTTGCACTTCTGGAAGGCTCTTTGGAGGGAGAGCTTTCCTTAGTAAGGGTGACTGGGTCCACTCACAGAATTTGACTTACCAAACATAAACATTGACATAGGTGGGAAACAGCAAAACTTCAACGAGCTACTGTATGGCTGATGGCACCACTGCTGAACTGGGTCAAGATGCTCCCTTCCTAAACCACTTAATTGAGCCATTAGTGAAAGAGAGACTGATGATTTAAACACAAGCTATGTTGGTACAGACCAGACAAGCTGCAGAGCAAGAGCAACAACACTTGCAGGCTGATGAGATAGCTACAGTGAACTCAGGAGAAATACTCACACCGTGGGAGGAGTTAGTTGGAAATGACAGCGATATTTTAGTTAACCTGGATCAGAAACCCAGATAAAGCAAATGAGAAAAATGAAAAGATGCTTAAGGATTTGTATCGATCCCATCTGTCATTACTGAAATGAACACACCCTCTAAATTAGACGAGAACACACCCATTCAACCATATAAGACTGCATCCACTCAACCACACCCTCTCAACCAGATGAGAACACACCCTCTCAACCAGATGAGAACACACCCTCTAAAATAGTTGGTAAACAAGTCCGTGTTGATGAACAGATTGCCTAGACTTTATGCTGAGCAACAGAACAACTCGTACTTGCACAAAGACGCTGAACCAGGGGAACTCTGATTACTTTTGTGAGTTATTTAGATGTCAACACAACAAGTTAGACAATGAAGTGCACCAACTAGTGTTGCCAGGCAACAGACAACAGCAAGACATCTGGTTAGCTCACACTGTCTCCATGGCCAGTCACCTCGGATAGAATAAAGCCAGACACAGACTGCTGCCCCACTTTTATTGGCTAGGCCTCAGCTGGGATATGAATCAAGCCTGTGAATCCTGCACTAAATATCAGAAGGCAGGCAGACGCCCACAGACCCTGGCTCCACTAATCTCTATGCCAATTATCACAGAACTAATGACATGGGTCGCTTTTGATATAGTTGACCCATTGCCTCAAACTATTGCCGGTAACAAGTATCCATGAATATTTCCAGATGGTGATGCCACACTACTCAGGAAAGCTGTTGCTGAAACTGTTTCTTCTGCTTTGGTGGATATATTCTGGAATACCAGCTAAACTACCGACAGTTCAGGGCAGCTATTTTCTGTCATTTGTGAAGACCTTAATCAGAAACTAGGCATTTACCTTATCAAAGCAAGTCCATACCTCAGACGAATGGTATGTTAGAACAGTTTCATGCCACATGGAAACAAATGATTAAGAAGGTCGTAAACACAAGTGGGACACATTGCTTCCTGCAATCTTGTTTGAGTCCCCAACCAATCCACACAATTTTCTCTATACTTCGGTCTTCATGTTAGATGACCTCTGCAGATTTTGAAGGAGATCTGGACTGATAGTCATTGTAAAGACACCACTGCTGTTCAATGTCTAACAACCATGAGGGAGAATCTGGAACAGATGCAGCACATAGCACCAGTTACATACAGAGTGCACATGCATGACAGAAAGAAAAGGCATACAACTATTCATGTCAACATGATGAAGTCATGTGCTTGATGGATACTTCCTCAACATTCCTCAAAAATATCTCTGGGGAAACGACGGCAGTGGGACATGCCGTTGAGACCAAGCAAGCCCTGCCCATCAGGTTAAGTCAAGGCAAGTCCCCAAGAGTTGAAGATGGTATTCACAAGGAAATCCAGACATTGTTGGAAAATAATATTATAGTACTATCTAAGAACCCCTGGCTATTTCCAATCCTACCGGTGAAGAAGGATGAAATGGTAAGGATGTGCATTGATTCGAGCCAATTGAATGCACTGACACAAGCCAACCAAGCCAGACAAGACAAGTATTGTTTGCCGATCAGAAGAGACAATTTCCACACACTCCCCTGCTAATTACTCTATACTCTTTAAGGAAGGGGTGGGGGCAGAGGCCCAAGCCTAAAGGCCGATTCACAATATGTAAAACGCTCAAGCGATGCGATGCATCTTTTTTTAAATATTGTGAACACAAAATCGCATTGCACTGCGTCACACCACTTCAATAGAATCGAGTTCTATTCGAGTGGCATTGTGACCTGCGATTGCATCATTCTGGTGTGCAAGAGTTTTTTGTCATTCTGGTATGCTATGTTTCGATTATTCAGTAAAAGCTGGTGATTTCAAATCTGAATGGATGACGAAAGAAGCAGGGAGAACTTCCCTATGGGATGCATGAATGACATGAGCACTGATGTCCATTAATTAATGGGTGGGTTCCGGTTGGGTGAAATCAAGTTTGGTCAAGTGGGCTAGAAGTAATGCGATGCGATGCGATGGCCTAGCAGCATATTGTGAACCAGCCTTAACTGGCAACACTTACAACTGCACAATCAACATGTTTATGGGTGGGACCTCTCACCTCACACACTAACAAGATTGAACAGACACAGACTTGTATTTGATTGGTTATTTTTAGTCTGATCCATTACCTCATTTATGTAAATGTAAATGTGTTTCTAGTGGGTGTAAATGTGTTGCATCCTGTCTCTTCTAATTCACCTGATGGAGACGGAGCATTTCAGTTGCAACATTGGCAAAAACATAACCAAATACTGTTAAAGAGATAAATCGCTTAAGAATGAATAGAAAATTAGCACTCAAGAAAGATATACTCTCTCCTTCCATTGATTGCTGGAAGCTCCTCCCATTGTAAAATCTCCACGAAGACGTTTCTAGCTAGCTAAATTTGGTGAGTACAGTACAGTGAAGTTGTTCTTCAGATGCCTTTAGATTTGCTAGTCTGCACATGAGTCCCCTTAACCCTCTCACTGTCAATGGCGCCACGGCTTTGAAAAATAAAATAAAATATAAGCATTTGTCAATAGGCAATAATTTTTATATCAAAAGATAGCTGAATTCATACTCTATTTCACAAAAAAATTACGGCGGTTGGACAGAGGAAAGTTAATGAAATTATATTTAAAACACGAACGATTTTCAGTCGGACGATATCAACGAGACTGCCAATAGCTGAAATTATTTCCCAAGTGACTAGGGCAGCTTGGGACATTTCTGGTGATGAATCAAGTGACGAAGAATGTGAAGGCATCCATTCCTACCTCGGAGATAGTCGTGTGCAATGCAAATACTGCAATGTTCACCTTTGGATTATGGAGGATCGGAATTGTTTCCATGCTTTCCACAACTTGGTTGGCTTTTGCCACAGACACTGATTTCACCTCAAACTCCACCCAAAATGTCTTTCGATTACATTATGTCAAACAATTATATCAAATGTTTACTGAATGTTGTATTGACAAAGTTCTTGTTGATAAATAAGGACATTTTTGTGGTCGATTTATGAAGACCTTATTATGGGTTGGCATAACTTTTGTATAGTAATGTATATTCCTACGTTCTTAGAACAAAAGAAAGGATAAGGATAGAGCTATCTTATGAGCTATATATCGAGTCCATAACATGAACTATGGAGAAGTTATGGCACTCCTAATCATGACTATTGTTTGCATAATTATATTCATAGTATGTGGTCAGTTTGTGGTCACACCTTTTGACCACAACTTCTAAAACAATCATGCTATCACATGACCAAATGGTAAATGGTTCAGCTAAATATCTGATTTGATATTAATTTTTTAATGTGGCTGTGTTAAATTTAAAATAATTCTCCACAATGCTGACAGTGAGAGGGTTAATGGCATCTTTCTTACTGCTGTAAGTAAAGCAGAAGAGGCCATGACTCAATTTCTGTACTCCATTGTTAACTTTACAGAGCAATGTGGAGGTGGAAGGACAAGTGAAGAAGGACAAGTGAAGAGCAAGCACGAGGAAAAGGGATTGAAAAGTTATGCTAATTACAGGCCAGAACATTTCACATGTGCCAGGAGAAATGGAGCAAGACTTTGGAGGAATTTTCATGAATACCTAACAGAACATCACATAACCACACTAGCTTTGAAGTCTCATGTTCTAGCCTATATGGAGTTTTTTCTGTCCTGATGAGTTTATGCCGAATATTGAACTTTTGAATGCACATATTTTAAGAGGCTATATTTATAATTACTGATTACACACCTGCAAAGAAGCATTTACGCATTCGAATCGTGCGTATATGGTTAAGCAGTTCCAAAAGTGTTAAAGATTGTTCTACCATATGTAATATCTAGATATACAAGAACTATGTTTATACAGCAAATACAGCAAATATATATATACTTTAAAAAAAGAAAGATAAACAAGACTGTCGACTAAGTGACCACCCTTTACCACTTAAAATATATACACCAACACAATCAGCTAGACCAACCTTTGCTGTTTAAGATGGAAATAAGGTCTTCAGCACATTTCTCAAACTTTCCCTCCACACATACTCGAAGAAGAGTCCTGTAAGTCTTTGGATAACCAGCTTTATATCTCCAATGCTCCAGAAGAGCCCAGCTGTAAATAGTATGCATCTATAAAACCACATCCACAATTCACACATTTAGCATTGTAGTACCTTTGTAGACCACGACCGTATGTGGTCATTATGTGCTGCACCTCTGACAAGTTCAGTCCTAGCAGATATGCCTGATCTTGCATACCATACTGTCTTGCAGAAATTCGACCTAGGTCCACATCTGACATTATCTCATCATCTAGGTAGTACTCTGGAACTTTGGCCAGGAGTTCCTCGTATTTCTACAATAATAACTAAAATAACAACAGAAACAACTAATATAGCATGAAGCTCATGGCTTCATAGAGACATTTTAGTTGCTGGGAAGAGTGGGGATGAGTGTCGAGCCTGGAATTGTTCATAGCTATCCTTACTACATGGACTCATTAGCCTGATTTTTGGTTAGATGAAGTTTATTAAGTTAAGTCTTCGAAATAGACTAACCTGGCTAGGCTCAGGTGAATCACAGTTGAAGGAACTTGAGCAGGTTTTAGTGCAATTTTGATATATTCAAAGTAAAATCTTGGGAATGTATTATACATGTTGTCTACTTAATTGCCAAGTTCATTAACTGCAATTATCAATTAACTAACATTAGCTGCAAAAAAAATAGTGAATACATACCAGGGTTTCATCTAGGATTTTGTATTTGGGGGGGAAGAAACCACATCGTGACCTTTGAACCCTTCCGTCACCTCACCATGCCCACTTTTACTGGTAATGCCCACTTTTTACTGCTTATTGGACTGATAAAATCCAGTAAAGCTTGGCTTTGGTAGGCTGAGACTATTGTGCGTGTTTTATTTTAAATAACCATTTATGCTATGTTGATAATTTTCCTATTATTTTGGAATAATTCTGCTTCAAAAATCAGTACACCTCAAAACAACATAAAAAAGTAAATTGTTGCTTGTGATTTCAAAATGAAATGATATGTTGAATGCACAACCTTTAAGTTGTTAGCTGCAGCCTGCAGTGCTTGCTTCAACCTTCAAAGACAGATTATATATATATGGACAATTCCAATTTTTTTTAATGGGTGGGGGAGGCTATTATGCTCCAATTATGCTTATTCAGAATAAGAAATGGGCATAATAAGGAGATTGACTTGCTGAAAAATTAATTAGCAAATATCAAATCTAATAACTCCATAACCACACAAGATATAATCAATATTAATATACCAAAGTGTGTGTCATTCAATATGCTTTCTAATGGTATTGACTTGCTCAAAAATTAATTAGCGAATATTAAATCTAATAATTCCATAACCACACATGATATAATCACCATGTCCAATGTAGCCCATTCAATATGTTTTCTATTAGGTATGCTCTATTAGCCATACAATCATGCTTTTATATGTGAACTGCAGGCTGAAGTGTTCAAGAGATCATGTGCACAAAATGAAAACATGTATAAAAATCTATAACTTGAGAAGTCTTTTCTTGATCTAGAACTAGAAACTCAACCTGCAGATACGTATACAGACAACTTGGAACAAAAACAACAAAAACATTTCCCCTCTATTTCAGCATGTCGATCTCTTTAGTTCTAAAAGAATAAGCAGCATAGTCTCAGGCCTTGGGATGTTATGCATAGTTGTGCAGTACAATAATTTGTTGACCCTTTACCTAGTGGACTTTTACTTTACTTTTATTTTGCTGAATTATCAACAGTTGCTAATTATTTCTGTCTGTTTTTTTATTTCTGTCTCTTTGTTTTGCCTGTCTCTTTGTTTTGCTGTTAGTTGTGGATAGTCATTGTCTAACTAACCACAGCAGCTGGTTGTTTCCAAATAGTGCACAGTACATGTGGCATTATGGACAGATTTTTGATTAGAAGGCCAACTGGTAGTGGTGACTCTGGTGAAGCCTCAGATGATCAAGTACCTATTCCTAAGCAACCTCGTCTCTCAGGTGGATCAACAGAGAAAGTAAGCAGTGCTTGTGGAAGAATAAAATCTTACAAAAAGAACCTGAAGTACAATCCCGATTGGAGAGTTAAATGAAAGTGGATGGTGCAGGAACAGGAAGGTGGCATGTTTTGCACTTTTTGCCAGAAATATGGCAAGCCCCCAGTGCAAGCACATGGTGCATGCGTTACACGTCCTATAAATAACTGGGTCAAAGCAACTGAGCTACTTGGCAATCATGAAAAGTCTGAATGGCATCTAGCATCTGTCGAAAGACAAGCAATGATTGAGAGTTCAAGAGCACATGGGGGTGTCATTGAACAGATGGTTAGTGCTTCTAATGAAGAGAGGAGAAAAAATCGTGAATTTATAAAGCAAGTAATTAGGTCTGTCTACTTTTTGTTTCGGCATTGTATTCCACATACAACAACTTTTGAAAGCCTGATTTCACTTCAAATTGACAATGGAAATAAACAACTCAAAGTACACCAAAACATATGTCCAGCCAATGCAACTTACCTCTCCAAAGCCACCACAGCTGAGCTTCTTAAAAGCATTAGCCATTGCTTTGAAAAGCAACTCCTTGGTCGCTTGAATTCTAGTAAGTACATTTTTCTATTGGCCGATGAAAGTACTGATGTGTCCTTCCAAACAGAATTATCAATATGTGCAAGGTAGTTGGAGAGTGGCAAGGCAGTAGAGCATTTCTTAGGGATTGTCCATGCCTGTAAAGTTAACGCTGATGCTCTCACACACTATCTACTCCAGTTTGTTAGCGACAAAGGAATTCCTGTTAGTAGGTTGCGTGGGTTAGGATTTGATGGAGCAAGCACGATGTCTGGAAAGAAAAGTGGGGTGCAAGTGCGGATGCGATATCATTCTCCTAGTGCTTTATTTGTTCACTGCTGTTGTCACAGACTACAGTTGGCAGCTGCTCATGCTTCAAGTGAACACAATGAGGTCAAGAGAGTATTGGGAACTCTTCTCTCTGTGTGGCAAGCTTTCCATTATTCACCTAAAAAGGCTGAGAGACTAGCAGAAATTCAAGCAGTGCTCAATGCCACTGAGCTGAAAATGCACAAACCAAGTGACACACGTTGGTTGGCACAAGAGCGATGTGTTCGTGCTGTGAGACAATCATTGCCAGCATTGGTTGGCACCTTTGAACACATTTATGAGGAGAGTGGAGATGCTGAGGTATATGGCATTGCTAAGCTAATGTGCACATATAAATTTGTGGCTTGTTTGTACATGCTTTGTGATGTACTCCATACAATTGCTAAACTTCAAGGAAGCCTTCAAGCTAAGAATCTTGATCTTGCTATCGTTCCTGTGATGGTTAAAAGCACTGTTGACAGACTATCTGAGTGCCCACTAACTACTACCTGGTTTAAAGACCACACAGTGAGGCAGCACTTGGTGAGCGAAACATCATTGTTCATCAAACCGATAAAGAATTCTTTATCTCAAAGATTTATCGTCCCTACATTCAGAGTGTAATTGACCATATTACTAGTAGGTTAAGCTCCTATGATGTTTACTCAGCATTTTCAGTGTTTAATCCATCCCATTTACCCCCAAAAGAAGATTCCCTGTCTTCATATGGTGAAGAAAAGCTACAAAAACTGACCAACTTCTACGGCAGTCCACAACAACTTACATTTCAGGGGCAGACAAGATTCTCAATACCTGATGTAGACACACAACAAACTGAGGCTGAGTGGAAAATCTATCGGCGCATATTGTTCACGAATTTTCGTAATGCTTCTAATTCTGATGTTCTTACTAGCCTTTTAACAAATGACACTCTAAAAGCAGGCTTTCCAAATCTTGAACGTCTTGCTTCAATCTCCTTGGTCCTGCCTATCACTACAGCTACAGTTGAAAGAAGCTTCAGTGATATGAAACTAATAAAAACGAGGCTGAGAAGCAGACTTGGTGAGGACACTTTAGACCAAGCTATGCGAGTGTATATCGAGGGTCCTGAACGTTTGAGTGATGAAGAACTGGAAGTGATTATAGATCACTGGAATGAACAGAAACAACGTAAACTCAATTTATAAATCTTACTTTAATATAATAATTCTTTTTTTATTGTAAAAGTCATGATTATTTTGGGGAGGGGGAAGCTGGAGTATTTGGGGGGGGAAGCTGGAGTGTTTGGGGGGGAAGCTTCCCCCCGCCACCCCCCCACTAGATGAAACCTTGCATACCTATTATGACACAACAATTTTTGTTAATCCTTGTGGTGTAGGTGGGAGGTGGGGTAATCCCTGATCCCCAGACTCCCTGAGAATCCCTGATAGATGGTTTTGCTAACCTCTGCCTTGATGCTGCTTGGGAATGCAGTGATGGCAGCTGCTTCTTCATCAGTTCTTCCAGTAACACCTGCAGCTAGTCAATGAGTGGATTATTTTGCAAGTGCATCAATGGAAGGTTTTATTTACATACTACTAAACATACCAAGCATATGTATGTCCACAAGTGAACCATAAACTCTGGTTGTCTATCACCACTTCTAACCAAACCAGCAGTGCTTAGAAACAACTGAGCCTTTACTAAAGAAATATTGCACACACATTGAATCTTCTACCATGTAAATGAATGCCTTATTAGACAGGAGCAGAGAGCTAAACTTCTGTTACATGAGCCACATGAAGATGCCGTAACTCTCACAAGCCAGACACAAGCCAGACAAAGAAGGAGCTACTCTCATGAGTCACACTAAGAATTGCTGAGCCACACCAAGAAAGAAGAGCAGGCAGTGTTTGCAGGAAGGCATAGGTGCCTGTGCAGCTTCCCTCAAAATAAGAACTTTAATAAATGGTAATAAGCAAGAAAGAGAACCTTCAAGAATGCAGTTGCGATTCTCAGCCATTTTTAGAGGCTGAATACCTCTGCAAACAACACTTATGTAATAGTAAATATACCCATAAAGCCCTAGTCCTTGTGGTAGACTACCCCAGCATCATCTCCAACATTAGACCCGCCATACCTCTAGTCATAGCCCTAGCCTTAGACTGTAGTTCTATACCAGTCCCGTCAGACATTCCATATCCATAACTCAAATACCCAACAACTCAAACCCAGCTAGCCCAACCGCCAGATTCAGCCCTAGATAACTGGACACACAAACATGCCTACACTGGACATCCCCATACTCCTAGGCTGACACTATAATGCCACACATGCCCTTCACTCTCCGCAATAGACAGACCCAAACAAGAACAGCAGCACAGAAAACAAGATTGAGCAGAACAGAGCACAGGACATTGCACACACCATATATAGCAATACAACATTCAAAATTAAGTGTCAGGACTGCTTTTATCCAGTTTTACACAAAAAGTCGATTTGTCACTAGGCTTACCTCAGTTTTCTGTCTTCTCTGCTAGTCCTATCACACCCCCAGTCATCCACATCACCACGTAATATCTCTGTCAATCACACCATTCACCATTTCACATGGACCAATTGCAGAAGTGCATGACATGCTTAACCTTATATATATATATATATATATATATATACACCATCAGGTAAGCAGCACCTTATTCTTACTGATGAAGATACCTATGTGTCAAAGGCTTTGTAACGAGAATTTAATTCATCTCTGTATCAAGTTCATGCCTGCTATTATTACAGGGAGAAAGAAATCCAATTAAACTGCCAAGAGCCATTACTTCAGCTAGAAGCTGGCTGCTAGAAGCAATCTATTCCTGAGGAACTGATGGGTCCCCAGAGAGTGGGTGGTCCATACGGTGAGTCAGAAAGAGAGGAAGAGGTTGGTCTTACTATCATAAATTAGAGGATTAACTCCACCCATCTCTTAACATCTCATACTTCATCCATTACATGGAGGGAAGAAGAACATCTCCAGCATCACTACCAACAACACTGACTTACCACATGCACACACTATACTAGTACCCACTACCAAGTAACAACTACACATTAGATAGCTTCATATTACCACAGGTAGGATACTTCACACCAGCTGGCCTCCATCACCCCAACTAATGTGAAGGCCTGCTGTTGAGCATATCCACCCGTCCAAGTTGTTTTATTGCTAAGTAGCAATGGAAGAGTTTGAGTGATCTCTGTTTCGAAAGTTAAAAGGCTCTGGAGTTGGAGACGTATTTGTGCCATAGTTCACCACTGCCACCATGTGGTATAACTATTTCAAGAATAATCCCAGAACTAGACAGGCATATGTTTTATATAGAAATCCAACCATTCTATTAATAGCATGATATATATAGCATGAATGACCTTCATGGTAAACCTCAGCAACCACAGAGTATACATACATTCAGGATATTACTAACCACTAATAGTAAACCTGTGATATGTGCTAAGTGTCACATTCCATAATACACACACGCCACTACCACCACAAGTGATGCACAACCCAACCCAACTCAAACTCATACACCATCCTAAACCAGCAACTCATATACGCACACCCCACTATACCAATCATACCCACACCACTCCCACCACCCCAAATCAAACATACATCACTTCACCACCCTATCCCATAAACACACCACCCACACCGTCCCAACCAAATGACACACACACCACCTCAACCCACACAAACACACCACTACCCCACTTCACTTATCCCACAACCCCAACCCATACACACATAGCACACAAACACCACCTCATACACACACACCATGTCTACATCTTGCACACACCTCTCCCACTACCAAACTCATACACACACCACACAACTCATACCCCCTCTACCCACCAACTAAATCATGCACACACTAACCCCCACCACCATAACTCACATACACATTACTCCCATTAGTTACAACACAAAAACATTCTTTATTTAGCACCCTCCCTCACACTTAGTGCCCCATCCTCCCTCCCTTCCCTCCTATCCCAAAACACAGGTACACCACTCCCTCGAGCTTTATATAACTCAGGAGACCCAGGCGGAAGGAGTGGTACCCTTTGCTTCTGTCCCCGAGCCCCATCCCAAAATGAACAGTGTTTGTTTAGATACACAGTGGCGCACATGGATAGCCACACCCACTAATATTAAACATGGATGAAATATTATCCCAGCTTTTTTAAACTAGTGAAAGCGAAACTTATAAATCACAAAAAAATCCAGTCCTATTCCTATAGCCGCCAGTGACCTACACTAATTAAAGGTTTTCTCACCCTCACTGCCACTACCAGGCTGATCACCTGAACCAAAATCACTAACACAGTCAAAACAATAACATTTATTATGTATTAGCTAAATAAATGATTAATAATATAGCTGGTACTTCATTCATCATATGACTCATGTATGGAAAAATGCTTACCTCAAACATTTATGCTAAATAAAATAAATAAAAAATCCTGTACGCTCAATTTCTTCTGACGCATCATTTGTATGCTCTGTATTTTCTATTTCTGCATCAGCAAGTAACTAGCAACCTTTCCATTCTGGCAGCTGCGATACGAAAGTTGATTTGTACCGATGACTTATCTTTCTTAAAAAAATTTGCCAATCATTTAACTGAATCAATCAATGCTTTGGTCTTCAGGGGCATATGAAGACAAGGAGACAATGCAAAACATTTATACTCACTGGCAACACATTTATACTCACTGCAACACATTTATACTCGCTGGCAACTCATTTATACTCACTGGCAACACATTTATACTCACTGGCAACTCATTTATACTCACTGGCAACACATTTATACTCACTGGCAACACATTTATACTCACTGGCAACACATTTATCTCACTGGCAACCCATTTATACTCATTGGCAACAAATTTATGCTCACTGGCAACACATTTATACTCACTGGCAACACATTTATACTCACTGGCAAGATATTTATACTCACTGGAAACACATTTATACTAACTGGCAACACATTTATATTCACAGGCAACATATTTATACTCACTGGCAACTCATTTATACTCACTGGCAACACATTTATACTCATTGGCAACACATTTATACTCACTGCAACACATTTATACTCGCTGGCAACACATTTATACTCACTGGCTACATATTTATACTCACTGGCAACACATTTATACTCACTGGCAACACATTTATACTCACTGGCAACACATTTATACTCACTGGCAACACATTTATACTCACTGGCAACACATTTATACTCACTGGCAACATGTGTCACTTGAAATGCACGTGATTCATGATCTGTCAGCCAGTGATGGGTCTAATTTCATACCATGGTCTTGAGAATTGAGATTCAGCAGTTGGGCAGCTCCAGATGCATGACTGTGCTTATTCACTCTAGCATTCAATCAAGTCAGGAATCACATGCATTTACCCAAGCCTAACAGAACACACTTAGCCTGTACAACCATCAATTAACACTCACCCTCATGTTAATGTATGAGACCTCTCACCTCACCCTTATATTGGTATTAACATGATTGCATAGTACACACTCATTGGTTATTTGTGGTGGAAGCATCCTCAAAACATGCTCCACAGCAAATCTTTTACCAGCTTCTTCTGGGATGCTTCAACCAACTACACAATAGTTACTTAAATCTTTGTCCCTAGCAGTACACAATGTCGCACTTTTGTTTGGCTTGATAGTTGATGGTGGGAGGCTACTATCAAGCCAAACAAAAGTGCTACACAGTGTACTGCTAGGGACAATTAAACAACAATTGTGTAGCTGGTTGAAACAGCCCAGAAGAGGCTGGTAAAAGATTTGCTGTGCATGTTTAGAGGATGCTTCCACCACACATTGCTTTGGCAGTGAGGAACAAAGACCCAGCCACACTCAAAAAAGTTGGCACTATGGTTGACAAATACACACACTTGATCCATCTAGTACTCAGAAAATATAAGAGAAGGACCCCTTACCAACAGACACATAACCATGATGTCAAGAAGCTGGGACCAGCCAAGTGTCCTAAAGAGAAAGTATACCTTTGCTGTCCCACCTGCCATAACTAACATGAATACCTGGTACAGGGCTTACTGAATCGCAAGGATGCAACCATCAAGTTAGACACAGCAGCTTCACACTCTGTGGTTTCCAAGACTGCACTTCTGGAAGGAGGAGAGAAGCTATCCTTAGTAAGGGTGACTGGTCCACTCAAGGAATTTGACATAGCAAACATAAACATTGACATGGGTGGGAGACAGCAAAACTTCAGGGAGCTGTGGCTGATGGCATCACTGCTGATATTCTAATGGGTCAAGATGCTCCCTTCCTAAACCACTTACTTGAGCCATTAGTGAAAGAGAGACTGATGATTTAAACACAAGCTATGTTGGTACAGACCAGACAAGCTGCAGAGCAAGAGCAACAACACTTGCAGGCTGATGAGATAGCTACAGTGAACTCAGGAGAAATACTCACACCATGGGAGGAGTTAGTTGGAAATGACAGCGATATTTTGGTTGGCCTGGATCGAAACCCAGATAAAGCAAATGACAAAAATGAAAAGATGCTTAAGGCTTTGTCTCTATCCCATCTGTCATTCCTGAGATGAACACATCCTCTAAATTAGATGAGAACACACCGTCGCAACCAGATAAGACTGCACTCACTCGACCAGATGAGAATACACCTCTCAACCAGAGGATAGCGCACACTCTCAAATATATGAGAACACGCCCTCTCAACCAGATGAGAACACAACCTCTAAAATAGGTGTTGATGAACAGGTTGCCAGACTTTAGTGCTGAGCTACAGAACAACTCATACTTGCACAAAGAGTGAGAATCGCTGAACCAGGGGAACTCTGAATAGTTTTGTGAGGTTGGATTGTTGTTTAGATTTCGACACGACAAGTTAGACAATGAAATGCACCAACTAGTGTTGCCAGGCAACAGACAACAGCAAGCCATAGCTCACACACTCCACATGACCGGTCACCTCGGGTACAACAAAGCCAGACACAGACTGTTGGCCCACTTTTACTGGCCAGGCCTCAGCCGGGATGTGAATCAAGCCTGTTTAACAACCATGAGGGAGAACCTGGAACAGATGCAGCACATAGCACCAGTTACATACAGAGTGCACATGCATGACAGAAAGAAAAGGCATACAACTATTCATGTCAATATAATGCACAGTCCAGTGGCATCTGTATTTTCTGTCACCTTAACAGATGAAGAAACTCTGCAGGGACTTCTCTTACCAACCCTATGGGAATCAGATTCAAAAGCTCTCATGGGATAAAGCTTAAATGATGGACAGACTTCACAGCTCCAATGCTTGATGGATGCTTCCCCAACAGTCTTCACAAATATCTCTGGGGAAACTACGGCAGTGGGACATGCCATTGAGACCAAGCAAGCCCAGCCCAACAGGATTCCGCCAAAGCAAGTTCCCAAGAGTTGTGAAGATGGCATTCACAAGGAAATCCAGACATTGTTGGAACATAATATTATGGAACCATCTAAGACCCTCTGGTCATTTCCAATCCTAACAGTGAGGAAGGACGAAATGGTAAGGATGTGCATTGATTAGAGCCAATTGAATGCATTGACACGAGCCGACCAACAGCCAAACAAGACAAGTATTGTTCGCAGATCAGAAGTGACAATTTCTACACACTCTCCTGCTAACTACTCCATACTCCTTAAGGAAGGGGTGGGGGCAAGCCTAACTAGCTAGCCCTAGCCCTAGCCCTAGCAACACTTAGCCTGCACAATCAACAATTTACACTCACCCACATGTTAATGTGTGAAACCTCTCACCTCACACATTAACGACTTGTATTTGATTGGTTATTTGTAATTACCTTATTTACGTAAATGGAAATGAAATGTGTTGCCAGTGAGTGTAAATATGTTGCCTTGTTTCTCACCCTGATGAAGAACGAGCATTGAGGTAGAAACTGGCTAAAACATAACAAAATACTCATTAAAAAATAAATCTAATGATGAAAGTTAACACTCAAGAAAAATGGATTTTGCCACTTCTCCTTCCATTGATTGCTGGAAGCTACTCCCATTGTAAAATCTCCACGAAGGTGTGAGGAAGCCATAAAGTTCATAACATAGCAATCCCAATGATAAGTTAGCTTATTCTAGCTAACTAAATTTGGTGAGCACAGTGAAGTTGTTCTTCAGATACCTCTAGATTTGCTAGTCTGCACATGCGTCCCCTTAATGGCATCTTTCTTACTGCTGTAAGTAAAGCAGAAGATGCCATGACTCAATTTCTGTCCTCCATTGTTAACTTGACAGAGCAATGTGGAGGGGGAAGGACAAGTGAAGAGCAAGCACGAGGAAAAGGGATTGAAAAGTTATGCTAATTACAGGCCTGAACATTTCACATGTGCCAGGAGAAATGGAGCTGGTCTGAAGACTTTGGAGGACTTCTCATGAATACATAACAGAACATCACATAACCACACTAGCTTTGAATTCACATGTTCTAGCTTATATGTTTTTTTCTGTCCTGATGAGTTTATGACGAGTATTGAACCTGTGAATACACATATTTTAAGAGTCTTTATCTATAATGACTTCAATACAAACTACGCACCTGCAAAGATGCATTTACGCATTCGAATCGTGCAAATATGGTTGAGCAGTTCCACAGGATTGTTCTACCTTATGTAATATCTAGATAAACAAGAACTATGTTTATATAGCAAAAATATAATACTTGTAAAAAGGAAGATAAACAAGACTGTGCCCGTGTAGACTAAGGGTGAACACCCTTTACCACTTAAAATATACACACCAACACAATCAGCTAGACCAACCTTTGCTGCTTAAGATGGAAATAATGTCTTCAGCACTTTTCTCAAAATCTCCCTCCACACATACTCGAAGAAGATTCCTGTAAGTCTTTGGATAACCAGCTTTAGACCTCCAACACTCCAGAAGAGCCCACCTGTAAATAGTGTGCATCTATAATATCACATTTTAAATTCTCGCATTTAGCATTGTAGTACCTTTGTAGACCAAGACTATCCCAGTGTAAGGTCCTAATTTGGTCCACATCCGACAAGTTCAGTCCTAACAGATATACCTTATCTATCAAACCATACAGTCTTGCAGAAATTCGACCTATGTCCACATCTGACATTATCACATCATCTAGGTAACCATGGTTGCACTCTGGAACTTTGGCCAGCAGTTTGCCATATTTCTACAAACAATAAATAGAATAACAGCAAAAACAACTAATTTAGCATGAAGACCACATGGCTACATAGAGACATTTGGGTTGGGGACAGAGTGAGGGTCATATCCAGTCTTACTACCTGGATAGCATTAGCATGACATTTGGGTAGATGAAGTTTGAGAAGATAAGTCTTTGAAATAGATAAGTAACACTAACCTGGCTAGGCTCAGGTGAATCACAATTGAAGGACCTGAACTGATTTCAGCAGGTTTTAGTGCAATTTTGACATATTCAAAGAGTAAAATTGTGGGATTGTATTATACATGTTGTCTACTTAATTGCTAAGTTCATTAACTGCAATTGTCAATCAACTAACATCAGTTAAAACAAATTGTCAATGCATACCATATACCTATTATGACACCATACTTTTTTTAATCCTTGTGGTGTAGGTGGGAGGTGGGGTAATCACTGATCCCATGACTCCCTGTGAAACCATGACAGATGGTTTTGCTAACCTGTGCCTTGATGCTGCTTGAGAATGCAGTGATGGCAGCTGCTTCTTCATTAGTTCTTCCAATAACATCTGCAGCAACAACAGCTAGTCAATGAGTGGATTATTTGTGTGAGTGCATCAATGGAAGGTTTTATTTACACTACTACTAAACATACCAAGCAAGTGTATGTCCACAAGTGAACCATAAACTCTGGTTGTCTATCACCACTTCTAACCAAACCAGCAAGAAAACCAGAGCTTAACAACAACTAAGCTCATACTAAACAAATAATGCACACACATTGAATCTTCTACCATGTAAATGAATGCCTTGAATTATTTATTAGACAGGAGCAGAGAGCTATACTTCTGTTACATGAGCCACATTAAGAAGGAGAGTCCCATGTCACGAGTCACAGTAAGAAAATACTGAATACCTGAGCTACACCAATAAAGACGAGCAGGTACTGTTTGCTGGAAGGTATAGGTTCCTGTGCAGCTCCACTCAAAATAAGAGCTTCAATAAATAGTAGGATCAGCCAGAAAGAGAATGTTCAAGATGGTACTGGCGATTTTCAGCAATTTTTTTTTTAAGTGGAAGTTGTAAACTCTTGCAACCAAAACTTATGTAATAGTAAGTATTCCCGTAGTCCTAGCCCTGTTGCTAGACTCCCCTAGCCTCAGCCCCAACATTAGACACACCATACCTCTAGTCACAGCCCTGGCCTTACACCGTAGTTCTACACCAGCCCAAACATCAGACATTCCCATATCCATATCTCAAATCCCACAGCCAGCTAGTCCAGCCCCACATCTAGCCCTAGATAACTGTACACACAAAGACCCCCACACCGCATATTTCCATACTCTTAGGCGGACATTTTAACACTGCACATTTCTTTTACATGTGTCAAATGAAATGCATGTGATTCATGATCTGTCAGCCAGTGATGGGTCTAGTTTCACACCATGGTCTTGAGAGTTGAGATTCAGCAGTCGGGCAGCTCCAGGCCTGCATCAGTCTAATGATGACTGTGCTTATATACTCTAGCATTCAATCAAGTCGATGCATTTACCCAAGCCTAACAGACAACACTTACCCAGCATAACCAATAATTTACACTCTCCCACATGTTAATCCATGGGACGTCTCACCTCACACATATACTGGTAATAACAGTACATACACTTGTGGTATTTGTAGTCAGACTCATTACCATATTTGGTTATTGTACAACCACGGCTGATGAACCTATTTAAGTGAACCGCTGTGGTTTGAGATGGAGAACTCGTCAACAGGATTCTGTTCTGTTCCACCTGGTCATCTTCATATATGATTCAGTTGTAGTTTAATATATTCTTAGTATTTTTGCACCTTGTTTCTCTAATTATTTCTCTAATTAATATTTAAGCTATAATCAGAGAACTCTATTGTAGCTTAATGACAACTAGCAGTTAGCTGTAGACTCTGGTAGAGAAAGAATTGCAAAACCCTAAGAAATATTGACAAGTTAACCGAATGAACCTCGACCATTGATTAGACCATACAGCCAGAGCCTACATATTAGTCAAGATTAGCATGCGTTTGATCCGACTAGAAGGACTGGACCTCCGCATAGCGTGAGCAGATACCAGAGTCAGACAGAGCAACAGACCAGACCAGCTGCACCAAATAGAAATATTGCCAGCTGTTGTTGGTATTGACTATTTGAATTGTCATTACAAAGATTTATTGTTGTTGGCTACACCAGTTATAGGTTTGTTTGTTAGCAGCCAAGTATCCTAAAAGGAAATTATATCTTTGTCGTCCCACCTGCCATCACTCACATGATTACCTGGTACAGGGCAAACTGAATGCAAGTTAGACACCGTAGCGTCAAATTCTGTGGTTACCAAGACTGCACTACCAGAAGGCTATTTGGCGGGAGAATGGGTGACTGGTCCACACAAGGAATTTGACTTAGCAAACATAAACATTGACATGGTGGGAGACTGCAAAACTTCAAGGAGCTGTGGCTGATAGCATCACTGCTGATGTTCTACTGGGTCAAGATGATCCCTTCCTAAACCACTTACTTGAGCCATTAGTGAAAGAGAGACTGACGGTTTAAACACAAGCTATGTTGGTACAGACCAGACAAGCTGCAGAGCAAGAGCAACAACACTTGCAGGCTGATGAGATAGCTACAGTGAACTCACACACAGTGGGAGGAGTTAGTTGGAAATGACAGCGATATTTTGGTTGGCCTGGATCAGAAACCCAGATAAAGCAAATGACAAAAATGAAAAGATGCTTAAGGCTTTGTCTCTATCCCATCTGTCATTCCTGAGATGAACACCTCCTTAAATTAGATGAGAACACACCCTCTCAACCAGATAAGACTGCACTCACTTGACCAGATGGGAATACACCTCTCAACCAGAGGATAGCGCATACTCTCAAATATATGAGAACACGCTCTCTCAACCAGATGAGAACACAACCTCTAAAATAGGTGTTGATGAACACGGTTGCCCAGACTTTAGTGCTGGGCTACAGAACAACTCATACTTGTACATGTATACTAAAAAGAAGACTGTGCTCATGTAGACTAAGGGTGAGCACCCTTTACCACTTAAAATATACACAACCAGCTAGACCAACCTTTGCTGCTTAAGATGGAAATAATCTCGTCAGCACATCCCCCAAAATCCTCTTGAACACATACGCGAAGAAGATTCCTGTAAGTCTTTGGATAACCAGCTTTATATCTCCAACACTCCAGAAGAGCCCACCTGTAAATAGTGTGCATCTATAAAACCACATCCACAATTCATGCATTATAGTACCTTTGTAGATCAGGACTGTATGTGGCCATTATGTGCTGCACCTCTGACAAGTTCAGTCCTAGCAGATATGCATAATGTACAACCAGTCTTGCAGAAATTCGACGTAGGTCCACACCAGACATTATCACATCATCTACGTAACCGCGGTTGCACTTGGGAACTTTGGCCAGCAGTTCGTCGTATTTCTACAATAATAAAAATAACAACAGAAACAACTAATTTAGCATGAAGATCATGGCTTCATAGAGACATTTTAGTTGCCAGGAAGAGTGGGGATGAGTGTCGAGCCTGGAATTGTTCATAGCTACATGGACCCATTAGCCTGATTTTTGATTAGATGAAGTTTATTAAGTTAAGTCTTTGAAATAGATAAGTAACACTAACCTGGCTAGGCTCAGGTGAATCACAATTGAAGGACTTGAACTGACTTTAGAAGGTTTTAGTGCAACTTTGACATATTCAAAGAGTAAAATCTTGGGAATGTATTATACATGTTGTCTACTTAATTGCAAAGTTCATTAACTGCAATTGTAACATTAGCTGCAAAACAAATAGTGAATGCATACAATATACCTATTATGACATCACAATTTTTTAAAATCCTTGTGGTGTAGGTGGGAGGTGGGGTAATCCCTGATCCCCTGACTCCCTGTGAAACCATGACAGCCGGTTTTGCTAACCTTTGCCTTGATGCTACTTGAGAATGCAGTGATGGCAGCTGCTTCTTCATCAGTTCTTCCAGTAACATCTGCAGCAACAACAGCTAGTCAATGAGTGGATTATTTGTGTGAGTGCATCAATGGAAGGTTTTATTTACACTACTACTAAACATACCAAGCAAGTGTATGTCCACAAGTGAACCATAAACTCTGGTTGTCTATCACCACTTCTAACCAAACCAGCAAGAAAACCAGTGCTTAACAACAACTATGCTCTTACTAAACAAATAATGAACACACATTGAATCTTCTACCATGTAAATGAATTCCTTGAATTATTTATTAGACAGGAGCAGAGAGCTATACTTCTGTTACATGAGCCACATGAAGAAGGAGAGTCCCATGTCATGAGTCACAGTAAGAAAATACTGAATACCTGAGCTACACCAATAAAGACGAGCAGGTACTGTTTGCTGGAAGGTATAGGTTCCTGTGCAGCTCCACTCAAAATAAGAGCTTCAATAAATAGTAGGATCAGCCAGAAAGAGAATGTTCAAGATGGTACTGGCGATTTTCAGCAATTTTTTTTTGAAGTGGAAGTTGTAAACTCTTGCAACCAAAACTTATGTAATAGTAAATATTCCCGTAGTCCTAGCCCTGTTGCTAGACTCCCCTAGCCTCAGCCCCAACATTAGACCCACCATACCTCTAGTCACAGCCCTGGCCTTACACCGTAGTTCTACACCAGCCCAAACATCAGACATTCCCATATCCATATCTCAAATCCCACAGCCAGCTAGTCCAGCCCCACATCTAGCCCTAGATAACTGTACACACAAAGATCCCCACACCGCATATTTCCATACTCTTAGGCAGACATTTTAACACTGCATATTTCTTTTACATGTGTCAAATGAAATGCTTGTGATTCATGATCTGTCAGCCAGTGATTGGTATAGTTTCACACCATGGTCTTGAGAGTTGAGATTCAGCAGTCGGGCAGCTCCAGGCCTGCATCAGTCTGGTCCACACAAGGAATTTGACTTAGCAGATATAAACATTGACATGGTGGGAGACTGCAAAACTTAAAGGAGCTGTGGCTGATGGCATCACTGCTGATGTTCTACTGGGTCAAGATGATCCCTTCCTAAATCACTTACTTGAGCCATTAGTGAAAGAGAGACTGATGGTTTAAACATGGTAGAGACAAGACAAGCTGCAGAGCAAGAGCAACAACACTTGCAGGCTGATGAGATAGCTACAGTGAACTCAGGAGGATTACTCACACCATGGGAGGAGTTAGTTGGAAATGACAGCGATATTTTGGTTAACCTGGATCAGAAACTCAGATAAAGCAAATGACAAAAATGAAAAGATGCTTAAGGCTTTGTCTCTATCCCATCTGTCATTCCTGAGATGAACACATCCTCTAAATTAGATGAGAACACACCCTCGCAACCAGATAAGACTGCACTCACTCGACCAGATGAGAATACACCTCTCAACCAGAGGATAGCGCATACTCTCAAATATATGAGAACACGCCCTCTCAACCAGATGAGAACACAACCTCTAAATTAGGTGTTGATGAACACGGTTGCCAGACTTTAGTGCTGAGCTACAGAACAACTCATACTTGCACAAAGAGTGAGAATCGCTGAACCAGGGGAACTCTGATTTGTTTTGTGAGGTTGGATTGTTGTTTAGATGTCGACACGACAAGTTAGACCAGGGGTGTATTTAGGGGGGGGCGGGGGGGGGCATTCGCCCCCCCTTGTATCATTCTCGCCCCCCCCCCTTGAAATTAGAGATATATTTTTTAATAATGTCAAGAAAGGTGTAATACAAGAAAGGTGTAATAAGCTTATGATATCAGGTTCAAATGATAGGAATGTCAAACTGAGGTTCTTCTTGGTTTTCTCTGCCATACGTCCACAATCTCTTCAAGGTCGCTCTCAGAGAGTACTTCTGGTGCCTCTATAGCAATCCTCATAAGGTGAGAAAGGCTGCAGTCACTTAGAGAATTACGCAAACGAGTCTTGATCATCTTCATCTGTGAGAAGCTTCTCTCCACAGAAGCAGTAGAAACTGGAATCGATAAGCAGATGGAGGCAATCTTGTGCAAATTGGGAAACATGGCCTTGAGCATGTCGTTTGAAACAAGTTCTTTCAGCTGTGATGCAGTAGTATCCCGTGGTTGCTTGACTAACAGCTGGCGGAATGTTTTCCACTCTGTAAGTATTTCAGTGGAAATCATGGCTGTCTTCACTGTTTCTTCTCCATCCAATGTTTCTGCATCTCTATCTTCTCCGTAGTGAGCAATCAGTTTCTCAACAGACGTGTCTCCATAAGTGGGAAAAGATACTGAATCTGGTTTTGGAACTTTCCGTGGATCGAATATAGACAATGCTGATACAACAGCGTTGGATGAAGAAAATCGGCTTGTTATGTTGGCCTTTAAATCAGCAACAAAAGGCTTACCAACAACATTCTGGAACGAAAGTATTTTATCAGCGTCAATAGACACCTTTGTAGATGACTTCAAGTCTTCAACGTTTTCAAGAAGCTCCAACACCCAGTTCGCTCCAGGCAAAACTGCATCATCCAAGGATTTAACAGTAGCATCAACAAGGAATGATATCAACGAGAGGTCAAGCTGCTCTGCCTGAAGTGCTTTGCTGAGCTTGGCTACTTGTGGTAGAGTGAAATCAAGCAAATATATAGCTGCAATCGTAGACAATTTGCAGAGGGCACCATGGATTCCAAGAGCTTCTGGCTCGTGGGACGTCTCGTAGATGTTCCCAATGGTGATTACAATTGCAGAATAACTTGCTTTGACAGCTTTGACACACCTTTCATGTGCCAGCCAGCGTGTGTCAGATGGCTTGATCACTTTCATTTCTGGAAGTTCAAGAACGTGCTGTACCTCCTTCAGACACTCTGCTCGCTTGGGGGAATTGCGAAAATGCTTCCAAAAAGTAGTCAATGTTCTGTAAACATGAGCAATTCCAGGAGTTTTATTGGCAGCTTGCACACAAGCCAACTGCAGTAAGTGACAGTGGCAGTGTATAAACAGAGCGTGAGGAGTATGTTTCTTGATACGTGCCTGAACCCCGGTCTTTCGTCCAGAAAAAGTTGCAGCTCCATCAAATCCCAATCCAACTATTCTTCCGACTTGTAGACCTTTCTTCTTTAAACAATCGATGAGATTAGAATAGATGGTCTCTGCATCAGCCTTCTTCAATGGAATAAGCTCCAGAAAGCACTCTACTGGTACACCATCTTCCTCCCAGCGGCAAAACACAGACAATTCTTCTACGTTGGTGACATCTGTGCACTCATCTGCCATGAGGCTGTACATAGGTGCCTTTTGAAGTCGCTTCAGAATCGACTCCTCCACCCATGTCCCCAATGATTCGATGAATTCAACCACAGCCACTCTTGATGTGTACACAGCATTTCTTGGTGCAGTTTCTAAGAATTGCTTCAAATGTTGGCTGCCACATCGAACCACCACGTCAACCAGCTTCTCAAATTTTGTCGAATGTGCAACTTGTTCTTTCGTAAGAAAATGAGTGAGTAGGATCAGGCACTTCACTGCAGCTCTGTTCTGAGCTCTTTTGCGAGCTAAAACATTCTGGAGTTGCTGTACAACTGTTCCACCTTTGGCTGCTCCTTTAGCTGCAAAAAGAGCTCGAGTTGCATGGATATGGAAGTCACTTCTCGCATGAGCTTTCATTTTTTCAACAGCTTTCTTCCAATTTCTGCAAGGTTGTGTGACCCACACTCCTCCAGTACGCTGCAGACCAGATTGCTTGCAAACCTTGCAAAAGGCACCATCGCTATCCTCGTCATAATAGAGCCAACTGAAATCTTTCTCCCAGCTCTTAGAGTATTTTCTCTTCGTGGATACAGAAGAGCGGTGTTTGTTTTGCTTGCTTTTCTTTGAAGGTGGAGGACCAAGGCTAGGACTAGATGCCTCGACATGCTCAGAACTATCTGTTCTGCTATCTTCGCTATCGCTGCTATTAGCATGAGAAGAGGCTTGAGAAGTACTTGCAAAGTATGAGCGAATATCCATATTAATATGAAGAGAAATCAGCTAGTAAGGTTTCTTTTATAGAGACTTTAAGACCATGACATAATGGACTGAGTTAAAAATACTGAGAGAGAGTGGGAAAGAAGGAGGGAACTGAAGAAGTGACAAACCTACAAAGGAGAACACGTGGTGGTGTGTGATGACTTTAAGACCATGACATAATTGACTGAGTTAAAAATACTGAGAGAGAGTGGGAAAGAAGGAGGGAACTGAAGAAGTGACAAACCTACAAAGGAGAACACGTGGTGGCGTGTGATGACATCATGTCTAAGATTAGACTTGAAGACCATGACATAATGGACTGAGTTAAAAATACTGAGAGAGAGGGAGTGGGAAAGAAGGAGAAACAAAAGAAGTGACAAACCTACAAAGGAGAGCACGTGGTGGTGTGTGATGTCATCGTGTCATGACACATGCTCTCCTTTTTCCAAGCAGCTACAATATCATGAGAAATATATACAGTCTAGCCATAGTTCGGTATAGCATAATGCCATTGGTAGTCAGTCAAAATAGCTATCCTCAGACATTGTAAAAGCAAAAAAATATATGGGGGGATCTTCCCCCCAGACCCCCCTTTTACGACTTATGAACATGTTAAGAAAATATTAACAAAAATTAGGGCACCAAGTGACCAACCATTTCCACCCCCCACCCCCCCCCCCCCCACCCCTAGAGAACTAGAGAAAAATTGTGTATGAAACCTGTTGTCCATGATTTTGTAAGAAAATGCATGGAATGCAACATAATTCGATTTCACAAAAGCCCACCTCCATTATACGAGTGACAAGTGACTATATCTAATCTATATATGCTGATTGCCGTAGCATGCAACTTCAGCAAATATTTAAGATGGAATGTTGTACTAAAGATTTTAGAAAAAGTGCATGCCATCATAAGTAGCAGCTATATATACAGTTAGTACTGCAAAAATACCTGTGGGTAAAACACTTTCGTACTCCACGCGGAAGCCCAGGGTGCACGTCCCCTTTCCGCACCATCCAGGCTCTCCGCCCCCCCTTATTTTTCCATATCTCAAGTTCGCCCCCCCTTGGCAAAATTTCTGTATACAACCCTGGTGTGTCCCCATAGAGCTATTGTCAACCTACTTCAACCTGCCTCAACCCAGTGTGATGTTGGTCCAGTGTGTGTCCCCATAGAGATATTGTCAACCTACTTCAACCTGCCTCAATCCAGTGTGGTGTTGGTCCAGTGTGTGGTCCCCATAGAGCTTTTGTTAACCTACTCAACCTGCCTCAACCCAGTGTGGTGTTGGTCCAGTGTGTGTTCCCATAGAGCTATTGTCAACCTACTTCAACCTGCCTCAACCCAGTGTGTGTTCCCATAGAGCTATTGTCAACCTACTTCAACCTGCCTCAACCCAGTGTGGTGTTGGTCCAGTGTGTGTTCCCATAGAGCTATTGTCAACCTACACTTCAACCTGCCTCAATCCAGTGTGGTGTTGGTCCAGTGTGTGTCCCCATAGAGCTTTTGTTAACCTACTCAACCTGCCTCAACCCAGTGTGGTGTTGGTCCAGTGTGTGTTCCCATAGAGCTATTGTTAACCTACTTCAACCGGCCTCAACCCAGTGTGATGTTGGTCTAGTGTGTGTTCCCAAAGAGCTATTGTTAACCTACTTCAACCTGCCTCAACCCAGTGTGGTGTTGGTCCAGTGTGTGTTCCCATAGAGCTACAGTAGGAAGTCAGTTATCCGAACACCTTGGGACCGAGGGTGTTCGGATAACTGAAATGTTCGGATAACTGGTCACACAAAATAAATTTAGCGATACGGGATATTATGACATTTTACTACACATAATCAATAAAAGTGGATGCATATTGTATGTAATCTAACATTTAGAATATCTAGTCTGCAGCTTGAGTAAAGTAATCTGTAACTTTTGTTTGTTTCTTATTTACAAATCTTTTTTTTGCAGTTTCAATTAGGAGATTATTTAGCACTACAGTTGTGCTCAGTGGGATTCCAGGCTGCTCCTGGACATATGCTAGAACTGTCTCTAGTGCAGTGCAAGCTTGGGAATGGGACACAGCTGGAAGACTCTCCTCTTCCTCTTCCTCTTCTCTATCACTTTTGTCACCTTCTGTAGCAAGTGCCACAATCTCCTCTTCTGTCAGTTCATGGTAGCCTGCATCGTTGTAGTCAGCCAAAGGCCAACCGATTCTCTCTTCTGGTGGAATGGCCAAGTTATTGAGAAGAGTGTCAATTTCTGGTGTTTCCACCTCCTCTTCCTCCCGAAATGATTTGGGCTAGCAGCCTACATTTATGCGCATGAGCACGAGTGCACACTTTTGAAGGAAGGTTAAAAAAAAAATTAAAAATTTTTTTTTTTAATAATTAAATGGGTGGTAGGTGTGGCTTCATTTAGCGTTTGGTTGACCGACGTGTGCGGATAACTGACGTTCGGATAACTGACTTCCTACTGTATTGTTAACCTACTCAACCTGCCTCAACCCAGTGTGGTGTTGGTCCAGTGTGTGTTCCCATAGAGCTATTGTTAACCTACTTCAACCGGCCTCAACCTAGTGTAGTCTGGTGTGTAATGTTGTTGTTGTTGTTGCCTGCAGCCCAAGCCTATTGATGTGACTGTGATCACACATCACATGCAACGCTATGCTGTCTGGTTCGGAGGAAGCATTTGGCCAGCACGGTAAGGGATCATCAAAAACACAAGCACCCCGAATTATGAGGGGGGGGGGGGGTTTGTGTAAGATTTTGTGTACTTATAATGTAGACGACGAAAAATTGTAAAAACATGAGACCTGAATCTGGCAGCACTGGCTTTTAATTAAACTCCTCAAAAATAACTCTATAGTATTTGAAATCAGTAAATAACGTATTCTCTTTATATAGCAAGTTGGTGGTTATTTAAGGATCAGATAGAAATAGATAGATGACCCAATATAGAGTAGTCTTGTAAATGGTTGGTCGCCAAACATGGATTGATGTGGTCAAAACATCCTCCCACTAATTGCACACACATTTGTTCCACTGGGCTGCTCTATAGTGAAACCAAAACTATGGTGGTGAGCTCCAGGGAGAAGCAATGCCTTTGATCTGTCATTGTTTTGACTGCACACATGTGGTCCTGTCTGCAAGAACCTTTGCTGGTCAAACAAAGCATGTGCTCGTTCCAGTTCATTAAGCAGAGAGGAAATCCAGTCACTATATATCAATTTTCTATTTCCTGTGCAAGTTTAATTACTCCACTTTGTTTTAGTTGTTTTTTTGTGGTTATTTTATTTTGGGGGCAGAAGCAAATTATTGGTATTTCCTATGCAAGTCATCATAATCAGTGGGGTTGCCGTGTACTTTACTCCCAATTATGATCGGTTACGATTTTTTGCACATAAAAAAATTCGATCTCAGTGATGATTATTGAAAAATGTGTTATCGATCATCAATTGATCCCAAACCCACCTAGCATTCCTGGACAGTCCCTAACATTCCTAGACTATTCATAGCATTGCTGGACAGTCCCTTGCATTCTATATAGGACATTTCCTAGCACTCCTGCAAAGTTCTTAGCACTCGTGGACAGTTTCTAGAACTCCTGCACAGGTCGTAGCACTCATAACGATTCCTAGCATCCCTAGACTTCGTAGCATTCCTGGACAGTCCCTAACACTCCTGGACGGTCCCTACCATTCCTGTAAAGTTCTTAGCTCTCATGAACAGACCCTAGAACTCCTGGACAGGCCCTAACACTCCAGGACAGACCCTGGAACTCCTGCATAGGCCCTAACACTCCAGGACAGATCCTAGCACTCCAGGACAGACCCTAGCACTCCAGGACAGACCCTGGAACTCCTGCACAGGCCCTAACACTCCAGGACAGACCCTAGCACTCCAGGACAGACCCTAGCATTCCTTGACAGTTCCTAGTTCTGCACAGTCCGTAACACTCCAGGACAACCCTCTTAACTTCATTGTAATCACTGGACATCTTTGAGAAAGAGCTTGTCCTACGTATCTGAACCTATAGTAGTGCAGAAATAGGAAACATTGCTAGCTACACACAAACGCGCATGCACACAGGAACAAAAATGTAGAAACAAAACTTCTTGGCTTGGCCAGTTAAAAGAAGGAAGGAAATGCAGCGACTTGTTGTTAGCAACTCAAGTAGGCCCATGTATTGAGGAGCTTCCTTGCTCTTCTTCTTGAAAGAATTTATAATTTAAAAAAATACTGTATATTTAGCCAAGCAGCCTAAGAAGTTTGTCAGGAGAACTCCAAAACTAACCAGTTTTTCTTTGCGATGTTTAGTATGCATCATGAGTAGTATTATTGGAGTACACACGTGTGCCTATGTATTCATATATACACATAGACAAATGCATCATAAGTAGTATTACTAGAGTACACACATGTGCCTATGTATTCATATATACACATAGACACATGCATCATAAGTAGTATTACTAGAGTACACACACGTGCCTATGTATTCATATACACACATAGACACATGCATCATAAGTAGTATTACTAGAGTACACAGACGTGCCTATGTATTCAATACACATAGACACAGGCATCATAAGTAGTATTACTAGAGTACACACATGTGCCTATGTATTCATATACACAGGCACATGCATCATAAGTAGTATTACTAGAGTACACACATGTGCCTATGTATTCATATATACACATAGACACATGCATCATAAGTAGTATTACTAGGGTACACACATGTGCCTATGTATTCATATAGACACATGCATCATAAGTAGTATTACTAGAGTACATACACGTGCCTGTGTATTCAAATATATCGTGGATCGCGACAAGTTACTCATTTTCTTGAAGCTGTGCTGTTGACTGCTCTCAGAACAGGATGTTTCTGGTGTGGAATTCAGCTGATCTCATGTTTGTAGTGGGAATCTGCAGCTGCTTGCTGGCTGGGTGTGACTCTATTGCTCATGTGCAGGCTAGTGCATGTGAGGTATGTAGGACGATAGAAGAAACGTCGATTACGATCTTGAAGGTGAATTTCATGGATTTTAACATGTTTTAGTACAAGCTGTCGGTTCACTACCTGCAAATGATTCAAGGCACTCTGGAAAGCTTTTGTAGCTACAATTAGCTTGCCCTAGCCTAGATAAAAATATTTGTTTTGTTGTTGTTGTTGTCAGTTTATTATTTTTTTATGTCTGTCATTTTGAAGTCGAGTAAAACCAATATTGAAATACTCCTGCACTCCTTGATATGGTCATGGCCATTATTATCTACATGTATCATATAGATAATAATATACGTCCTGTTATTGTAGTTTTCTTGTTCTCTGTGTAGCCCGAGTTCTACGAAGTATGCCACACGAAGAAGGACTACGAGGAGCACGGTCCGAGCATATGTCGTCACAATCCAGTGTTTGGAACTATGTCCTAATATGTGGAGAGGAAATCAATTTGAGGAGGGAGATAGACACATAGTGTATTGTGTTGACAACTTGAGCCGTTTTCAATGTTTTTAGTGTCAGGTTTGTTATTGGTTGTGGTAATTCTTGTTTATTTTTATGTGTTGGCCTAATAGCATTTAGTGGTAGCTTCAAGTGCATTATGAATTGTTATTATTGTTTCCCGCTTTTTTGGGGGTGGGCCCTTTTTTCATTTTTCCCCCTTTTTTTCTTTCTTTTTTTTTTTACTTTCTTCTGGCTGTGGTTATATATATATATATATGGAGCCAGGGTGCTCTTTATGTGTTTTCTAGATGATTTACGCTTGCATCTCAAAAAGTAACGCTTCAGCCGTGCTTGACGTGACTGGCACCAAACATAACTGAAAGGTTGTGTATTAAAATAAAATAAAATAATTATTTTAAGAAGAGTCCAGGCAGGGGTCGCCACATTGGACTCCCACAATTCATAATAATAACTTGTGAGGCGTTTCCCTTGGGGATGCATATATATATGTGTATATATTATATATATGTATATACTCATGAGGATTGGTGAATGTAGTTGTGCACTACGAAACAAAATAGAAAGATAATGGATTGAGCTGACTAATGGGCAGTGCTAAGTGACAAACTGTTCCTCTGTATTTGCATGGGATGCCTATATATAGGAATGATTTTTTAAATCTGTGTGGAGTGTGAACAACAAAAACGTGCAAGCACGATTATGTGACGCACTTTCGACCATTGATACGGAAGTGACAATCGAGTCGAGGGGTATTGGTAAGCTGAGTGCTAATATGTGGTGGTGAGCATCCGTCTATTGGCCACCTAGGTACTGGGTACAGCCAATAATGTTTGCCACTTATCCACCAAGTCGGAGATCGGACACTCGTTCAGGTGATTTGACTGCTCCTCTTGCTGAAGCTTTCCATCTGCCTCCTAATGTAGGTTGGTGGAGGAGGATCCATGTTTGAAGGGGATTATAAGGTGTTTGTGAAGTGAGGAAGAGGAAATGGCATGGCATGTGACTGTGTGTAGGGAGGGATTGTGGCACAAGTGGAGGAGGTAAGGAGTGGAGGAGAACTGTGAAGATGTGTAAAGGATTGTATAGTGGGGTGGAGATGATCGGTATTGAACAGAGGAGGTCAAGGTGGTTCGCAGTGGAGAAAGGGGCAAGGCAAGGATGTCCTTTGTCTCGATTTCTTTTCGATTGGGAATGGCAGAGGAGCTGGAGAGAGCTGAACTAGGAGTTAAGGTGGAATGGTGTTGGTGTGGAGCACTTGTGCTGATGTTCTTTGGGTGGACTCTGGTACATAGAGGTGTATGGATTAAGGTGGAAGACGAAGTTTAATAGGAGAAGAGCAAGGTCGTGTAGTAGGGAAGAGGAACGGAGTTATATACCAGAAGTTGGAGTCGGTACAGGTGCGAGCGGGCTGGAGATTGTTGGGGGGGTAAGTAATACAGTAGCAGGAGTTGGAGGAAGCGGGAGAGGAGGGAAAATGAAGGTTTTGTTTGGTAAGAGATTTGAGGTGTTGGAAGAGCAAATTGGTGAAGGTAGTTGCAAGAGGATGGAAGAATCGGATGGTGGGAAGCACACGAGATCTTGGAGGAAGTATGAGCTAAACAGCGAGATTGGGTCGGTGCGCAAGTGGTAGGAAGAGAAATGAGAAGGGTTGGAAAGAGGAAGTAAACCATAAGAGTACGCTAAAGTTTAAATTGGCAAAGAATGGTGCTGGGGTGGAGAGGTACGTGAGGTCCATGCAGGGTCAGGAAAGTGTGAGGTTGCAGCGATGAGAGATGTATCATTGAGATAGTGGAGCAGGGGAAGATATGGGAAATTTTTTTGGGTGTGTTGGGAATTTGAGAGGGATTGGCTGGTATATACTGGGATGAGACGGAATTGTAGGGCTGGACAGTGGCTGGATGAGAAGAGTGGGTAAGGATGGAAAGGTGGCATTGCTGTTGGGGGAAGGTATGGAAGTGGTGGCAGAAGGGAAGTGTAAGGTGAGCTGATGAATGATCTTTAGTCCCCTTCCTTTCCCTCCTTCCTGAAGAGCTGGACACATTATTGCAGCTGTTATTATTATTAAAAAATAATTACTTTTCAGCTGTGCTGTGTTTTGTTAGGAAAACCTGGACGGGCTCAACAATACCAAGTAGCCAGTCCTACAGTCTCTCTGGAAAAATATAATAGATAACATATACATATCGTTTGCTGTAAGTAAATATATGTTATGGAGTCAATTACAGTTATCATATCCGGTCTCGATTGCAAGAGAGCAAGACAGTGGCTGGATGAATTTAGAAGAGTGAGTAAGGATGGAAAGGTGGCATTGCTTTTGGGGAAAGATGTGGAGGGAGTAAGTGATGCAGTGATGGAGGAGGTGGGTGAGTGTGTTATGTATTGGGTAGGGAAGTGTTGGCAGAGGAGAAAGGAACTGTTGTATGGTGAGCTGAGGAATGATCTTTGGTCCCCTCCCCTCTTGAGCAGTGGGACACTCATAACTTAATATTGTGGATAATTTTATTAATTAAGTACTGTTGTCTTTTTTAATATAGATTGTTATTAGGTTAGTTACTAAATAGTTCCACACTGTGCTGTAATATATATGTGATGGCCTTAACAGGCTCAGCAATAGCAACATTAAATCATCCTATTAGTGTAGTGGGTGTGGATTTGATTCAGCTCGCGTATTATCCAAGTCCAGGAAAAGAGAATGTGTTTGTGGTGTTGAGTGCACAATACTTTTTTAATATTATGCTGACTTGTGTGCATTTTCTGCCTCAAGTAAGTACCATGGTGCATCCATTGAGAAGTGGCGAGTCAAAAGGAGTCATCGAGTGCATACTTGAGCTGTTCCACCTGGTATGGTAATGTCTGCCCAGGCCACTGGTCAAGCTTTTTTGTGATCTTCATGCAGCGATAATAGTCTTTTCTTTTATCTCTGATAACTTTGACTGGACTTGAATCATAGATAAGTAATCAACAATGTCTGAGGGAGGACAAACCCACTGCTGATGAGCCAAAATCTGAGGGAAAGAAGTTTAAGGAATATGTGGATAATAGCATACACTTTTAAATCGGCATTCTGTGTTGGATTAAGTCATCTTTGTTGCAATTATTTTCTTAAGAGTTTTTGACAAATTATTGACCGCCATGGAGGAGTGGATACAGCAAGAGGTTGTGATGACATGCCCTGTCTCTGAGATTCCTCCTTAACGAGGTAGAACCCTGGAGACATGTGTTGAGGAGGACAGAGATCTTGTAGTCTTAGAAGTATTTGAAATATATCTCCCCAGAAACTTGGCACTCGAGGTGGATATATTTTATGTCTGTACTGGTGAAAGAGGAAACTGAATCTTCATATCTCATGCTTCCCAGTGAAGGGGAAAGAGATACTTTTGTCTGGACGAATCTTTTTGCATGTTTTGTATGCAAATTAAATGTGGGGGTGGGAAAGTACATGACGAAGATGAAATATCTTTTTGGGGACTTCCCGTTTACTACCTATTCAAGATACGCTGGAAGTGTTTAAATCGGCTGAAGTCACCACCTTTTATGAACTAAAAATCTGGCAAAGTCAGTTTTAGCACAAATATCGACTTTATTTTTTTGTCCGCCATCAATGTATATATATAGCAAGTGCTCCTTTTAACGTTTTTGGGAAATTGATATATATCACAGTTATATTATAGATCCTAATATGCTAGCAAGCACATGGACTACTCATTTTGCATGGAATGGTATCTACCTCTGTCATCCTAATCCTGGGAGGGTTCCCCAACATTGCTGTTATTCTTCAGCTCTCTTGGTTTGCTGTCTCGATTTGAACACATCTTCTGTACCACCAAGATTGTAGGAAATAGTTGCAAAGCATGTTAGTAAAGTGTGGCTGTTATATAGCACATGTTCATTGGGGAAAAAGTGAAGGTCACACAATTTTTTTGGTGTGTGTGTGTGTGTGTGTGTGGCAGTGGTGCTTATGGGCATTTTGGTGATGATACACAATGAGAATGTAGTTGAGGGTCTTACATGCATGACCAGTGGTTCTGCACATATGACATGGAGAGATGTAATGAAATGAGCATGGGACTTATGGACAAATCTACACACAAAACTGGACCACAGACATGATGATATTTGTTTCTTGAGTGTGAATATTCAGACAGATGTCCAGGGTGGTCAAAGAGTTAAAAATGACATGTTGCAAACATTCTTCTGTAGTTAGCCACTATATAGCATGTTTAAAGAAGAAGTTCTAGTGTATGACTGTAATAATGATACATACTCCATCATTTAAAGTTGTCAGGTTGGTGTAGTATATTTCTGACAATAAACAGGATGTCCTGTAGTTCTAGATGGTATACATGAGTAAGCATGTTTAGAGCAATTGGGTGTGTCTTATTAACACTAGCATAATCATTCAGGATGTATTTTGTGGCTCTCCTTTGTACTTTCTCAATCTTGAAGATGTCCCTGTGTAATTGAGCTCTCTAAATTTGAGAGTAATACAGGAATCTAACTAGTGTGATGAAGAGAGATTTTGATTGATGACTTTGGCAGGAAAGGACCTTTTGATAAAATTCAAGGAGTTATATACTTGGCTGTAGATGTGAGCAGCTAATAGTGAATGCTATTATCACCCCAAGGTCACACTGGCTGGTGGTTGATCATTATTGAGGTCGTAAGAAGTAGCATTTATATCATTTGCATTTATTATTGAAGGAAACTTGGTAAGGGATAATTTCCATTCAATTGGCCAGCGAGTATCATCCTGTAGATTAATGCCATCATTTTCCAACCCCAAAACTCCAAAGGAGCAACAAGTTTTGTGTCATTTCCAAACAAGTCCGTCGATGCAAAAGATTATGTGTTGGGCACATCATTCACCTAGAGTATAAACACAGAAGGGAACCAAGGGCCATTCTATTGCCCTGAGGCACTCCTGAAGCTACTTTAACTTGAATGAGAGCCTTTAACAGTCCCCAATATGGGGTCTGACATGCATGCTTGGAAACAATACAATAGCCCTGTGATGCCAAATCACCAGAGCTTGTAAAGTAACCTCTGATGTGGGAGCAAGTCAAAAGCTTTGCAATGGTGCAGGTAAGTAACATCACAATAATTTCTCTCTTCTAAGAATCTCCCTAGGAAGTTATAAAGCTACACAGTTTGTCAGAAAAAAACATTTTTTTTGGCAGACCAGGGGCTGGATAAACACCATGACTTCTTTATTTATATGAAAGACCCAATAACTTTTGATAGATTATACAACAAGGATGTAGGTCTATAATTGATTACCAGCACTCTATCTCATAATTGGGCGAATTTTATGCCATTCTGTAGGTAGTATATACGAAGATTTAAACCAAAGAGAGAAATAATTCTGCTATTGAAGTAGACAAAATTTATACAGCACAGTGTTTCAGGATAACAGGGCTGATTTGATCATGCCCGGTGGCCTTATTAGGGTTTAAATTTGATAAAAGTTTCGTATACATCAGAAGAGTTTCAGGATGGGCTTTATTAGGGTATAAATTTGATATAGTTTCATATATATCAGAAGAAGTGAAGCTGGGAGCATAAAGATGGCAGGTCATCTACCGGAGGGAGAGCAAAGTTACTCCTAGAATCATGAAGTGAATAGCTTTGCCACCATTAGTCTGGAAAACTATCTTATTTAATTCATTAGAATTTTAGTAACTCGGCCAATTCTAAAGCATAAAACTCTATCTCTATCAAAGGCGCTAACTATAAAGGAGTTCATTTTACTAACCCTTAAACCCTTCAAGGGCAATAACTCTCAGCCAATAACTTCATTCATTAAGTCTTTCTCTCAAAAATAATAGAGCTCCCTGGACAAGGAAGTAGCTGAGCATGGAGTTGCTGAAGCAGCATCTTCACCCTAGCTATGACCATTTTTTGCTAAGCCACACCCACTCATAACAATCTATATAATACTTGCCTAGTCTGTTCATGTGTCATGCTTATACGCATGTACATACGGGAAATCCCGGAAAGCTATCTATTCATCTAATAGTGTCACGATTATACACATGTGTGCCAACATGAATCCTAAAGAAAGTACAGAGTGGTTACTCTGTAATCTGCACAGCACTGAACAACAACTATACAGTATGTAACAGAAAGTAGGAGAGATGCAGAAGAGAGACGGAGAAATAGAAGGGATACAGCAAGTGAGATCGCCGAGAAACTGCAAGATAAGTTTACTGGGAAATACAAAGGGAGTAGAGAATTGATACAGTTCCAACAGAGAAACTGAGGATTTATTCCAAAACAAATGACACTTCCCAGAGCAGAAATTTCACTGAGTGAAAGGGCTGAGGATCAAACATCTAATATCAGTAGAAGAGGGCTGGACAGCCAGTAGTTCCAGAGACGAGGGGAGAGCAGCAAGCATTGGTAGGGGGAGAGATGTGAAGGCTGAATTGCCAGAGATTACCTGTACTTTGAAATGACATTCTGCAATAAAATGGCAGCTCTGTATGGCCATATGGCATGCAGGAGCAAACAGTTTTAACTATACAATTAATGCAATTACTTTGAGGGGTAGGAGGGTTGCTTGCACTTTTCATTATACAATTAATGGTTACCTAATCACAATTACCCGCCATCAACCACTGCTAACCCCTTGCTGGATTACATGATCTCTTGCGTGTGTAGACTTTGCAGAAAGAACTTCCAGCTTATGTAACTTCACTTGTTAGTGAGAAATAGGATGGCGGTTGAGGTAGCCTGGCAGGACAATAAGATGTCTGGTTTTCAAGAGTGCACCATGTGGCATGACTGTCTCATTGGTTGCAAGACTAAATTCCAGAATAAAACAGGCATATGTATTATATATAAAATCAAGCAGTCTATTAATAACATGATAATTATTTATCGAGTAGACAAGTCTGCATGATCTTAGGATAGTAAAAGTCGGTAACCACAGGATATACTAAACACTAACATTTGCTATGTGCCAAGTGTCACATTCCACAAACCATTTGTGATATTCATTGCTGAATACACAAATCTCTAGCAGGATGCAAGGTATTTTTGACAGAAAGCTGAACCTCCTCAGGAGATTACAAAGAAGTTGGCATCACAAAGAAAGTTAGAAAGTTCGGCTTTGGCATTCACAAACCTGCTTACCCATTCTGCCAAGTTAAACTGCAAAGGTAAGGAAGTGACCTGACTTGACAAGTCTGAAATCAGATTGTACATGCAGGTAAAAAATATCTCAGGCCAGTTGGTAAAAACCAAGTCAAGAATATTCCACTGCCTGTGGGTTGGTTCATGAACAAGTTGAATGAGAAGATCGAACCGATCATAACAAAAGGATTAGCATTCTCTAAATGGGGGCCATAATGAAGAGGACCTGTCAAGAGAGAACGAGTTGAAATCACCAAGCAGAATAATTTTTAACATCAATTGGAAGCTTCCTGAGAACATCGGTAACTACCTCAAGATCAAGATTAACATGATTACCCGAAGATCAAGGTTAACACAATTAGGTGGAATACAAGCATAAGCAATAAACTGAAGGTAAGGCAAAACTCGATAATATGTTGGAGATGGATAGAAGTAGACAGGAAGTTGAACACAACAACCAAGACACCACCTTCATTAGCCATTCTATCACGACAATAAATGGTATGATCCAAAGGTAGCACTTCATTGAATTGCAGTAATAGCCAAGATATCAATTTCCAAAGAATAGACCAAGGATTGGAATTCTTCCACTTCCCACTCCATTTTACCATCAACTTTTCAGTTAAAATGCAGAGCTCTCACTCTTTCCTCCAATCTACCTACTGTCATCGCACACCATATTAAATTATGATCAGATCCAAGCAGTAAAACTCTCTAGTCCTCTACCACACCATTTTAAATTATGATCAGATGCAAGCAGTAAACTCTCCAGTCCTCTATTGTAATTTCCTTGGCAGCAAGATGTAACCTACTATTGACTTACTTTCTCTCAAGCACCTTCTTCTACACTGTGATATTTAACGGATTCCCGACATGCAAATTATACACTTAAAATCCTACCATTTCCATTAACTGACTGCTCTGCTCCAACCCTATGCGGGAATCTAAAGGTCAAATGTCTTAAAAAAACACCAACATGTTTTCTAAGATCTATATTTTTAATTCAATCTATGGATGTAATTTTTTTTGTAGAAGATAAGATTTTTACATACTTTGTATAAAAATATATATATATATTATATAAGATGAGGAGGGAGGTGCATTATTGGGTGAATGACAGGTAAAATAGCTGATTGCTTTGCAAAGCTCTCTAAGATTAGATAGTGTTCAAACATGTTTTGTAGGTAGATGAAGTACTGTTACAAAATAACACTCTGATTCAAGTGGTACCTATAAGTGGCGTTAATTATTCTAATGTGCTGACTGACTCGTCGTGGAAAATTCCTGTATTTTGTGAAATCAAAAGTTTAGAGTTTTATTTGTAGCTAGCTAATGGCAAAACATGTCCTATAGATTTACCATTGCTTCAGCTTTGTCATTCATAGCAAGTTCTTATCTACAACAAGATTCTCTCTCTTGTATCCTACCCTCTCTCCGCTTAAGTATTTGTTTATAATTTTCAAACACACAGATTTCTCTTCTTCTGCCAGTGCAAAATGCAGTCATCATCGTTTCCAGTATGATAAAGCCAAACTGAGCAAGCGGTACTGGGCCAGCACAATGTTCACAGGAGCCTCGTTAAGGTTTCCATGTGAAATGACAATTGTAAATATCTTTACTATAATATATATGTATATGTATTAAGTATACTTCATATACTATTTTAACAGATATCAGTACAAGTGCACTTACAGATGGCTTCCAGAGTAAACCCTCCTCATATTGAACCAAGTTAGCTTCTTCATAGGTGTAGTTCTCTTTTCCACCTAAGCAGCTCCATTCTCACTTACCTTTGCAGTCATTTTTCTTTCCTTCGCTTCACTACAATGACCATTCCCAATTTAAATAAGTGCATATTATACATAGCGTGTGACCTGTTCACTCGTGCTATGGGTGGTAAACGTACGGTACATAGATAGATAGGTACAAACATACATGGATATGCAATACCTAGTTTTTCTCAACTCCTCACTGAGGGCTCCCTTCACCTGCCAATAAAACCACTCATTTATTAATAAGCAAAGGGGAGTTGCTAAAGCAGATGGACAGGAATTTATAGAGCAGCTGGATTGTTAAAGTAGATGAGAGTGTACCTTCCAAAATAAATTGTGGTCACAGTAACTCTGCTTTTATTAAAAAATGAGATAAAATTGAAAAGAGTGACACTCACTAGAGCTTGAATTGTAATTACATGTACCTAATCACCACATGACTGAATAAGAATGTCTTGTGACTGTAGCCACATTTTTGTGAGCCAAAAAAATCAATTCACTCGAGTAAATATATTGTCAACTATTGCCAAAACAGATTGCATTATCAACATTCTAACACCAGTTCACCAACTGGCCAAGTACCAAGACATTATTTTCTTCAATGCCTGACCCATATGCGATCATGTCCACCCACTAGCATGTGACTGTAACAACGTTATAATAAATAAGAACATCTATGAAAGAAACCTTATGTGCATATAGGGAGTAGCACTTTATGATATTTTAACATTACAGTAACCTTCATGTGGCTATATATAAATAAATATGGCAACTCCTTCAGCACATTTGCTTGGCAGTGCTCGAGTTTCTGGCTATTTCATGAAATAATCAGTAAGTGTAATAATAACTTGCTTTCAGCCTCAGTTTGTGGCACCAATGAGATCCGACAATTAGCTGTATATATGGAATTCTTGCTGTATATAGAGATACATGTTTCCAGGTTCGGATGGAGGATTTGGTAAACTTGTCATTGACTCTCTGACATTTGTCACAAGTCTCTATGTAGAGTTTGTATAGTTTAACATCACTGGTCATGTCAGGTTTCCAAAAATTTGAACAAATCTTGTGCAATGTTTTGTCTCGACACAAATGACCACCAAAAATAAATTTATTTATTAGACTCTACTATATCTGTATGTGAGGTAGGACATGCATACATCAACTCTTAGTTGTCATAATAACATTACAATAACCTTCTCAATAATCAACTTGAATTGTATTGCCACAACGTTTCGACTAGATGCTCTAGCCTTTTATCAAGAAAATAATAATACTCTTAGAGAGGAAAGCAGTTCAGTTCAATAGCTTACTGTTACCAAACCTCTATGCTGGACATTGTATTTTGGGGAAGATAAGCCAGATCTTCTAGGGTTGAAGTTGAATCCACACGTGGGGGATATATCAAGGCTAAAGATAGAGAAAACCAATATCTACAAAGGCTAAATAAATGTGTACAGCTGAGTGAATATGGTATTAGTGATGCATACTATTTGCAAGAGGGCCGCTCTTGAAACTTGGAAGCATTCTGCTATCCACACAACTTACGGAAGTCTGCTGCACATAATGTGTGGAGGGAAATTGGGAGGATAGCCTGTAGCCACACAAGTAAAGTGAGGTGGGGAGAAGGGTCTGCCTAGCCACACAAGTAAAGTGTATTGAATGAGGTGGGGAGAAGGGTCTGCCCCAGCCTGGCCACACAAGTAAAGTGTATTGAATGAGGTGGGGAGAAGGGTCTGCCCCAGCCTAGCCACACAAGTAAAGTGTATTGAATGAGGTGGGGAGAAGGGTCTGCCCCAGCCTAGCCACACAAGTAAAGTGTATTGAATGAGGTGGGGAGAAGGGTCTGCCCAAGCCTAGCCACACAAGTAAAGTGTACTGAATGAGGTGGGGAGAAGGGTCTGCCCCAGCCTGGCCACACAAGTAAAGTGTATTGAATGAGGTGGGGAGAAGGGTCTGCCCCAGCCTAGCCACACAAGTAAAGAGTATTGAATGAGGTGGGGAGAAGGGTCTGCCCCAGCCTATCCACACAAGTAAAGTGTATTGAATGAGGTGGGGAGAAGGGTCTGCCCCAGCCTAGCCACACAAGTAAAGTGTATTGCATGAGGTGGGGAGAAGGGTTATTGCATGGGGGAGAAGGGCCTGGCTAGGCCTTGGCACATTATGCTCAAAAATTGAGCTATTATGCTATGCTCCTATGCTCTAAGAATCATATTATTATGCTTCCTAGTCCTTATCATTTTGCTCTCAATATAACCATTATGCTCATGCAAACTAACCTTTGACCTTGTCATGTGATCTATCATGTGGCCAAAACAAACAGCTGACTGAGTTAAATATATGCACAGAGTGACAGGCCCAGGGGTTCATGGCCTCTGTTTCACTACCAGTGTCTGAGACTGACACAGATACTGTTGCTCTAGGCAAGACTATTGCAATTCGATTCAAGTACGTCACTGGCCCAATGCAGCTGCTGTTGCAAATAGATTGCTACTGCACTGCAGCCGGAGCAGATGCACTGGCAACTGTGTACAAAGGGGTTTCCATTACTTCAAAGTGAATTTTTTTCAGGATTTTACACCTATTATGGATGCATTTAAGAGTGCTGGCCTTTTCAATCCAGGGAAGGTCACTAATGCTTCAGTAGACACATTGAAGGCATTGCCTTTCTTCAGAGATGAACTCATTAATGATTTGAAGCTAGAACTACCATCTGATTTAGCAGCAGCTGATGGTACTCCAAGGGAAGTGAACCCTTTGGAATGGTGGGAGCACAATAAAGGAACATTGCCAAAGTGGAGTCAGGGATTCAGCAAAGTCATTTTGATTCTGCCATCATCAGCATCAGCTGAAAGAGTATTTTTCGATTTTGAAGAGACATTTTACACAATCTCAGCAATCTGCTGCACTTCAAGACTACGTTGAAGTGGGAGTAATGCTAGAACTTTAACAGTTCTTAAAACTGTAATAATTATGTTTTGTAATAATCACATTTTGTTGAGTCATTATGCCCAAATATTTTGCTATTATGCTCAATTATGCTCAAGTGGAAAGGAGAGCTATTATGCTCGAATTTATGCCAGCATAATGTGCCAAGGCCTAGGCCTGGCCCTCTCTGGCCACACAAGTAAAGTGAGCTGGGGGAAGGGTCTGCCCCATCCTGGCCACACAAGTGCAAGAAGTGACCTGACACAATTCTTGGTCTCTAGGTCTTTTTGCTATAGCTAGGCATTACCAAAAATGTATCAGGAAATACTGTTTTGGTACTTTATAACTCAAATCAAATCAGGAGTAGCCAAGGAGCTAGCTTGCTGCAGCATAATAGCCTACCCTGTACTTCTCTGTGCTGATAATCAGCTTAGGTTTCCCTACAAATCCTTCTGTATGTGCCAGTTACACGTTCAGCATTAGTGTTGGTAGAATTGTGTTTTGCGATCAGATTCTGGAACTATATATGTTTGCATCTCATTATGTGTGTGGGTGTGTGTATCAGAGGAGGATGGCTCTGTGAAAGTAAGTAACTCCATTAGTGAAGTGATGTCACTTAATCATTACTGTGGTTTTATTTATGATGACGTCATGGCTTTAATTTTCAATGTGTAAATCCTAGTTTAGTTCACTATAGTTTGTAAGTTTAGTTAAGACTCTCAAGCTACTACATTTACTGGTGACGTGGCACGGGATTTGCTTGAGAGATGTCTGAGAATGAAAGAGAGAGAGGAGCTGCTGAAACAGGAGAAGCTGACATTGAAGCAGCATCTGCACCAGATCATTCATTCTAGTGGGAAAGCTAGAACAGTTAGATCTCAGAGTGACTCAATCTTCAAAAGGGCTATGCTATTCCTCAATACAAACAATGTACTGAAGGAGAGGAGATTTGCTACCTTCCTTAGTGCTATGGGGAAGAATACATATCAGACTCTCAGAATCTGATGACACCAGCAAGAGGCTGCAGAACAAAACTTTGAAGGACATATCGACGTGTTAATCAAACACTTTAAGCCTAAGCAGTGATTATCTCCGTTTCAATACACGACAGGAGGGAGCGAATGAGTCAATAGGAGACTACATAGCAGAGCTGTGAAAATTGATGACTTTTCAAGTTCAGGGTAACAGTTGTAACATGTTGTAAACAAGAACTCCAGCCCCACCCATGTCTGCAAATTGTCACAAATGTGGCAAGACAGATCACATTCTGTAAACTGCTCTAGAATAACACCTTTACCCAGAAAAGTATGGAAGAGGATCTCATAGCGAGGGCAACATCATGGCAAGGAGAGTGCAGGAGGAATCAAAGGAGTTCCAAGATGAGGAACTTACTTTGAAACACATCCGAGCACTAAATCATGTCAAAACCAACTTTACATAGTGGACTTGCACAGAAAGCCATTAGTCATGGAAGTTGACACTGGAGTCTACATGCCGCAGATGCAGTTTTTTCCACAGAAGATGTTGAAACCATCAAAGGCTCTCTTATCTGCATATTCTGGACAACCCATCACTTCACTTAGTGAAGTTGATGTTGTTTTGTCCTACAATGACTAGTAAGCTACACATCATTAGTAGTAGTGACTAGAACAGTAGTCCCAAGTAGTGACTAGAACAGGCCCAAGCAGTGACTAGAACAGGCCCAAGTAGTGACTATAACAGGCCCAAGTAGTGACTAGAACAGGCCCAAGTAGTGACTAGAACAGGCCCAAGTAGTGACTAGAACAGGCCCAAGTAGTGACTAGAACAGGCCCAAGTAGTGACTAGAACAGGCCCAAGTAGTGACTAGAACAGGTCCAAGTAGTGACTAGAACAGGCCCAAGTAGTGACTAGAACAGGCCCAAGTAGTGACTAGAACAGGCCCAAGTAGTGACTAGAACAGGCCAAAGTAGTGACTAGAACAGGCCCAAGTAGTGACTAGAACAGGCCCAAGTAGTGACTAGAACAGGTCCAAGTAGTGACCAGAACAGGCCCAAGTAGTGACTAGAACAGGTCCAAGTAGTGACTATAACAGGCCCAAGTAGTGACTAGAACAGGCCCAAGTAGTGACTAGAACAGGCCCAAGTAGTGACTAGAACAGGTCCAAGTAGTGACTAGAACAGGTCCAAGTAGTGACTAGAACAGATCCAAGTAGTGACTAGAACAGGCCCAAGTAGTGACTAGAACAGGTCCAAGTAGTGACTAGAACAGGCCCAAGTAGTGACTAGAACAGGTCCAAGTAGTGACTATAACAGGCCCAAGTAGTGACTAGAACAGGCCCAAGTAGTGACTAGAACAGGTCCAAGTAGTGACTAGAACAGGTCCAAGTAGTGACTAGAACAGATCCAAGTAGTGACTAGAACAGGCCCAAGTAGTGACTAGAACAGGCCCAAGTAGTGACTAGAACAGACCCAAGTAGTGACTAGAACAGGCCCAAGTAGTGACTAGAACAGGCCCAAGTAGTGACTAGAACAGGTCCAAGTAGTGACTAGAATAGACCCAAATAGTGACTAGAACAGGCCCAAGTAGTGACTAGAACAGGCCCAAGTCTAGAACTGGCCCAAGTAGTGACTAGAACAGGTCCAAGTAGTGACTAGAAAAGACCCAAGTAGTGACTAGAACAGACCCAAGTAGTGACTAGAACAGGTCCAAGTAGTGACTATAACAGGCCCAAGTAATGACTAGAACAGGCCCAAGTAGTGACTGGAACAGGCCCAAGTAGAGTGACTAGAACAGACCCAAGTAGTGACTAGAACAGGCCCAAGTAGTGACTAGAACAGGCCCAAGTAGTGACTAGAACAGGTCCAAGTAGTGACTAGAACAGACCCAAATAGTTACTAGAACAGGCCCAAGTAGTGACTAGAACAGGCCCAAGTCTAGAACTGGCCCAAGTAGTAACTAGAACAGGCCCAAGTAGTGACTAGAACAGGCCCAAGTAGTGACTATAACAGGCCCAAGTAGTGACTAGAACAAGTCCAAGTAGTGACTAGAACAGGCCAAAGTAGTGACTAGAACAGGTCCAAGTAGTGACTAGAACAGGCCCAAGTAGTGACTAGAACAGGCCCAAGTAGTGACTAGAACAGGTCCAAGTAGTGACTAGAACAGACCCAAATAGTGACTAGAACAGGCCCAAGTAGTGACTAGAACAGGCCCAAGTAGTGACTATAACAGGCCCAGGTAGTGACTATAACAGGCCCAAGTAGTGACTAGAACAAGTCCAAGTAGTGACTAGAACAGGCCAAAGTAGTGACTAGAACAGGCCCAAGTAGTGACTAGAACAGGCCCAAGTAGTGACTAGAACAGGCCCAAGTAGTGACTAGAACAGGCCCAAGTAGTGACTAGAACAGGTCCAAGTAGTGACTAGAACAGGCCCAAGTAGTGACTAGAACAGGCCCAAGTAGTGACTAGAACAGGCCCAAGTAGTGACTAGAACAGGCCCAAGTAGTGACCAGAAAAGGCCCAAGTAGTGACTAGAACAGGCCCAAGTAGTGTCTAGAACAGGCCCAAGCCTGTTAGGATGGAACTGGTTCAGCATTTTATGTTTCGATTGGAAGTCCATTAATGTAGTGCCCCACCAAACAGTACTATCAGAATAGCTGGAGAAGTATCAAGGGGTGTTCAGAGAGGGACTAAGAAAATTGAAAGTCGTGAAGCCAAGATCCATGTAGACCTGACTGCTCTACCACATTTACTGCAGATTCCATATGCCACAAGAAGCAAAGTGGAGGCTGAACTTGAGCACCTGAAGGAAGAAAAAAAGAAGGTATTATCCAGCCTGTTCAATTCATTGATTGGGCAGCCCCAATTGTGCCAGTCCTGAAAGCAGACAAATGGTCACTTGCGATCTGTGCAGGGTTCAATCTAATAGAATCGACTCCCATTTGGAGTATCGTCAACTCCTGGTATTTTTCAGAGAGTAACAGAGTCCAATTTGGTTAGAATACCAATGTTGTTGTGTACCTTGATGGTACTGTGGCGGCTTGGCTTTTCCCGCCAACTTTATTGAATTATTCTAATTAATCATGCAAGTTATTATTTGACCCTTTACCAATATATGATTTTGTTCTGAACATCGAATAAAAACTTTCCTCTCAAATTAGGAGTCCCATGAACGGTCATTTCTGGACTCCTATAGTACACTGGTGACAGGACGAACAGATCTAGCTGTGTAGTCCACAAAGAAAGTATAAGCATTGCACTTGAACCATACGGAATGCAGTCATGTGCTATGCATGCTGTGCACGCCGCTCCGAGACAAAACTTGATTTTTGGTGTTCTGAAAATCAGCTTATGGTGAGTCTCGTATTCTGATTCAACCTTGTTATCACCAAAACAAAGGCCATGAGTATTTAACTTGTTTTTAGTAAATTATTCATGGCAATGTTGTAGATCAACCTCTATGATCTACAATGTCTCCATACTACGACAACGACAGGATTAAACAAGATTGATAAGCTTCACAAAAACTATTTCACAATCCCCAGCCTGACATGAGGTGGGGTGATGGACTGATGGTGCTCTCCTTTTAGACCCCCATTGCCCCTTTACCTCATGTCCCTACTTATGCATACATTACATTCATCACATTATATCAGTTCATGTTCTAGGTTTGCCTGTGCAGCCCTCTTATCTATCATTCTTCATGTCGGGGCTTGTAGTTGGGGCTTGCCCAGGCGGGTGATCCCCAACAGGCAAATTAGCTTGAAAAGTACTAGCTAGCATCCTTGAAGTCTTGGTCAGAGATAGCAGAGCTGGCATGCTCCCGAGAGCTGGTTGCTGTTCATTGCCTTGAAGGTCAAGGTTGAACTCCTGGGGTAGCACCATAATGTGGAGGATACTCCAAGTTTCCAGCAAGTTGGGGTCCATGTTATGTCCTGTATCTGTGAAGTCGCACAAAGTTTGTAGATGTATTTGGTTCTGTATGTTGTTATATAGGATAGTTGCAGTACTCATCAATTGACTGCTCACATCATCATCTAGGAAGTCATCTCAGCACCATTGTACTCAATTGTGATTTTATCTACCATACATTCCATCAGTCCATGTTTGTCAAAGAATCATTTTCTATGTCCACCAGACAAAACTTCCTCCATGTGTCAGCCATTGTATGTTGGAAACTTTGGGCCAAGTTCTATAGTGAAGTAGAGCTACGTAACCGTAGAGTAATGCCCGTGCTAGCTCAAATTGATGAAGCCAATACATCAAACTGCAAATATTCTATTTGTAGAGGCTTCAGGTGACTGCATATTGCCCGTCTAACTTCCATTAGCAAAGTGAATGTGAACAGAGCACAGAACTAGAATAAGGAGCACATGGTTAATAACAATCTGTCATAGTCAGAATCAGCAAAACATTACTTACTATAAATATCTACACAAATATGAGGAGTGTAATGTAAAAAGGAGTCCTCCATCAAGTTCCACACTTGCAGTAAACAGGGAATACACTGTTACTGAGTAGCAAGCCACTCCTTCACTGCCTCCCTGTCCCTCTCCAGCCATTTTGCATTGAGCCGGATAGCCTCACAGTTCTGCTTCACCACCCTATACTGTGATTGGGTTCCCCGTAAAGAACTTCTTCACCTCACACGTGCATTCTTCCGAAGCAAACCCACTGGTGGTGCATACAAGTAGGAGTAAGTTTGGGGGCGGGTCCTCTGAGCATGAACAAATAGAACTTGAATATGAACTACATTCCGTTCTCTGTACCGCTCTTTTTTCCCATTACTGTAATGTATTACATAAGAAATTTCATTAATATAAATTTTTATTGTGAAAAATGTTGGGGGGGGGGAGGGGAGAAATCATTTTGGGGGGGATATCCCAGGGCTCCCCCCCCCTGTATGAAAACCTGCTCAGGTATGTACTCTGAGCATAAGCAAACAAAACTGGAATGACCTCGACTACTTGTCAGTATTTTGTATGCTCCTATATAGCTCTCATAATGCAGGCCAAAGAGTAGCTAGCATCTAGCAGCATCAAGCAGCATTATGGAGACGAGTAGCTCTAGCCATCCAAGCAGCAGCTAGCAGAGTTATGGAAACTGAGTAGCAGCCATCTGAGCAGAAGCTAGCAAGTGTAATGGAGACAAGATTTCGCTAAGACTGGACCCGTTCATATAGGGTCTTAAACGTGTGGACGTGTGGGTAACCACACCCACTTTAAATACTAAATCACAAAATTATAAACCCTGAGATCTTATGGTACATATATACATATAGGGTAGGGGTGGGGGTCGCCCATATATACCCCATTCTATACCAGCACACACTTAACAAGTAATGCTGTGGGCATATGGCACAAAGATATACAGTAGGGGTGGGGGTGGCCCATATATATATATATACCCCATGCTATACCAGCACACACTTAACAAGTAATGCTGTGGGCATATGGCACATGCATATACAGTAGGGGTGAGGGTGATGACTCATATATACCCCATGCTATACCAGCACTCACTTAACAAGTAATGCTGTGGGCATATGGTACATACATATACTGTAGGGGTGGGGGTGACTCATATATACCCCATGCTATACCAGCACACACTTAACAAGTAATGCTGAGGGGCAAAAAGCACACATCAAGGTATTAGTGAGTTCCATAGACACATAATATGTAACAAATCACGTAAGTTGTCATCCGGGCCTGTCCTTGAGGGCTCCAGACTAGACTGGAAGCAACTGATGTGGTAGCTACAGCAAACAATAGACTAAAGGCCAGTTCACAATATGTTGTGAGGCCATGGCATTGCCTCGCTTTGAGCAGTTCACAATATCTGCCTGGTCGCATCACATCCCTTGGCTTACTACCAACAATTATGAAACCACACCCATTAATTAATGAGCCTCCAATCTCTAATTGACTTGCCATATACTAAGAAATTTCCGCACCATCTCTATCAACCTTTCCTCAATCATCTCTTCCTTGGAGAAACCTTTGCCCTCCGAAACACAAATAAAGCACACCAACACGTGTTGACCGATGTGTTGCGACTGGAACTAGAATAGAAATCGAGTCTATTCAAGTGAAGTGACTTCATGTTCACAATGTCACCAAAAATTATTGTGTTGAATTGCTTAGCTAGTGCAAGTGGCATATTGTGAACCGGACTTAATCCTTACCCACACCTGACTTCTACTTGTGATGAAGTTACAGCAGTCAGCAGGAGTCAAGGATGCCTTCTTCATGTCTTGAGGGTTGCATCACGTAAACGGAATGTTATGCTATCTAGCTTAGTGGAATAAAAGTGAAGGAAATATGGAATGCTTCGTCTGTGCTAATCTGTAGCTCACTATCATTCATGTCAAGCACCATAGTGGTCATTTTAGCTATTGGCTAGCTTGCTGCTATATCCAGGAAATTTCAGGCCTTGCCAGCCAGAAGGTTGAGGTAGAATTGAACTTGTGAGCTCTAGCAAAGATTCTTTGTAATGTTGACAAAGTTGAGCTCCTTGTATGGATATATGTATCTACTATCCTCAGGAACATGAAACCTCCATGCACAGAAGAATATCCTCAGGAACATCAAACCTCCATGCACGGAGAATATGCTCGGGAACATGAAACCTCAATGCACGGAGAATATCCTTGGGAACATGAAACCTCCATGCACAGCCGAATATCCTCAGGAACATGAAACCTCCATGCACGGAGAATATGCTCGGGAACATGAAACCTCCATGCATATGCTCAGGAACATGAAACCTCCATGCACGGAGAATATGCTCGGGAACATGAAACCTCAGAATATCATCAAGAACATGAAACCTCCATGCACGGAGAATATCCTCAGGAACATGAAACCTCCATGCACAGAAGAATATCCTCAGGAACATGTAACCTCCATACACAGCAGAATATCCTCAGGAACATGAAACCTCCATGCACAGAGAATATGCTCAGGAACATGAAACCTCCATGCATAGAATATACTCGGGAAGATAAAATTTCCAAGCATGGCAGAATATACTTAGAAATATGAAACCTCCATGCACAGCAGAATATCCTCAGCAACATGAAACCTCCATGCACCGAAATATCCACATCGGCCCTAAATAGCATATTGCATTTCCCTTGTAAATGAGAAGGGGAATAGTAACAGAACCAGCAAGGAACTTCGCCAGACCATTTGGGAACCTTTTTTATTTCAGATTAGCATTTGATAACTTCTTTTCCAATGAATTCTACGTCTTACGTCAATAACCCTGAGCAAAAGGAATACAGCCTGGAACCTCTCCTTCATCTTACTCCATCTCTCCTGCAAGAACTTCTACTTCATCTCGTGTGACTTAGGACTACACTCACTGGCAGAGCAGATCAGGGTGCAGATGTCCTGAGCACGAACCTTGTCCTAAAGGACAAAAAACAAAACATACTATTCTGCATCAATGAAAGTATATCCTGCACACCTCACTACACATAGGTGAAGTGATACATATATGGTAGTAGTGAGATATGGAGTCCAATGGTAGCTATGATATAAATCACCATGCATTATAGGTGCAGTACGTATGTGGTAGTAGTGAGATATGGAGACCAATGGTAGCTATGATATAAATCACCACAGATTATAGGTGCAGTACATAATTATGTGGTAGTAGTGAGCTATGGAGACCAATGGTAGCTATGATATAAATCGCCATGCATTATAGGTGCAGTACATACGTGGTAGTAGTGAGCTATGGAGTAGCTATGGTATAAATCACCACACATTATATTAGTCTATGTATGAGGTAGTAGATATCAATAACTGGGCCATGCCAAGTTAAATTCATTAGGGCCAAAATATTAAAATATTAACCCTTTCAATGTGGTAAATGTGTGTGTGTGTATATATATATATGCTCTAATTTTAATGTGGCATTCACAGTCAGCATACATATGCTCGAGGATGTTCCGTACATAACTAGTAGTTAACCGCTAACTCCAGCGTCTTGTTGAAAGAAGACTACACCATAGACCTTATGGCTAACCAAGATCTGGTGCATTATAAGTTTTCAACAACCCCCAGCTGACAGAGCAGATTATAACCACTTTCTGAACAATCAACTTAAATTTGCTTCCCCACGTTTCGGCATCACCAAGTTCAATAAGATTTTACCACTAGACCTCATAAGCGTCTTACACAAGCGTATTGAACGTTATACTTACTAAGGACAGCACCTCATAATTTGCTCCACAGCATACTTATAGATATTGGATGAATATTTCATATTTCAGCAATGGTGTATTATTCTGGTTGAGTAGGGTTAGATGGAACCTTGCTTGCCAACAGCTTGAGCTAGACTACACAAGCTCTAGCCTAGTAGAGTAAGGTTACATGCAGCCCACCTAGGCAACAGCTTGTGCTAGAATACACTAGTGTAAGTTCTAGTGAAGCTTTTTAGTAATGGTCCCCCAAGGTGCAATCTTTGTATAGACAAAACCACTATCATCGGCATGATGATACCTGCACATGCAGACATATTCACTATCAGTCATAAAGAGTGCAAAGTATTGTCCAGAATTCTAGACTCTCCAGGAGTACTAGGAACTGTCCAAGAGTGCTAGGAACTGTACAAGAGTGCTAGCTATCCAAGAGTTTTAGGAACTGTCCGAGTGCTAGGAACTGTCCAGGAATGCTAGAAACTGTGCCCAAGAGTGCTAGGAACTTTCCATGAGTGCTACCAAGAGTACTAGGAACTGTTCAAGAAGGATAGGAACTGTCCAAGTGTGCTAGGGACTGATCATGAGTTTTAAGACTAGGAATATCCTCACTGTACCTATTCATAGCTGGACAGCAACCATGAAAAGTGCCAATAGTAACCTAGCATACAGTGGGAGCCACAGCATGCTCTACTGCTCCTCACTGTACCTATTCATGGCTGGACACCAACCATGAAAAGTGCCAATAGTAACTAGTATACAGTGAGAGCCACAGCATACTCTACTGCTCCTCACTGTGCCTATTTATGGCTGGACACCAACCATGAAAATGCCAATAGTAACCCCTGGAAGATACTCCTCTATTTGATATATGCACCTCCATCAGCTTCTCAAAGGTGTCCTCACCACCATTGGCCAAGGAGAGAGAGGAAATGTTAAACTTCAGGTTAGAATCAATGTGCTCTCGGCTGGTCACATGACCATTGAATCTCCTCTTAGCCTCTGCGATGACCTTCAAGTCTCTGTTCTTGCCCATCTGACCAATCACAAGACTTACAGCATCACATCTAGAGGCCCTGCATAACCAGATATAATACAGCTTGGCCCACTTTTAATGATGGACGCCCCTCCAACCACCTTTCCCCAATCCATACCTCATATCTGACCTAAACTCACATTGGCAGCTTTTTAGTTACCTAAATTAGTACCAAAAAAACCACCACCATGCTTGCATCCTTCACTAAGGCAGTGCTTGCATCCTTCACTAAGGCAGTGCTTGCATCCTTCACTAAGGCAGTGCTTGCATCCTTCACCAAGGCAGTGCTTGCCTTGCAGTAAACCTCAAAATTGTAATATGTGTGGTAAAACCTTGAAATTAATTTTCAAGGGGACATGTATGAATATCCTTCTCTCGCCACCTCACAGAACTTGTATACAACAGGTTCACTCTTAAACATTTAGTACCTAAATGTTCCAATGCACTTCAACAGCTACCTGGATAATAACTATGAGGCAATGGGGGATCTGCAATGGGGGATCTACACGACATGTTTCTGCCATTAGCTAGTAGAATTTTTGATTACTAACATCATAGTTTTCCTGGAACAAAGCAGCTGGTAAGAATCATCTTGGGATCTGTTGATGTCGCACAAACAAGCTAAATACATGCTGTGAACCAATGCCTTCTGCTCAGTTCTGATGAATCATGGATATTCTAATAGCTATGCCATTTGTTGATACTCTGACAGGTGGTTATGGGCTATAGGTGGACATCTGTGGATGAACCCTGGATAACCCCAGTAACTCTACCATCCATGGATGCTCCATGCACATCCCTAACTTGGTCATCCATGACACGGGGGTGACTAGGACAACACTGGACACATTTATTAACCTTTACCTAATACTTCTGTGTTTTTAAAATTAACCTGTATTATATTTGGAGTTCATTATATTCATAGATGAAGGTCGTATAAATGTTTGTCGTCATTTTTGAACTTTGATTTATTGATTATAATATATGTGACCTGGCAAGCCTAAGGGGAGACAGTTGTACTTTTTTTAACTTGTGGTTACAAATTTAGAGCTCCATAGATTCTGCAAACTTCATGGTATGGACTTGATATATAACTCAAAAGATAGGTCTCTCTGTGTGCTCTCTTTTGATACTGAAATATGTTTTATAGAATAAATATAGGCAAGTTAGTGGACCCTAAAGTGGAGGGACCTCAAAAACATGCATCCCAAAGTCCACATCCAGAATAACTCCAGATTGCTAAGTGCCAAAAAATTTTGGTACGAGTGGCTAGAGGAAGCCCTAGAGCATGCAATCACCTTTTTCAATACACGTTAAAATGTTATTACGCGGTCACAAGCATGCGGGTGCCAAATTGAGGGTGTTGAAGATCAACACCCTCATTAGTGCCCTTTTTGCTTGCCAGGTCACATATGTATTATATTTTTGCTCCATACAGGGGAACCTCATTTATCTAGCAGTGTGGGACAAAGAGGTGCCAGTAACTTTGAAACCGTAAATTATTTCATATTGATTTTTAATAATTCTGAAAATATTACAGTATGAACTTCATGATTGCATGCTGCAGTCTTATGTCCACTTCTGTCTAACCTGTCACTTCTTTTGTACATATACAAACTGAGGTATGTACTTCATGATTCCAAGGCTGGGTTAATTGCTTAAAAAAACTTGGAGATGAGCGAGTGCAAGAAAAAGGGAGTTCCAATTAATAAGTAGCAGGTTGATCATCACTACTACAACATTTGTGTTTCTATTATTGTGAAGGTAAAGTTAGGAATTGGAGTTCACAAAGGTCAACATAGACATTGATGTAGTTGACTGACTGCTGTAGCTCTTGACTAAGCTACCTATCAACATTGCCTTCAATACAAACTAACAACCCCCCCCCCCCCCCCCACGCCCTAATTATTTTTTAACTAGAACAAAAATGTTTGTTTTTTGTAATTGATAATTATGTTGGGTTATCCTCAACCATTTGGCAATTTAAAAATCATTGTTACGGATAACTAGCTCGTTATACCACTGGAGATAGTCAACCTAATACAGATGATAGTAGTAATTGATGTTTCTTCACTGCTTACTTACAAGAGGCATTCTGGCCTTGTCCACAAGATGGCTCCTTTAAATAGGCTGCTACCAGGCCAGACTTTAAGGCAATATGCATACTTATGATCAGTTCTGTGCCTGTGCATGATCTATTCTATAGTTAACCTAATTACATATCATGGATATGAGGGCATCCTTCAGTAAGTTAAAGGCTCTCTGGTGGGTTTTCTCCCGGTAGACCAGGTCCGACAGGTCCTTATTGGTAAGGTCTGATAGAGGGGCCGCTATGGATGCATAGGATGGAATAAATCTTTGGTACTATCCCGCCATGCCCAGAAATGAGCAAACATCTTTCTTCCTCTGGGGATGGCAAAGTTCCGCATGGCATCTGTCTTGGCCACATCTGGTCTGACAGAGCGACTCCCTACTAAATGACCTAAGTAGAAGCAGTTCAAAGTGGCTAACTTGCACTAAGATCTTTTCACCGTAAGACCGGCCTGATGGATGCGGGAGAGAATAATCACAGTGGGTCAGGTGTTGTTCCCAGGTCCTGCTGAAAATGACATCATCTATGTATGCTGCCACAAACTCTGCTTTCTCTGCAAAGAGCCGATTCATCATTCTTTGCAACACGGCAGCTGCCCCCAGCAACCAAAATGGCATCACCTTGAAATGATACTCACCAAAGGGTGTGACAAATGCCCTTTTATCTCTGGAGTCCATGTGGACCAGCAATATCCCTTGGTAAGGTCAAGGGTGGTGATGTAGTTGGCTCCCACCAGCCAGTCAATCAGGTCATCTATTCTTGACATCAGGAAGGGGTCTGGACGGGTCACTGCATTGAGCTTCAGATAGTCAACACACAGCCGCAGCGACCCGTCTTTCTTAGCCACTAATACGATGGGGGAGGCTCAGGCACTGTCAGAGACTTTAATCAGGTCATCTCAGAGCATCTGCTGTTCATCCTACTTCACCAGCTGCAGTCTCTCGTGGGGCAGTCTGTAGGGGGGGAAATGGATTGTGGGTGCATCACCTGTCTGTTCAGTATCTCTGCCTCTGATGTGTGGCCAGGCTGGTCCGTGAACACCTCCTCGTGTTTTGTCAGCAGCACGATCAGCTCTTCGGTCTGCAAGGGTGTCAGGTCTGGGTTTATGAAAGTGTGTAGGATGGGAGTGATTTTGGGATGGGTGAGTATGTCGCAGGCCAGGGAGGTCACCTGTTCCTGGCCATTGGCGATTATTCCCAGTAGAAGACAGCAAAGGGGGCCTCCCACCTAGTCAGCATATTCACATGGAAAGTTTGGACTGGCCTGCTGCCGGTGTCCATGCACACATGGTAGGTGTGGAAGAGAGCTTCTCTGTACAGGAAATGGACCATGCCACTTTGCCAGCAGCTTGTTGGAAGAGGAAGGTAACATAACTAGAACTAGCTCACCCTCTTTTAGATCTCTCTGGCAGATTTTCTGGTCATATCTCTCCTTCATCTTGCCCTTGGCCTTGGATTCGGATTCCTTGGCCTTCTCCCTGGTTGAGTCGAAGTGTGAGTAGACAGACTGGAGGTAGGAGAGCAAATTCTCCAGGCTAGTGGTGGGGAATTCCCAGTCCCATCTGAGGATGTCTAGTGGGCCTCTGGGTGTTTTGCCATAGAGGAGTTCAAACGGGAGTAGCCGGTGGACTTCTGTGGGACTTCTCTGAAGGCAAATAACAGAAATGGAAGGCTTTATCCCACTACCCGTTGAACTCCTCCATGAATTTCCATAACATAGCCTTGAGTGTTCCATTGAACCTCTCTACCATCCCATCTGTCTCAGAATGGTAGGTTGAGGTCTGGATGCCCTTCATGATGAGATGGTAGAATTGTGTCATGAGGCTACTGATGAAGTTGGTGCCCTAATCTGTCAAGATCTCGTCTGAGACAACCATCCTGCTGAAGATCCCTATCAGCGCCTCTGCCACATCATGAAACTGGTGGTGTTCCTCATGCGTATGGCCTCGGGGAAACGGGTGCCATAGTTACAGATGGTTAAGATGTATTTGTGGCCATCTGCCCTCATGGGAAGGGGTCCAATGAAGTCTATGGCTATGAGGGAGAAAGGGGTACATATTATAGGCAAGGTTTTGAGAGGTACCTTCCTTATCTGACCAGAGGCAGTCTTCTGGCACACATGGCACCTGCTGCACAGCTCAGCAACATCTTTCATTCCTGGCCAGAAGAATCGGTTCATCATCCTGTCTGTAGTCTTTGTCCTGCTAAGGTGTCTGGCCGAGGGAGGTTGATGAGCTGCCTTTAGAGCGGTCTCCCTGTATACACTGGGTAGTACTAGCTGAACCACCATCTCTGCCTGTATGGCTGGTTTCAGTTGACCTTCAAGAACTTGGAGTCGGGTCTGGAACACTATTTCCTGATGGCTGCCAGTGAGGGGTCCTTCTGCTGTAAACCTACAAGCTGGGGTCAGCATCCATCTAGGTGGAGGGGTTAACCCCAGATGGCTGCATGTTTACGTCTCTCCTTCCTTCTTTCACTCTTACAGGACTCCTGTCGGGTTATGCGGGGCGGGGGGGTTATCCGCCAAGATGGTTAGCTGCAGGTCCGAGGTTGGCTCTTCCTTCAGTGCTGGAGGGTTGTGGGAAATCACAACAGTATCAGAACCACTTGCCTGGTCGTCAGGCTCCCCCTCTGATGCAACGCTGCTGGTGCCATCATCTAAATCACTGTCACCACTGTGCGACAACTCTGAGGTGGAGTTACTGACGGAAGAGGAGGAGAGCTCGCCAGACTCCTCTTCACTTTCAGAAGAGGGTTCAGGTGTGGCTGTGGACATATGAGTTTGGTCTGGGACATAGGCGGTGAGGTCTGGTAGGTCTAGGGGTGGTGAGTTGAACTAGGAGGAGATCGCACAGACCCAGGAAGTTAGTGCCCAAGAGAGCGTTCATCCAGAATTTGTTATTGACTGCCATCAGGTATGTGTGCAGCTTCTCTCTGACTGACACCATCACTCTGGCCAGGGGTAGTCTCTTCACTGCTCATGGATACCTTCTACCAGCAAGGACTTTCTTGTCATATCCTTGACTGGACCCATCTTCCGTGGATGTGAGAATGGGTGGAGCCGGTGTTGATGGCAATCTTGTCCACCTGCTGTCCATTGATGCTACTGAGTGGAAGGTAAGAGGTAATGCATTGGGAGTCATGCCTACCAGCCCTTCCTTGGGAATTTGATGGCAATGTGGCCATACACCTTGCAATGATAGCATCTAGTCCAAGAGTCTGGTCAAAGGCAGGTATATGGTCTTTCCCTCCCTCTTTGGGTCCAGCAATCCATCTGGCTTGGCTGGCTCTGGTTTGCTCAGATCCAACTTGGGTATGGGTCGGTATCCACCACCTCCTCCTGGACGAGGTTGCTCTGGGTGGGACCATGACCACTGGGTTGGCTTAGGCTTTAATGAACAAGATGAACTCATCTGCCAGGTTGGCTAGCTCCTTGGGGGTCTTGCGATGTTGGGTACAGACCCAGGTCGCAACATGGTCGGGTATGAGAGAGAGAGCCTTCTCCATGACCATCAATCTGCTCACTCCTTGCTTGTCGGTCTGACCAGCAGGCAAACATCAGCTCAACTCATTTGACCAGGTCATGGGTAGACTCCTTCAGTAGTAGAGCCATATCATGCCACTGGACACGGTACAAGTCTATTGTGATGCTATGGTAGTTGAGCATGGTGGTGCAGAGGTGAGCAAAGTCCTAACGGACCCTCTGTGTCGACGGGGTGGGAAAGTTGTCCTCCTTGACCGTCGTTCGGACATGTTCAGGGATCAGCATCCTGCTTCTAGTGGATCTGCATAGGGAGAGAGATATGATAACCTGAGGGAATTAGACAGTGAAGGATAGCCTGGTAGTTGGAGTGGATCTGTTTCAAGCCGCTGCCACCAAATGTTACGGATACCTAGCTCGTTGAGATGGCCAACACAGTTACAGATGATATTAGGAATTGATGTGTCTCCAGTGCTTAACTTACAAGAGGCATTCTGGCCTTGTCCACAAGTTGACTCCTTCCAGCTAAACCCAGGCCAGTCTATTCTATGGTTAACCTAATGACATATTATTGGTCTCTATGCCAGTTCTCAGTTATGAACTTATATGGTCTTGTGGGTTTGGTCTTTGTTTGATGTCGGGGGGTTCCTTCGGTTGGCGGATCCATGACAATAATGTTCACTATTTATTACACAGATTCTAAGATTCTAATTATCATGCAGTTAAAAAAAATCTGTGTAATGATTGGTGTACACATTAATATTATAATAATAAATAACTGGTGAAGGTTTATCAAACAGTATATAGTCCTTTCAATTTATTTTATTTTATTTTAAATTTACTAGTCAGAATTGTCTTGTACATTTGGCAATAGTGCAGTTTTAAGCTGCTATTAATAACATTATAATTATATCATAATAACACGAATACTATAGTCAACTAGGGTTAAGGCCAGGGCAATGGCTAGTTTATACTAGTTCAACAGTTGTATGGGCAAGGGTAGAGGTTGGATTTAGTGGTAGAAGTGGGCAATAGCTGGAGCAATTTGAATAAGTCTGACCTACTGACCATTTTATCATGATGTAAATCAGGGACAGCAAAGAATCACATTTGCACTAACTAGAGAATAGTGTTGTTATGATTAAGGTGTTGGGGAATGCAGCAAACACAAAATATAATTCAAAAGCTGAGAAACATAGCAGTTTTACTTTCCCTCCCACACTGCAATATATAATTTTAAACCATTTATAACCTCATCCAGAAGCTACAGCAGAAGCTTTTCCATAATTTCCTATACATCAAACTGATTGACCATCAACTTAATTTGTGTTCTTCTTGTTATAAGCATAACAAAAGCTTATAACTTTTTCCCCAAGAATAAACTTTTCAAACTGTTCAAGAATGCTAATACAATAAGCTGCAGCTCTGATTTAGAAATCAGCTCCATTGAGATAAGCGAACAAAAGCTTCACATTGCTATGTAACTTATAGTAAAGAAATCCATCCAGGAGGATAGCATTCCTTTCTCTAGGCATCAAGAGTGGCTCCAGGTAAGCAAGTGTAGATGCCTGTGTAGCTGTTCTCTGAAGAAGGGATTAAAAACAACAGTCAAGGCCTGGAAGAGGCCATCAATGGTAGCAGTTGTAATAATAGAAATTTTTTCATTTTGCTCACTTCCTCCATCAAAATGAATGTAAATTTTTTATTATGAATTATAACACATATTATGCATTTATAACTTGAATAACATCCGTGTATCTTATGGAGGTCATTCAGTATCTCACACAGTCAATACTGAGTTAAAAGAGTTCATAATTTATAGAAAGGATAACGGTAACTCCAGAAAGATAGTACGGTGCAATTATAAAGAGTACAGAGAGCACAAAGATCTAGTATTAATATGATAACATGTACTCATCACAGGGCCGTATCTAGAAAAATTTGACTGGGGAGGCTGTTGCGTACCATTGGCCATAGGCGTGAAGTAAGCAGAAACTAAAACTATACTTCTATTTTGTGAAGTGCATATATACGAGGCTAAAAAGGCATTACAGCATTAGAACTGCTCAACAAAAACATACAGAAATGCAACAACAAAATTTAATGTTCACGGTTCTGATTAAAAGTTGCAGAATGTGACATGAGTTATCTCATTTTTATTTCACTGACTTGTCTCCAGTTAGCCTTTCTTTCATAAATATCCTTTGATGGAATAAATTCAATGTCATGATGATCAAGAGCATTGCTAATCCTCAACCTCTCTTCTTTCATTGAAGAACGTGTCCAAAGCTTTAGACGATGAAGAGCAGAAAAAGATCTCTACAAGATTACTTCCCACAGGTATAGTTAAAAAGACTGTTACATTTTATTAATTGCGGGGAATGACTGAGGATTACACTCATAGAGAGCATGGCTAGCTGTACCTAGCCTCCTTTTAGGTGAAACAGATCCATATAACTTTTTATTTCAACAGGGAAGTCTGTCTTCTCTTCCAAGGACATAAATTTCCCATAATAAGAAGTGAAACTATCAATTTTATTGCTACTCAGTTTGGATAAATATAATGGTATCAGAGATTCAGCTGCAATAATTTCCTTATGCTCATTGGAAAATCGTGTTTCTAACTGCTCAACGACATGGTCAATAAATGAGTAATATACATTGATTCTGTAGTAATCAGAAGGAGTCTGGGTAACTTGTCCTGCATTGGCTTGATGGCGTTGAACAGTAGCAGTTCATAGTTTCACAATTGTTAAAATAATAGACAAGGCTAGCATTTCAATTCTGCTCCAAACTTTCTCCCATCAATCATCTTTTCTGGCATCCTGAATGCATTTCTTTGCAGTGTTTACTTCCCTGTATATAGGCATTTGCAAGATCACACTGTTTATCTTGTAAAGCTAGTGTCACTGAACTAAGGAAACAAAGAACTGCCTGTGTAACAACCAGTGTGACAACAAATTGGCCATCTTCCAGAAGCCGCATATATAAACAAGCATCACTTATAGCTTCTCCCCTGCTACTATCTTTTGTTCTGCCCATGGTCTCTAAGACTGTGACATATTTGGCTATAAGAGCTGAAAGAGTCCTCACCCTTGCACTCCAATGGGAGGCACAAAATTTAGGCACATGATACCTTGCTTCTATTTCAGTCAAAGACTCACTAAGCTCATCATCATCTTCAACCATGAAGAAGTCAAGAAGCTCTTTTTCTTGGTCAGTAGATGCAACTTCCCCCCAAAAATTCTTTATGCTTGGCACTACCAGATAAGAACCATGTCAACTTTTGAATATCATCAAAAAGGTTACGGATAGATGGCACACCCATACAACTTCTGCAAATGGCAAGATTGAAAACACCACAATATTATTGAATTTTTGTATCATTTTTTTTACCAACTTCAGTCAGACCTCAATGAGTGCTTACAAAATTCACTGAAGAAGAAATAAAAGACCATAGGAGTATAAAGCCGCTCTTGGCGCATTTAGTAATGCTGATAGCTCATGGGGGAAAACGAAACTGTCATGGACCAGCTTCAACACGAGATTGAACCAGATGAGTGTTGCACACATAAAGGAGGGAGGAAAATGTGACAGATTAATCATCTAGAGAGCTAGAGCAAACAAACCAGACCAAAGACCTAGTGGAAGAGACAGTGAAAAGTTCTGCAAGGGGGAAGTGTAATGGATCAGACATAGAAGGTGACAGATTGTGTCTATGTGTGTGGAATGCAATAACTTGTATTGCAGTAACTTATTAGTTAGCAGTTTTTGCATGTCTTTTATGTGGTCAGGAGTATTGTGTGCACGTCAACTGGGAGAACTCGTCTTAGTGATGTGTGTGAATTAAGTTGTTTTTGTGTAGCACAGTTCCTATCCTCATGCTTGCTTTGTTTTGTTAGTTGTTCTGTTGTAAATATTGTAGCTGCCACTTGCTTGTAACAGTTATTTGTGTAATAATATTTGTAGCTATTAATAATAACCTATATACCAACATAACAATTGCTTGGCTATGTTCTATCACTTTGAATTTTTGTATCATTTATTTATGGATTCTTCGTTTTTCTACAATACACACACCTAACTTTACTCTTTGCCACCATTACCACACAATATGAACATGATCAACATATGACATCGTTTGTAATGCTGAACTATTTGTGTATAGCCAAGTTGTAAGAGGAAATGGAGAGCGAGGAGGAAAAAGATGAAGTCTCTAGACATAAAATTTACTCAGTGTACAATTTCAACAAAAAAAAATCCTTAGGATATGGGGTGGGGTGTGGGTGAGGGGTGGGGGTGGAACTATTACCCTTAGGACACTTGATTCCAATTCACAAATTTGAGAAGCCTCATCATCAATAGCTTCCTTGTCAGGGACCAAGTCACCACGTTCTGATTAGTTTTAGGCTTATCCACCTACGTTTCAACAATTTTGACTGTTGTGGCCACCATATACAAGACTCCACATTTGCGAGAAGGCTCACCCAGGGAAGCATAGATTGCACACTCCTCTTACTAGAGTCATCTTCAGATTATTCACTTGAAAAATGACTTCTGCCAGACTTAATTGCCTGGTCATTTTTGGGTCATCAAAAACCGCAAACAGTCTTGACTTTCAAGAAATTTTCCCTGAGATATTGTATAATGACTTACTTAAAATGAGGTGAATAAATACAGCTGAAAAAAGTCATTTTATGATATAAAAATTATGGCACATAAATATTTGCATGTTGTTTTTCGATCAACAAAACCAAATGTGCCATATGGCGTAATTGATGGCTAGAAGGTTTATATGATATATGAGCCACCTTCTCAGCTATTTCTACTTCTAATTATTAAGATATTCTTATTTAGAGCCAATAATAAAGGACCTCTTCCATATCACATTCCATGACCTTCATATTTCATACAATTTTAAAAGCACAGAAATTTAGTGATTAATATTTCACTTTCATAGGGAGAAGAGTTAAGGGGTAAATTATGGGTCTGTGAACAGGACCAAAAAATAATATTGGTTATAACAATGAGTCATGCACTTCGAGTGAAACAGGTTCATGCAAAAGAACAAACAGATGTATATAGCATATGATGCTAATTAATTTGTCCAGTTATTGTTTTTCAAACTTACCACCAAATTCATCACCAAACCAGCCGACCAGGAGCTGCAGTAAATGATAGCATTTTGAAATAGAGTGGAATCTGACAGAACTAGATACCGGTAGCTCTAAGCTATAATAATTGCAAGATAAATGAAAAATAGGTTCATTGTTCATATGAAGTTTAAACAGGACTAATGATGACAGTGCTCTAAGATGGTGCGTGTAAGCAATTGTGGCTTCCGAGATAATTTGAGTGATAGGATGCACATAAAGTTAAATTATTATTATTTTGCTTAAGTCTATTTTGCTGAAGTCACCATTAGACTCGATACTATATAGGAGACTGCAAGAATAACAAAAACAACAAACACACAGTATTACGACAATGGAGGAATGTAAGAAATGTGAAGAGCTGGTACTGAAAGCTACAATGTAAAATAATAAAGATTAGTGGAGGAATAGCTGGGCAGAATTGAATGGAAGAAGAAATCATGAAGTACGAGAGGAAGATGTGGTTGAAGTACAGAAGCAGAAGGAAATAATAAAGTTTTAGCTAAGCATTTGGGAAGGATTAGTTGGAGTGTCCAGGTTAGTGGAGGATGTTCCAATTGAAAACCTAGAATCAAATGCTAAAGAAGTGAGCTGGAAAATGAGTGGGTTGGGTTCCAGGAGATGTACATTATTAAGAAAGAGTTGAAAAGGGAGAAGGATCCTGTTCATGATAGAGAGTGGCATGGAAAAGTGATGACAAGGGGGCTGCCAGGTAGGCTTAGTAAGGGTACAGAGAATCATATATTAATAGAGGGTCATGGTGGATTCAGGCCAGAGAGAGGATGTGCTGACCTGTTCATAGTGTTGAGGGGAGTGTGTGTGTGACATTATGACATCACAGGGACGGCAATTATTTCTTGCAGGTCTAGATGCAAGCAAGGATATGCTATACTGTGGAGAGAAAGATTTTCGATGAAGATGAACAGGTATGGTGTTCAAGAAATTGTCGATGTGTGCAAAGACTTATTTGACCAAGTTGACCGAGTGTTTTGGATTTTAGGTGGTTTTAGGTGGAGGCAGGGCTGAAACAGAATAGTACTTTGCCACCAGTTCTCATCTATAGTGAGTATGTGTTGGGATTTTGAAGGATTTTGAAGGAAAATGGTTGGGCTTAAGGTCAAGAAACACGTTGTTGTTGGTTGCTATATTTTGATTGCTATTATCTAGAGATCATGGGCAGAAACAAGTGATGTTGGATGTAGTGGGAAAGTGTGCAATAAAATAGAGATTTAGGTTTCATAGAGAAAGTAAGACAATGATGGCGGGTGGAAAGTGGAAAATTAATGAGGAGAGAATGGAGAATGTGGAAGCTATAGTTTTGGGGCTGTTGTATATGTAGATTCCATGGCCCAGAACAAGTTTCCAGTCTTTATAGCAGTAAGTTCACCATACAAACAACCTAGCTGTGCTCATCGACTCTTGACATCATAATACAATTCCTATGGGGGGTAAAATGATTGATACTAAAAGCTAAACACACTCAACATAATCGAAGGTCATTATGGAACTTATAGCAACACTAAACCACGCAACAACTATACACAACATGTATCAGTTGTTTATGGTAATGTATGCTCCGTGGTTTTGGGCAGTTGAGGGGCCTGACTTTGGTTATTACATCACATATATTAGATAAAAACACTTTATAAATCATTAACTATGATGCATGTGCAAGTTAGGAAACTCCAAAGTAAGTTATTTTGACCTTCTTCGCCATGTTTCATTTGCTTTTCAATTTTACACCAGTTTAAAAAATAATGGTTTCTAGCCGCTGTGCTATCATGATGTTGTTTGGACCTTCCACAACCTTAAGATGGAATTTAAAATTCAAGTCAGATGGAGGATTGCTTGAAGTCAGATATAGGTGGCAGAGAAGAGGATTACCTTTACATTTATAATGATCAATATCATATTTGCTAATGGAAGGATGTACCAGAGCTTTTAAATACCACCCAATGTGTTGATCAGCTTCATCCTCTAACGAACTCTCCTTATTTTCCTGGAATCAAACAACATCATCTACAATGAATTGAACTTCTTCACCATGCAATGTTCTCTTCAAGAAAGCTTTTTACACTGGTTTGAAAGATGATACAATTTATCTACAACAGAAAAGTATAGATTCCAACTGGCAGAACTGCGAGAGGGACTGCTGAACAGACTCCTACTATACATGGAAACCAAGTATTACTTCTCAGGGTGAGAAGGGAAAAAACTTACACCATATTCGTAAAGTTCCCACATGATTGTATAGAATGAAAACTTCTTTATACGAAGTTCTCCATAAATGAAAGTGAAGTGACCGCCTTCAATGATGTGGTACTGGAATGGAGTTTTGGTATCTGAGCAGCAGGCGAAGGACAGGCGGTGTATGTCATCTTTGGCCACACAATGCTGGATTGTGATGTTGACTGGTGTGTTAAGTTCTTGGGAAGAGTCTATCTGGTATATTTCACTCACATGCTCATGGTTGTCAGGAAACACACATTTGCCAGATACAAATGCAGAAGCATGGAAAGTACACTCTGTGACAATAGAAGGGAGACCAAGTGTAGTTTGAGGCCATAATTTTTCTATTCTAGAGAAATACTCATTCCTGTGTACATAACTGAAATTTCCCCGAAAGAATTGCCTTGATTACCTCCACAAATGTGTAGTAGTTATATACTGACACAAAATTATAATAATTATATGTTCACTCATCAAAATATAATCAGGGCCATAGCTAGTGGTCAGACTAGTCAGATTTTAGATTGACTAATATTGTGGACATAATAATATATATATATAAATATACATATGTATATTATGTAACTCAAGTTCTTGATTCTTGAACACACAGTTTATCAGTGTTCTAGAAATAAAGTTAATGATAATCACTGAGTACCACATGTTTCTATGGTGACATTTACCATGAAACACCACGGCATTCAGGAAGCATGAAAACAGATGATGGGAGTACTCTATTTACCTATTGGTAATCAATATTATATCACAAACTAATAATAGAGCAAAGGCACTAGGAATGATTCCATGTAAGCACAAGTGCCTATATATGCAGCTTTTATGCAAAGAAGGGCTTCCAAAAACAGCAGTAAGGACCTAATAAGAGCCTGTTAATAATGACAGTTATAATCATCAACCACTTCTCATTTTTCTTGCTTTCTCATTAAACTGGAAGTATGGTTCTCTTGTACTCTTATATTACAATTCAGCATTCTACTGGGCATGTGCAGATACAAAATAACACATTTTGAACAAATTAATTATTTTGTGAGATGTTTTGGTTTGCATCTGTTGATTATCGTCTGAAAATATATCTCACAGTCGATGGTGATTTCAAAGACTTCATATATTATCGATGGGATAACAATAATATAAGAGTCTAGAAAGTGTTTGGTGCAATTATACAAAGAACATAGTGCATAAACATATTATAGTGTTAATTTGAAACTTATCCTACTTACCAGAAGTCAAAGAAAAATATATAGAGACTATATACAAAATTCAAAGTTTTGCCCATATTAAAAATGAATTGCTACATGTCCCTACTTACCAGAAGTCAAAGAAAAATATATAGAGACTATATACAAAATTCAAAGTTTTGCCCATATTAAAAATGAATTGCTACATGTCATGAATATATCAATATAACTTCATATCTTTCCTGGAAGCTATTATGCTGAGGACAATTTCTTAGGCTTTATAAAGAAGGATCCTCAACCCATCCCAAAAGCCTCCACTGCTCATGCAATATGAGGTCCAACTATGAGCCTGGCACAGGCTGAGACACCTAAGGAGAACCTACTCTCCCAGGTTTCTCATGGTTTCCCGATAGATCCAGAAGGCCACTCTTGAGGCTTGAAATGTTTAAAAGTAAGACCCCAATGGTAAGGAATAGATGACCAATCCAGTCTTCTGCACCAAGGAAGTCACGCTGCTGCAGGAAGTTGAGAATCTTGCAGCCTTTCTCAAGACACATCCACAACCCTCAGGAAAGAGAGAAGTACATGAGGGAGGGGTCAGGATAGAGAGCCAGACGTTTCGGCAACCTCTGACCTTTGATCATCAATAACTTCCAATACAGACATTTTCATAACTCATTTTGAAGAGCAAAGAAAAAGCTCCAAAATGAGTTTGTGATCAAAACAAAAATTTGTACAAAGGCAATGCTATCATTGCTTTTGACTAAAAAGTTAGCCTCATGTAAACATTGCAGTTAAATTTTTCTTCAACGAGACCTCCTCCTTCACTGTTCAGGCTGACCTCACTTGTTTCTTGAGTTCTTGATCTTGACTTGCTTCAGGCACAAATGTGTCTGTGAGAGAGAGGAAGAAGTCAACAAATATGTACAGCATGGTGTGGATATCACCTTGCTCTAAGCACCATTCTCATGTAATTGAGTGTTGTGTGTGTGTGTGTGCAGGGATGTATACAGAAGAAAATTTTCCGGAGGTGGTGGGGTTGTGGTGTATGGTGTCTTCACTTTTATTTAGTATGTGGTAGAAAAGCCACATGCCACAGTGCACAAATCTGTAATGGTCTGTTTCCACGTGGAATTTTGTTAACGTGCAATGATTTGGTCCACCTCGATAGTCAACAGAACAATAATTATAGTAAGTCAAAATCACATTGAGACGAATCTTATTTGAACTTGGTAATTCTTGTTTTGATGTGTGTAAAATAATAAGCTACGCACCTTCATGTATAATTTATCATACAGGTATTTTAATCATTATAATTATATAGGCTACAAAGATACATGATATACTGTGAAGATTCAAATACTGTAGGCAACAATGTAGAAATAAGGTTCAAGGGACTCTAAAATGAAGCGCCCTATCACAGGAATGAGTGTTTTGAATGTGTCTTCATAATAATGAAAACATAATACTTTACGTCTACAGTGTACCACAATTTTTTATTTGATCTGAATTATAGCATTCCAGAAGTGTGAATACATAATATGCATGCTAGAACAATACATGACCATCACAATGATAACAGAGAAAGAAAATACCATGCAGAAACCAATAATTGCAACAAACAACATACAGATTGAAGTAAAACACAAGGAAACTACTGGGTGAATTCTACCATGGTGTGATGTTTGGAAGGGGAAAAAACAGTCCTTCTTTGTGAGACACAGAAACAAAAAATCGCCCAAATTAGCAAGCAGAGCTTCAGAGTCAACACTTGTCTGGCCAAGGTAAGACAAGATACCATCACCTTCTTGGCGTCATACTAAGATACTGACTGAAGTTCATGATAGTGCCTGTAATACATAGCACTTACTTATGGAAAAAAGACAATGTTTCTCTTTGGAGTGGGTCTTTAAGGCTTTGGATGCAGATGGGGACTTTGATGAGCCATTTGCTGATGAAAGTGATGAAGAATTTGAAGGCCTGCAGGAAGGTAAAGTGAACAAACAATATTTGAAGAGGAAGCTGCTCATTCTTCTGCGATACCTACTGCATTATACACCTCACCTTTCATCAACCATCTACCCAAGTACATTTGAATGTCGCTTTTACCCCACCCATCTCCCCATCTCAGTAAAAGACTCCATGGTTGCTTCCACATCAGACTCAGCAAACACTACTACTACCTGCCACGTTTACCATCATCGCTATCGACAACACAAACTTCCAAATCCCAGTGGCGTGGTCAATACTGATGTGGTATGAGGCTGGGGTGTGGTCAATACTGATGTGGTTTGAGGCTGGGGTGTGATCGATACTGATGTGGTTTAGGGTGCGGTGTGATGTAGGAATGACCACACCCCAGCCTCAAACCGCATTAGTATTGGCCACACTCCAGCCTCAAACCACATCAGTATTGACCACACCCATTCATCGAACCAAATCAGTAATGGCCACACCCACTCCTCAAACCACACCACTATTGACCACACCCCATCCTCAAACCACATCGGTATCGACCACACCCCATCCTCAAACCAGACCAGTATCGACCACACCCCAGCCTCAAACTACATCAGTATAGACCACATCCCTTCTTAAACCACAACCCACATCAGTACTGACCACACCCCGGCACCAATCACATTGGTATTGACGACATCACTGCCGCAAACCACATCATTATTGGCCACACCCCTTCCTAGAACCACATCAATAGAGACCACACCCCTTCCTCAAACCACACCAGTATTGAGCACACCCCATCCTCAACCCACATCAGTATCGACCACACTTCTTCCTCAAACCACATCGATATTGACCAAGCCCCATCCTCAACCCACATCAGTATCGACCACACCCAGACCTCAAACCACATTGACCACACCCCATCCTCAAACCACATCAGTATTGACCACACTGACTTCCGCACACCCCATCCTCAACCCACGTCAGTATCAACCACACCCCCTCACCAAACCACATCCGCATTGACCACACCCACTTCCATACCCAGCCTCAACCTACAGCAATATTGACCATACACCAGCCCCAACCAACACCAGTATCAGCCACACCCACTTCCATACCCAGCCTCAACCTACATGAGAATCGACCACACCCATGCCTCAACCAACATCAGTATCAACCACACCCACTTACACACCCCAGCCCCAATTCAATCTTATACAGACTCAACAACAATCCAACCATCACCTTCTTTCACTGCTACCTCCTCAGCCTTGCCATCCACCGTCTCTTCCACGCAGACATTGTCTCCAGTTTGGTCCACAAACCTAGTGACCCCTACCATTTGACCCCTACCATTTATCCATTCACATACTCAGTAGGACCTACAGTTCCTATTCCGGAATCACCACTGGAGGTATTTGAACTTTTTTTAAAACACCTAACATAGTGGAAGAGACAGTAGATCAGACAAACAATTATGCTGAAGAGGTCATGGGTGCTGAAGCCTATGTTTCTTGGAAAGAAATTACCGAGGATGACATTCAAGCATTCAAAGCTTCAGCATTCTTATGGGAATTAATCACCAGCCATCTACAGAAGACTACTGGAAGAGGATCCCATCCACAACTACAAACCAATAGCCCAAAGAATATCTAGGGATAGGTACAGGGATATTTCATGATTTGTACATTTTTCTACACTTTCCACAAGGGGCTGTGCAAATTATGACAGGTTGGGGAAAATCCCACCTCTTGTCAGCCCCACACAAGTTGTCATCCCTATACGTACAGCCCGAACTGCGAGATAGCAATTGATGAGGCTATAATTAACTTTCAGGGACATTCATCCCTGAAACAGTACATGCCCATGAAACCCATCAAAAGAGGTATCAAGGTGTGGGTTCGGGCTGATAGCTGAAACCCTTTTCTGTCTCGCAGTTCGAAGTATATACAGGGAAAAAGAAAGGTGCAGTTGAACAGCACATGGGAACAAGAGTGGTGAAGGACCTAACTGAGGACCTACAGGACAAGTGGCACCATGCCTATTTCAACAACTTTTTTTTTTACCTCCCACAGCCTGTTGGCAGATTTGGAGAGGAGAGGGTTCTATGGATGTGGGACTGCCAGGAAAGACAGGTGTGGTTTCGCTGAGGAGCTGAAGAACGCCAAATTCAAGAAAAGGTAAAAATTAATGTGCATTCTATAAACACAATTTAGTACAACAATGCCACAAACATTTTGGGGTTGTATATCAGTTCATACATGTTATTTACAATAATTATGGGATACTCATTATATGAACTAGTAAACATTTTTAGGAGCCAGTCACTAACCATGCAATCCGGAAAAGTGTGTGGCATGGCAGGACTGAGAGATCATCATGCCTATGTACACCAACAGTGCCCCCAAGAGTGTCACCTCTGTCATTCGGCATATGAGCAATGGCAGCAGAGAGGAAATAAGCTGCCCCCTAGCTATACAGTCCTACAATAAATACATGGGAGGTGTGGACAAAAGTAATCAGATCAGAGGATATTATAGGTGTCAGGTGAAAAGCAGAAAGTACTACAAATACATATATTACTTTCTGATCGATGTGGCAAACGCCTTCATTCTGCACAAAGAATGGTCTGGAAGAGGCAGTGAATTTACGATCAAGAAGTTCCAGGATTCAGCTGGCCAAGGAGATCATCGGAGGTTATTGTAGCCGACGCAGAGCTGGGTGTAGTGGCTCCATTATCAAGAAGCTTCCTTTTCCCCACTTCCCGATAAAGAACCCTGCAACATCTGGGAATCGCAGTCGAGGTCATTACACTTATTGTTACCCACAACTTATTCTTTTCTTATGTGTGCATCCCATTACTCATGTAACTAGGCTGGCTTTAATACTAGCATTTGGTTGATATTAGCCATTCTTATGCATTTGCATTCATTTATAAATAAAAAAAAAGAACAAAACACAAAAAAACAGAAGAGCCAATGGTGGTGCCAGTAATGTGGCATAATTATGGCTATGCCAGAGTGGAATCACGAGCACTGACTGCTACCTACTGTGGCACAAAAACAAATTATAGTCCTGCCTTCTCTCTCCTATGTACCAATATACTACATTCTAGTCATATAAAATGTACTTGTGAGAAAGTGGGAAATTAAAGTTGCTTCATAGTTCAAGGGGTTAGTTTCTTCCACTGCTCTCTCCATCATGCCCATCCATGGGGTTGATGGAAGGTTAGTAGGACATTGGATTGAGGTTTAATATACAAAAAAATCTATGGATGGACGTACAAAACTCCGTATTATACCTACAGTTCAACTTAGCTGAGCTAGCAGCTACACATTGAACCAATCCAAATTTCATGAAATATCATCCAAATAAAAGAATAATACAATGAAAGTAATTTATTATTAACTAACTAACAATTAAAAATTAAACTATTAATGAAAGTCTAATCCATAATTATTTCAGAATAATTTACAATCAAACAGGGTATTGGGTTTTAATTTCTGCTAATATGTTATAAGTGAAAGCCACAGTTGTTCCATTTAGCTCATGCCACATAGATTAGGGATGGGAGCTGGTGGCGATGAACTCCTTTCAACCGCTTGAGCTTCACCTGCACAATATAATAATTGTTGTTTAAAAAAAAATTACGTTCCACACAAACCATACCCTGTTCCAATAGGACTCAATATGTTGGGTGTGCACACCCTATTTATAAATTCAATGGAGTGATTTACTCTCTCATCCACAATCCCAGGCAGAGTAGCCACCTGCCTATAAGCTGCCCACTGGTCCGAATGGATTATTGATCCAGGTGCAACATGCGCCTGAATGATGGGTAGCAAGGTGGCTGCGTCTCTCTGCTCCACAACTTGCATGTAACCTAAACACATTTTCATTGAATTAAAATCTTTGAAATAGGCACAATACGTTTATCAAGTGTACCAAGAGCAGGCGCATGGTCTGTCAACCAATCCAAATATCCAAATATCCATAATAGGTGGGCGGCCTCTATGATGCTAAACAGTGAATAACCAAAGTGATCATCCATTAAAGTATATCAAGTGATACCATGGGTTTGTGTGTGAATTGTGACTCATCTATTTGAATAACAGATCCAACACCAGCAAGCACAATCTGGTTCCGACATAGTACTGCAGAGCACACTTCCCTAAGCCACTGGTACACAGTAATTGCCATTTTCTTGTTACAGCCACACTCATCTGCTGCATCTAATACAGGGTACTGCCTCACCCACCCACCAATATATTAATAGCAGCCATGTCTGAAGTACCAGGTGAGATTTTGAGAAAAAAATCCCTACTAATTGATTTCAGGAATTTACAACTTGGTCATGCCCCGTCCTTCAGGTCCGCTTTTTTTCTTTTTTTCTTAGCGCCATTGAACAACTATATACACCTATACACGGGTATAACATAGTATGTGATGGCTAGGTACCCCTTCTTACCTGGAACATGAAAAAGAAAGAGCTAGTAGACCGTTGGTGTTGACCCTTTCTTACCTGGAACATGAAAAAGAAAGAGCTAGTAGACCCTTGCTGTTGAGGTAGCCTATAATCTCTTCAAGCGCATGCATTTCTTGATGGCTGGAGTCGTAAAAGCCACTTGATCCAAAATATATATAATTATATAGCTTGCATTTCTCTAATGCTAGCGCGTGGCGTCATCTTCTGAGGGACTTCCAAGGGTCAGGCAAGTGAGTAGGATATACGGCTATCGAAGTTTCTGTAGAGTGAAGAACTCCTGAACGCTCGATTATACTCTTTTGAACTCGAAATTTGGTATTCACAGCGGACACCAAAGCTTGACTAAATTCTTTTGTAATCAGGTAGCCAAGGCACCTCTTTCTCACTGGGCAATATTATCGTAAAACCCTTAAAATTAAGCCGTTTTCTTCAGTTTCCACCAGTGAATGGGTTAAAGTTAAACAGTGAATAGGTTAAAAGGGTTGGCCCTAGATCCCTTCGATTTGGATGTCAGGACCCGCTCTCCACTAAATTAAGCCCGCTCGTTATGGAGACGGCAAAGAAAGCGGAAAAAAGAAGCGTTCCGAATACGGGTATGTCGAAAGAACACATTTAAAGCTAAAGTAGTTCTGAGTTAAAATGCTGTGCTAGCTAGCAGGTATAATACAATAGTCATGATTGAAAGTGCAAAGCCATGGTGAAGTTCTGGGACAGTGGGTAAATTTATTAGTACAAAGTCAGGTCAGTCCATCAGTTAAGACAACTTGAATAAAAAAAGTTCTTTTATAGGATAAAAGCAGAAACTTCATAGAAACATGTGTTTACAGGAAACAGATGTATATAATACAAGTAAAGAAAACGGACCTGACTTTAATAATGGCTTTGCATTCCTATATCTACCTACTTCTTATTTATCCACTGTCCCAAACCATTGTCACCTAGGCTTGCACATTCTGTCAAGCTTAGGCACCAAACAGTTTTACAAAAAACGCTTGGAATGTTGAGTACATTAAAATGCTTAATCACTATCTTGTCAGTCAGTTAATGGTGATTAGAGAGAAAAGGATATATTAAAGTGAATGCTGAAGGACTGTTTGTGTGTGACTCATTATTACTTCTGGTTTGGGGTATGGCAGTTTTTGGAGCCACCATGCAGTCTCAGGCTATATAGCTATATATATTGTTTGTGCATGTTGTCTGTGCATTTAGATATCATTATTCCTGTTCTTGTCACATGACGGAGTGCATTACTCTAAAGGAAAACAGGTTTCTATGTCTAGAAGGTTCACCAACAGGAGAACCCACAGACACTGGGCCTGCAACTCTCACCAAAAACATGGCACACCTGCTGTAGCTGGGAACCTAAAGCCTCTATTATGCACCACAAATACCACCGAACCTGTCCAGTGGTCTTGGCTGCTGGTTATTGGGATGGTTATACTTATTATATGACACTAACTATAAATTGAGCAATGCAGAGTTTCCCCTGACATAGTATACCATAAGAGAAAGGGAGGAAGAAAGTTAAATTCTATTTTGTATACCGAAATTCGATATCTTGGGCGTGTGGGTTGAAAATCAATTTCTTAAAATTAATTATCACCCGCACACTTGACCATGTACTCACATTTTAGCACTTAATGAAAACACTAAGTAGCAGCTGCTGGAACATCTAGCACTTTCCAATTAGGAGGTAGAACTGCAGAAAATCAGGTTTTGAGGTCCCCAACTTGACTACCTATAACTGGAGCATAGTTGTACCTATGTAAGAGTTTAATATAAAAAGAGCATACAGAGAGAGCTATCTTTTAAGCTATATATCATTCATAGAGTAAAGTGCACGCAATTTATGGAGCTCTGAAATTGTAGCCACAGTTACTTTTCATTTTGTAAAAAATGGTATTATGAAGCTCATGCCCCCTGAGAGTTTGACTGGTATAATTTCTAGCCATTCCATTGTCGTTTCTTGAAGAAGATTTTCCTATAGCTCTATCTAGTGCCTTGTAAGTATCATTGGGAGAGAGAGAGAGTAGCTGGTTAACTATCATCTATAGAGAAGTTGAAATGTGAATTGTAAAGGAATTTTTCTTGGTTGGTTGAATCACGTCATATTAGATGAAATAAAATTAGCTTCTTCCCAACAAATTACACCTAGCCTCAGCTAGAATGAATTATGCAAAGTTCTTCATTTTTGTTCAGCTACTTTTAGAGATCTTGACATATTAGATGCTGAGCAAGAAGCAGATCATAGATCATATTCCTCCTGGTAACTATGTGAGGGTAAGTTTTCCAGTACAATGCAAATGCTGGTTAGGCAGATTTTCTATAGGCTACCCAACCTGTCCAAGCGAGATGGAGAGCTGACTTTTGGGCCAGATAGAGGATTGTAATTGGGTGATAGTGGAGAACTTCTATGCTTGGTTTAGAGATGCATCCGGGAATTTTTAAATAAAATTCCGACATTTAGTTCCAAACATGTACCTTTGTCACACTAATAATTATTGAGACATTAGCACTCTTCCGCTCCATAATCTCTATCCCTGAATTATGCATATTCATGGTCAAGATGCAATCTGAATTTAATTTACATGGAAAGCAAAACTAGCAATAGACACAACTGAAATAGATGTGTGCATGAAACCAAGATGCACTGCCTTTTACGATGCTGGGGATATCCACAGATGTGAGTCTCAGGCAGGTATCTGCAGCTTGATGATCATTAATAAGGACCATGTCACATATTTGGCTGCACATAGTGACTACAGGTTGGGTTATGTGAAGAACCATGTCTCATATTTGGCTGTACATAGTGACCACAAGTTGGGAACCATGTCACATATTTGGCTGCACATATATAGTGACCACAGGTTGGGTTATGTGAAGAACCATGTCACATATTTGGCTGCACATAGTGACCACAGGTTGGGAAATGTGGGATATGATAGGCTTCAGTAGGCCACCTCACGGGGCAGTGCAGAATCTATGGTTCCCCTTGGGTGTGTCAATGTCTGCCCGTTATGCTACTTCAGCCATTGGTCCACATTTACTCACAATGTTGAGCAAGTTCTTTTGTCTGGAGTTAATCAAGTACTTAGCTAGCTGCACTGACTAGAGATAGCAGAAGCAGTTTATAAGTAAGTAGTTGTCTAGAATAGGTTATAGCAGGTCATCTTTACCCACACCCACCATGCTTGTGAGGAGCAGAGTAATCGTATTTTCAGCTGGGTCAGAAAGGGTCTCAATAACTAACCATGAAAGCCAATAAACCATCAAGGCCGTAACTATTCACTTTTATGGTTCGAAATCCACTTTTTGGGTTATAGCTTTCCACTTTTTGGATTCTAATACGTTGTAGATACAGAAAATTGAAGAGGTGGGTTCTTCCAATAAACTTTATGACTGCCACACTCACTTTATTAAACCACATCCAGTTTTCAAAAGTCATTTAAATAATGAGCAGACATTTACATAAACCATTTACTGTGTTAGTAGGCAGGGTAGAGCCATCCAGCGAGGGTAGAGCCGTCCAGCGAGGGTGCTTGTGTTAGTAGGCAGGGTAGAGCCATCCAGCGAGGGTGCTTGTGCTAGTCGGCAAGGTAGAGCCATCCAGCGAGGGTGCTTGTGTTAGTAGGCAGGGTAGAGCCATCCAGCGAGGGTGCTTGTGTTAGTAGGCAGGGTAGAGCCATCCAGCGAGGGTGCTTGTGCTAGTCGGCAAGGTAGAGCCATCCAGCGAGGGTGCTTGTGTTAGTAGGCAGAGTAGAGCCATCCAGCGAGGGTGCTTGTGTTAGTAGACAGGGTAGAGCCATCCAGCGAGGGTGCTTGTGTTAGTAGGCAGGGTAGAGCCATCCAGCGTACTTGATTGCAAAGGCTGCAATCAGATGGTTGAAATTAAGATCTTGGACCATTCTACGATAGACTTTGATTACTGCCAAAGCACCAACTCGCTCTTCCGACATTGTAGACTGAAGATACATGTATGTCTTCAGCAACTTCAGCTGGCTGTTGGCTCTCTCTGACTCACAGGTATTAATTGGTAGTGTACATGCTATAATTAGAAGTACTTTTATATCAGGAAAGGCGTCGTCATCACAGCATAGTAAAGCTGCTCGTAGAGTGTCAGGCCTGTCATCTGGTGACATAGAAATAGATTTCATCTTCCATCTATTAAATTCTGTAGAGAGTAATTGAGGAGAAGGCAAGTCAGACTTGGACAGTTCACCTCATCTTTAATGGAGGAGAAGGCAAGTCAGACTTGTAGAGTTCACCTACATCTTTAATGGAGATGAAGGCAAGTCAGACTTGTAGAGTTCACCATCTTTAATGGAGGAGAAGGCAAGTCAGACTTGTACAGTTCACCACATCTTTAATGGAGGAGAAGGCAAGTCAGACTTGTACAGTTCACCACATCTTTAATGGAGGAGAAGGCAAGTCAGACTTGTACAGTTCACCACATCTTTAATGGAGGAGAAGGCAAGCCAGACTTGTACAGTTCACCTCATCTTTAATGGAGGAGAAGGCAAGTCAGACTTGTACAGTTCACCACATCTTTAATGGAGGAGAAGGCAAGCCGGACTTGTACAGTTCACCACATCTTTAATGGAGGAGAAGGCAAGTCAAACTTGTACAGTTCACCACATCTTTAATGGAGGAGAAGGCAAGCCAGACTTGTACAGTTCACCACATTTTTAATGGAGGAGAAGGCAAGTCAGACTTGTACAGTTCACCACATCTTTAATGGAGGAGAAGGCAAGTCAGACTTGTACAATTCACCTCATCTTTAATGGAGGAGGAGGCATAAGACATAGCAGGCACGGAATGAGAGCAAGCAGTTTTATCTTTATCTGTTAAATTGATCCAAATCTAGTTTCCATTTCTGTGGTTATGTGATTCCAGAAAGTCATCATGATGTTTCTGCGATAGTCAGGGCTGTCTGCAGAAACATTGGCTCTATGTACTAGTCTTGATGTAATCCTGGGAATGCTAACAGGTATGTTAATGCTGTCAGCAAAAGTCTTCAAACCAAGCATGGAATTCATTGTTTTAAACAGTTCCAACTCCAGTTGCACATCTGAAATGTGTTCATATGCAGACATAACATCATGAGTCCTCTTTGATAGGTTGATAAACCTATCAAAGACTACTAAAGATTCTCATTGTAATGCTGAATGAAACAAGAAATTCAAAAGAAGGAAGTTCATGAAGTAAACTATTTTTGCTTTAGTCAAGCTTTCTGAATCCCAAGACCAATTGCTATACTCTGAACTACTGGTGCTAATCGATTCCATACTCTTGATAATGGCAAACAAGTCATAAAGTACCAAATAGGAATCTGTCCTCTGAACCCAGCGTGTTCGGGACAAGTCCTTGAGTTTAACTCTTTTCTCTGCAGGTGAAACTTATTCAATAACATGCTCAAAAAAATGCTGACGCTTTGTGGAATACTTCTCAATTTCTGAAATAACACCATTGGTATTTCTGATATTGGAAATTGAGCATGCTTTCGTAATACAAAGATTCAACTGGTGACTCTGGCAGTGAGCATACAAAGCTAAAGGCATACTTGACAGATCCTTACCTGTACACCCACATTGCAAGACATACTGGCTGCACCATCATAGCCTTGACCTCTACAGAATGCCACATCTATGTCATGTATTTGAAGCCAAGAAGGAAGGGCAGTTGAGATGGAAGCACCTGTTAATACGTTCTGCAGAAATAAAATCAGGAAACTCTTCTCTGATTTGTTTCTCAGCATCAACAAACCGTATCACTATTGAAACCTGCTCCAAATTAGCACCATCTGTTACCTCATCTGCTAATATGGTGGAATACTTTGCTTCTTTTATTTCTTTAATAATCTTGTTCCAGATTGTGCTACCTACTATGGTTCATTTTGGATGGGCTTAGAGGTATACACTGCATTTGGAGGTGCATTTTCCAGATTATGCGCAGCACCTCGTCCGTCTTGGTCCTAAATTGGCCCAGTTCAATAAAGTTACCTTTATTATTAAACTCAGTTGCTGTAACATCATCTCTATGACCTCTAAAACAAAGACCTTGCATTGCACAAAAGCAAACACACTCTAACAGTGACTTCACCACCATTGTATTTGGAGCCACTTGCTCTTTACGTTGCATGCCGAGCATACAATCAACATTTTGGGTTGGTGCAGCAGAACACTAACCTCTGAAAGTAACCATTATTGTCATTGAATCATGATGATATTGATGGCTAAGACAAGCTGAAGACTGCTTAGTCCAGACCTGTAAAGGCTTTGTTACAAAGATCCCTAACTTTTGCTGCCTAATGTCGCTGGGAGCAAACAAAGCACAAGCTTTACAGTAGACAACATCTTGAGAAATGCTGTAATGCAGCCATGGAGATGATGCCTAACCCACTCAGCTTTAAAGTGATGATTGATGCCATAAAAATTCTTAGCAGGATAATTATATGAGGAACCTAGAATGCAATTGATGATGTTAAGTTTAATACTTTGTGTTAGGTGATTTAGATTTTCACTTTGTAGCAAAATGCCAATATCCAGATAGGCAGGAGGAGGGGGGGAAGAAAGGAGTGGAAGAGAAGATGTCAAACTTGATGAACTTGGTCAGAATCCAACTGGGCTGATTCAGTTTGAGGGTAAACTGCAGTAGGTTGATTCACTGCATAGGTAGTTGGGGATAAATTATTATCAGGACAGTTTTCTTCTGAGGACTTCTTTTTCTTTAACCAAGTAAAGTACCCAGAGAAGTTTGACCAACAGATCTCTAGCGTAATTTCAAACACCAAGTTCCACACCATGCAACAAGGTGCAGGGCTAGACACATGTGCAGCATGGCGACTGACACACCCACAATTGTGGTATGAGCAACTAAACTGTAGCTCTTGTTGCAGCGAGTATGTTCCATGCACAGACCCTTTACCAACCGCAGGACTGGCAATGGGCAGCATGCAAACTGAGAAGCATAAGAATCAGACTCAGTGAGTGCATTTTGAGTCAATTAGCTAATGATGAGTTAAGGCTGGAGGAGGGTTCTTAAGTACCCAAAGACCCCTCCCCCTGGACCCGCCATTGGTCAGTGCGTATGTAATGTGTGCATCAAAATAATCATAACAGTTCAACTTTTATGATGTCTGCTGCAAAAAACAACAACAAAACAGAACAACAACAAAACAGAACAACAACAAAACAGAACAACAACAAAACATAACAACAACAAAACAGAACAACAACATAACAACAACAAAACATAACCACAACAAAACAGCAGCTGATGTCTTTGCAATGTAGCAACATCAGAGTAGCCAGGAAAAGTCATTTTATCTCTCAAGCCATCAGCAAGCTAGATCTGTAAAATGAGATGGTTCTGGAATGTATGTCTCTATATACTTCAGTTATATGAGGTCTTGCTGACTATGTACAAATTGATTATGCAAAGTTGAACTGGTACAGTTGACGACAGATATCAGCTACTTCTTTGTCAAGAAGGTTAGCAAAATTTTCTTCTACCATTCATCCATGGGAAGCCATGTTGCAGGTAAGTTCATCTTTTGTAGCAATGAGTACATGTGTTCCATGAACTCATTGGTTCATTAATTGAAGCCAGCTCTACAGAGTGGTGAGAGTAAGTTGTAAATTAGTGGTCTAGTGAATCTTATATCTGCCAAGGTCAAAGAAATAGAAATACCATAGGCAGTTCTAAATACAGCCTTTCCACTAGATGTTCCCCAAACCCACCCCCCACCCCCGCCCCTCCCCACATCCCGACAGCTCTTTGGCCCAGAGTCTTTATAGCCTTTGGCTTAACACCTGCCAGAGGTTGGGAAAGGTCCTAATCGCTTCAATAAGCTTTTCTTCTCAAGATATCATTAATAAAGTGCAGAGTTCAACACACAATATGTTCTAGGATTCTGATTGGTCTAACACAGGGGTAGGCAAACTTTTTAGACTATCGACCCCTTCATGGAATCCTTGACTCCCATCGACCCCCACATTAAAAATAAACCTCTAACAATACAACATGAAGTCATAAACACATTAAAAATAAATTAACTCGCATATTTGTAAACTTTACTGGCCTTCTTTGTGCTGTAAATAAAAAATGACATAATGTTTCAAATTCAGGCCAAATATCATATTCATTAAAATATGGGCCACCTCCTTGGCTTTGTTGATTTTGTCATGGTTATGGTTGTCTTAATAAAAAAATTAAAAGTTTTGGTCGCGCCTCGCACATAGTCGCATATGACATACTATACTAAATTCAATATTATCATACCAAATTCAGTATTAAGAAGCAAAGGTGGGCACAGTTAAAGTTAATGACTATGTTAATTAACTGTGATTGACGCCAATTGGCATCATGCTCATGCAAGCTTTGAACGGTGGTTGACTCCAATTGGTGCAATAATAATATTAGTGCAGACCAGTCCACTAAATAGGCAGTATTTCTCTTCTAGAAAATAGGACGCTGCTTATAATAATCTATTGTTAGCATGCATACGCCCTATAGCTCTATCTAAGCAGCTAGCTACACATTGAAAATTATTTGCGCACACAATTAATTATAGTTGGCCTTTTTCTTCCTTTATGCTGCTTATAATAATCTATTGTTAGCATGCATAAGCCCTATAGCTCTATCTAAGCAGCTAGCTACACATTGAAAATTATTTGCGCACACAATTAATTATAGTTGGCCTTTTTCTTCCTTTATTGTTGGACCTTAGCATCATCCACTGTCCAGGAGCTTCCTACCTTTATTGCTGGAGCTTAGCATCATCCACTGTCCAGGAGCTTCCTACCTTTATTGCTGGAGCTTAGCATCATCCACTGTCCAGGAGCTTCTTACCTTTATTGCTAGAGCTTAGCATCATCCACTGTCCAGGAGCTTCCTACCTTTATTGCTGGAGCTTAGCATCATCCACTGTCCTGGAGCTTCCTACCTTTATTGCTGGAGCTTAGCATCATCCACTGTCTAAGAGCTTCTACCTTTATTGCTGGAGCTTAGCATCATCCACTGTCCTGGAGCTTCCTACCTTTATTGCTGGAGCTTAGCATCATCCACTGTCCAGGAGCTGCCTACCTTTATTGCTGGAGCATCATCCACTGTCCTGGAGCTTCCTACCTTTATTGCTGGAGCTTAGCTGTCCAGGAGCTTCCTACCTTTATTGCTGGAGCTTAGCATCATCCACTGTCCAGGAGCTTCCTACCTTTATTGCTGGAGCTTAGCATCATCCACTGTCCAAGAGCTTCCTACCTTTATTGCTGGAGCTTAGCATCATCCACTGTCCAGGAGCTTCCTACCTTTATTGCTGGAGCTTAGCATCATCCACTGTCCAGGAGCTTCCTACCTTTATTGCTGGAGCTTAGCATCATCCACTGTCCAGGAGCTTCCTACCTTTATTGCTGGAGCTTAGCATCATCCACTGTCCAGGAGCTTCCTACCTTTATTGCTGGAGCTTAGCATCATCCACTGTCCAGGAGCTGCCTACCTTTATTGCTGGAGCATCATCCACTGTCCTGGAGCTTCCTACCTTTATTGCTGGAGCTTAGCATCATCCACTGTCCAGGAGCTGCCTACCTTTATTGCTGGAGCATCATCCACTGTCCTGGAGCTTCCTACCTTTATTGCTGGAGCTTAGCTGTCCAGGAGCTTCCTACCTTTATTGCTGGAGCTTAGCATCATCCACTGTCCAGGAGCTTCCTACCTTTATTGCTGGAGCTTAGCATCATCCACTGTCCAAGAGCTTCCTACCTTTATTGCTGGAGCTTAGCATCATCCACTGTCCAGGAGCTTCCTACCTTTATTGCTGGAGCTTAGCATCATCCACTGTCCAGGAGCTTCCTACCTTTATTGCTGGAGCTTAGCATCATCCACTGTCCAGGAGCTTCCTACCTTTATTGCTGGAGCTTAGCATCATCCACTGTCCAGGAGCTTCCTACCTTTATTGCTGGAGCTTAGCATCATCCACTGTCCAGGAGCTGCCTACCTTTATTGCTGGAGCATCATCCACTGTCCTGGAGCTTCCTACCTTTATTGCTGGAGCTTAGCATCATCCACTGTCCAGGAGCTTCCTACCTTTATTGCTGGAGCTTAGCATCATCCACTGTCCAGGAGCTTCCTACCTTTATTGCTGGAGCTTAGCATCATCCACTGTCCAGGAGCTTCCTACCTTTATTGCTGGAGCTTAGCATCATCCACTGTCCAGGAGCTTCCTACCTTTATTGCTGGAGCTTAGCATCATCCACTGTCCAGGAGCTTCCTACCTTTATTGCTGGAGCTTAGCATCATCCACTGTCCAGGAGCTTCTTACCTTTATTGCTAGAGCTTAGCATCATCCACTGTCCAGGAGCTTCCTACCTTTATTGCTGGAGCTTAGCATCATCCACTGTCCTGGAGCTTCCTACCTTTATTGCTGGAGCTTAGCATCATCCACTGTCTAAGAGCTTCTACCTTTATTGCTGGAGCTTAGCATCATCCACTGTCCTGGAGCTTCCTAACTTTATTGCTGGAGCTTAGCATCATCCACTGTCCAGGAGCTGCCTACCTTTATTGCTGGAGCATCATCCACTGTCCTGGAGCTTCCTACCTTTATTGCTGGAGCTTAGCTGTCCAGGAGCTTCCTACCTTTATTGCTGGAGCTTATCATCATCCACTGTCCAGGAGCTTCCTACCTTTATTGCTGGAGCTTAGCATCATCCACTGTCCAAGAGCTTCCTACCTTTATTGCTGGAGCTTAGCATCATCCACTGTCCAGGAGCTTCCTACCTTTATTGCTGGAGCTTAGCATCATCCACTGTCCAGGAGCTTCCTACCTTTATTGCTGGAGCTTAGCATCATCCACTGTCCAGGAGCTTCCTACCTTTATTGCTGGAGCTTAGCATCATCCACTGTCCAGGAGCTTCCTACCTTTATTGCTGGAGCTTAGCATCATCCACTGTCCAGGAGCTGCCTACCTTTATTGCTGGAGCATCATCCACTGTCCTGGAGCTTCCTACCTTTATTGCTGGAGCTTAGCATCATCCACTGTCCACGAGCTGCCTACCTTTATTGCTGGAGCATCATCCACTGTCCTGGAGCTTCCTACCTTTATTGCTGGAGCTTAGCTGTCCAGGAGCTTCCTACCTTTATTGCTGGAGCTTAGCATCATCCACTGTCCAGGAGCTTCCTACCTTTATTGCTGGAGCTTAGCATCATCCACTGTCCAAGAGCTTCCTACCTTTATTGCTGGAGCTTAGCATCATCCACTGTCCAGGAGCTACCTACCTTTATTGCTGGAGCTTAGCATCATCCACTGTCCAGGAGCTTCCTACCTTTATTGCTGGAGCTTAGCATCATCCACTGTCCAGGAGCTTCCTACCTTTATTGCTGGAGCTTAGCATCATCCACTGTCCAGGAGCTTCCTACCTTTATTGCTGGAGCTTAGCATCATCCACTGTCCAGGAGCTGCCTACCTTTATTGCTGGAGCATCATCCACTGTCCTGGAGCTTCCTACCTTTATTGCTGGAGCTTAGCATCATCCACTGTCCAGGAGCTTCCTACCTTTATTGCTGGAGCTTAGCATCATCCACTGTCCAGGAGCTTCCTACCTTTATTGCTGGAGCTTAGCATCATCCACTGTCCAGGAGCTTCCTACCTTTATTGCTGAGCTTAGCATCATCCACTGTCCAGGAGCTTCCTACCTTTATTGCTGGAGCTTAGCATCATCCACTGTCCAAGAGCTTCCTACCTTTATTGTTGGAGCTTAGCATCATCCACTGTCCAGGAGCTTCCTACCTTTATTGCTGGAGCTTAGCATCATCCACTGTCCAGGAGCTTCCTACCTTTATTGCTGGAGCTTAGCATCATCCACTGTCCAGGAGCTTCCTACCTTTATTGCTGGAGCTTAGCATCATCCACTGTCCAGGAGCTTCCTACCTTTATTGCTGGAGCTTAGCTTCATCCACTGTCCTGGAGCTTCCTACCTTTATTGCTGGAGCATCATCCACTGTCCAGGAGCTTCCTACCTTTATTGCTGGAGCTTAGCATCATCCACTGTCCAGGAGCTTCCTACCTTTATTGCTGGAGCTTAGCATCATCCACTGTCCAGGAGCTTCCTACCTTTATTGCTGGAGCTTAGCATCATCCACTGTCCAGGAGCTTCCTACCTTTATTGCTGGAGCTTAGCATCATCCACTGTCCAGGAGCTTCCTACCTTTATTGCTGGAGCTTAGCATCATCCACTGTCCAGGAGCTTCCTAACTTTATTGCTGGAGCTTAGCTTCATCCACTGTCCAGGAGCTTCCTTAAGCTCAGGTAAAGCTTCTACACGCCATCTCCGCATGTTTCTATAGAAGAAGGAGTGTCACAAAAGTCGATTGTTAGCTAAACATTGCCTAACATTATAGATAGCCTTCAAGATAGAAAAGTACTAACTCCAAACAGTCACTACTTAAGGTGTGAATGTTTTAAATCTCGTAGCCAACACACAGCTTTGCTTTAGGGAAGATGGTGTTGAAGTTTTTCAAACTCTAGTCCAAGCTTAGGTGGGGTTTTTCCTGATTGAAGCGATCACTTGAAAATAACTCTGCCCTGCGCGTTATAATATGTTTCGGTGCTCAGCTTTAGCCTTTTCTACAATGACCCCCTTTTCTACTCATCGACCCCCATTCAACACCTAGGCTTTTATCGACCCCTTTGATAGTCCTATTGACCCCCAAGGGTTGATATTGACCACTTTGGCTACCTCTAGTCTAACACAACAGATTGAGTTAATTACATTTTTGTATCATATCCATTCCGATCGATCGGCTCCGTTGTCCATTGCATTGCCTTTTCGCAATATCAGTGCAATGGATCAAAACGATCCTACGCACGCAATGGATTGCCTTGCATCGTATTGTGAAACATTCTCATCTCATCCTTATCAAGGTCAGAGGAATATTATAACTTGTTCTAAACATGAGCCTTTCCACTAGATTATCTTGAAATAACTGAAGAAGGCCTATAGAGAGGCATGGGTAGCATTGGGAGAGAGATAGGCCAGTGTAACTAGTCTTTGCAAAGTTGCAATGGGATTTCTACAAAGACTTCTTTGAGCTTCAGAGGAAGTCCTTCGACTATGCAAAAACGACATGGCAGGTTCAATGAATCTCTATCAGGTCTCTTCAGTGATTGACTGCTTTACAGCATGAAGCAACACCTGATGCCAATATAATCTGCATAGCTATGGCACTGGTGGGATCTGTGCGGGGAGAGGGAACGGGCACAGGAGTCCCATGATGTCTGAACTCCTTATCAGAACAGTCATTGGGGAAATCTTCAGTACAACAATGGGCACAATGGTTGAAAGAGTTTTAAGGGGGGACGATGCAAAATTTAATTTTTTTTTAACCCGTGGTTACAACTTTAGAGATCCGTAGATTCTGCAAACTTCATGGTATGGACTTGATATATAGCTCAAAAGATAGGTCTCTCTGTGTGTTCTCTTTTGATACTAAAAATGCTTCATTAGGTATAACTATAGGCAAGTTACTAGACCCCCTAAAGCGGAGGGACCTAAAAAATCTGAATTGCCGCAACCTCCACAGAAACCACTCCGAGTCAAAAAAATTGAAATGGTACGAGTGGCTTCTAGAGCACACAATAACTCATTTGAATAGGCGTTAAAAATTTATTATTACTAGTCAGACACGTGGGTGCAAAATTGAGGGCGTTGAAAAATCAACGCCCTCAAATTTGCACCACGTGTCTGACCAGGTAATAAATGTTTAACGCCTATGCTCTAGAGCTTCCTCTAGCCACTCGTACCATTTCAATTTTTTTGCACTTTGCAACTCGGAGTGGTTTCTGTGGAGGTTGCAATGATTCAGATTTTTTAGGTCCCTCCACTTTAGGGTCTAGTAACTTGCATATAGTCTTCTTCTTTCGTTTGCTCGTCAATGTCAGATCACCAACTCTGTCGAGGACAGCCACGCTCGTGTCTCGTCGTCCAAACTGGCTATCCCGGGCTCGCCATTGGGTGGACGGTGTAGGGGGCAGGACTCGATGACGTGATCGACTGTCTGTTCCGGGTGCCCACATTCACACGCGGCCGAGTCTCTCAGTCCCCATTCTTTCATGTTGGCGGCGAAGCGGCCGACACCAGTTCTGAGGCGGTTGAGGTTGTCCACTGCCTGCACGGTAGGTCCTCGCCTGGCAGCTCGTCCGGCGTCTCCACGAATCGATGTAGCCTGGACTTGCTGGCTGATTGCCACTTCTCCCTCCAGCGGTGTTTCAGCCAACCACCTTTCGAGACATCGTCAGGTGTTGAGCGCAGGAGCTGATGGGCTTGCTCCGCGAACGAGTGTCTTGATTTGAGGCGTTGGCGTATTGGGGGCTCGGTGGCGATATGGTGGAGAAGGTGGTCCTCATCATTGATCGCCTTGCGGGACAGGGCCAGGACAGCTGCTTCGCGTCGCAGCATTGGTGGGGCGATGCCGGCGAGGATGGGTAGATGGTCAACAGGTGTGGCACACAGGCAGCCCGAGACCGTTCGCAAGGCGGTATTTAGCGTCGTATCGACCTTCTTGGTGTGAGTGCTCCTGCACCAGACAGGGGAGCAGTACTCCGCGGCGGAGAATACCAGCGCCTGGGTAGAGATGCGCAGCGTCTTGGTCGAGGCACCCCAGGTGGTACCAGCTAGGCGGCGTATCAGGGCGGTGCGGGCCGATATCTTTGCCGACAGGCTTTCCAGGTGTTGGCGGAAAGTGAGGGTACGATCTAGCATGACCCCGAGGTATGTCGGCTCAGCCTGGAACTGGAGTCTGTTGTTGTTGACGATGATGTTCAGCTCTCGGCCTGCATATAGTTATACCTAATGAAGCATTTTTAGTATCAAAAGAGAGCACACAGAGAGACCTATCTTTTGAGCTATATATCAAGTCCATACCATGAAGTTTGCAGAATTGATGGAGCTCTAAAGTTGTAACCACGGGTAAAAAAATAAAAATAAAAAAATTTAGAATCGTCCCCCCTTAAAAGGTATGAATGACATGAATTAGACTTTTTTTTTGCAAAAACCTTCACAAATATAATCAAATATTTCAATGACCTGGCCAGGGACCACCCAGTCCACTAGAAGCGATAATTAATCCCTAACAGGATGTACCAATTTTGTGATGAAGATCAAGTGAGTTCAGTTTTTGCAGCATTGCTGACGACCCAAATCTGGATGATATTTAAGGTTGTGTCATTAGCCATTACTAGTACCTAGATCGTCTAATATGACTCAGAAACCTCCAAATACTTCCGGAGTGGCTCCCCTCTCTGACTCTCCTCCCATGCTCCATGCAATCAGGAGCTTATGGCTCCCCTAGGCTCTAAGTAAATACAGAACTTGATTAACCTGAGCTTAAGGAGTATATTGATTTAGAGCAACATATACATATGTGTGCTAAAAAATTTGGGGGGAAATTAAATGGAAAAAGTGAACAGAAGAGCTAAGAAGCAAGGGTTGCTGGGGTATAGTTAGTTATGCCAGAAAATTGGTGCCGAGTCTGATGGGTAATGTTTTATGGAAGACATGGACCACACCATCGAAACCATGCATATAGATAATGGGCCTATGAACCAGGCAGTAGACACAACCTGCTGCTGAGGCTAGCCTACCTAAAGTGCACAGAACTGTTGTCGGTGTGGTGAAGGAGCTCCAAGATTATAATCACTGGTGGTTTACTTTAGAGGATGTTGTGTGGTTTAAGCTGCTAGTGAGTAGACCTATCAATTGTCTGGTTGGACTGGTCTTGGCAGTCTAGGTCGGCATATGTGGTAGCATGGTCTGAATTGGTTTGAACCACATTTCAAAATGTTGCACGCTTAAAACAAGATCAATAGCAATCCATCAACTCAATCTCACTTTGGCAGCTTCTTGGCCTAAAGGGTGGTGTGGATGTTACTGGATCCAAAAATACTTGGAAGCGTTTCCGGCCGAGTTAGTAAGAACAAACCTTAAATGCCATAAAATCAGTGAAAGTTGTCTTCAAGGTTCTATTGCTGTTCTTTCCCTCAAGTAACTTGAATACAATAGGTCCATTCATGACAATTTCTGTGTAGAAGATGCTAAATGTCCAGTAACTTGCCATGACTAATCTGTTTCTCAGTTATGATGGTGGGTAAAGATTATCATGGATGTAAGGATCATTGACTCAATGTAGTTAGCTCAAATGCTGTATTGTAAGCAGAGTCAGGGACTGCTCAGTTGATCTACTCACTATCATGTTCTTCTAAGAAACGAAACAGTGAGTAGAATAGCTTCTGCCAGTTTTCTTTGTGGAGTTGACAATAACAACAAATAAATAACAACAACAAGATGTGGTATTTTCTGGCTTGTATAGATACAGTAGACCCTCGCTAATCCGGACCCCGTTAATCCGAAACCTCGCTAATCCGAACTACGAACTGCAAAAAAAAAAAATAATAAAAAATAATAAAAAATTTTAAAAAAAATTAATTTTTAAAAAAAATTAAAAAATGGGGGAAAATGCGTGCCATTATTGAACCTCGTTCGGACCTACCACGAGCCTGTCATACGATGCAGCTGCAGTGATATGGAGAAGAAAAGAGCACACAAGAGCCTTACCATCAGGAGAAGGTCGAGATCCTGGATACACCTCTCTAATAAGACCTCACCTTGAATACTGTTCTTTTCTATGGGACCCACAATCTGCGCACCTCTCCATGTCTATCCAAAAAATACAATTCTTTGCATGCAAAATTTGTTCTAAAGACTGGTCCTCTGTCTTACGTTCTAATCTAAAACTCCCTACACTCTCCTCTCGTCGTCTCAACTCTAAACTCGTACTTCTCTTTATAATTACATTGACTTTCCAACCTCACTGCCTTGCACATCAGCCTCCTCCACCTTACAACATTAGATCATACCACCCCCTCAACCTTACTTTCATTTTCCCTCGTACTCAGTCTTTTAATGTATCTTTTTTCCCTTCTGTCATTCGTAAGTGGAATGCTCTTCCGAACAATATTAAGGAATCCCGTTCTCTTAGCTTATTTAAACATTACATACAAACAATTTCATAACATTCATAATGTATTTCATGTGTTGTGTGTATTGTGTGCTCTTTGCATTAGCCAGTGGCTATTGAGCATGTTTTTGGAAGGGGAAAAAAAAATTATAAAAAAGAAAGTCGAGATCCTGGACCAGCTCGGGAAGAAAAGCTACAAGTTACTATCTGAACAGTATGGAGTTGGAGTCTCAACTATCTCAGACATAAACAAGAAGGGCAGCGAGTTGTGAGGATGCAAAAGGAAGATGACTGAGATGGGATTCCGGAGATCTGCTAAAAGAATGAGGACGGGAAGGGATCATAATGATTAAAAATAACTTGCACTCCCACCACCCAATCAGTATTCAACCCACACCTGCAAAAAATAAACCAATTCAGAGTTCAATATAATGATACTCATAAATTTCACTAATCCGAAAATTTCACTAATCCGAACTGCTCAGATCCCCAGGCTATTCGGATTAGTGAGGGTCTACTGTACAACAAAACGCTGGTCTCATGGAATTTGTGGTAGCATGCTCTGAATTGGTTTGAACCACATTTCAAAATGCCGCACACTTAAAACAGATTTTTAAAAAATCCACAGCTAACTCCTTTTGGTAGCTTCTTGGCCTAAATGGTGGTTTGGATGTTACTGGATCCATAAATACTTGCAGCAGCAATTCTGGCTGAGTTAGTAAACCAACAAACCTAAAATGCTGTAAAAACAAGAAGATTTGTCTTTAAGGTTCTAAGTTCCTCTATCTCTGTTCTTTCCATCAGGTATCAATTAACTTCCACACAATAGGTCAAATTTTATCCATAGTGGGTAAGGATGGTCATGAATGCAAGGATCGTCAACTCAATGTAGCTAGCACACATGCTTTATTGTAAGCAGAACTAGGAACTGCTCAGTTGATCTATTCACCACTTTAGAAAAAGTGAAGTAGAATAGATGTTTGGTTTATGGAGTTGAAGATGTGGTATTTGCAGACTTGGAACTATAGAGTATAGCAAGAAGAAGAAAGTTAAAGGAAATTAAGAAAGACAGTCCTATGCTGAAGTCACACTTCACAGAACTTGAACTTGGACACTGATGATACCGGGCTAGTGTGGCTCTCAGCAGGGGCAGTGCTAATGCCATCATAACAGGGGCCATCAGCCCCCAACAGAAGGTCCAGAGGACTGAATGGAGCTGCTCTGGCAGTATTTGCAGCTTTCTGAGCCATATTAACATGATTTTGGAGCAGCATATGTGTTGCATTGTCAGCAATGCTAATGTCTTGATTTTCATCACAAAATCAAAATCAGCCCATCCTGTGACGGAATAATTATAATTTTTTCACAATGATAAGCCCTGACGGAAGGTCCAGGCCTCCCCCATGGGGGTCCTGAAGGCTTTTTGTTGTGGAATGGAAGAAGAGTGGAGGTATCCCACAAGTTTGAACAAAACTTCCATAGCACAACACACCACATGTCCAGTTGACTTCAAGTAGCTTCCCAGCAGTCACGTGTTTAGCTAAAACAAAGGTGCTGGCAGTTGTGCATGACTCTATAGTGCCTCCTTCAACAACCACCAAATTGTTACATAATTTTACTGAATGAGAATGGAATACAGCATTGGCAGAATTGTATTTTCTACTAACTACAAATTTAAGTATTTTATATAGTGAAAATGAATCTATTTCTATTATAGTAGTTGAGTCATATGATCCAATCCACTGAAGTAGGACCTGTCCCGATTAATAAGTTGTTGTTTGACTGTGTTGGTGCTGTTCCTCCAAGTAATAAGCCTGGAGGTGGCAGTGATGGTGATAAAACCTTAAATGAGTTCTAATTTTTAGATCACACACCGGCTTTTACCAGTGATCCTGTTCACAGATCTGTGGGCATTAATTTATACTATTTAGGACTGGAGCTGTCCGGCTGCTGGGTCTCAAATCATTGTGTTAAACTAGACCCATCACTGTCTGACAGATCATGGATCACGTGCATTTCATGTGAAACATGTTGCCAGTGAGTTATTGTGTCCGTGTTTTCATTTGCCCCTGAAGACCGAGCCTTCAATTAAAATGTTTGCCCCCCAAAAATTGATTTAAGAGATAAGTCATCGGTACAAGTCAACTTTCATATCGCAGCTGCCAGAATGGAAAGGTTGCTAGTTAATCGCTGATGCAGAAATAGAAAATACAAAGCATACAAATGATGCATCAGAAGAAATTGAGTGTAGAGAATTATATGAGGCGTAACTGGATTAGCTGCATTTTCCTTCATACACTGGAGTAGTTGAGCCACAAGATCTGAGCCACTGAAGAAGTAGGTTTATTGATTATTAATAATTTATTTAAGACATATTGTTTTGACTATGTTGGTCTGAGTGATCAGCCTGGTCGTGGCAGTGATGGTGAGAAAGCCTTTAACTAGTGCTAGTTTTCAGATCGCACACCAACTTGTCATGTCCAGGCAGTGATCCCCGTTCATAAATCCTGGCTGGGTATAGCAATAGGGCTGTGTTTTTTAAATTTATTTCACAAATGACAAAAACTTGGGATAATATTTCTATTACAAGAGGGTGTGGTCATCCAGGTGAGATAGTGGGTGTCTATACAAACACTTCATTTTGGGTTAGGGCTCGGGGCAAGAAGCAAAGGGTACCACTCCTCTTGCCTGAGTTATGTCATGGAACATTGAAGGGTGTGATCTACATGTGGGTTGGGATAGGAGGGAGATGGAACTATGTGTAAAAGAATGTGTGCCGGTGAGAGCTAAATGTAGAATGTTTTTAATTGTAAGAACTAATGGGAATAGTGTGTATATGAGTTGACATGTTGGAGTTAGTGTGTGTATGATTGAGTTTGTGGGTAGAGGGGGTATGAATTGGGTGGTGTGTGTATGAGTTTGAGAGTGGTGTGGGGTATGAATTAGCTTTGTGGGCATGGATTGTGGTTGGGCATGGTGTATGTATTAGTTGGAGTTGAGGTCTAGTGGGGTAGTGGGGTGTGTATATATGAGTTTGGGTGATGTGTGAGTTGGTTGGGATGGTGGTGTGGGGTGTATATGAGTTAGGCTGATTGGGTGGTATGTGAATTTTGGGTGGTGTGTATGAGTGAGTTGGTTGGGATGGTGGGTGTGGTGTGTTTATGGGATCAGATGGTGGAGGCTAGGTGTGGTAAGTATCCTGTGGGAGTTTGATGTGTAGTTGTACTTAGTGGTGTTACTAGTATAGTCAGAGTTTAATTTAAGGGCGTGGGGGGGGGGGGGGGGGTTGGTGGGCAGTTGCCCCCTCTTGGAACCCTTTTGCCCCCACTTGGAAATTGTATCATTATTGATGTTGATAAGAGCTTGATAAAGTGCATGAGCAGTGAGAGTATGCATATGTAATGAGATAAGAGTCTGAATGAGAGTTTATACAGCAATCCGTCTACCTTTTCTACTCCACACGTCAACAATTTCTTCCAAATCATTATCAGTGAGTTTTTGGGGAGATTCAATGACAATTTTCATTAAGTTGGACTGGCTAAGTTCAGGCTTACGAAGGCGATTCTTTATTAATTTCACATCTGAGAAACTTCGTTCCGCTGATGCTGTAGAAATGGGAATAGACAAGCATATGGTTGCCAGTTTATGTAGATTGGGGAATAATGCTATAAGCATGTCATTGGTGAGTAATTCCTTCAGTTGCATGGGTGTATCATCTTTTGGCTGCTTAATAAGGAGCTGATGATCCATTTTCCACTCTGTGCTGAGGTCAGAAGAGACAATGGCTTCCTTCTCAAATCAGATCCTTCCAATGATTTAGCTGGTAAATCTCTCCCAAACTGTCCAATGAGAGTTTGAATTGAACTGTCTCCATATAAAGGTAGCTCATGAGTAGAGTGGCTGGGCACTTTCTTCGGATCAAAAATACTGAATGCTGATAACACATATTTTGAGGAGGATCTAAACCGGCTGGATATGTTATCTTTGATGAGTCTGATAAAAGGCTTGCCCACTCTTTCTTGAAAAGAGCATACATCTAAATGAGTGACTTGCTGTTTCTGCTTTTAACTCTTCTCTTGCATCTTGTAGCTGTAAAATCCAATTTACTGAAGGCAGTATAGCATCATCAAGTGAATTAAGAGTAGCATCGACTAGACTAGAAATAAGGGAGAGGTCCAGGTGATTTGTCTGTAAGGCACTGCTAAGTTTTGCCACTTGAGGAAGAATGTAGTCAAGTAGGTACATTGCTGCTATTGTGGAGTGACTAGAAAGGGCTTTATTTAGTCCAAGAGTTTCTGGTTCATGTGATGTTTCATGTATATTTTCAAGAGCAAGAACTATTGAGCTGAAATAGCATTTACTGCTTTGACACAACGCTCATGTGCAAGCCAGCGTGTGTTTGACAGTTTCACAATCTTGAGCTCTGGAAGATCTAGTACTTTCTGAATCTCCTTTAATGACTCTGCACGTTATGGAATGAAAGAACTTCCATAACGTCATCAGAGTAGTGTCGACGTGTTTGATACTTGGTATAGCATTAGCAGCTTGTACAGAAGCCAGTTGAAGGACATGACAGACAGGGGACAAGTGAATGAGGTGAGAGCTCTTTCAACCTTCTTTGAACTCCTGTTTTGTCACCAGAGAAAGTAGCAGCTCCATCAAATCCAATTCCTACAAGCCTTCACAACTGAATGTTCTTTTCCTTGCAGTACTCCACTGAAGCAGAATAGATACTTTCAGCATTAGCTTTCTTTAAGGGTAAAATTTCAATGAAGTGTTCTTCTGGTACACTGCTCTCCACCCCATGACAACAAATTGTCAGCTCCTCTATGGTAGTATCATCAGTGCATTCATCAGCCATGATGCTAAAAAAGGGTGCCTTATGAAGCTGCTTGAGTAGAGACTCTTCCACCCATGTTCCAAGAGCATTCACAAACTCTACTACAGCCATTTTTGAGGTGTATATTGCATTTCTTCCAGCTCTATCAATAAAGGTTTGAAGAGTCTCTCCACCACAACTCGCTACCAATTTAAGTAGTTTGTCAAAGTTAGTAGTATGTGCATTATGCTGATGAGCTAGAAAGTGAGTGCATTGGATTAGAGCTTATCGCGTTCCAATTTGTATTCTTTGCTGCTCTCCAACATTTTGAAGTTGGCTAATAATGGATCCTTCTCTCGTAGCTCAATCAGCTTCCAAGTCCAATTGACAGTATAGAAGGTGCACTTCACTTTTTTAATGTGATTTCATTTTCTGAGTCGTCTTCTTCCAGTTAGTGAATGGTTTGGTAATCCAAGCCCCACCAGTCCTCTGAAGAGATCTTCCACCCTTGCATATTGCAGAACGCACCCTGTAAATTTTCATCAAACTCTAACCAGGGAAAAGTTTCTTCCCACTTTTTGTTGTATCTCCTGATTCCAGATCCTGACTTGGAAAGTGGTTTAGAAGTAGAACTTGAGCAATGCTTCTTAGGAGGATTTGGCTGTACATCAATCTCAGACTCATTAATCATCCTCAGAATCACTAGAGCTAGAAACTACAATTTTTATGTTTTGTTTCTCTCTGTGCTTCAATTTATATACCAACTCAATAATATGATGATGTAAGTGTCTAGTAGTGTTCCCTTCTATAAATAGATCACATTGACAGCAATTCTACCACCAGTTTACCTTTCTACAACCTTTGTGTCAACTGTTTCCACATTGGCAGAAGCCAACTCAGGCAACCCCCCAAACCCCCTCACACACCAGCAGGGTTTTATTTAGGGGGCTGCCACCCCTTGGAACATTTTTGCTCCCCCTTGGAAATTGTATTATCAAAATTCTTATTGATAAGTGCTTGACATCATGCCTCCCCCTTAATATCCAGATTCCTCCTGTTGCTCCCCCTTGGACAATTTTCTAAATGAAACCCTGACCTAGGTTTCATCATGTAGGGGGAGCGGTGGGAGCCCTGAGATCTCCACAAAGACCAGTTTATCCCCCCATCACACCCCGAACACCAGCTTTCCCCCCACCTAAAAATGTTTCTTTTCCTTAACAATTCTATATTTAAAGTGCATATAATATAGTGCATACACAGTAGTAATAAATTCCGCCCCCTCCCTTCACAAACCAAATAAAACTGAGTATGGCTGTGTAGACTTCCCTTTTAGAACCGACTACTACTACCCCAAGAATGACTCGGAATCAATCTCAGAGCATCTATTAAAAATAAAATAAAATCTGGGGGAGCATGCCCGTAGACCCCCCTAGATTTATGTCAACCCCCCTCCACATCAACACCAAACTTTGGAGTTCCCCCCCCCCCCTCCCAAAACTCAAAATCCTGTATGAAACCCTGCACACACTAACACACATTCAAGCATACCCCGATCCCCCCCCCCCGATGGCGTTTATGAAACTTTGTCACATCTATAACCATCAACCCCCCAAATCCAAATTCCTCCAGTTGCCCCCCCCTTGGACAATTTTCTAAATGAAACCCTGATAGTGTGTGATGTGGTAAGTCAGTGTTGTTAGTGATGATGCTAGAGATGTTCTTCCCTCCATGTCAAGGATAGTGTAAGAGATGTTAGGGGATGGGAGGAGCCACACTTTTAATTGATGATGGCAAGACTGAGCTCTTCCTTTCTTTCTCGCTCGCCATATGGAGCACCCTCTCTCTGTGTATCCATCAGTTCCTCAGGCAGAGACTGCTTCTGGCAGAAGTGTAGTGCTTGGGCATACCAGACAGATTATTGTTTTTCTTTTTCTCCATAATAATAGAAGGCATTAACTTAATATAACGGGGATTGATAAATTCTTATTATAAAGCTTTCGATACATTGGTATCCTTCATCAGTGCCAATAAGGGGTGCTGCTTGCATCATGGAGTATAGAGCTATCAGGATAAGCATCTGTTTGCACTTCTGCCATTGGTCCATGTGAAATGGTGACGGTGTGATTGACAGAGATATAATGTGGTGATGTGGATGATTGAACTAGCAGTGAAGACAAAAAAAAACTACGATAGGTTGAGAAAAAATTCTACTTTTTTGGTGTAAAACTCGGGGGAAAAACACACTTGGTTAAAATAAAGGAAAACTAGTCCTGACTCTTAGTTTTGAATGTTGTGTTGCTGTATGGTGTCTGCAATATCCTGTGGAGAGCTCTAAATGGTCAATTCTGCTTAACATTTTGTTCTTGTTTTCTGTGCTGCTGTTCTTGTTTGGGTCTGTCTATTGCGGAGAGTGAAGGACATGTGTGGCATTATAGTGTCAGCCTAGGAGTATGGGGATGTCCAGTGTAGGGATAGCTGGGTGTGAGTTGTCTGAGATTTGAGTTAGGGATATGGATGTTGGGGCAGATACAGAATTATGGTCTAAGGCCAGGGCTATGACTAGAGGTGGCGGGTCTTATGTTGGGGCTGAGGGAGTTTAGCTCCAGGGCCAGGACTATGGGAATATTTACTATTACATAAGTTCTGTTTGCAGAGGTGGACAACTACTCTTTTTTTAAAAATGGCTGCTGGGCCAGGTCACAAAATCATGACATGGAAAGCTAAAAAAAAATTTTGTCGTAGGGCCCAAAATCTTTATGAACCTAAAAATACATTCCTTGGGACCTTTAATAAAGTTGGTTTTATGTTGATATCTAACATACACACAGTACAGCAGTGTTTGAAAGTTTAGTTAAAATTTAACTGTAATTTCGAGGGAAAAAATTGAAAGTTTTCCATGCTGTAATATATGATACCATAAAGATATTACACTTATGTGTTACTTTTTGTGTGGGGATTTTAAAGGTCTACCAATATCTAGAACAATTTTTGGCTCCGAAATATCTACCCGAGTATTACACGTTGATTTCAAACCCAATGTTTTGATGTAACGAAAGTAACGCTCAACTTCAAGAAGTTCCCTTTGCTCATGGAGTTCTAAACCTAACTTCATAAAAGTTAGATATAATCTTCCCAACAATGTCCCTGAGCTACACCAAACTTTTTGGTAAAGATCGCAGGAACAAATTTTTGCTTATTTCAGTTCAAAGGTTTGTAACGAAAGTAACGTAACGAAAATAACTTTTAAAAGTAGTGGAAGGTAAGCTTGTAACGAAAGTAACGTAAAATTAGACATATGTACATATGAAGATGGGGATCTGGCACCACTGTTAAGGGAGATCAGGCCATTAACATTGCAAACAGGTCGCAAAGACGCCCGAGCAACCACTCATGGCGGCGAAAAGAAACAATCACGCCATTTGGTGTGTACGCTGAAAGAGACTCGTGGCCTTTTTTTGGCACAGTACCCTGATGTTCAGATTGGACTTCAAAAGTCTATGCCAACCTCATGTCCTATATTCAAGTCTGACTCCACAGAATGGCTGTGTTTGCCAGTACCACGAGGACATCATACTTGCACTTGATGCGCTCCACAAGTTGGAGCCAGCATTGGAGAAGTATAGTTCTAAAACCCCAGACAGCTGGGTGTGCAAGAACCCTAAGACAGAGTGTTGGCTTGGCAAATGCAAGGAGTGTCAGAACGGCCTGCTCTTCTGGAGCAACATGATTCAGTGGTGATGGTTGAGAAAGCAGTGGGCTGGTTGTCATGGGGAAAAGATGGCAATGAAAGGTTGCAACATGACGGGATCCCTGTTCCTGATCCACAGCCTTGTAAAGCGAGCTCAAGCTGAGAGCTACAACATAGAGCGTGCAGACGCAGAAGCAACTTCTCCTGACTTCAACAAATTTCATGCACTACTTCAAGTTGACTTTTCGGAGAATTTTGAGTTCATCCAACAAGATGAGATACAGTCAGCACATTGGGGCCACAGCCCTGTCTCTCTGTTCACCTACTCATTGTGGTACGGGGGAGAACACCACAGTGGTGTCATCTGTTCAGATTCTACTGATCACTCGAAGTGGTCCATCCTCCCATATGTGAACAATCTCCTTAGCCGACTACCAGATGATATAACTAATAAATTGTCAATCTGGTCCGAAGGTACATCAGCTCAGTTCAAGAGCCGATTTATTGTAAATGCCTTGCAGAAGCTTGAGGAGGCACATGGCCTCAACATCACTGGAACTTCTTTGCAACTTCGCATGGCAAAGGCCCAGTTAACGCGACTGGTGGCAGTGTAAAGCGGCATGTCCACAACAGGGTGAAGGCACGGCAGGTGCTTGTTAGGGATGCTTCATCATTCGCTGCAGCTGCATCTAATATGATGACGGTGGAGATTACAGTGATGAATGAAGCAGAATTATGACATGGGCTTCATGCAAGCTTTCTGGGAAGCATCTCCAGCAGTAGCCGGAATACGTGGCTATCATTGCCTGTGCAATATTGACGGGATGGTCGTACACTCTCAGCTGACATGGGAGTTTTCTGTCCCAAACCAGCAACAGAAGAAGCAAGACATGGAGATGGAGGTGGATGTTGGTGAACATTTTATAGTATCTGAATTCAAAGCTGGAGAGTTCTTGGCAGCAGTGTACGATAGGAAGGCATGGATTGGCGAGGTGGTACAAAGCTTCCCCTACTCACGTTGTCATCACATTTATGAAGAGTTGTGGGCTGAATAGGTGGAACTGGCCTACCAAATGACCGACTTCCAGTACCCAGAGAGGACATTCTCTGCAGACTTAGCCCACCAGCTCCTATCAGCAACTATAGCCGGTTTGTTACTCTCAGTGACAGTGATGAAAATGAGATATGTCTTAAGGAGTAGAACGTAACTAACTAAATTTGTGACCAAACTTTCAGATCAAATGTTATACCACCCCCTCCTCACCCCCACCCGCTGCCACCTCATGCACCTTGCAACCACCTTTGTCTCACCCCCTCATTCATGCTAGCACAACCTCTCATTCATGCAACCTTGCAGTCCATCTTGCTGCACCCCCTCTCCTCCCACACACAGTGATGTTTTGTACATTATCTTTATGTAAATATAAATGTATATAAGTAATTAGGTGTTTGAATCCAATAATTATGTATAAAAGTGCAACACTGTCCCATCAATACTTGCATCAAAAGGAACGTAACGAAAGTAACGTAACGAAAGTAACAGTCACTTTTTAGTATAATGGGTGCTGTCCACCCATTATGGTTGAACATGTAACAACTAAACCAGGGGGATTGATAGTCAACTATTATTCTGTAAGACATAATTGAAAATCAAAAAAATTGAAGGAGCCCTTTTTTTAGGATTCACAAACAAACTTTGAAGACAATTTTTCATGTCCAAAATTCATAACGAAAGTAACGGGCACTCTTTAATGTCTAGCTGCTAGACCGTTTGGAATTTTTCAATAAAACCTGGCGTGCAACAAGAACTAACTATGTCTTTGATAAACAAACTTAGTTTGGGTTGATAAGTTGATGCATGCCAGAGTGACAGGTTTGACAAGCTGAAAAGTCGTAACGAAAGTAACGCTGACCTGGCCCTGCTGCCATATTGAACGTTCATTTTCTGGCTGATCCTATCATTTATGGAAACTTATATTTTGAGGAAAACTGCACAGACACCTATGCCTTCCAGCAAATACTGCCTGCTCTTCTTTCTTGGTGTGGCTCAGCAATTCTTAGTGTGACTCATGAGAGTATCTCCTTCTTTGTCTGGCTTCTGAGAGTTATTGCATCTTCATGTGGCTCATGTAACAGAAGTTTAGCTCTCTGCTTCTGCCTAATAAATAAAGCAAAGCATTCATTTACACGGTAGAAGATTCAATGTGTGTGCATTATTTGTTTAGTAAGCGCTTAGTTGTTGTTAAGCTCTGGTTTTCTTGCTGGTTTGGTTAGAAGTGGTGATAGACAACCAGAGTTTATGGTTCACTTGTGGATATACACATGCTTGGTATGTTTAGTTGTAGTGTAAATAAAACCTTTATTGATGCACTCACACAAATAATCCACTCATTGACTAGCTGTTGTTGCTGCAGATGTTACTGGAAGAACTAATGAGGCAGCAACTGCCATCACTGCATTCTCAAGCAGCATCAAGGCACAGGTTAGCAAAACCATCTATCATGTTTTCATACAGGGAGTCAGGGAACTGGGATTGCCCCAACCTTCTGAAATCAGTTCAGGTCCTTCAATTGTGATTCACCTGAGCCTAGCCAGGTTGGTGTTACTTAAATATTTGGAAGACTCGCCTTAATAAACACTGTCTAACCTAAAGTCAGGCTAATGGGTTCCAGGTAGTCTATAAATAAATTTCAGGGTCAACACTCACCCCTCCTCTTCCAGGCAGCCAAAATGTCTGTATGCAGCCATGATCTTCATGTTGTTGCTGCTATTATTATAGTTATTGTTGTAGAAATACCAGGAACTGGAGGCCAAAGTTCCAAAGTGCAGTCGTGGTTACCTAGATGATATAATATCAGATGCGGACCTTGGTCGAATTTCTTCAAGACTGTGTGGTTTGGAAGATAAGCTGTATCTGCTAGGACTGAACTCGTCGGATGTGCAGCCCTCATACAGTCGTTGTCTACAAAGGTACTACAATGCTAAATGTGTGAATTGTGGATGTGGTTTTATAGATGCATACTATTAACAGGTGGGCTCTTCTTGAGCATTGGAGATCTAAAGCTGGTTATCCAAAGACTTACAGGAATCTTCTTCGAGTATGTGTGGAGGGAGATTTTGAGGGATGTGCTGACGAGATTATTTCCATATTAAGCAGCAAAGGTAGGTCTAACTGGTTGTGTTGGTGTATATATTTTAAATGGTAAAGGGCGGTCACCCTTAGTCTACATGGGGACAGTCTTGTTTATCTTCTTTTTTACAAGTATATATATTTTACATTGTTCTTGTATATCTACATAATACATAAGGTAGAACAATCTTGAACACATTTGGAACTGGCCAACCATATTTGAAAGAGAGCAATGCTTATTCGCAGGTGCTAAGCCTGTATTGTAATTATAGATATATTCTCTTAAATTATGTGCATTCATAGGTTTAATACTCGGCATAAATTCATCATGATGGCTAGAACATGTGACTTCAAAGCTAGTGTGGTTATGTGATGTTCTGTTAGGTATTCATGAAAAGTCCTCCAAAGTCTTCAGACCAGCTCCATTTCTCCTGGCACATGTGAAATGTTCTGGCCTGTAATTAGCATAACTTTTCAATCCCTTTTCCTCATGCTTGCTCTTCACTTGTCCTTCTCCCTCCACATTGCTCTGTAAAGTTAACAATGGAGTACAGAAATTGAGTCATGGCATCTTCTGCTTTACTTACAGCAGTAAGAAAGATGCCATTAAGGGGACGCATGTGCAGACTAGCAAATCTAGAGGCATCTGAAGAACAACTTCACTGTGCTCACCAAATTTAGCTAACTAGAATAAGCGAACTTCTCATTGGGATTGCTATGTTATGAACTTTGTGGCTTCCTCACATCTTCATGGAGATTTTACAATGGGAGTAGCTTCCAGCAATCAATGGAAGGAGAAGTGGCAACATCCATTTTTCTTGAGTGTTAACTTTCATCATTTGATCTATTTTTTAATGAGCATTTTGTTATGTTTTTGCCTGTTTCTACCTCAATGCTCCGTCTTCATCAGGTGAGAAACAAGGCAATACTTTTACACTCACTGGCAACACATTTCATTTACATACAAATAACTAATCAAATACAAGTCGTTAGTGTTTGAAGTGAGAGGTCCCACACATTAACATGTGGGTGAGTTTAATTGTTTATTGTGCAGGCTAAGTGCAGCCAGTTAGGCTTGGGCCTCTCCCCCCACCTCTTCCTTAACCGATTGCACGCCGTATTCCTAGTACCCGCGGGCAAATTATTCATGAATTAACGAGGTATTTTACTTATTATTTTTATATCTTCCGTTCTGCAGGGACTCCACCCATGAAACTTGGGTCATATTCAGCCACATGATAGCTCTACTTCCTGTTAAAAAAATCGAGCCTTCCTTACCAACTGGGCAGAACTAACCAGCATTATAAAACCTTGTCATCTTCTTGGGGGTGAATATTTTCATATTTTCACACTATTATACACACATTATAATGCCAACACAAGATGGAGCATCTATTTACAAACCTTCTCTACCAGCTGCAAAGCCAGTGGGTTGTTTTCCCCATCAAAATGCTAACACATAATAATACAAAAAAAAAATTATAAGAGAGTGAAAATGCTAACACATACTAGAATAAAACCATAATATAAAACACAATTATGTAAGGGAGTGTCTTGGGTAGAGCTCCGGTCTTGCTGTCACGGGTAGAGTAGAACTTGCTCAGTCTTGGGTATAGCTTGCTTGGTCTCCGGCATGATATTTCACCATGTTTTTATTCTACACAAACATGAGAATCCAGGATAAGAATAACACTTGAATACTGGAGAGACGAGTAGTAGACGAAGGGACAGGGAACGAGAGAAGTAGACGAAGGAGCAGGGAACAAGAGAGAAGTAGACGAAGGAGCAGGGAACAAGAGAGAAGCACAGAAAGGAGCAGGGGGTGCATAAACATTACTGATAGTCCACCAAGGTATGGTATTACGAAAACAGTCACGGCCTGTTGATCCACCACACAAAGGAACCTTACAAAAACAACACTGGGACCTTGCCTCATGCCTGTAACCTTTACTAATGCAAACTACACAGCGCTTCTTTGCACAGAACTGTGGGAAATGACCTAGTTTTAAATTGAGGCGATCTAGCTGACTATTTGCCTGACTACAACGTTGACCTGCACGCTGCCGAGAAGAGAAAGAACCAATCAAAGATTTAGCTAGAACAATCCTAGCTTCTAGATAATTACCCTTCCTTACTGATATTGGAGCTCGGGCAGAAGAAAACAAAATAAATGAATTCAATAAACAAGCTTCTATCAAATTTGTAACCAACAAACCATCAATAGAATTTACATGTACATAACGCATTAGCTCCAAAAACCGAGTCCTAGGCATTACTTTACGAACCAAAGATCCAGACAAATCCGAGTGATTAGTGGACCAGTACAATTCTAAGTATGGAAGTGTGGAAACTCCCATTATTATCAACATTCCTACAAAAGCTTTCATTTCCTCTATATTAGTATCTACCCATGGCCTGGAGAGACTAGCCATCCTAGAAACGTAACTGTTCGTCTCTGCTACTAGGAGTTCCCACACTTCAAGAGTAAAAAAAAGGTAAAATGCATCTAAAAATGTACTTGATGCACCAAGCAATGAAGAAGTTGGACCAGCTGTTGCTGTATAGTCCAATTTCAAAGGAGTTGGCTCCTTTATTTCCCACTTACCTGTGACCTCAGTTAGCCTAGAACCAGTGCCAGATGCTTGGGCAGAACCAGTGCCAGATGCTCGGACAGAACCAGTGCCAGATGCTCGCACACGCCTATAACCTCTGGCCCGCCTACTACCAGTACCTTTTGGAGGACCACTAGCAACACTTACGACTCCACTACCACTTGAGCTGCTTCCCCCTTGGCCAGTACTCCCTCGCCCGCCTCTCCCTCGGCCAGTACTCCCTCGCCCGCCTCTCCCTCGCACAACTCCAACACCAGTCGTGTTCCCACGCCCTGTAGAGACTTCAGGCAAGGCTTCCTCATCCTCCAATGTAACAAAAGGAGTCATAGATGCCTCATCTCCACTCTCATCATCTGATGCTGTAGGAAAAGTAGTGGGGAGGGTGGGAAAAACAAGATATATATATATATCAAGTTTGTGGTCAACATTTGAAAATTCAAATTCAAATGAAAATCAACATCAACAACTCCAACCTACACTCTTAGCTATAACTTTTTTTCTATAACTATCCTGTCTAAATTTGGAATACCAACAGAATAAGCTAGTATTTGGCAATAGTACACTCTCAGTTGACTATGGTAAACAAAGGCTATGAAGCGCTAAGGTTAGAAGAAACTTACAATCGAGAAGTCCATTCAAGCGCGCCTCTTCTCTTAGAGCAACTGGATCCAGAGTGTTTCCTCGGTATGCATAGATGTCTTCACATTCTTCCCCAAATGAATCTGACCCAGAATCGCCAGAATCGTCGGCTAAAAGTTGAGAAATAACGTCCTCACAGGAGAGCATCTTTGAGCAGTTAAAAAAAAAAAGCTCGACCAACAAAAATGGCGTTCAACCGCAGGATTTTTGTTGCACGGTGCATCAACCGGAAATAATCATTTTTGTGACGTTCTCTAGTCTACTAGGCATGTGCAGAACCCAACCGGGGCTGTTAGCTCGTAACGGTTCATTTTATATATTTTTGTGTGGCGAAGGATGTAAGGTCTCGCGCCATATGGCGCTTAAGGCGTTTAATCGGTTAAGAAGTATAGAGTAGTTAGCAGGAGAGTGTGTTGAAATTGTCACTTCTGATCTGCGTACAATACTTGTCTTGTCAGGCTGTTGGTCGGCTTGAGTCAGTGCATTAACCCTCTCACTGTCACAGCCGCCATACGGCGCCACAGCTTTGATTAATAAAATAATATATAAGCAATTGTTAATAGGCAATAATTTTTATATCAAAAGATAGCTGAATTCATACTCTATTTGCACAAAAAAATTTGCGGCGGTTGGACGGAGGAAAGTTAATGAAATTATATTTAAAGCACGAACGATTTTCAGTGGGTTGATATCAACGATGGAGAAGACACTGACAATATTTCCCAAGTGACTAGGGCAGCTTGGGACATTTCTGGTGATGAATCAAGTGACGAAGAATGTGAAGGCATCCATTCCTACCTCGGAGATAGTCGTGTGCAATGCAAATACTGCAATGTTCACCTTTGCATTATGGAGGATCGGAATTGTTTCCATGCTTGCTTCCCACAACTTGGTTGACTTTTGCCACAGACACTGATTTCACCTCAAACTCTACCCAAAATTTCTTTCGAATACATTATGTCAAACAATTATATCAAATGTTTACTGAATGTTGTATTGACAAAGTTCTTGTTGATAAATAAGGACATTTTTGTGGTCAATTTATGAAGACCTTATTATGGGTTGGCATAACTTTTGTATAGTAATGTATATTCCTAGGTTCTTAGAAGCAAAAGAAAGGATATGGATAGAGCTATCTTATGAGCTATATATCAAGTCCATAACATGAACTGTGGAGAAAGTTATGGAATTCCTAATCATGACCATTGTTTGCATAATTATATTCATATTATGTGGTCAGTTTGTGGTCACACCTTTTGACCACAACTTCTAAAACAATCATGCTATCACATGACCAAATGGTAAATGGTTCAGCTAAATATCTGATTTGATATTAATTTTTTAATGTGGCTGTGTTAAATTTTAAATTATTCTCCACAATGCTGACAGTGAGAGGGTTAAATTGGCTCTAATCAATGCACATCCTTACCATTTCGTCCTTCCTCACCGTTAGGATTGGAAATGACCAGGGGTCTTAGGTAGTTCCATAATATTATGTTCCAACAATGTCTGGATTTCCTTGTGAATACCATCTTCACAACTCTTGGGGACTTGCCTTGGCGGAATTCTGTTGGGCCGGGCTTACTTGGTCTCAATGGCATGTTCCAATTCCCCAGAGATATTTGTGAAGAATTTTGGGGAAGTATCCATCAAGCATTGGAGCTGTGAAGTCTGTCCATCATTTAAGTTTGGTCCCATGAGAGCTTTTGAATCTGATTCCCATAGGGTTGGTAAGAGAAGTCCCTGCAGAGTTTCTTCATCTGTTAAGGTGATATAAAATACAGATGCCACTGGACTGTGCCAGGACTTCATCATGTTGACATGAATAGTTCAATGCCTTTTCTTTCTGTCATGCATGTGCACTCTGTATGTAACTGGTGCTATGTGCTGCATCTGTTCCAGATTCTCCCTCATGGTTGTTAGACATTGAACAGCAGTGGTGTGTTGACTGACCTTCTTAATAATTTGGTTCAATGTGGCATGAAAGTGTTTTAACGTACTGTTCGTCTGAGGTTGGTATGGACTTGCTTTGATGTGGTGAATGCCTAGTTTCTGATATAAGGTTGTCACAAGAATGACACAAAATTAATGCCTTGATCTGTCAGTAGTTTAGCTGGTATTACTGGGGGAGAGAATATGTCCTTCAAAGCAGAAGAATGAGTTTCAGCAACAGCTTTCCTGAGTAGTGTGGCATCACCATCAGGCAAAATCCATGGATGTTAACATATTTTGTTGCCGGCTCTAGTGTGAGGCAAAGGGTCAACTATATCAAAAGCTACACTTGTCAATAATTCTGTGATAATTGGCATAGAGATTAGTGGAGCAAGGGTCTGTGGACATCTACCTCCCTTCTGGCATTTAGCGCAGGATTCACAGGCTTGAGGCTGAGGCCTGGCCAGTAAAAGTGGGCCAACAGTCTGTGTCTGGCTTTGTTGTACCCGAGGTGACCGGTCATGTGGAGTGTGTGAGCTATGGCTTGCTGTTGTCTGTTGCCTGGCAACACTGGTTGGTGCATTTCTTTGTCTAACTTGTCATGTCAACATCTAAACAACAATCCAACCTCACAAAACTAATCAGAGTTCCCCTGGTTCAGCGATTCTCACTCTTTGTGCAAGTATGACTTGTTCTGTTGCTCAGTACTAGAGCCTGGGAAACCATGTTCATCAACATGGACTTGTTTACCAACTGGTTGAGAGGGTGTGTTCTCATCTTATTTAGAGGATGTGTTCATCTCAGGAATGACAGATGGGATACAGACAAAGTCTTAAGCATCTTTTAATTTTTGTTATTTGCTTTATCTGGGTTTCTGATCCAGGTCAACCAAATTATCGCTGTCATTTCCAACTAACTCCTCCCGTGGTGTGAGTATTTCTCTTGAGCTCACTGTAGCTATCTCATCAGCCTGCAAGTGTTGTTGCTCTTGCTCTGCAGCTTATCTTGTCTGCACCAACATAGCTTGTGTTTAAATCATCAGTCTCTCTTTCATTAATGGATCATGTAAGTGGTTCAGGAAGGGAGCATCTTGACCCAGTAGAATATCAGCAGTGATGCCATCAGCCACAGCTCCTTGAAGTTTTGCAGTCTCACACCTATGTCAATGTTTATGTTTGCTAAGTCAAATTCCTTGAGTGGACCAGTCACCCTTACTAAGGATAGCATCTCTCCCTCGAAAGAGCCTTCCAGAAGTGGAGTCTTGGAAACCACAGAGTGTGAAGCTGCTGTGTCTAACTTGATGGTTGCATCCTTGCCATTCAGTAAGCCCTGTACCAGGTAGTCATGTGAGTGATGGCAGGTGGGACAGCAAAGGTATACTTTCTCTTTAGTACACTTGGCTGGTCCTGGCTTCTTGACATCATGGTTATGTGTCTGTTGGTAAGGGGTCCTTCTCTTATATTTTCTGAGTACTAGATGGATCAAGTGTGAGTATTTGTCAACCATAGTGCCAACTTTTTTGAGTGTAGCTGGGTCTTTGTTCCTCACTGCCAAAGCAATGTGTGGTGGAAGCATCCTCTAAACATGCACAGCAAATCTTTTACCAGCTTCTTCTTGGCTGTTTCAACCAGCTACACAATTGTTGTTTAATTGTCCCTAGCAGTACACTGTGTAGCACTTTTGTTTGGCCTGATAGTAGCCTCCCACCATCAACTATCAAGCCAAACAAAAGTGCGACATTGTGTACTGCTAGGGACAAATATTTAAGTAACTATTGTGTAGTTGGTTGAAGCAGCCCAGAAGAAGCTGGTAAAAGATTTGCTGTGGAGCATGTTTTGAGGATGCTTCCACCAGAAATAACCAACGAGTGTGTACTATGCAATCATGTTAATACCAATATAAGGGTGAGGTGAGAGGTCTCATACATTAACATAAGGTGAGTGTTAATTGGTGGTTGTACAGGCTAAGTGTTGTCTGTTAGGCTTGGGTAAATGCATGTGATTCCTGACTTGATTGAATGCTAGAGTGTATAAGCACAGTCATGCATCAGACTTATGCAGGCCTGGAGCTGCCCGACTGCTGAATCTCAATTCTCAAGAGCATTGTGTGAAACTAGACCCATCACTGGCTGACAGATCATGAATCACATGCATTTCAAGTGACACATGTTGCTTGTGAGTATAAATGTGTTGCCAGTGAGTATAAATGTGTTGCCAGTGAGTATAAATGTGTTGCCAGTGAGTATAAATGTGTTGCCAGTGAGTATAAATGTGTTGACAGTGAGTATAAATGTGTTGCCTGTGAGTATAAATGTGTTACCAGTGAGTATAAATGTGTTGCCAGTGAGTATAAATGTGTTGCCAGTGAGTATAAATGTGTTGCAGTGAGTATAAAATGTGTTGCCAGTGAGTATAAATGTGTTGCATTGTCTCCATGTCTTCATATGCCCCTGATGGCTAAAGCATTCTGTTAAATCATTGGCAAATTTTTTTAAGATAGATAAGTCATCGGTACGAGTCAACTTTCATATCGCAGCTGCCAGAATGGAAAGGTTGCTAGTTAATCGCTGATGCTGAAATAGAAAATACAGAGCATACAAATGATGCGTCATGAGAAATTGAGCGTACAGGATTGTTTTATATTTTATTTAGCATAAATGTTTGAGGTAAGCATTTTTTCATACCCTGTAGTAAATGAGTCATAAGATGAATGAAGTACTAGCTATATTGCTTATTAATAATTTATTTAGCTAATACATAATAAATGTTATTGTTTTGGCTGTGTTAGTGCTTTTGGTTCAGTTGATCAGCCTGGTAGTGGCAGTGAGGGTGAGAAAACCTTTAATTAGTGCTACTTTTCAGGTCAGCTTTTACATGTCCTGGCAGTCCCATTCACAAATCCATGGCTGGCTATAGGAATAGGACTGGATTTTTTTGTGATTTATAAGTTTTGCTTTCACAAGTTTCAAAAGACTGGGATAATATTTCAGCCATGTTTAGTATTAGTGGGTGTGGCTATCTGTGTTTGGGGACAGGGGCAGGGTTTCTGGCGCAACTGGAGGAATCTGGATTTTAAGTGGAGGGAGGGGGGGGGGCATGATGGTTAAAGATGTGAAAAAGTTTCTAATGAATTTTAATAATACAATTTCCAAGGGGGGGCACAAACGTTCCAAGGGCGAGCAGCCGCCCTTGCCCCCCCCCTAAATGAAACCCTGTGAGGGAAGGGAGGGAGGATTGGGCACTAAGTGCAGGAGAACGTGTGAGGGAGGGAGCTAAATAAAGAATCTTTTTGTGTTGGAACTAATGGGAGTAATGTGTATGTGAGTTATGGTGGTGGGGGTTAGTGTGTGCATGATTTAGTTGGTGGGTAGAGGGGGTATGAGTTGTGTGGTGTGTGTATGAGTTTGATAGTGGGAGAGGTGTGTGCAAGAGGTGGTATTGTGGGCATGGTGTGTGTGTATGAGGTGGTGTTTGTGGGCTTGGTGTGTGTCGGTGGGGGTTGTGGGATAAGTGAAGTGGGGTAGTGGTGTGTTTGTGTGGGTTGAGGGTGTGAGTGTCATTTGGTTGGGATGGTGTGTGTGGTGTGTCTATGGGATAGGGTGGTGAAGTGATGTATGTTTGAGTTGGGGTGGTGGGAGTGGTGTGGGTATGATTGGTATAGTGGGGTGTGTGTATATGAGTTGCTGGTTTAGGATAGTGTATGAGTTTGGGTTGGGTTGTGCATGTGGTCTATATTTTGGTTGGCTTACGATGGGTGAGGGGTATGGGGATGGACTAATTGTACAAGAATGTGTGATGGGGAGGGAGTGTTGAACTAATGTGGGTAGTGTGTGAATGAATTGATGTGGTGGTGTGGTTAGTGTGCCTATGATTGAGTCGGTGGGTAGAGGGGTATGGGTTGGGTGGTGGGTGTGTGAGTGGGTGTGGTGGAGGCCAGCTGGTGTGAAGTATCCTTCCTGTGGTAGTATGAAGCTATCTAATGTGTAGTTGTACTTGGTGCTGATACTAGTATAGTGTGTGCATGTGGTAAGTCAGTGTTGTAGGTGCTGATGTTGGAGATGTGCTTTTCCCCTTCATGTCAGAAGTAAGAGATGTTAAGAGATGGATGAAGCCACTTTTGTCATTGATGATAGCAAGACCAATTGGAGCACCCACTCTCTGGGGACCCATCAGGTCCTCAGAGAGAGACTACTTCTAGCTGGAATGTAGCTCTTGACCATACCAGGGAGCTTATTGTTTTTCTTTCTCTCTGTATAATAATAGCAGACACTAACTTGATACAGGAATCTCATTACACAGCCTTTGACACATAGGTATCTTCATCAGTAAGAATGACGTGCTGCTTGCCTATCGTGTGTATATATATATATATATATATACATTGTATAAGGTTAAGCATGTCATGCACTTCTGTGATTGATCCATGTGTAATGGTGAATGGTGTGATTGACAGAGATATAATGTGGATGGCCGGGGGTGTGAAGGACTAGCAGAAAATACCCCCAAAAATGACTCCTTTTTCTGTAAAACTCAGATACAGAGTTAATTAGTCATGCCTCTTAGTTTAGAATGTTATGTTGCTATGTGTTGACTGGTGTTGATTGGTCTGCTCTGCTTAACATTTTGTTCTTGTTTTCTGTGTTGCTGTTCTTGTTTGGGTCTGTCTATTGCAGAGAGTGAAGGACATGTGTGGCATTATAGTGTCAGCCTAGGAGTATGCGGATGTCCAGTGTAGGCATGTTTGTGTGTCTAGTTATCTAGGGCTGGATCTGGGGGTTGGGCTAGCTGGGTGTGAGTTGTTTGGTATTTTGATTATGCATGTGTGCATGTGTGATGTTGGGAATGAGGCATGCCAAGGCTAGGACTACACATAAGTTTTGCTTGCAGAGGTGGACAACTTCCACTTCAATCGCAACTGCCACTTCAATCGCAACTGCCAACTTGAACATTCACTTTCTTGCTGATCCTACCGTTTATTAAAGTTCTTATTTTGAGGAAAGCTGCACAGGCACCTATACCTTCCAGAAAACACTACCTGCTCTTCTTTCTTGGTGTGGCTCAGCAATTCTTAGGGTGACTCATGAGAGTAGCTTCTTCTTTGTCTGGCTTATGAGAGTTACTCCATCTTCATGTGGCTCATGTAACAGAAGTATAGATTTCTGCTCCTGTCTAATAAATAATGCAAAGTATGCATTTTGGTAGAAGATTCAATGTGTGTGCATTATTTGTTTAGTAATGGAGCAGTTGTTGCTAAGCACTGATTTTCTTGCTGGTTTGGTTAGAAGTGGTGATAGACAACCAGAGTTTATGGTTCACTTGTGGATATACACATGCTTGGTATGTTTAGTAGTAGTGTAAATAAAACCTTCCATTGATGCACTCACACAAATAATCCACTCATTGACTAGCTGTTGTTGCTGCAGATGTTACTGGAAGAACTGATGAAGAAGCAGCTGCCATCACTGTATTCTCAAACATCATCACGGCACAGGTTAGCAAAACCATCTATCAGAGCTTCTCAGGGGATCAGGGATTACCCCACCTCCCACCTACACTACAAGGATTTAAGGTGTCATAATAAGTATATGATATGCATTCACTATTTTTTTTGCAGCTAATGTTAGTTAATTGACAATTGCAGTTAATGAACATGGCAATTAAGTAGACAACATGTATAATACATTCCTAAGATTTTACTCTTTGAATATGTCAAAATTGCAATAAACCTGCTGTTCAAAGTCAGCTCAAGTCCTTCAATTGTGATTCATCTGAGCCTAGCCAGGTTAGTGTTACTTATCTATTTCGAAGACTTATCTTAATAAACTTTGTCTAACCAAAAATCAGGCTAATGTGTCCATGTAGTAAGGATAGCTAAGAAAAATTCCAGGCTCGACACTCATCCCCACTCTTCCTCTTCCCAGCAACTAAAATGTGTCTATGAAGCCATGATCTTCATGCTAAATTAGTTGTTTCTGTTGTTATTATAGTTATTATTGTAGAAATACGACAAACTGCTGGCCCAAGTTCCCAAGTGTAACCATGGTTACTTAGATGATGAGATAATGTCAGATGTGGACCTAGGTCGAATTTCAGCAAGACTGTATGTACATAAGGCATATCTGCTAGGACTGAACTGGTCTGACGTGCAGCACATAGTGACCACATACAGGGGGAGTCCTAGTCTACAAAGGTACTACAATGCTAAATGTGAGAATTGTGGATGTGGATTTATAGATGCACACTATTTACAAGGTGGGCTGTTCTGGAGCATTGGGGATCTAAAGCTGGTTATCCAAAGACTTACAGGAATCTTCTTCGAGTATGTGTGGAGGGAGATTTGGAGGAATCTGCTGAAGACATTATTTCCATCTTAAGCAGCAAAGGTTGGTCTAGCTGGTTGCGTTGGTTATATATTTTAAGTGGTAAAGGGTGATCACCCTTAGTCTACATGGGCACAGTCTTGTTTATCTTCTTTTTTACAAGTAAATATAGTTCTTGTATATCTAGATATTACATAAGGTAGAACAATCCTGAACACTTTTGGAACTGGTCAACCATATTCACACGATTCGAATGCGTAAATGCTTCTTTGCAAGTGTAATTATAGATACAGTCTCTTAAAATATGTTCATTTACAGGTTAAATACTCGGCATAAATTCATCAGGACAGAAAACACTCCATATAGGCTAGAACATGTGACTTCAAAGCTAGTGTGGTCATGTGATGTTCTGTTAGGTATTCATGAAAAGTCCTCCAAAGTCTTCAGACCAGCTCCATTTCTCCTGGCACATGTGAAATGTTCTGGCCTGTAATTAGCATAACTTTTCAATCCCTTTTCCTCGTGCTTGCTCTTCACTTGTCCTTCCCCCTCCACATTGCTCTGTAAAGTTAACAATGGAGTACAGAAATTGAGTCATGGCCTCTTCTGCTTTACTTACAGCAGTAAGAAAGATGCCATTAAGGGGACGCATGTGCAGACTAGCAAATCTAGAGGCATCTGAAGAACAACTTCACTGTGCTCACCAAATTTAGCTAACTAGAATAAGCTAACTTATCATGGGGATTACTGTTATGAACTTTGTGGCTTCCTCATGTCTTCGTGGAGATTTTACAATGGGAGTAGCTTCCAGCAATCAATGGAAGGAGAAGTGGCAACATCCATTTTTCTTGAGTGTTAAACTTTCATCATTAGATTTATTTTTTAATGAGTATATTGTTATGTTTTTGCCTGTTTCTACCTCAATGCTCCGTCTTCATCAGGGTGAGAAACAAGGCAACACATTTACACTCACTGGCAACACATTTCATTTACATTTACATAAATAAGGTAATTAGAAATAACCAATCAAATACAAGTCGTTAGTGTGTGAGGTGAGATGTTTCACACATTAACATGTGGGTGAGTGTAAATTGTTGATTGTGCAGGCTAAGTGTTGCCAGTTAGGCTTGGACGTCTGCCCCCACCCCTTCCTTAAGGAGTATAGAGTAGTTAGCAGGAGAGTGTGTGGAAATTGTCACTTCTGATCTGCGAACAATACTTGTCTTGTCTGGCTGTTGGTCGGCTTGTGTCAGTGCATTCAATTGGCTCTAATCAATTCACATCCTTACCATTTCGTCCTTCCTCACCGTTAGGATTGGAAATGACCAGGGGTTCTTAGATGGTTCTATAATATTATGTTCCAACAATGTCTGGATTTTTGGATTTCCTTGTTAATACCATCTTCACAACTCTTGGGGACTTGCCTTGGCGGAATCCTGATGGGCTGGGCTTGCTTGGTCTGAATGGTATGTCCCACTGCCGTTGTTTCCCCAGAGATATTTGTGAAGAGGGGAAGTATCCATCAAGCATTGGAGTTGTGAAGTCTGTTCATCATTTAAGTTTGATCCCATGAGAGCTTTTGAATCTGATTCCCATAGGGTTGGTAAGAGAAGTCCCTGCAGAGTTTCTTCATCTGTTAAGGTGACAGAAAATACAGATGCCACTGGACTGTGCCAGGACTTCATCATGTTGACATGAATAGCTCTATGCCTTTTCTTTCTGTCATGCATGTGCACTCTGTATGTAACTGGTGCTATGTGCTGCATCTGTTCCAGGTTCTCCCTCATGGTTGTTAGACATTGAACAGCAGTGGTGTGTTGACTGACCTTCTTAATAATTTGTTTCAATGTGGCATGAAACCGTTTTAACATACTGGTCGTCTGAGGGTGTTATGGACTTGCTTTGATATGGTGAATGCCTAGTTTCTGATATAAGGTTGTCACAAGAATGACACAAAATGTATGCCCTGATCTGTCAGTAGTTTAGCTGATATTCCTGGGGGATAGAATATGTCCATCAAAGCAGAAGAAAGAGTTTCAGCAACAGCTTTCCTGAGTAGTGTGGCATCATCATCGGGCAAAATCCATGGATGTTAACAGATCTTGTTGCCGGCTCTAGTGTGAAGCAAAGGGTCAACTATATAAAATACTACCCTAGTCAGTACTTCTGTTATGGCATAGAGATTAGTGGAGACTAAGTCTGTGTACGTCTACATCCCTTCTGGCATTTAGTGCAGGATTCACAGGCTTGATGCACATCCCGGCTGTGGCCTGCCCAGTAAAAGTGGGCCAACAGTCTGTGTCTGGCTTTGTTGTACCCGAGGTGACCGGTCATGTGGAGTGTGTGAGCTATGGCTTGCTGTTGTCTGTTGCCTAGCAACACTGGTTGGTACATTTCATTGTCTAACTTGTCGTGTCGATATCTAAACAACAATCCAACCCCACAAAACTATTCAGAGTTCCCCTGGTTCAGCGATTCTCACTCTTTGTGCAAGTATGAGTTGTTCTGTTGCTCAGCACTAAAACCTGGCAACCATGTTCATCAACATGGACTTGTTTACCAACTGGTATAGATGGCGTGTTCTCATCTGGCCGAGTGGGTGCAGTCTTATCTGGTTGAGAGGGTGTGTCCTCATCTAATTTAGAGGATGTGTTCATCTCAAGAATGACAGATGGGATAGAGACAAAGCCTTAAGCATCTTTTAATTTTTGTCATTTGATTTATCTGGGTTTCTGATCCAGGTCAACCAAAATATCGCTGTCCTTTCCAACTAACTCCTCCCACGGTGTGAGTATTCCTCCTGAGTTCACTGTAGCTATCTCATCAGCCTGCAAGTGTTGTTGCTCTTGCTCTGCAGCTTGTCTTGTCTGCACCAACATAGCTTGTGTTTCACTTGTCAGTCTTTCTTTCACTAATGGCTCAAGTAAGTGGTTTAGGAAGGGAGCATCTTGACCCAGTAGAACATCAGCAGTGGTGCCATCAGCCACAGCTCCTTTAAGTTTTGCAGTCTCCCACCTATGTCAATGTTTATGTTTGCTAAGTCAAATTCCTTGAGTGGACCAGTCACCCTTACTAAGGATAGCTTCTCTCCCTCCAAAGAGCCTTCCAGAAGTGCAGTCTTGGAAACCACAGAGTGTGAAGCTGCTGTGTCTAACTTGATGGTTGCATCCTTGTCATTCAGGAAGCCCTGCACCAGGTAGTCATGTGAGTGATGGCAGGTGGGACAGCAAAGGTATACTTTCTCTTTAGGGACACTTGGCTGGTCCCTGCTTCTTGACATCATGGTTATGTGTCTGTTGGTAAGGCGTGCTTCTCTTATATTGTCTGAGCACTAGATGGATCAAGTGTGGGTATTTGTCAACCATAGTGCCAACTTTTTTGAGTGTGGCTGGGTCTTTGTTCCTCACTGCCAAAGCAATGTGTGGTGGAAGCATCCTCTAAACAGCATCCTCTAAACATGCACAGCAAATATTTTACCAGCTTATTCTGGGCTGTTTCAACCAGCTACACAATTGTTGTTGAATTGTCCCTACCATGTAGTACTTTTGTTTGGCTTGATAGTAGCCTCCCACCATCAACTATCAAGCCAAACAAAAGTGCGACATTGTGTACTGCTAGGGACAAAGATTTAAGTAACTATTGTGTAGTTGGTTGAAGCAACCCAGAAGAAGCTGGTAAAAGATTTGCTGTGGAGCATGTTTTGAGGATGCTTCCACCACAAATAACCAATGAGTGTGTACTATGCAATCATGTTAATCCCAATATAAGGGTGAGGTGAGAGGTCTCATACATTAACATAGGGGTGAGTGTTAACTGATGTTTGTACAGGCTAAGTGTTGTCTGTTAGGCTTGGGTGAATGCATGCGATTCCTGACTTGATTGAATGCTAGAGTGTATAAGCACAGTCATGCATCAGATTGATGCAGGCCTGGAGCTGCCCGACTGCTGAATCTCAATTCTCAAGACTATGGTGTGAAACTAGACCCATCACTGGCTGACAGATCATGAATCACATGCATTTCAAGTGACACATGTTGCCTGTGAGTATAAATGTGTTGCCTGTGAGTATAGATGTGTTGCCAGTGAGTATAAATATGTTGCCAGTGAGCATAAATGTGTTGCCAGTGAGTATAAATATGTTACCAGTGAGTATAAATGTGTTGCCAGTGAGTATAAATGTGTTGCCAGTGAGTATAAATGTTTTGCCAGTGAGTATAAATCTGCTGCCAGTGAGTATAAATGTGTAGCCAGTGAGTATAAAGCTGCTGCCAGTGAGTATAAATCTGCTGCCAGTGAGTATAAATGTGTTGCCAGTGAGTATAAATGTGTTGTGTTGTGTCCATGTGTTCATTTGCCCCTGAAGGCCAAGGCATTCAATTGATACGTTTAGCCAAAAAATGAAGAAAGATAAATCATCAACTTTTATATTGCAGCTGCCAGAATGGAAAGGTTGCTAGTTAATCGCTGATGCTGAAATAGAAAATACAGAGCATACAAATGATGTGTCACAAGAAATTGAGCATACAGGATATTTTATTTATTTTATTTATTGAGGTAAGCATTTTTTCATACACTGGAATAAATTAGTCATAAGATCAATGAAGTACTAGCTATATTGCTTATTAAGCAAATACATATTGTTTTGACTGTGTTAGTGCTTTTGGTTCAGGTGATCTGCCTGGTAGTGGCAGTGAGGGTGAGAAAACCTTTAATTAGTGCTACTTTTCAGATCACACACCAGCTTTAACATGTCCTTGCAGTCCCATTCACAAATCCATGGCTGGGTATAGGAATAGGACTGGATTTGTTTGTGATTTATAAGTTTCGCTTTCATAAGTTTAAAAAAGCTGGGATAATATTTCAGTCGTGTTTAATATTAGTGGGTGTGGCTATCCATGTGTGACACTGTGTATCTATACAAACACTTCATTTTGGGATGGGGCTGGGGGACAGAAGCAAAGGGTACGACTCCTTCCGCCTGGGTCTCCTGAGTTATATGTAACCTCGAGGGAGTGGTCTACCTGTGTTTTGGGAGAGGAGGGAAGGGAGGGAGGATTGGGCACTAAGTGCAGGAGAACGTGTGAGGGAGGGTGCTAAATAAAGAATGTTTTTGTGTTGGAACTAATGGGAGTAATGTGTATGTGAGTTATGGTGGTGGGGGTTAGTGTGTGCATGATTTAGTTGGTGGATAGAGGGGGTATGATTTGTGTGGTGTGTGTATGAGTTTGGTAGTGGGAGAGGTGCGTGCAAGAGGTGGTATTGTGGGCATGGTGTGTGTGTATGAGGTGGTGTTTGTGTGCTTGGTGTGTATGGGTTGGGGTTGTGGGATAAGTGAAGTGGGGTAGTGGTGTGTTTGTGTGGGTTGAGGTGGTGTGTGTGTCATTTGGTTGGGATGGTGGGGGTGGTGTGTTTATGGGATAGGGTGGTGAAGTGATGTATGTTTGAGTTGGGGTGGTGGGAGTGGTGTGGGTATGATTGATATAGTGGGGTGTGAGACAACGGTTTTCCGTTTCAAAAAAAGCCATTTTCTGTTTCAACTTTTCCTCAATTCCGTTTCATTGGCTGATTTTTTAGAATTTTCCATTTTGGAAAATTAAAATTAATTATAGGTTAAATTATAGGCTGCATTAATTTACATAAAATACCAGTATACTAAAATGCCTTTCAATGTCTCCATTAAAATATAACATCACAAGTCTCTTTGTATTTTGTTCTGTCAAATTCTCCCTTCGATCATTCAGGATGTGCTTATATTGTGAAAAACTTCGCTCCACATCAACTGAAGCCACTGGCATCCATATAGCTATAGCAGATAGTTTGGGGAATCGTCTTTCATGCTATCCCAAAATCCAGGAATGGACAGTGGACTGGGTAGTTTGTCACGATACTGAGTGTAAATGAGCTACTCTTCAAGCAGCTCAGAGGATGGATCCTGGAGGGAATTGATAGCTTGGTAATCTTTGATATCATTCCCAAGAGTTGGAAGCTGACGCGGATCAAAAATCCTCACAGCTGTGTAATGTGGGTAGGCCGGATGTCTATCCAAGTGATTCTAGCTTATTAAGAGATAGTCTGAACACAGTCTGAAATGATTTGATGTATTTTCTGTTCTTGTCAGCCTCGAATTTGACAAGCAATCTATCTGTCTCTGGGTCAAAGCTGATTTTTGAGACACCAGCTCTGAGGTAAGAATGCAGATCTTGGAGGAGATTGTACACTGTACATGCCAATGGAGTTTCTTTGGCCTCAAGTGAAGTCAAGACAGCCATTAAATGCTGGCAGTTCTCCTTGATGAAGTATAGCAGCAGGCTTATTTCAGCATAGATAGTGTTGTGTGTCACAAATTCAATGATTCGTTCAACAGCCATCTGTTGCCCCTTCTCTGCCTTGTAAAAACCTTCATACACATGGATTCCTGTGGCATGATAGATGGGTGCTTGAAACCACGAATTCCATCGAGATGAAACAGGGACTGGTGGTAACTTGACGTCAGTGCTCAAATAAACTCGCCAAGGTACTTCAGGAATCGATTCTTTCTGCCAGGCTTCTTAATTAAAGAGAGATGACTTTATCATCATGATAGGATCATCATCATGATAAGATCAGAGGTATGTGAAAAGTCACTGTGATGGTGAAAAACTTCAGCTGCCAGGTTGACAATGTAAGGCACAGAACATGCACAGACTTAGGGTAAACAGCCGAGAGAACATCCCTATATGCCTTCCTACACTACGCAGCACTGTCTGAAACAATAGAAACAACGTTCTCAAATGCACACTTTGGATAATTGCTTGGCTGTGATTGCACAACTCATCTTCACCACATTGATTAGAAAGGACTTGCCTCGAACACTAGCAATGACATTCAAGATGCTATGGTCAAGCATATCAGTAGTTTCATCAGCAGTGATGCTAACTGGCTGGTGATGAAGTACATCCTTGGGGAGCTGAAAAATGAGTCTCATAGAGCCTCGGTATATATGTTGTGCGAAGTGTGGCTACTTGAGGTAGAGCTCCTGCTTGTTTACAGTGTTTCTGTAGGAATTAGCTGATCTTTTCCATTTTATCAAGGGGAATATATGCAATGGTGCACATTTTCAAATAATCCAACACAAAACTCTCCCTAATCTCCTTGGACTTCTAAATTGTGCCGAGCTTTGTCTGCCTTCTGGATGAAGGCCCAGCTGATCCACTCTCCTTCATTGCTTCCTTTTTAGTAGCATGTTTCTTAACTTTGAGGTGACCCTTCACAGTGTCAACTCTAGTAAAATCTATACTGTGTAAACAAAACTTGCAAAAAAGCACACCCCCATCTGCATACAGATCTTCATTGAACTGTTTTGCTCTCTCCTCAGCACTTATGTGGGTAAGTGGGAAACTTCTCTTGGCTTTTTTGGCTCTGGGTGGCTCTGACTCATCCACGCCACTGTGTGTAATGTATGTTAATTAGAGTATAGTAGAGCCCCAGCTACTTATTTGGACTGAATGCTACTTACTGTACTTACCATTTCTCTAACCAGCAGTAGCTACAGCTTATAAATGTATACACAGAACTGTAAAAAGGTTATATTTTAGATGTACAAGTGCTACACTAGCTAATGATTTTGGCAACCTCAGAATAGCAAATTCCTAGTTCAGAATGTAGATTCCTGTATCAGCATGAAAACCATTGTCTCTACGAAAACCATTGTCTCTATGTATATGAGTTGCTGGTTTAGGATGGTGTATGAGTTTGGGTGTGGGTGGTTTGTGCATCACTTGTGGTAGTGTGTATTATGGTATGTGACACTTAGCAGGTTTACTATTAGTGGTTAGTAATATCCTGCATGTATGTATACTCTGTAGTTGCTGAGATTTACCATGAAGGTCATGCATGCCATCTACGCTATATATATCATGCTATTAATAGAATGGTTGGTTTTCTATATGCCTGTCTAGTTCTGGGATTATTCTTGAAATAGTTATACCACAAGGTTGCACTTGTGGTAGTGGTAAACTTTGGCCCTAAACTATGCCCCAAATACGTCTCCAACTCCAGAGCCTTTTAACTTTCGAAACCCTGATGACTGGCCCAGATGGAATGCCGATTCACACAATTTCATGAGAACTCTAACTGCGGACAGTGACACCAACAAATCAATACACTTCTTAACTGCTTAGGCAAAGAAGCAGAAGTGGTACTCTTGTCTATGAACATCACAGGGGAAGAAGGCACAGTCTATGACACTATCATAACAAAATTTGATGCCTTCTTCCAAGTGTGACGAAATGTGGTTTTCTAGAGAGCAAGATTCAACTACCATAATGAACTCCGAGTCGAGATAATGGAACACTACATAATGGAACTCTATATGATGGCCGAAACCTGTAACTACTGCAAATGAAGTATGAAATGATCCGAGATCGGCTGGTATTAGGAATTAGTAACAGCTCATTATTACAGTGACTCCAATTGGATGTAGACACTAGTCGGATCCTAAATAGACCTTAAAGGAAGAAGCTGAATGTTATGGGTATTTTTGATGCAACTATCTCCCATGGCAACAAGTTGACAAGGCACCCCATGTTTGTAGTTGATGGTCTGAAGACTAACTTATTCGTACAGCCAGCTATATCTGCCCTGAATCATGCAGTATAATTGGTGTAAATGTGGAGCAAAACCCGACATTTACGCCAGCATAACGCAGAAGAATCCATCGGTCATCCAAGGCCTGGCAATCTAGGAGAGGAGTATGTAGTCAAACTCAAGGCTGATGCTAAACCATACTCTCTCTTGGCTCCGAGACATATCCCAATAACTCTAAGGCCAAAAGTGAAAGCAGAGCTTACCGGGATGGAATCTAATGGTGTCATATCCAAAGTGGAAGAACCAACACCTTTCTGTGCAGGAATGGTCGTAGTGCCAAAGAAAGCTGGAACAATTCCAATTAGTGTCGACCTCAAGCCTCTAAATGAGAATGTATTGGTATATATGGTGTGTGCAATGTCCTGTGCTCTGTTCTGCTCAACCATTTTGTTCCTCTTTTCTGTGATGCTGTTCTGGTTTGGGTCTGTCTATTGCGGAGAGTGAAGGACATGTGTGGCATTATAGTTTCAGCCTAGGAGTATGGGGATGTCCAGTGTAGGGATGTTTGTGTGTATAGCTATCTAGGGCTGGATCTGGGGGTTGGGCTAGCTGGGTTTGAGTTGTTGGGTATTTGAGTTATGGATATGGAATGTCTGACGGGACTGGTATAGAACTACAGTCTAAAGCTAGGGCTATGACTAGAGGTAAGGCAGGTCTAATGTTGGAGATGATGCTGGGGTAGTCTACCACAAGGTCTAGGGCTTACGGGTATATTTACTATTACATAAGTATTGTTTGCAGAGGTGTTCAACCTCTAAAAATGGCTGAAAATCGCAACTGCATTCTTGAAAGGTTCTCTTTCTTGCTTATTACCATTTATTAAAGTTCTTATTTTGAGGGAAGCTGCACAGGCACCTATGCCTTCCTGCAAACACTACCTGCTGTTCTTTCTTGGTGTGGCCCAGCAATTCTTAGTGTGACTCATGAGAGTAGCTCCTTCTTTGTCTGGCTTGTGAGAGTTACGGCATCTTCATGTGGCTCATGTAACAGAAGTTTAGCTTTCTGCTCCTGTCTAATAAATAATGCAAGGCATTCATTTACATGGTAGAAGATTTAATGTGTGTGCATTATTTGTTTAGTAAGAGCTTAGTTGTTGTTAAAGCACTGCTGGTTTGGTTAGAAGTGGTGATAGACAACCAGAGTTTATGGTTCACTTGTGGATATACACTTGCTTGGTATGTTTGGTAGTAGTGTAAATAAAACCTTCCATGCTCTCACACAAATAATCCACTCATTGACTAGCTGTTGTTGCTGCAGATGTTACTGGAAAAACTGATGAAGAAGCAGCTGCCATCACTGCATTCTCAAGCAGCATCAAGGCACAGGTTAGCAAAACCATCTGTCATGGTTTCTCAGGGAGTCAGGGGATCAGGGATTACCCCACCTCCCACCTACACCACAAGGATAAAAAAATATTGTGGAGTCATAATAAGTATATTGTATGCATTGACAATTTGTTTTTGCAGCTAATGTTAGTTAATTGACAATTGCAGTTAATAAACTTGGCAATTAAGTAGACAACATGTATAATACATTCCCAAGATTTTACTTTGAATATGTCAAAATTGCACTAAAACCTGCTGAAGTCAGCTCAAGTCCTTCAATTGTGATTCACCTGAGCCTAGCCAGGTTAGTGTTACTTATCTATTTCGAAGACTTAACTTAATAAACGTTGTCTAACCAAAAATCAGTCTAATGGGTCCATGTAATAAGGATGGCTATGAACAATTCCAGGCTCGACACTCATCCCCACTCTTCCTGGCAACAAAAATATCTCTATGAAGCCATGATCTTCATGCTATATTAGTTGTTTCTGTTGTTATTTTAGTTATTATTGTAGAAATACGACGAACTGCTGGCCAAAGTTCCCAAGTGCAACCGTGCTTACCTAGATGATGAGATAATGTCAAATGTGGACCTAGGTCGAATTTCTGCAAGACAGTATGGTTTGCAACATGAGGCATATATGCTAGGACTGAACTTGTCAGACGTGCAGCACATAATGACCACATACAGTCGTGATCTACAAAGGTAGTACAATGCTAAGTATGTGAATTGTGGATGTGGTTTTATAGATGCACACTATTTACAGGTGGGCTCTTCTGGATTGTTGGAGATATAAAGCTGGTTATCCAAAGACTTACAGGAATCTTCTTCTAGTATGTGTGGAGGGAGATTTTAATGAATGTGCTGACGACATTATTTCCATCTTAAGCAGCAAAGGTTGGTCTAACTGGTTGTGTGGTGTGTATATTTTGTGGTAAAGGGTGGCCACCCTTAGTCTACATGGGCACAGTCTTGTTTATCTTCTTTTTTACAAAGATATTACATAAGGTAGAACAATCCTGAATACTTTTGGAACTGGTCGACACGATTCGAATGCGTAAATGCTTCTTTGCAAGTGCGTAGTTTGTAATTATAGATACAGCCTGAAATGTTCTGGCCTGTAATTATCAATCCCTTTTCCTCGTGCTTGCTCTTCACTTGTCCTTCCCCCTCCACATTGCTCTGTAAAGTTAACAATGGAGGACAGAAATTGAGTCATGGCATCTTCTGCTTTACTTGCAGCAGTAAGAAAGATGCCATTAAGGGGACGCATGTGCAGACTAGCAAATCTAGAGGCATCTGAAGAACAACTTCACTGTGCTCACCAAATTTAGCTAGCTAGAATAAGCTAACTTATCATTGGGATTGCTATGTTATGAACTTTGTGGCTTCCTCACGTCTTCCTGGAGAATTTACAATGGGAGTATATAGCTCCCAGCAATCAATGGAAACAGAAGTGGTAACATCCATTTTTCTTGAGTATTAACTTTCATCATAAGATTTATATTTTAATGAGTATTCTGTTATGTTTTTGCCTGTTTCTACCTGTCTTCATCAGGTGAGAAACAAGGCAACACATTTACACTCACTGGCAACACATTTCATTTACATTTACATAAATAAGGTAATTACAAATAACCAATCAAATGCAAGTCGTTAGTGTGTGAGGTGAGAGGTCCCACACATTAACATGTGGGCGAGTGTAAATTGTTGATTGTGCAGGCTAAGTGTTGCCAGTTAGGCTTGGGCCTCTGCCCCCACCCCTTCCTTTTAAGGAGTATGGAGTAGTTAGTGTATGGAAATTGTCACTTCTGATCTGTGAACAATACTCGTCTTGTTGGGCTGTTGGTCGGCTTATGTCAGTGCATTCAATTGGCTCTAATCAATGCACATCCTTACCATTTCATCCTTCTTCACTGTTAGGATTGGAAATGACCAGGATGGTTCCATAATATTATGTTCCAACAATGTCTGGATTTCCTTGTGAATACCATCTTCACAACTCTTGGGGACTTGCCTTGGCGGAATCCTGTTGGGCTGGGCTTGCTTGGTCTCAATGGCATTTCCCACTGCCGTTGTTTCCCCAGAGATATTTGTGAAGACTGATATTTGTGAAGACTGTTGGGGAAGTATCCATCAAGCATTGGTGTTGTGAAGTCTGTTCATCAATTAAGTTTGGCCCTTTTGAATCTGATTCCCATAGGGTTGGTAAGAGAAGTCCCTGCAGAGTTTCTTCATCTGTTAAGGTGATAGAAAATACAGATGCCACTGGACTGTGCCAGGACTTCATCATGTTGACATGAATAGCTCTATGCCTTTTCTTTCTGTCATGCATGTGCACTCTGTATGTAACTGGTACTATGTGCTGCATCTGTTCCAGGTTCTCCCTCATGGTTGTTAGACATTGAACAGCAGTGGTGTGTTGACTGACCTTCTTAATAATTTGTTTCAATGTGGCATGAAACCAATTTAACATACTGTTCGTCTGAGGGTGTTATGGACTTGCTTTGATGTGGTGAATGTCTAGTTTCTGATATAAGGTTGTCACTAGAATGACACCAAATTAATGCCCTGATCTGTCAGTAGTTTAGCTGGTATTCCTGGGAGATAGAATATGTCCATCAAAGCAGAAGAAAGAGTTTCAACAACAGCTTTCCTGAATAGTGTGGCATCACCATCTGGCAAAATCCATGGATGTTAACAGATCTTGTTGCCGGCTCTAGTGTGAGGCAAAGGGTCAACTATATCAAAAGCTACCCTTGTCAATAATTCTGTGATAATTGGCATAGAGATTAGTGGAGCAAGGGTCTGTGGACATCTACCTCCCTTCTGGCATTTAGCGCAGGATTCACAGGATTGAGGCTGAGGCCTGGCCAGTAAAAGTGGGCCAACAGTCTGTGTCTGGCTCTGTTGTACCCGAGGTGACCGGTCATGTGGAGTGTGTGAGCTATGGCTTGCTGTTGTCTGTTGCCTGGCAACACTGGTTGGTGCATTTCATTGTCTAACTTGTCGTGTCGACATCTAAACAACAATCCAACCTCACAAAACTAATCAGAGTTCCCCTGGTTCAGCGATTCTCACTCTTTGTGCAAGTATGAGTTGTTCTGTAGCCCAGCTGGGCAACTATGTTCATCAACATGGACTTGTTTACCAACTGGTTGAGAGGGCGTGTTCTCATCTAATTTAGAGGATGTGTTCATCTCAGGAATGACAGATGAGATAGAGACAAAGTCTTAAGCATCTTTTAATTTTTGTTATTTGCTTTATCTGGGTTTCTGATCCAGGTAAATCAAATTATCGCTGTCATTTCCAACTAACTCCTCCCATGGTGTGAGTATTTCTCCTGAGTTCACTGTAGCTATCTCATCAGCCTGCAAGTGTTGTTGCTCTTGCTCTGCAGCTTGTCAGGTCTGTACCAACATAGCTTGTGTTTAAATCAACAGTCTCTCTTTCACTAATAGATCATGTAAGTGGTTTAGGAAGGGAGCATCTTGACCCATTAGAATATCAGCAGTGATGCCATCAGCCACAGCTCCTTGAAGTTTTGCAGTCTCACACCTATGTCAATGTTTATGTTTGCTAAGTCAAATTCCTTGAGTGGACCAGTCACCCTTACTAAGGATAGCATCTCTCCCTCTTCCAGAAGTGGAGTCTTGGAAACCACAGAGTGTGAAGCTGCTGTGTATAACTTGATGGTTGCATCCTTGCCATTCAGTAGCCCTGTACCAGGTAGTCATGTGAGTGATGGCAGGTGGGGCAGCAAAGGTATACTTTCTCTTTAGGACACTTGGCTGGTCCCGGCTTCTTGACATCATGGTTATGTGTCTGTTGGTAAGGGGTCCTTCTCTTATATTTTCTGAGTACTAGATGGATCATGTGTGGGTATTTGTCAACCACAGTGCCAACTTTTTTGAGTGTAGCTGGGTCTTTGTTCCTCACTGCCAAAGCAATGTGTGGTGGAAGCATCCACTAAACATGCACAGCAAATCTTTTACCAGCTTCTTCTGGGCTGTTTCAACCAGCTACACAATTGTTGTTTAATTGTCCCTAGCAGTACACTGTGTAGCACTTTTGTTTGGCCTGATAGTAGCCTCCCACCATCAACTATCAAGCCAAACAAAAGTGCGACGTTGTGTACTGCTAGGGACAAATATTTAAGTAACTATTGTGTAGTTGGTTGAAGCAGCCCAGAAGAAGCTGGTAAAAGATTTGCTGTGGAGCATGTTTTGTGGATGCTTCCACCAGAAATAACCAACGAGTGTGTACTATGCAATCATGTTAATACCAATATAAGGGTGAGGTGAGAGGTCTCATACATTAACATAAGGTGAGTGTTAATTGGTGGTTGTACAGGCTAAGTGTTGTCTGTTAGGCTTGGGTAAATGCATGTGATTCCTGACTTGATTGAATGCTATAGTCTATAAGCACAGTCATGCATCAGACTGATGCAGGCTTGGAGCTGCCCGACTGCTGAATCTCAATTGTCAAGAGCATGGTGTGAAACTAGACCCATCACTGGCTGACAGATCATGAATCACATGCATTTCAAGTGACACATGTTGCTTGTGAGTATAAATGTGTTACCAGTGAGTATAAATGTGATTGCCAGTGAGTATAAATTTGTTGCCAGTGAGTATAAATATGTTGTCAGTGAGTATAAATGTGTTGTCAGTGAGTATAAATGTGTTGCCAGTGAGTATAAATGTGTTCCCAGTGAGTATAAATGTGTTGCCAGTGAGTATAAATGTGTTGCCAGTGAGTATAAATGTGTTGCCAGTGAGTATAAATGTGTTGCCGGTGAGTATAAATGTGTTGCCAGTGAGTATAAATGTGTTTCCAGTGAGTATAAATCTGTTGCCAGTGAGTATAAATGTGTTGCATTGTCTCCGTGTCTTCATATGCCCCTGATGGCTAAAGCATTCTGTTAAATCATTGGCAATTTTTTTTTAAGATAGATAAGTCATCGGTACGAGTCAACTTTCATACCGCAGCTGCCAGAATGGAAAGGTTGCTAGTTACTCGCTGATGCTGAAATAGAAAATACAGAGCATACAAATGATGCGTCAGAAGAAATTGAGCGTACAGGATTTTTTATTTATTTTATTTAGCATAAATGTTTGAGGTAAGCATTTTTGGAGTAAATGAGTCATAAGATGAATGAAGTACTAGCTATATTGCTTATTAATAATTTATTTAGCTAATACATAATAAATGTTATTGTTTTGACTGTGTTAGTGCTTTTGGTTCAGGTGATCAGCCTGGTAGTGGCAGTGAGGGTGAGAAAACCTTTAATTAGTGCTACGTTTCACGTCACACACCAGCTTTTACATGTCCTGGCAGTCCCATTCACAAATCCATGGCTGGCTATAGGAATAGGACTGGATTTTTTGGTGATTTATAAGTTTTGCTTTCACAAGTTTCAAAAGACTGGGATAATATTTCAGCCATGTTTAATATTAATGGGTGTTGCTATCTCTGTTTTGGGACAGGGGCAGGGTTTCTGGCGCAACTGGAGGAATCTGGATTTTAAGGGGGGGGGGGGGGCATTTTAAGGGAGTGATGGTTAAAGATGTGAAAAAGTTTCTAATTACTTGTAATAAAACAATTTCCAAGGGGGGGCAAAAAAGTTCCAAGGTGGAGCAGCCGCCCCTGCCCCCCCCACCCCCCACCTAAATGAAACCATGGGAGGGAAGGGAGGGAGGAGATTGGGCACTAAGTGCAGGAGAACGTGTGAGGGAGGGTGCTAAATAAAGAATGTTTTTGTGTTGGAACTAATGGGAGTAATGTGTATGTGAGTTATGGTGGTGGGGGTTAGTGTGTGCATGATTTAGTTGGTGGGTAGAGGGGGGATGAGTTGTGTGGTGTGTGTATGAGTTTGGTAGTGGGAGAGGTGTGTGCAAGAGCTGGTATTGTGGGCATGGTGTGTGTGTATGAGGTAGTGTTTGTGGGCATGGTGTGTGTGGGTTGTGGGATAAGTGAAGTGGGGTAGTGGTGTGTTTGTATGGGTTGAGGTGGTGTGTGTCATTTTTTGGTTGGGATGGTGTGGGTGGTGTGTTTATGGGATAGGGTGGTGAAGTGATGTATGTTTGAGTTGGGGTGGTGGGAGTGGTGTGGGTATGATTGGTATAGTGGGGTGTGCGTATATGAGTTGCTGGTTTAGGATGGTGTATGAGTTTGGGTTGGGTTGGGTTGTGCATGTGGTCTATATTTTGGTTGACTTATGATGGGTGAGGGGTATGGGGTGGACTAATTGTAGAAGAATGTGTGATGGGAAGATGATGTTGAATTATTGTGGGTAGTGTGTGAATGAGTTGATGTGGTGTGGTTAGTGTGCGTATGATTGAGTTGATGGGTAGAGGGGTATGGGTTGGGTGGTGTGTGTGTGAGTTTGGTTGTTGTTATGGTGGAGTGTGTATGAGTTGGGGTGGTGGGGTGGTGTGTCTATGAGTGGTGTCGAGGGCTGCTGGACATGGCCAGTCAGGCCATTATCTTTGCTCCATCAATGATGATGAACCTAACAGTCATTTGAGTGCATGCATTACTTAACACACTCACTGTCACAAGCGTATATATACGCAAAAAGTTGTTTATCAAATTAAAAAACCCATAAAAAATCGATCGTACCGTTCACAGACACATTATAGAGGTCAAAAGTTAGATACATTCTTCCCCTACGATCGTACCGAATATAAAGGCAATAGACGCTCGGTAACTAGGGTAGTAATATTGAAAAGTCGGACCCACTCAGAATTTCAAATCGTGTTGAAGATGGCCATTCGACTGTCCTTGGATAAAGTTATTTCTCAGGTTTAGGGTTTAGGGCGACGATTTTGGACTTTCTGAGGATGAAAGCAGTTATCAAGAAGGCGCTGGCATCTCATCCTACCTTGGCCAGAGCCGTGTTGACCCTGAAGCTCCGCTATCGCTTGGCAGAATAGTTGCTGGATGACCTACCTTGAAGGAAACATAGCGCTTTCACTCGAGGTGACGATCTAGATGGAGATGAGAATACCAGCGATGAAGAAGGTATTTACAGTCAGTTTAGCTACAGTTTAGCTATAGCTAGTTTTGTTGTTAGCAAAGCAGAGCATGGAACTACAATGCTCTTTTAGTTTCCTTGTTGTGGTAGTCCGCGGTATATCCCCTTTGATGCATGAAGCGATGGATTGGGCAGCTGACAGAGCTTCAGCAACTCTGACACAATCTATTGTTGCTAGCCCTCCTATTGCTGTGATGGCTGCTTCATCACCTTCTCCATTGTTCCTACCAGTATCTGCAACTGTAGGTTGTGAACCTCTGCAGGTTCTATGACTTATGTGACATCTGTAGTCACTCCTATACTATTTCCATCATCATTATTGTCTGTTCCATCATCATGCCCTCCTTTATTTTTACCCTCGCACTCTGTGTCCTCTTCTAGTGAAGTATGCACTCCTTCACGACCAGTTGTTCAGCTTAGTCATAGCACTAGGAGTGTTCGTCATGCTCGAGTTTGTCAGATTAGTGGTAGTGAAATAGCTTCTAGTGCTTCAAGTTCTGCTCTGCCTTTAGCTAGTCCTCTTTTTCTTTCTGGAACTTCACCTACCAGCATTTCTTTAGCTCCGTCTCTTGCTTCTTCTACTGTGTCCTCAGCTAGTACCTTTGATAGTCCCTCCTCTAATTCTCCAGAAGAGGGTGTTTGCGTATATGGTTGAGGCATGCATTCTGAACAGCTATGTTTTAGACTCTCACGTCCGCAGAGCAGATCACCTTGCCAGGGGTTACAGGAAGAGAGATTTTTTGACCTTCCGGTTGGATCTATATAGCTAAGGAACTAGTGGTATGCTTCTGCTCACGTCAGCATGCTGGCCGCCCTCGCTCAGTTCATAACGAGCGTCTAGACCAGCTGAACACCACGCTTGGGCATTTGTCAGCACTAACTGAAAAACAGCAGTGGTGTATTTTCTGTGTAGCAGTTGGAAACATGTCTGGAATCTCAAACGACCATGAGACCACTTATTTGCCATCACTGCAAAGTACCACTGTGTGTCACAAAGAGGGACTGTTTTTTCAAGTACCACACCATGGTAGACTTCGTAGTTTCCTAGTTTTTTCTTCACTTTTTTAAAATTTTACTTTCTATGGTATTTCCATTTTTCTCTCTGTTCTATGTGTGTGCTAGATGGCTGTTGTTTTGTATATGCATGTTTTTGTTGCTATTGTTGTCCTGTTATGGGAAGATGTAATAAATAATTGTTCATACAACACCAACTTGATAACAATGTCTTCATCAGAAAATAAATATTAAAAAATGAAAAATATATGTTATGCAAGTTTTGTGAATACAATGAGTGTGTGTATATATATATAATATATAATATATATATAATCACATGTTGCATTGTCTAGCAAATTGAAGTAAGAGCTTTCAATAGGCTGTAATTACATAATGATATTCTTCTTTGTGGTCGTTGCTTAGCAACCTAAAGTTGACCACACTGTTTGTCGGCACCAATGCTATCCCATCAACCATGGTTGCTAGGGACTTTAGTGCATTCCTGATTTAATATTGATTTTTATTTGCACCCGAGTCCAATTTAAAAAAAATGCTGCCTAAACCTGACGGTGAATGGGTTAAAAAAGTGTTGAGTGCATGCATTACTTAAAGTGTTAATTGTGGTTGTGGGTGTAGTGATGTAATGTCAAGTGGAATCTCTGTGCATGTAATTATGGTTACTTCCTGTATCCTGTCTGGCAGGACTTATAAAAGGTCCTGTCAGCCATTTGTGATTAGTCTTGTCTACACCATAGTTTTCGTCAGTTCATAAGTTATACGTAGACACCCTAAATCTCTCTGGGTAGGTATTAACTAAGGCGATACTTAGAGATAGACTCTTATGGCAGCACCTATTAACTGAAGGGAGAAGGTAATCCTAAGCGAGGAACCTTATAAGACACCTTCTTTAAAACACCAACTAGCCCTTCACAAGTGGGTGTGGTGGAGGCCAGCTGGTGTGAAGTATCCTTCCTGTGGGAGTATGAAGCTATCTAATGTGTAGTTGTACTTGGTGGTGGTACTAGTATAGTGTGTGCATGTGGTAAGTCAGTGTTGTAGGTGCTGATGTTGGAGATGTGCTTTTCCCCTTCATGTCAGAAGTAAGAGATGTTAAGAGATGGATGAAGCCACTTTTGTCATTGATGATAGTAAGACCAATTGGAGCACCCACTCTCTGGGGACCCATCAGGTCCTCAGAGAGAGACTACTTCTAGCAGGAGTGTTGCTCTTGGCCATACCAGGGAGCTTATTGTTTTTCTTTCTCTCTGTATAATAATAGCAGACACTAACTTGATACAGGAATCTCATTACAAAGCCTTTGACACATAGGTATCCTCATCAGTAAGAATGAGGTGCTGCTTGCCTGATGGTGTATATATATATATATATCATATATATATATATATATAAGGTTAAGCATGTCATGCACTTCTGTGATTGGTCCATGTGTAATGGTGAATGGTGTGATTGACAGAGATATAATGAGGTGATGTGGATGACCAGGGGTTTGATAGGACTAGCAGAGAAGACAAAAAAAACTAGATAAGCTGAGAAAATGATCTACTTTTTGTTTAATTAAAACTTAGCTACAGGAAGAGTTAATTAGTCATGACCCTTAGTTTAGAATGTTATGTTGCTATGTGTTGACTGGTGTTGATTGGTCTGTTCTGCTTAACATTTTGTTCTTGTTTTTTGTGCTGCTGTTCTTGTTTGGGTCTGTCTATTGCGGAGAGTGAAGGACATGTGTGGCCTTATAGTGTCAGCGTAGGAGTATGGGGATGTCCAGTGTAGGCATGTTTGTGTGTCTAGTTATCTAGGGCTGGATCTGGGGGTTGGGCTAGCTGAGTGTGAGTTGTTTGGTATTTTGATTATGGATGTATGCATGTGTGATGGGAATGAGGCTGTGTGAGTGTAATGCCAGGGCTAGGACTACACATCAGTTTTGCTTGCAGAGGTGGACAACTTCCACTTCAATACAAATGATGAAAATCGCAACTGCCAACTTGAACATTCTCTTTCTTGCTGATCCTACCATTTATGGAAGCTCTTATTTTGAGGAAAGCTGCGCAGGCATCTATACCTTCCAGCAAACACTACCTGCTCTTCTTACTTGGTGTGGCTCAGGAATCCTGTTCTTTCTTTGTGTGATTCATGAGAGTAGCTCCTTCTTTGTCTGGCTTGTGAGAGTTACTCCATCTTCATGTGGCTCATGTAACAGAAGTATAGCTTTCTGCTCCTCTCTAATAAATAATACAAAGCATTCATTTACATGGTAGAAGATTCAATGTGTGTGCATTATTTGTTTAGTAAGAGCTTAGTTGTTGTTAAGCACTGCTGGTTTGGTTAGAAGTGGTGATAGACAACCAGAGTTTATGGTTCACTTGTGGATATACACTTGCTTGGTATGTTTAGTAGTAGTGTAAATAAAACCTTCCATTGATGCACTCACACAAATAATCCACTCATTGACTAGCTGTTGTTGTTGCAGCAGATGTTACTGGAAGAACTAATGAAGAAGCAGCTGCCATCACTGCATTCTCAAGCAGCATCAAGGCACAGGTTAGCAAAACCATCTGTCAGGGTTTCTCAGGGAGTCAGGGGATCAGGGATTACCCCACCTCCCACTTACACCACAAGGATTAAAAAATATTGTGGAGTCATAATAAGTATATTGTATGCATTCACTATTTGTTTTGCAGCTAATGTTAGTTAATTGACAATTGCAGTTAAAGAACTTGGCAATTAAGTAGACAACATGTATAATACATTCCCAAGATTTTACTTTGAATATGTCAAAATTGCACTAAAACCTGCTGAAGTCACTTCAAGTCCTTCAATTGTGATTCACCTGAGCCTAGCCAGGTTAGTGTTACTTATCTATTTCCAAGACTTAACTTAATAAACTTCATCTAACCAAAAATCAGTCTAATGGGTCCATGTAATAAGGATGGCTATGAACAATTCCAGGCTCGACACTCATCCCCACTCTTCCTGGCAACTAAAATGTCTCTAAGAAGCCATGATCTTCATGCTAAATTAGTTGTTTCTGTTGTTATTTTAGTTATTATTGTAGAAATATGACGAGCTGCTGGCCAAAGTTCCAGAGTGCAACCATGCTTACCTAGATGATGTGATAATGTCAGATGTGGACCTAGGTCGAATTTCTGCAAGACTGTATGTACATTTGGCATATCTGCTAGGACTGAACTGGTCTGACGTGCAGCACATAATGACCACATACAGGGGAACTCTACGAAGGTACTACAATGCTAAATGTGTGGATGTGGTTTTATAGATGCACACTACATGTATTTACAGGTGGGCTGTTCTGGATCATTGGAGATCTAAAGCTGGTTATCCAAAGACTTACAGGAATCTTCTTAGAGTATGTGTGGAGGGAGATTTGGAGGAATCTGCTGAAGACATTATTTCCATCTTAAGCAGCAAAGGTTGGTCTAGATGGTTGTGTTGGTGTATATATTTTAAGTGGTAAAGGGTGGTCACCCTTAGTCTACATGGGGACAGTCTTGCTTATCTTCTTTTTTACAACTAGATATTACATAAGGTAGAACAATCCTGAATACTTTTGGAACTGGTCGACACGATTCGAATGCGTAAATGTTTCTTTGCAAGTGCGTAGTTTGTAATTATAGATACAGCCTGAAATGTTCTGGCCTGTAATTATCAATCCCTTTTCCTCGTGCTTGCTCTTCACTTGTCCTTCCCCCTCCACATTGCTCTGTAAAGTTAACAATGGCGTACAGAAATTGAGTCATGGCCTCTTCTGCTTTACTTACAGCAGTAAGAAAGATGCCATTAAGGGGATGCATGTGCAGACTAGCAAATCTAGAGGCATCTGAAGAACAACTTCACTGTGCTCACCAAATTTAGCTAGCTAGAATAAGCTAACTTATCATTGGGATTGCTATGTTATGAACTTTGTGGCTTCCTCGCGTCTTCCTATATCAATGTGTATGTTTGCTAAGTCAAATTCCTTGAGTGGACCAGTCACCCTTACTAAGGAAACCTTATCTCCCTCCAAAGAGCCTTCCAGAAGTGGAGTCTTGTAAACCACAGAGTGTGAAGCTGCTGTGTCTAACTTGATGGTTGCATCCTTGCCATTCAGTAAGCCCTGTACCAGGTAGTCATGTGAGTGATGGCAGGTAGGAGAGCAAAGCTCTTAAGGACACTTGGCTGGTCCTATATAGCTTCTTGACATCACGGTTATGTGTCTGTTGGTAAGGGGTCCTTCTCTTATATATTCTAGGCACTAGATGGATCAAGTGAGGTATTGGTCAACCATGGTGCCAACTTTTTTCAGTCTTTGTTCCTCACTGCCAAAGCAATGTGTGGTGGAAGCATCCTCTAAACATGCACAGCAAATCTTTTACCAGCTTCTTCTGGGCTGTTTCAACCATCTACACAAATGTTGTTTAATTGTCCCTAGCAGTACACTGTGTAGCACTTTTGTTTGGCTTGATAGTAGCCTCCCACCATCAACTATCAAGCCAAACAAAAGTGCGACATTATGTACTGCTAGGGACAAAGATTTGTAACTATTGTGTAGCTGGTTGAAGCAGCCCAGAAGAAGCTGATAAAAGATTTGCTGTGGAGCATGTTTTGAGGATGCTTCCACCACAAATAACCAATGAGTGTGTACTATGCAATCATGTTAATACCAATGTAAGGGTGAGGTGAGAGGTCTCACATATTAACATGAGGGTGAGTGTTAATTGGTGGTTGTGCAGGCTAAGTGTTGTCTGTTAGGCTTGGGTAAATGCATGTGATTCATGACTTGATTGAATGCTAGAGTGTATAAGCACAGTCCTGCATCAGACTGATGCAGGCATGGAGCTGCCCAACTGCTGAATCTCAATTCTCAAGACTATGGTATGAAACTAGACCCATCACTGGTTGACAGATCATGAATCACGTGCATTTCAAGTGACACATGTTGCCTGTGAGTATAAATGTGTTTCCAGCGAGTATAAATGTGTTGCCAGTGAGTATAAATGTGTTGCTGTGAGTATAAATGTGTTGCCAGTGAGTATAAATGTGTTTCCAGTGAGTATAAATGTGTTGCCAATGAGTATAAATGTGTTGCCAGTGAGTATAAATGTGTTGCCAGTGAGTATAAATGTGTTGCCAGTGAGTATAAATCTGTTGCCAGTGATTATAAATGTGTTGCATTGTCTCCATGTCTTCATATGCCCCTGATGGCTAAAGCATTCTGTTAAATCATTGGCCAATTTTTTTAAGAAAGATAAGTCATCGGTACGAGTCAACTTTCATATCGCAGCTGCCAGAATGGAAAGGTTGCTAGTTAATCGCTGATGCTGAAATAGAAAATACAGAGCATACAAATGATGCATCACAAGAAATTGAGCGTACAGGATTGTTTTTTTATTTTATTTAGTTTAATTAGTCCTACTTTTCAGGTCAGCTTTTACATGTCCTGGCAGTCCCATTCACAAATCCATGGCTGGGTATAGGAATAGGACTGGATTTTATAAGTTTCGCTTTCACAAGTTTCAAAAGACTGGGATAATATTTCAGCCATGTTTAATATTAATGGGTGTGGCTATCTGTGTTTTGGGACAGGGGCAGGGTTTCTGGCGCAACTGGAGGAATCTGGATTTTAGGGGGGGGGGGCATTTTAAGGGAGGGCATGATGGTTAAAGATGTGAAAAAGTTTTTAATTAAATGTAATAAAACAATTTCCAAGGGGGGGCAAAAAGTTCCAAGGTGGAGCATCCGCCCCTGCCCCCCCCCCTAAATGAAACCCTGGGAGGGAAGGGAGGGAGGATTGGGCACTAAGTGCAGGAGAACGTGTGAAGGAGGGTGCTAAATAAAGAATATTTTTGTGTTGGAACTAATGGGAGTAATGTGTATGTGAGTTATGGTGGTGGGGGTTAGTGTGTGCATGATTTAGTTGGTGGGTAGAGGGGTATGAGTTGTTTGGTGTGTGTATGAGTTTGGTAGTGGGAGAGGTGTGTGGAAGATATGGTATTGTGTGTGTATGAGGTGGTGTTTGTGGGCTTGGTGTGTATGTGTTGTGGGATAAGTGAAGTGGGGTAGTGGTGTGTTTGTGTGGTTGAGGTGGTGTGCGTGTCATTTGGTTTGGATGGTGGGGGTGGTGTGTTTATGGGATAGGGTGGTGAAGTGATGTATGTTTGAGTTGGAGTGGTGGGAGTGGTGTGGGTATGATTGGTATAGTGGGGTGTGTGTATATGAGTTGCTGGTGTAGGATAGTGTATGAGTAGTTTGGGTTGGGTTGTGCATGTGGTCTATATTTTGGTTGACTTACGATGGGTGGGGGTAGGGGTGGACTAATTGTAGAAGAATGTGTGATGGGAAGATGTTGAATTATTGTGGGTAGTGTGTGAATGAGTTGATGTGGTGTGGTTAGTGTGCGTATTGAGTTGGTGGGTAGAGGGGGCATGGGTTGGGTTGTGTGTGTGTGAGTTTGGTTGCGGTTATGGTGAAGTGTGTATGAGTTGGGGTGGTGGGGTGGTGTGTCTATGATTGGTGTCGAGGGCTGCTCGACATGGCCAGTCAGGCCATTATCTTTGCCACATCAATGATGATGAACCTAACAGTCATTTGAGTGCATTCATTACTTAAAGTGCTAATTGTGAATGTGGTTGTGAGTGTAGTGATGTAATGTCAAGTGGAATCTCTGTGCTGTAATTATGGTTACTTCCTGTATCCTGTCTGGCAGGACTTATAAAAGGTCCTGTCAGCCATTTGTGATTAGTCTTGTCTTCACCGTAGTTTTCGTCAGTTCATAAGTTATACCTAGACACCCTAAATCTCTCTGGGTAGGTATTAACTAAGGCGATACTTAGAGATAGACTCTGGTGGCAGCACCTATTAACTGAAGGGAGAAGGTAATCCTAAGAGAGGAACCTTAGACACCTTCTTTAAAACACCAACTAGCCCTTCACAAGTGGGAGTGGTGGAGGCCAGCTGGGGTGAAGTATCCTTCCTGTGGTAGTATGAAGCTATCTAATGTGTAGTTGGACTTGGTGCTGGTACTAGTATAGTGTGTGCATGTGGTAAGTCAGTGTTGTAGGTGCTGATGTTGGAGATGTGCTTTTCCCCTTCATGTCAGAAGTAAGAGATGTTAAGAGATGGATGAAGCCACTCTTGTCATTGATGATAGTAAGTCCAATTGGAGCACCCACTCTCTGGGGACCCATCAGGTCCTCAGAGAGAGACTACTTCTAGCTGGAATGTAGCTCTTGGCCATACCAGGGAGCTTATTGTTTTTCTTTCTCTCTGTATAATAATAGCAGACACTAACTTGAAACAGGAATCTCATTACACAGCCTTTGACACATAGGTATCTTCATCAGTAAGAATGAGGTGCAGCTTGCCTGATGGCGTATATATATATATAAGGTTAAGCATGTCATGCACTTCTGTGATTGGTCCATGTGTAATGGTGAATGGTGTGATTGACAGAGATATAATGTGGTGATGTGGATGACTGGACTAGCAGAAAAGACCCCCAAAAATGACATAAGCTGAGAAAAAATCTCCTTTTTCTGTAAAACTCAGATACAGAGTTAATTAGTCATGCCTCTTAGTTTAGAATGTTATGTTGCTATGTGTTGACTGGTGTTGATTGGTCTGTTCTGCTTAACATTTTGTTCTTGTTTTCTGTGCTGCTCTTCTTGTTTGGGTCTGTCTATTGCGGAGAGTGAAGGACATGTGTGGCATTATAGTATCAGCCTAGGAGTATGGGGATGTCCAGTGTAGACATGTTTGTGTGTCTAGTTATCTAGGGCTTGATCTGGGGGTTGGGCTAGCTAAGTGTGAGTTGTTTGGTATTTTGGTATTTTGATTATGGATGTGTGCATCTGTGATGTTGGGAATGAGGCATGCCAGGGCTAGGACTACACATAAGTTTTGCTTGCACAGGTGGACAACTTCCACTTCAATACAAATGATGAAAATCGTAACTGCCAACTTGAACATTCACTTTCTTGCTGATCCTACCATTTATTAAAGTTCTTATTTTGAGGAAAGCTGCACAGGCACCTATACCTTCCAGAAAACACTACCTGCTCTTCTTTCTTGGTGTGGCTCAGCAATTCTTGGTGTGACTCATGAGAGTAGCATTGTCTGGCTTATGAGAGTTACTCCATCTTCATGTGGCTCATGTAACAGAAGTATAGCTCTCTGCTCCTGTCTAATAAATAATGCAAAGCATTCATTTACATGGCAATGTGTGTGCATTATTTGTTTAGTAATAGCTTAGTTGTTGTTAAGCTCTGGTTTTCTTGCTGGTTTGGTTAGAAGTGGTGATAGACAACCAGAGTTTATGGTTCACTTGTGGACATAAACATGCTTGGTATGTTTAGTAGTAGTGTAAATAAAACCTTCCATTGATGCACTCACACAAATAATCCACTCATTGATTGACTAGCTGTTGTTGCTGCAGATGTTACTGGAAGAACTGATGAAGCAGCTGTATTCTCAAACATCATCAAGGCACAGGTTAGCAAAACCATCTATCAGGGCTTCTCAGGGAGTCAGGGGATCAGGGATTACCCCACCTCCCACTTACACCACAAGGATTTAAAAATATTGTGGAGTCATAATAAGTATATTGTATGCATTCACTATTTGTTTTGCAGCTAATGTTAGTTAATTGACAATTGCAGTTAATGAACTTGGCAATTAAGTAGACATGTATAATAAATTCCTAAGATTTTACTCTTTGAATATGTCAAAATTGCAATAAACCTGCTGTTCAAAGTCAGCTCAAGTCCTTCAATTGTGATTCGCCTGAGCCTAGTGTTACTTATCTATTTCGAAGACTTAACTTAATAAACTTCATGCAAAATCAGGCTAATGGGTCCATGTAGTAATGATGGCTATGAAAAATTCCAGGCTCGACACTCATCCCCACTCTTCCTGGCAACTAAAATGTCTCTATGAAGCCATGATCTTCATGCTATATTAGTTGTTTCTATTGTTATTTTAGTTATTATTGTAGAAATACGACAAACTGCTTGCCAAAGTTCCCAAGTGCAACCATGGTTACTTAGATGATGAGATAATGTCAGATGTGGACCTAGGGCGAATTTCAGCAAGACTGTATGTACATAAGGCATATCTGCTAAGACTGAACTGGTCTGACGTGCAGCACATAATGACCACATACAGGGGAAGTTATCTAAAAAGGTACTACAATGCTAAATGCGTGAATTGTGGATGTGGTTTTATAGATGCACACTACATGTATTTACAGGTGGGCTGTTCTGGAACATTGGAGATCTAAAGCTGGTTATCCAAAGACTTACAGGAATCTTCTTCGAGTATGTGTGGAGGGAGATTTGGAGGAATCTGCTGAAGACATTATTTCCATCTTAAGCAGCAAAGGTTGGTCTAGCTGGTTGTGTTGGTTATATATTTTAAGGGGTAAAGGGTGATCACCCTTAGTCTACATGGGTACAGTCTTGCTTATCTTCTTTTTTACAAGTAAATATAGTTCTTGTATATCTAGATATTACATAAGGTAGAACAATCCTGAACACTTTTGGAACTGGTCAACCATATTCACACGATTCGAATGCGTAAATGCTTCTTTGCAAGTGTAATTATAGATACAGTCTCTTAAAATATGTGCATTTACAGGTTAAATACTCTGCATAAATTCATCAGGACAGAAAACACTCCATATAGGCTAGAACATGTGACTTTAAAGCTAGTGTGGTCATGTGATGTTCTGTTAGGTATTCATGAAAAGTCATCCAAAGTCTCCTGGCACATGTGAAATGTTCTGGCCTGTAATTAGCATAACTTTTCAATCCCTTTTCCTCGTGCTTGCTCTTCACTTGTCCTTCCCCCTCCACATTGCTCTGTAAAGTTAACAATGGAGTACAGAAATTGAGTCATGGCCTCTTCTGCTTTACTTACAGCAGTAAGAAAGATGCCATTAAGGGGACGCATGTGCAGACTAGCAAATCTAGAGGCATCTGAAGAACAACTTCACTGTGCTCACCAAATTTAGCTAACTAGAATAAGCTAACTTATCATGGGGATTGTTACGTTATGAACTTTATGACTTCCTCACATCTTCGTGGAGATTTTACATCGTGGAGATGGCAGGTGGGACAGTAAAGGTATACTTCCTCTTTAGGACACTTGGCTGGTCCCTGCTTCTTGACATCATGGTTATTTGTCTGTTGGTAAGGGGTCCTTCTCTTATATTTTCTGAGCACTAGAAGGACCAAGTGAGGTATTTGTCAACCATAGTGCCAACTTTTTTGAGTGTGGCTGGGTCTTTGTTCCTCACTGCCAAAGCAATGTGTGGTGGAAGCATCCTCTAAACATGAACAGCAAATCTTTTACCAGCTTCTTCTGGGCTGTTTCAACCAGCTACACAATTGTTGTTTAATTGTTGTTAAAAAAATATTTTAACTCATTTTCCGCCCGCTCGCTTGACCACATACTTACATTTTAACGCCTAATGAAAACACTCATTGAATAGAGTAGAGCTTCCTCTAGCCACTGGTGCTAATTTCAATTCTCTAGCACTTTGCAATCTGGAGATATTTATGTGGGCATTCAGGTTTTTGAGGTTCCCTCCACTTTAGGTCTAGTAACTTGCCTATAGTTATAACGATGAAAAATATTTTAGTATCAAAAGAGAGCACACAGAGCGACCTATCTTTTTAGCTATATATCAAGTCCATACCATGAAGTTTACAGAATCTATGGAGCTCTAAAATGGTAACCATAAGTTAAAAAAAAAATGCCACTGTCCCCCCTGAATTCAGGTAAGGCTTCTTGATCGCCTTCCCGGGTGGATAATATGACATTATATCAATGAAATGGTGTGTGCAAAATCCTCTGTAAGTCCAGAATAGAGCATCCAAATCTTCTGTAACTTGGAATCCACCTTTCCAGTATGTTGAAGCATAGTTGGGCGAGATAAAAAAGCAAAATTTAAATCTGACCTAAAGTACCCCTTAGGCTGATTCACAATATGCAAAACACTTTAAGCGATGCGACACAATGCGTTGTTTCTAAAAAAAATTTTTTTAATACAAAATCGTGTCACATTGCACCACGTCGAACCACTTGAATAGAATTGAGTTCTATTCGAGTGGCGCTGTGACCTGTCATTGTATCATTCTGGTGTGCGTTTATTTGAGTTTTTTTGTCATTCTGGTGTTCTTTATTTTGATTTTTCAGTAAAAGCTGTTGATTTCAAACCTGAATGGACGATGAAAGGCTTATCGAAGCAGTAATAACTTTCCCTGTGTATATTGGATGTGTGAATGACATGAGCGCTAGCATCTGTTAATGAATGGGTGGGGTACCAGTTGGGTGAAAGTTCAAGTTTGTTCGAGCGTAAACTCCGTTGTTGTGAACAGCTAGAAGTGATGCGACGCTATGCGACGCGAAGGCCTAGCAGTATATTGTGAACCAGCCTTTAGGCTTGGGTAAATGCATGTGATTCATGACTTGATTGAATGCTAGAGTGTATAAGCGCAGCAACACTAATGCACAAACATCAGGGTGTGAACTACACCCAGCACTGTCTGACAGATCATGAATCACATTCATGTGACACACGTCGCCAGTGAATATAAATGTGTTGCCAGTGAGTATAAATGTGTTGCCAGTGAGTATAAATGTGTTGCCAGTGAGTATAAATGTGTTGCCAGTGAGCATAAATGTGTTGCCAGTGAGCATAAATATGTTGCCAGTGAGTATAAATGTGTTGCCAGTGAGCATAAATGTGTTGCCAGTGAGCATAAATGTGTTGCCAGTGAGCATAAATATGTTGCCAGTGAGTATAAATGTGTAGCCAGTGAGTATAAATGTGTTGCCAATGAGTATAAATGTGTTGCCAGTGAGCATAAATATGTTGCCAGTGAGTATAAATGTGTTGCCAGTGAGTATAAATGTGTTGCCAGTGAGCATAAATGTGTTGCCAGTGAGTATAAATGTGTTGCCAGTGAGTATAAATGTGGTGCCAGTGAGTATAAATGTGTTGCCGTGAGTATAAATGTGTTGCCAGTGAGTATAAATGTGTTGCCAGTGAGTATAAATGTGTTGCCAGTGAGTATAAATGTGTTGCCAGTGAGTATAAATCTGTTGCCAGTGAGTATAAATGTGTTGCATTGTCTCCATGTCATCATATGCCCCTGATGGCTAAAGCATTCTGTTAAATCATTGGCCAATTTTTTTAAGAAAGATAAGTCATCGGTACGAGTCAACTTTCATATCGCAGCTGCCAGAATGGAAAGGTTGCTAGTTAATCGCTGATGCTGAAATAGAAGATACAGAGCATACAAATGATGCATCACAAATAATTGAGCGTACAGGATTGTTTTTTAATTTTATTTAGTTTAATTAGTGCTACTTTTCAGGTCAGCTTTTACATGTCCTGGCAGTCCCATTCACAAATCCATGGCTGGCTATAGGAATAGGCCTGGATTTTATAAGTTACGCTTTCACAAGTTTCAAAAGACTGGGATAATATTTCAGCCATGTTTAATATTAATGGGTGTGGCTATCTGTGTTTTGGGACAGGGGCAGGGTTTCTGGCGCAACTGGAGGAATCTGGATTTTAAGGGGGGGCATTTTAAGGGAGGGCATGATGGTTAAAGATGTGAAAAGGTTTCTAATTAATTGTAATAAAACAATTTCCAAGGGGGGGGCAAAAAAGTTCACGCCCCTGCCCCCCCCCACCTAAATGAAACCCTGGGAGGGAAGGGAGGGAGGATTGGGCACTAAGTGCAGGAGAACGTGTGAGGGAGGGAGGGAGCTAAATAAAGAATGTTTTTGTGTTGGAACTAATGGGAGTAATGTGTATGTGAGTTATGGTGGTGGGGGTTAGTGTGTGCATGATTTAGTTGGTGGGTAGAGGGGGTATGAGTTGTGTGGTGAGTGTATGAGTTTGGTAGTGCGTGCAAGAGGTGGTATTGTGGGCATGGTGTGTGTGTATGAGGTGGTGTTTGTGGGCTTGGTGTGTATGGGTTGGGGTTGTGGGATAAGTGAAGTGGGGTAGTGGTGTGTTTGTGTGGGTTGAGGTGGTGTGTGTCATATGGTTGGGATGGTGGGTGTGGTGTGTTTATTGGATAGGGTGGTGAAGTGATGTATGTTTGAGTTGGGGTGGTGGGAGTGGTGTGGGTATGATTGGTATAGTGGGGTGTGTGTATATGAGTGGTGTGAGGGCTGCTGGACATGGCCAGTCAGGCCATTATCTTTGCCACATCAAATATGATGAACCTAACAGTCATTTGGGTGCATTCATTACTTAAAGTGTTAATTGTGAATGTGGTTGTGGGTGTAGTGATGTAATGTCAAGTGGAATCTCTGTGCATGTAATTATGGTTACTTCCTGGCAGGACTTATAAAAGGTCCTGTCAGCCATTTGTGATTAGTCTTGTCTTCACCATAGTTTTCGTCAGTTCATAAGTTATACCTAGACACCCTAAATCTCTCTGGGTAGGTATTAACTAAGGCGATACTTAGAGATAGACTCTGGTGGCAGCACCTATTAACTGAAGGGAGAAGGTAATCCTAAGCGAGGAACCTTATAAGACACCTTCTTTAAAACACCAACTAGCCCTTCACAAGTGGGTGTGGTGGAGGCCAGCTGGTGTGAAGTATCCTTCCTGTGGGAGTATGAAGCTATCTAATGTGTAGTTGTACTCGGTGGTGGTACTAGTATAGTGTGTGCATGTGGTAAGTCAGTGTTGTAGGTGCTGATGTTGGAGATGTGCTTTTCCCCTTCATGTCAGAAGTAAGAGATGTTAAGAGATGGATGAAGCCACTTTTGTCATTGATGATAGTAAGACCAATTGGAGCACCCACTCTCTGGGGACCCATCAGGTCCTCAGGGAGAGACTACTTCTAGCAGGAGTGTAGCTCTTGGCCATACCAGGGAGCTTATTGTTTTTCTTTCTCTCTGTATAATAATAGCAGACACTAACAGGGTTGTATACAGAAATTTTGCCAAGGGGGGGCGTCCTTGAGATATGGAAAAATAAGGGGGGGCGAGAATGATACAATGATGGTGTATGTAATGTATAAGGGTGGTGTCTAATTTCAAGGGGGGGGGCGAGAATGATACAAGGGGGGGCGAATGCCCCCCCCCCCCGCCCCCCCCTAAATACACCCCTGACTAACTTGATACAGGGATCAATAAATTCTCATTACAAAGCCTTTGACACATAGGTATCTTCATCAGTAAGAAGTAAGAATGAGGTGCTGCTTGCCTGATGGTGTATATATATATATATAAGGTTAAGCATGTCATGCACTTATGTGATTGGTTCATGTGTAATGGTGAATGGTGTGATTGCCGAGATATAATGTGGTGATGTGGATGACCGGGGGTGTGAAGGACTAGTAGAAAAGACAAAAAAAAATAGATAAGCTGAGAAAATAATCTACTTTTTGTTTTAAAACTTAGCTACAGGAGAGTTAATTAGTCATGCCTCTTAGTTTAGAATGTTATGTTGCTATGTGTTGACTGGTGTTGATTGATCTGTTCTGCTTAACATTTTGTTCTTGTTTTCTGTGCTGCTGTTCTTGTTTGGGTCTGTCTATTGTGGAGAGTGAAGGACATGTGTGGCATTATAGTGTCAGCCTAGGAGTATGGGGATGTCCAGTGTAGGCATGTTTGTGTGTCTAGTTATCTAGGGCTGGATCTGGGGGTTGGGCTAGCTGAGTGTGAGTTGTTTGGTATTTTGATTATGGATGTGTGCATCTGTGATGTTGGGAATGAGGCATGCCAGGGCTAGGACTACACATAAGTTTTGCTTGCAGAGGTGCACAACTTCCACTTCAATACAAATGCTGAAAATTGCAACTGCCAACTTGAACATTCTCTTTCTTGCTGAGCCTACCATTTATGGAAGCTCTTATTTTGAGGAAAGCTGCACAGACACCTATACCTTCCAGCAAACACTACCTGCTCTTATTTTGTGTGGCTCAGGAATGCTGTTCTTTCTTTGTGTGACTCATGAGAGTAGCTCCTTCTTTGTCTGGCTTGTGAGAGTTACTCCATCTTCAAGTGGCTCATGTAACAGAAGTTTAGCTTTCTGCTCCTGTCTAATAAATAATGCAAAGCATTCATTTACATGGTAGAAGATTCAATGTGTGTGAATTATTTGTTTAGTAAGAGCTTAGTTGTTGTTAAGCACTGCTGGTTTGGTTAGAAGTGGTGATAGACAACCAGAGTTTATGGTTCACTTGTGGATATACACTTGCTTGGTATGTTTAGTAGTAGTGTAAATAAAACCTTCCATTGATGCACTCACACAAATAATCCACTCATTGTCTAGCTGTTGTTGCTGCAGATGTTACTGGAAGAACTAATGAAGAAGCAACTGCCATCACTGCATTCTCAAGCAGCATCAAGGCACAGGTTAGCAAAACCATCTATCAGAGTTTCACCTGGAGTCAGGGGATCAGGGATTACCCCACCTCCCACCTACACCACAAAGATTAAATATTGTGGTGTCATAATAGGTATATTGTATGCATTCACTATTTGTTTTGCATCTAATGTTAGTTAATTGACAATTGCAGTTAATGAACTTGGCAATTAAGTAGACAACACATTCCCAGGATTTTACTGTCAAAATTGCACTAAAACCTGCTGAAGTCAGTTCAAGTCCTTCAATTGTGATTCACCTGAGCCTAGCCAGGTTAGTGTTACTTGTCTATTTCGAAGACTTAACTTAATAAACTTCATCTAACCAAAAAATCAGGCTAATGGGTCCATGTAGTAAGGATGGCTAGAAAAATTCCAGGCTCGACACTCATCCCCACTCTTCCCAGCAACTAAAATGTCTCGATGAAGCCATAATCTTCATGCTATATTAGTTGTTTCTGTTGTTATTTTAGTTATTTTTGTAGAAATATGACGAACTGCTGGCCAAAGTTCCCAAGTGCAACCATGGTTACCTGGATGATGAGATAATGTCAGATGTGGACCTAGGTCGAATTTCTGCAAGACTGTATGTACATAGGGCATATCTGCTAGGACTGAACTTGTCGGACGTGCAGCACATAATCACCACATACAGTCGTGATCTACAAAGGTATTACAATGCTAAATGCGTGAATTGTGGATGCGGTTTTATAGATACACACTATTTACAAGGTACGCTGTTTTGGAGTGTTGGAGATCTAAATCTGGTTATCCAAAGACTTACAGGAATCTTCTTCGAGTATGTGTGGAGGGACATTCGGAAGAATCTGCTGAAGACATTATTTCCATCTTAAGCAGCAAAGGTTGGTCTAGCTGGTTGTGTTGGTGTGTATATTTTAAGTGGTAAAGGGGTTCACCCTTAGTCTACATGGGCACAGTCTTGTTTATCTTCTTTTTTACAACTAGATATTACATAAGGTAGAACAATCCTGGATACTTTTGGAACTGGTCAACATGATTCGAATGCGTAAATGCTTCTTTGCAAGTGCGTAGTTTGTAATTATAGATACAGCCTGAAATGTTCTGGCCTGTAATTAGCATAACTTTTCAATCCCTTTTCTTCGTGCTTGCTCTTCACTTGTCCTTCCCCCTCCACATTGCTCTGTAAAGTTAACAATGGAGTACAGAAATTGAGTCATGGCATCTTCTGCTTTACTTCAGCAGTAAGAAAGATGCCATTAAGGGGACGCATGTGCAGACTAGCAAATCTAGAGGCATCTGAAGAACAACTTCACTCTGCTCACCAAATTTAGCTAACTAGAATAAGCTAACTTATCATGGGAATTGCTATGTTATGAACTTTGTGGCTTCCTCACGTCTTCATGGAGATTTTACAAATGGAGTAGCTTCCAGCAATCAATGGAAGGAGAAGTGGCAACATCCATTTTTTTTTGTGTTAACTTTCATCATTAGATTTATTTTTTAATGAGTATTTTGTTATGTTTTTGCCTGTTTCTACCTCAATGCTCTGTCTTCATCAGGGTGAGAAACAAGGCAACGCTCACTGGCAACACATTTCATTTACATTTACATAAATAAGGTAGTTACAAATAACCAATCAAATACAAGTCGTTAGTGTGTGAGGTGAGAGGTCCCACACATTAACATGTGGGTGAGTGTAAATTGTTGATTGTGCAGGCTAAGTGTTGCCAGTTAGGCCTGGGCCTCTGCCCCCACCCCTTCCTTAAGGAGTATAGAGTAGTTAGCAGGAGAGTGTGTGGAAATTGTCACTTCTGATCTGCGAACAATACTTGTCTTGTTTGGCTGTTGTTCGGCTTGTGTCAGTGCAATCAATTGGCTCTAATCACTGCACATCCTTACCATTTCGTCCTTCCTCATCCTTAGGATTGGAAATGACCAGGGGTCTTAGATGGTTCCATAATATTATGTTCCAACAATGTCTGGATTTCCTTGTGAATGCCATCTTCACAACTCTGGGCACTTGCCTTGGCGGAATCCTGTTGAGCTGGGCTTGCTTGGTCTCAATGGCATACTCCACTGCCATTGTTTCCCCAGAGATATTTGTGAAGACTGTTGGGGAAGTATCCATCAAGCATTGGAGTTGTGAAGTCTGTTCATCATTTAAGTTTGATCCCATGAGAGCTTTTGAATCTGATTCCCATAGGGTTGGTAAGAGAAGTCCCTGCAGAGTTTCTTCATCTGTTAAGGTGAAAGAAAATACAGATGCCACTGGACTGTGCCAGGACTTCATCATGTTGACATGAATAGTTGTATGCCTTTTCTTTCTGTCATGCATGTGCACTCTGTATGTAACTGGTGCTACAGTAGAGGCAAAAAATAACTTTACGTACCGTTGCATTGGGATAACGTTCAATGGAGAAACCTTTCTCTCGAGCAACGCTCAAGGAACGCACATTCAACGCTCAAGCAAAGTATTGCGAACGCAACGCACGAACCGTTATTTAATTACCCGAAACACGCAATCAACATTCGGTATCCTACACCACGTGTTCGATAGAGCGCGTGAAGTCAGTCGGCCTACTGTTGATCACTGTTGGGTTTTGTTGCAGCTTCTACTTTTGATTTGTCCTGAGAATGGCACTCTCGCTGCCACCTTCGCTCTAAGCAGTAAGTGTAATACTAGGTGGAACTCCAATGGCTTGTACCTCTAGCGCCTCTCTGTGGTAGTGACTCAGCCTTTACTTCAGTCTAGTTGTTAGTAACGTTCAAGAAAACGAAACCCCCCAAAATAAAAGCTAGAACAGTGGATTCAGTAATGATAATTATACAGACTACTGTTTGGTCTTCTGGCAGAATCAAAGTTCTGGATGGCTGTACCAAGCAGCAATGTTTTAGGGGGCTCCTCAGTGGGAGGTCAAGGCAGTGAGGGTGATATATAAAGGCAAGATTTCAGCTATTGGTAAGTTTTAAATCAAATTCTTTAAATCAAATTCAGGTGTGATTTACTATTTTGAAATGCAGTTACCAGGCAGCCATGGAGGAAGAATTCAAGCCCGTCATGGAAGACGAGGATTACAGTTCTTCACTCTCTACATCTGTGCTGGTGGGATCAGGACTGGACTTGATCGATAACTAGATATATATAGTTGTTTTGATAATGAAATTATCATTATTTTATATCTTCTTTTTGATAACTTCTTATTGATAATTTGAAGGGAAAAGGGAAAAAACACCTCCAGTACCACCCAAACACACGAAAGTTTAGCCAACTTGATATCAAGAAGCATTGCTTGGCAAGTGATTTCCAAATAAACCTCCCTGTGGCCCAACCCTCCATGTGTCTGTTCTACTTCTGACATCTACAGCATTTAATCAAAATTGTGTTGTGCTGTCCACCAATTCAGCTTTGGACTTGGGCTTCACTTCTCTCCTGATGTACTCTTTCAACTCGTGTCACAGGTCTTCAATGGGGTTGGCATCTTGAAACTCAGGAGGCATCCTCCATCAATTTATATCGAACAACTCCTTAGCCAGCCTGGATGTACGTTTGGGGTCAGTGTCCGGCATGAAGCGGTGATGGGAGCAAACATCCTTTACAAAGGGTAAAAAGGGTCTAGTGAAGAATTTGAACAAAAAGTGGGGCTCTCATAATGCCGGCCCACACATGCACCTTCACCAAATGTTTCACGCTGTAATCAAATAAACAGAGGTTTAAAACACCTGAGTATACCATAAATCTACACCTTCATAATACAACATGAATCATATCTTGGCTTGTTCTTGGCTTGTTCTTTCGTGCCTGCCTTATACAAAAAAAAGCCTATGTGTTTCCAATTGAACTGTGCACTTGTCTGTCCATTGGCTGCCTCTTCAAGGTTCTGCCTATCTCGCTCCAATCTCTTGACCTAGGACAGGGATAAATGATACCGCTATTGATCATGTTATTACATTAGTCACTATACCAATTCACCAGTGTTCTATATCAATATCTTGCCCTAGTCTTAAGGCATAACATCTACAATGTCCATAAACTATATATATATATATATATATTTTAATCCAATGGCTTATCCCAATCGGCACATTGGCTCTAGCCAAAATACCATCAAGACCCAGGCCTAGATTATCATTAGCCACTAGCAACCAACATAGCTTCAGTGTGACACAGAAAGCTTCTACACTAGATATTAACTTTGACATAGTTCCATCCCAAAACTAGTTCAACACAAACCTTATTGGCTTCTCTTATCAGTAGGCATTACCACTGCCTCAAAATATCAACACAAGCAATGTTCTGCAAAGCAAGACTGGGTTCCCTTCGCTGTGAAGGAGAACTGCAGTTGGTATGCTGTCTTCTCATCATCTTCCAGCATCTTTTCCACCACGAGTTTTGGGCCAGTGATAAAAAACTAAGATCTCCCGCTCCATGGCTGTAAGGCAATACCAGTCTCGCAGTGCTTGACAAAACTGGACGCTTTGCCTTGTTGCTGTCAGGCCCTCCTTCAAAATACACACGATAGCTGCAGCCTTGAATCCTCTAGATCCTAAAGAATACAATTCTGTTTCTTATAATAGAATAAGGCATCTCGCTAGAGCAACGACAGTTAGCCTTTCTCCCGCCTTCGTCGATCTGGCATGCGCTAGAGAAATTCAATTTTACAATGCTCAATTAACGATCCCTGCCTAACGTTTTTGGCCAACGTTTAGCGAACGTTTGGCGAATGTTCGGCGAACGTTTGGCCAATGGTACAACAATGCTGCGACTCAAACATACCACAAACGTCCAACTCAAACGGTACGTAAAGTTTTTTTGGGCTCTACTGTATGTGCTGCATCTGTTCCAGGTTCTCCCTCATGGTTGTTAAACATTGAACAACAGTGCCGTGTTTACTGATCTTCATAATAATTTGTTTCAATGTGGCATGAAACCTTTTTAACATACTGTTCGTCTGAGGGCGGTATGGACTTGCTTTGATGTGGTGAATGCCTAGTTTCTGATACAAGGTTGTCACAGGAATGACACAGAATTAATGCCTTGATCTGTCAGTAGTTTAGCTGGTATTCCTAGGGGAGAGATTATGTCCATCAAAGCAGAAGAAAGAGTTTCAGCAACAGCTTTCCTGAGTAGTGTGGCATCACCATCTGGAAAAATCCATGGATGTTAACAGATCTTGTTGCCGGCTCTCGGGTGAGGCAAAGGGTCAACTATATCAAAAGCTACCCTAGTCAGTAGTTCTGTGATAATTGGCATAGAGATTAGTGGAGACAGGGTCTGTGGACGTCTACCTCCCTTCTGGCATTTAACGCAGGATTCACAGGCTTGATTCACATCCCGGCTGAGGCCTGGCCAGTAAAAGTGGGCCAACAGTCTGTGTCTGGCTTTGTTGTACCCGAGGTGACCTGTCATGTGGAGTGTGTGAGCTATGGCTTGCTGTTGTCTGTTGCCTGGCAACACTGGTTGGTGCATTTCATTGACTAACTAGCGTGTCGACATCTAAACAACAATCCAACCTCACAAAACTAATCAGACTTCCCCTGGTTCAGCTATTCTCACTCTTTGTGCAAGTATGAGTTGTTCTGTAGCCCAGCACTAAAGTCTGGCAACTGTGTTCATCAACACAGACTTGTTTACCAACTATTTTAGAGGTTGTGTTCTCATCTGGTTGAGAGGATGTGTTCTCATATATTTGAGAGTGCGTGCTATCCTCTGGTTGAGAGGTGTATTCTCATCAGGTCAAGTGGATGCAGTCTTATCTGGTTGAGAGGGTGTGTTCTCATCAAATTTAGAGGATGTGTTCATCTCAGGAATGACAGATGGGATAGAGACAAAGCCTAAAGCATCTTGTCATTTGCTTTTTCTGATCCAGGTTAACCAAAATATCGCTGTCATTTCCAACTTACTCCTCCCATGGTGTGAGTATTTCTCCTGAGTTCACTGTAGCTATCTCATCAGCCTGCAAGTGTTGTTGCTCTTGCTCTGCAGCTTGTCTGGTCTGTACCAACATAGCTTGTGTTTTTAAACCGTCAGTCTCTCTTTCACTAATGGCTCAAGTAAGTGGTTTAGGAATGGATTATATTGACCCAGTAGACATCAGCAGTGATGCCATCAGCCACAGCTCCGAAGTTTTGCAGTCTCCCACCATGTCAATGTTTATGTTTGCCAAATCAAATTCATTGTGTGGACCAGTCAGCCCATATTAAGGATAGCTTTTCTCCCACCAAATAGCCTTCCGGAAGTGCAGTCTTGGTGACCACAGAATTTGAAACTATGGTCTAACTTGCATTCAGTTTGCCCTGTACCAGGTAATCATGTGAGTGATGGCAGGTGGGACGACAAAGATATATTTTCTCTTTAGTGTACTTGGCTGCTAACAAACAAACCTGTAACTGGTGTAGCCAACGACAATAAATCTTTGTAGTGACAATTCAAATAGTCAATACCAACAACAGCTGGCAATATTTCTAATTGGTGCAGCTGGTCTGGTCTGTTGCTCTCCCTGACTCTGGTCTCTGGTCACGCTATGCGGAGGTCCAGTCCTTCTAGTCGGATCAAACACATGCTAATCTTGACTAATATGTGGTCTCTGGCTGAATGGTCTAATCAATGGTCGAGGTTCATTCGGTTAGCTTGTCACCATCTCTTAGGGTTTTGCAATCTTTTCTCTACCAGAGTCTACAGCTAACTGATAGTTATCACTATGCTACAATAGAGTTCTCTGATTATAGCTTAAATATTAATTATAGAAACAAGGTGAAACAAGGTGCAAAAATACTAAGAATATGTAAACTACAACTGAATCATATATGAAGATGACCAGGTGGAACAGAACAGAATCCTGTTGACTAGTTCTCTATCTCAAACCTCAGCGGTTCACTTAAATTAAGCGATTTGACGCATTGCGAAGTGATGCGATGCAATGCGTTGTTTTTAAAATGTTGTGAATACAAAATCACGTCGCATTGCTTGAATAGAATCAAGTTCTATTGGAGCGGTGTTGTGACCTGCTGATTGCATCAATCTGGTGTGCATTTATTTGAGTTTTTTGTCATTCTGGTGAGCTTTATTTTGATTTTTCAGTAAAAGCTGGTGATTTCAAATCTGAACGGACGACGAAAGGCTAATCAATGCAGTGAGGACTTTCACTTGTATATGGGATGCGCGTTTGACATGAGCACTAACTTCCATTATTTAATGGGCGCAGTTCTGGTTGGGTGATAGTTTAGGTTTGTTCTAGCAGCGACTCCATTATTGTGAACAGCTAGTAGTGATGTGATGCAATGAGATACAAAACCTAGAAGCATATTGTGAACCAGCCGTAGGCTAGGGCTAGAGTTAGGTCTAAGGCTAGAGCTAGAGTTAGGACAAGGGCTAGAGTATGTATATAGAGTTAGGGCTAGGGCTAGAATTATTGACTTTATAGGGCAGAGTTGTATACTACTCACAGTATTACAGTAGGCACCCCAAAAACATTTGGCGTTTCGTTTAAACCCGGCATTGGTGCAGCGTCTAGCTGCATGCGTTTTCCAACCGGCTGAAAAGAACGTACGAAACATTCAAATGCAGGAAACGTTTAAGCACACCCATCTTTAGCTGCACTAAATGTTTAGATGCACAAAACGTTTATTATTTTTGGGCGGACTGGATTATCGGGAGTTGCATGTGGCAATCATTCGTGACTTTTAGATAAGGATGGTGTACTATAATCAGAATCATGAATTGAAGGCACCAACCATTGTCAGGACCTATAGCCTGGCGGTTTGATAGCGGGAGACCTTCAATGATAAGGGCAGCCATCCGAGAGGCAGTGGAAGAGAAGATGCCAATTGATGACTACCTACCATCTACACAAGCACCTTAACAACAAGGACTACCCATTGTCTTGTGCAGACCATTCTACGGTGTAGAACCTCACTCAGAGGGTAGCCAGTTGGCATTAGAATCAACTAGGTTCGGGTTAGTCTTGTTTGCTTGGGATTCTTGAGTCTGTATGCTGACATAATTTAGCTGATAAGGAGACTGGCTTAAAGCTCCATGGGGCTCCTACTTGCTTGCTATGGGTGAGGGGCTCTCCTGATCTAAGCTTGTTTGAAGACTATGCTGAAGCTTGAATGCCCTCCCTGTTGCTGTTATTGCCATTCCTCTTACAGATTTATTGTCGACTTGAAATGAATAAAATTATAATCCACAATTCCATCATTTAGGTTGGTGTGGCCAAGACAATTGGTGGGCATCCGAAGGGTTCGAGAATGTCCTATGGACAGACGAATGCAGTCCCAGCTTGAAACCCACCGACACTCATCATTGACCAACCTGCAAAGAACAATATACTTTTTTGGGGTCCTTGTATTTTAATGTGGACAAATTCTACATATTGGATTGTTTAATTAATATAATGTTTAATCGACATAATGGTTGTTACAGAAGTGGACAACAACAAAACAAGTCATTGAAAGACTTGTGAATATTACATGAACAGCTATTTATTTCTAGGTTTGTAGTCCCATCCTGTTTTGATGCCAGTTGAATTGCCTCCAGGCATGCTCTGGGGTGTAGAAGTCCCCACCTTCACTCTGCAGGCATCCCCCAACAAAGTGCCCCAGAGCTTTGCCTTGTGGGACAGACACAGATTCCGCCTCCATGGGCCAAAATAAACAAATAACACGACATGAATCAATTCTTGATGAGAATATGTAGCTTCATTAGTACAACACTAGCTAGAGAAGTAGCATCCAGTATTCCATTTACAATATGTAGCTTCATTAGTACAACACTAGCTAGAGAAGTAGCATCCAGTATTCCATTTGCAATATGTAGCTTCATTAGTACAACACTAGCTAGAGAAGTAGCATCCAGTATTCCATTTACAATATGTAGCTTCATTAGTACAACACTAGCTAGAGAAGTAGCATCCAGTATTCCATTTGCAATATGTAGCTTCATTAGTACAACACTAGCTAGAGAAGTAGCATCCAGTATTCCAATTTACAAGATGTAGCTTCATTAGTACAACACTAGCTAGAGAAGTGTCATCCAGTATTCCATTTACAATATGTAGCTTCATTAGTACAACACTAGCTAGAGAAGTAGCATCCAGTATTCCATTTACAATAATGTAGCTTCATTAGTACAACACTAGCTAGAGAAGTAGCATCCAGTATTCCATTTACAATATGTAGCTTCATTAGTACAACACTAGCTAGAGAAGTAGCATCCAGTATTCCATTTACAATATGTAGCTTCATTAGTACAACACTAGCTAGAGAAGTAGCATCCAGTATTCCATTTACAATATGTAGCTTCATTAGTACAACACTAGCTAGAGAAGTACCATCCAGTTATTCCATTTACAATATGTAGCTTCATTAGTACAACACTAGCTAGAGAAGTAGCATCCAGTATTCCATTTACAATATGTAGCTTCATTAGTACAACACTAGCTAGAGAAGTAGCATCCAGTATTCCATTTACAATATGTAGCTTCATTAGTACAACACTAGCTAGAGAAGTAGCATCCAGTATTCCATTTACAATATGTAGCTTCATTAGTACAACACTAGTAGCCATCCAGTATTCCATTTACAATATGTAGCTTCATTAGTACAACACTAGCTAGAGAAGTAGCATCCAGTATTCCATTTACAATATGTAGCTTCATTAGTACTAGAGAAGTAGCATCCAGTATTCCATTTACAATATGTAGCTTCATTAGTACAACACTAGCTAGAGAAGTAGCATCCAGTATTCCATTTACAATATGTAGCTTCATTAGTACAACACTAGCTAGAGAAGTAGCATCCAGTATTCCATTTACAATATGTAGCTTCATTAGTACAACACTAGCTAGAGAAGTAGCATCCAGTATTCCATTTACAATATGTAGCTTCATTAGTGCAACACTAGCTAGAGAAGTAGCATCCAGTATTCCATTTACAATATGTAGCTTCATTAGTACAACACTAGTAGCCATCCAGTATTCCATTTACAATATGTAGCTTCATTAGTACAACACTAGCTAGAGAAGTAGCATCCAGTATTCCATTTACAATATGTAGCTTCATTAGTACAACACTAGCTAGAGAAGTAGCATCCAGTATTCCATTTACAATATGTAGCTTCATTAGTACAACACTAGCTAGAGAAGTAGCATCCAGTATTCCATTTACAATATGTAGCTTCATTAGTACAACACTAGCTAGAGAAGTAGCATCCAGTATTCCATTTGCAATATGTAGTTTCATTAGTACAACACTAGCTAGAGAAGTAGCATCCAGTATTCCATTTACAATATGTAGCTTCATTAGTACAACACTAGCTAGAGAAGTAGCATCCAGTATTCCATTTACAATATGTAGCTTCATTAGTGCAACACTAGCTAGAGAAGTAGCATCCAGTATTCCATTTACAATATGTAGCTTCATTAGTACAACACTAGTAGCCATCCAGTATTCCATTTACTATATGTAGCTTCATTAGTGCAACACTAGCTAGAGAAGTAGCATCCAGTATTCCATTTACAATATGTAGCTTCATTAGTGCAACACTAGCTAGAGAAGTAGCATCCAGTATTCCATTTACAATATGTAGCTTCATTAGTACAACACTAGCTAGAGAAGTAGCATCCAGTATTCCATTTACAATATGTAGCTTCATTAGTACAACACTAGCTAGAGAAGTAGCATCCAGTATTCCATTTACAATATGTAGCTTCATTAGTACAACACTAGCTAGAGAAGTAGCATCCAGTATTCCATTTACAATATGTAGCTTCATTAGTACAACACTAGCTAGAGAAGTAGCATCCAGTATTCCATTTACAATATGTAGCTTCATTAGCACAACACTAGCTAGAGAAGTAGCATCCAGTATTCCATTTACAATATGTAGCTTCATTAGTGCAACACTAGCTAGAGAAGTAGCATCCAGTATTCCATTTACAATATGTAGCTTCATTAGTACAACACTAGCTAGAGAAGTAGCATCCAGTATTCCATTTACAATATGTAGTTTCATTAGTACAACACTAGTAGCCATCCAGTATTCCATTTACTATATGTAGCTTCATTAGTGCAACACTAGCTAGAGAAGTAGCATCCAGTATTCCATTTACAATATGTAGCTTCATTAGTACAATACTAGCTAGAGAAGTGTCATCCAGTATTCCATTTGTTCTAGCTACCAAAAACAAACAACTAAAACTGAAACTCTAGTACCGGCTTGTAGTGATCAAGCAGATTCCAGTTACACCAAAGTTATATTATAGCAAGTATAACAATAAGAGGAGGAAACTTTCTTGCTTATAGATGCTTACAGACTCTTAAACCCGTACTGAAATATTTCAAAGAAATATCTCAAAAGACAAATAATTCCAGCGGACGCTCTCAAAAGAACAAGTAACTGTAGTTCGATCTTGTCCCGCTTCTGGTCCATGCACGCGCCTCTCCTCGATAATAAAACGTAGCGAGCGTTTGCAATAAAAGTGCAGCGAGCGTTCAAAACCTCTGTACTGTACGTTTCTTCAAAGTTTCTTTCGCCACCGGTCATAAGTTGCATGTACGTTTAAACGCAATGCCAAGTTTTTGGGGGTAACTACAGTATGGGCGCTATAGTGGTATTGTGTTGTTGGTGTGTGCAGTGGAACCTGCCATACCCTTGTAATCCTATCTATGGGAGCTTAAAGTCACGTGACGAAGTTGCCTCCTTCATGGCTTGAGGGCTCTCTCAGCAAGCGCTGTTGATATGCTAGCTACCTTGCAACAATAAAAAGCATTTTGAGGGTTTTTCTTGAGTGTGGTGAGGATCATTTTTAGCTTTAGGCTAGTCCCTCTATCAGCTAAGCCTTAGGATGAGAGACAATGAATTGGACTATGATCTAGGTTATATTTTAACCCACTCACCGTCATAAGCGTATATATACGTCCAAACCACATAATTATCGGTGAAAATCATTAAAAAATCAATCGTTCGGTTGTAAATTAAGATATGAATATCAAAAAATAGCTCAATTCTTGCTCTACGTACGTGCCATAAGAGCCGTACGGGTTCGGTAACTAAGGTAAAGTAAAATTGAAATCGCTGACCGTTCATAAGTTGGAAATGATGGTCAGACTAACTTTAGACCAAGTTCTTTCTAGGATTCAAGACGACGACTACGTCCTATCAGAGGACGAAAGTAGCAGCGAGGAAGGTGAAGTAATCTATTCCTAACTTGGGAAGAGTAGCATTGATCCTGAAATTGTGCTATCGATGGGTGGGAGATACTTTTTGGACAATTTTCTGGCGAGAGCGGTGCCGCTCGATAGTCTGTTTGGGCGGAGGAAAGTCTAGCAGTGACGAAGAAGACTATGCCAGTGAGTTTTGTTTACTTGCTAGCTAAGTAGCTAGCAAGTAAAGCATGTTCTGGATAGAATTGTTTAGCAGTTCTTTCGTCATATATAAATTCATTAGGTCGAGGAGGCCATACTTTTTGTTTATGTTGACATTATTCTTTTTAGGTATGGTACAACCAACCCCTTCACTGTCACCCTTCCTCAAAGCCACTTCTTGTGGAGTTCTTATTCCTTCGGTTCATACTCATTCAAGGCCTGTTGGTCAGCGTAGTCGCAGAACTAGAGGCAGTAGTAGAGCTAGGAGTAGTCAACTTGGACGTCTGAGTACACGTAGTCAAGTAACTTCCAGTATATTCATTTGGATACCTCAATGGCTTCTTGTACCAGTCATGTTTGATGATACATACATTGTGTACCAAGTGTTATAAGAGTAAATGAAATGTGAAAATATATATTCCTAGATGGTGTCTATACATTACATTGTGGTAGTGTGTGTAGTGTATAGTGTATGGTAGTGTGGCACAATGATGTCTTCTTGTATGCTGGCCAGTATCTTATCAAGCCTCCTTCACTGTCTGAGTGGCTGAAAACAACTTGATTATATACCATACTAGAGGGGGAAATGAAATAAGGCCATATACGTGTGTGCACGTACATAGATCATATTACTACAATTGTTAATTATCTGTGAAACCAGAACTCAAAACTTCTAATTATATTCATGACATTGTGGTTTGTTTCTATGGCAACTGTAGGTACCACAATGTTGGTCATTATAAGGGCTTTCATGTGAACTATGGTTGCTAAGGACTTTAGTCAACCTTTGCTGAAATAGCATTGCATATGTCTATGCAAGTCAATTTTTGGTAATTTTTCAAAATAAAGTCAACGGTGAAAGGGTTAAATAAGTTTCTAAATTGCCTTTAGCCATTCCCAATATTATTGCCTACTTCTTTTTTGTTGTATTATGTCAATGTCTACAAGGCATATTCATGTCACGAGAACCTTGGACATACAATTTATGGTGCTATCAGAATACCAACAGGTCTATGAATTATGAATTTCATACAAAAACAACAATTCCCCTCACCCCCCACACACACGCACACACACACATCCCACCCACCCATTATTGCAAATAAGGTGAGCACACAGACTGGACTTCATCACATGAGCTAAATTTAAAGTGTTCGTTCAAATGAAACAGCAAAGATATAAGTGAAATTTCTAGATATGTGATGTAGTCGTTACATGTAGAATTCACATGGTTGTGTTTTGCAAGCCTTAGTCTACACCAGGCTTTACCTAAAACTTAGCTTAGCAAACCTAACCTCTACAAAACTATATATCAAGCATTGTCTAAGCATCTTGTCTAAAACTGAGTAGCTATGAACAAGAAGGCAAAGCTACTAGCTAACAAGTAGAGCTGAAGGACACTAGTGGGCACAGGTAAGGTAGAGAAATAACTAATACTCACTTCTGTCAGCAATAAACATCTTGAAGGACAAAATGACATCTGCGGATAAGAAAACAAAAGAGAGGAAAAAAACACTCGCTAGATTTGGCATCGGGTTGTAACACACCCGGCACCCGCCCAATGTGCGCGTGAGTGCGTGCGCACGTGTTTATAAAATAAGCGCTAAGATAAAAAAATTGGAAACATAAACTTATATGCGTTATTCGTCGGGTTTTTCTGATTGATTCAGCGTTTCGTTTTCTTCGACAACGTTGGAACGGGTACGGAACCGGAACTTTATTTTGGTGCCCACTGTATCTATTGAACTAGTAGTAGACTGACTTGAACAATTACCAGAAGTATATACACAACAAAGAGGCCCTGTCTATAAGGTAGAGATCTGGTGCATAGACAATGAGTCACTGGCATTGTCATCTGCTTCATCCATTATACACCCATGACAACAGGGTGTGATAGCTTTAAGTCGGCCACCTCACAGTCAAGTGTGTCTCCAGGCTGGCCACTTAAAGTGAAGTATGTCTCCAGGCTGGCCACCTCACAGTTAAGTGTGTCTCCAGGCTGGCCACCTCACAGTGAAGTGTGTCTCCAGGCTGGCCACCTCACAGTGAAGTGTGTCTCCAGAATGGCCACCTCACAGTGAGGTTTGTCTCCGGGCTGGCCACCTGACAGTGAAGCATGTCTCCATGCTGGCCAACTCACAGTCAAGTTAGTTTCCAGGCTGTCCACCTCACAGTGAAGTATGACGCTCAGCCATTGTATCGTATCTCAATGTCTTATCTCATTGAATCATCATACTGTGCATGTACATGATATAACAGTACTGAAGCAATTCTGACGTTTGACCTCCACTTTACCATCAATGGACAAAAGTGACTACTACTAGGGCTTGGGTTATGACTAAGTGTAGGGTTAAGGCTAGGGGCTAGACATGTAGGGCTAAGGCTAGGACTAGAGTTAGGGCTAGAACTAGAATTAGTGGATAGAGTTATGGCAAATGCTAGTGCTAAAGTTAGGGCTAATACTAGGGCTAGGCGTGTTACATGACCCCACTCTATAGTAGCCTTAGCTCCAGCCCTAGGTCATAAGTCATGGTTGTCTCTCTGCATGCTATTGCATAGTTACAATTTTCAAGGTGTTTGGGGTGCCCCCTTTGAGACAAACAGAACCCCCTCACTCACATATACCTCCAGACCAGAATGTCTGATCCTGCCTCCCCCTAAGTCGATTATAATCTACAACTCAGTTTGGACGCTTTGGGGCCATTGCCTAAGGGCCACCAGTGTCCAAATCCCTCCCAGGGTTAGGCAGTTCTAATAATGTTGGACATGTGTGTGTAGGCCCAAGGCCAAGCCTATATGCTGCATGCATGCATGCTATACACACACAAAATGCAGATTCTATATTATATTGACCCAGTAAAATTTTCTGTAAAAATTAACATCAAATCTATACATATATATATATATATATATTGTGTGTGTGTGTATTAGTTGACTTCAGCATAGACCCCAAGACAAGCTCTGTGTGTTTCTAGAATTGTAATAACTTTTCTCAATAATCAACTTCAAATTTTACTCTCGTGTTTTGGGCTAGATGCTCTAGCATTCATCGGGAATAATGATATTTAGAAAGTTATTGTAATCGTTTGTCAACTGAAAGTTTGTTGATTTTACTAGAATTGCCAAAAAAAATTATCTCAAATCCATTTTAGTTAGCCCATCCCAAAGGAACTAATATCTCTACTTCCTCTTGGAGCCTACACTCACATGGCATCTACTTGTGGATAAGCAACAACGATACTTTACTATAAGTTCTAATGTCTTGGTTAACATCAATCATGCCTATATCTCCCCCTGTTCATACCAAATATTTCTTCCATTGCTGATATAATGTCCACGCATGACACCCACCAGGCTCCTCTATACAGCATTTCAAATATCCTCCATCCCTTAGCTTGCTGTCTATATATAATGATACATAGATTTATGGATTGATTGCATCTGTACTTGGGCACTGCTTTGTAAGAGGTCGTAATGTGTTATTCTTGACTGCTAATGCTGTAGGCACTCTATATAAGTACAGATCCTATAGTGTTCTATTGCAGAGGTGGTAAAGCTGAAGTTCCCCTCCCACTCCCACCTTCCCTTCCTCAAATATTATTAGATATGGGGAGGGGTGTGTGGTTGGCAGCATTTGCCCACCCTGGCCACCATGTGGTACCTCTCTTGTAATGTTGCTGTGATAATGTCCTGTTTTTGTTTATTGTGGTATTCAGTGCATGATGAATGCATCAACTCATATCACATGCTACTAATTCAGTGGATTGGCCAAAAAGGAGAGATACGAGAATTACTGCTTTATAATGAGCTAGCAGCAGATTGGTATATAGCTGGAGAAATAATCGGTGTCACTGCGACGATGCTAATAGCATCCACGTATATAGGCAACCCCGAGGAGTGCATGAGGGCCGTTATGGAGAAATGGATGAAGAATGCACCAAAAATGAATATCCAATGCACATGGAGGGGCCTGCAAGTTGTTAGTACGCATGGAACTAAGTGATGTCATTAAAAATTTGAGAGAGGCACTTGACGCTGACCTCACTTACTTGAAGGGCAACTTTGAGACATCTCAAAGTCATCTAGTACTAATGTGCTGTTAATGTGTGCAGTGGAACCTCCCTTACCCTTGGGTTCCTAACGGATGGAGCTAGTGGTAACTGATGTGTTGTTGATGTGTGCAGTGGAACCTCCCTTATCCTTGGGTTCCTAGCTATGGGAGCTATTGGTATTGTGTTGTCAATGTGTGCAGTGGAACCTCCCTTACCCTTGGGTTCCTAACTATGGGAGCTATTGGTATTGTGTTGTTAATGCGTGCAGTGGAATCTCCCTTACCTTGGGTTCCTAACTGATGGAGCTAGTGGTAACTGATGTGTTGTTGATGTGTGCAGTAGTGGAACCTCCCTTACCCTTGGGTTCCTAACTATGGGAGCTAGTGGTATTGTGTTGTTAATGCGTGCAGTGGAATAATGCGTGCAGTGGAATCTCCCTTACCCTTGGGTTCCTTAACTGATTGAGCTAGTGGTAACTGATGTGTTGTTGATGTGTGCAGTGGAACCTCCCTTACCCTTCGGTTCCTAACTATGGGAGCTAGTGGTATTGTGTTGTTAATGCGTGCAGTGGAATCTCCCTTACCCTTGGGTTCCTAACTGAGGGAGCTAGTGGTATTGTGTTGTTAATGCGTGCAGTGGAATCTCCCTTACCCTTGGGTTCCTAACTGAGGGAGCTAGTGGTATTGTGTTATTGATGTGTGCAGTGGAACCTCTGTTACCCTTCGGTTCCTAACTATGGGAGCTAGTGCTATTGTGTTGTTAATGCGTGCAGTGGAATCTCCCTTACCCTTGGGTTCCTAACTGAGGGAGCTAGTGGTATTGTGTTATTGATGTGTGCAGTGGAATCTCTGTTACCCTTCGGTTCCGAACTATGGGAGCTAGTGCTATTGTGTTGTCAATGTGTGCAGTGGAACCTCCCTTATCCTTGTGGCTTTAACTATGGGAGCTTTTGTATTGTTGGTGTGTGCAGTGGAACTTCCCTTACCCTTGGGCTTCTATCTAGTGCATATATTGCAATGCAGCATGTCGACCTGTAGTTTAATTGCGACTTGTCAAACGTCTCTTTTTCCACTTGCCTCTTGGACTGCTTTGCTCCTAATGTCACCTGTTTTTTTTAGCACAGTGTCACATTGCCATTTTGATCTAATTAGACTGAGCATGCCCACTTATAATTATACTGCAATATGCATAATCATACTGAAACCCAGCCTGCCAATATAAATCATGGCTAAACAATTATCTTTCAAAGTATGAATCAGAGAGCAGAATGGCATTTAGACATGGAACAGAGGAGCAGAATGACTGTTGTGGAATTAAGCGATAGCATCCAGATCACCACATCCATCCCATCCTGATAGATAGCAACCGGAGCAGAAGCAACCATCGGGGACCATCTCCACTGGGACTGCAAACCTGCACAATATGAATTTTTAGGCCGATGATGATCCCTTCATGTTGGATGAAGCTGATCTGGAAGAGAAAGAAAACTTGGAATAGACAGGGGCAATCACTCAACTGACTCCTCGTGAAACAAGCGTGGTATCTAGGAAATATTGTAAGAAACATATGCATATATAGCTCTTGTCCGTCAATGATGCACATTACTGCAAAGAATGGTCGGTCATTCTTACCTATTTTTGCCAATGTCCGACTCTTAATTTCATCACTGCTATAGGGTGACTCTTTCTTTTGCGTGCTCAAAATTTCACTTAAAGTGGTACCTAAACCATGAAATTGGGGAAAACCCAAACTTGTGGTTATGACTTTGAAGCTTCATAGACCCTGCACACTTAACTGTACGAACTTCACATATAGATATCTCTGTATGCTCTATTTTGATACTAAATATATTGCAGAGGTATGACCATGGGAGAGCTACTATACCTGCAGTTAATGTGGGAGTACCTCAACATTTAATGTGTGGGAGTACCTCAAATTTTGAATTTTATTTTTAGTGGCGTTTGTTTAACTTCAATGCATTAAAAAAATTCTTGGGTGGGGGACTTCATGACTGTGTCTAGACTAGAGCCTTAGAATTTAAGCAGAATGTAAGCTTTGTGGTACCAATCCAATATCCAGTTGATTTAAAGAGCTACTCCACTGAGCATCAGTTAACTGTAGTGATATCTTGTTAAGTACTGTGTTCTTGCGACAGTCAATAACTTTTGCAGTCGAATGGCAGGTTAGTTAAGGTAATAATGAAGCCACTCCAGTGGAACAATTCTCCATCTGTAGCGTTTCCAGGAGCTTGTTCAGTCGAAAACACAGTCAGTAGGCGATAACTGAACATTCATTCAGCTATGCCAATATCATGCGCGACTCTGTTATCTAGTCTGATTGACCTTTCGGTAGCAGTTTTGATGTTGCCAGCTATTCTGATCACCCCTCAAATGCTGTGATGTTGAGGACTACTCCACCAATTCTCAGAGGACTGTAAAAATGAAAATGGAAAACACTTCTCCCACTTTCTGCATTTTCATCGCCATCACCTTCATTGTCTCGGGTGGATGTGGAGCGAATAACGACAACTTAAAGTTTATTTTGGCTTGTATTGTAAGTGGTCAAGCATGGGAACTGAATATCAATTGTCATCCAGTCGCAACACATAGTGGCCACGCTTGACCACCAAGCCACAAAATCCATAGAGTTGTCACTTTGTGTTGATTACTTTCTGCAGTTACATTCCTTATAACACTTGTGTCATGATGTCACCACCATAATTTATTTTAAATCTAGCTACATATATGGACAGTGTGTGATAGCTCATAATATAAGCCAACTATAGGGCATTGTCAGATGTAATAATTTTTTCATAATGTTATATGTACATGTGTATATAGCCACATCCGAGGACCAGCCAACTCTGGACCCTCCACCACAGCCAATAGGTACAGTATTCTGCAATAGCCAGGCCACTCATATGCTGTGTCTTTAAAAGTTGTATATATATATTTCCATACATTGTAGTGTGTGTATGTTGGAGCAAATCAATTGTACATGCTTCATCACTGTGTTAGTCCTACACAGTTAGTGTAGTTGTTTGTATAGTGTACACGTCAAAATAAACTTTACATTGCCGGTCCGGTTATCTTCCGTCCATTTCACCTGTTGGCATGATGCTTCCCGTTCTTTTGCATGCCTAGCGTTTGTTATCTGACATTCAGCATTTACCCAGAAAGCTGCATGTTTCCTTCGTTTAGGCATGCACGTAGAAACATCGAACAGCCCACCGAAGGACAACGTGCAGCTAAAAAAGTTCTAGCTTTCAACTTAATTTCCGGCTATCTTCATCAGTTTTCCTATCGCCAAACCTCGTCTCTGCCATTTCCATAGCCTAGCTAAGTCTTAAGCCGTCTTCCGTTTAATTCTAATTGTCGCCCGTCCGTCCATTAGACTTTTGTGATAATGGTTTACAGCATCTACAAAAAACACCAAAAAAAAAAGGATTTTGGCCCTGCACAGACAAGGATTCCAAGCGCCTACCATAGCCAGGATTTTGGAAGAAGAAGGCATGGTAGCTACCAGGCAAGGGATTCATTCCTTTTTGATGCGATACCAGACCAGTCAAACAATTGCCAGGAAGCCAGGTAGCGGTAGGCCATCGAAAATAACTGATGCACATCAATAGAATAGTAGAGGACAAAATGAGAGCAGATGATGAGACCTCCGCTCATCAGTTATTTATCCTGCTGCAGAAGGAAGGACACCCATTGTTCCTAAGGATAATATTAAGATGCAGGTCTACCCTTGGATGGACATTTAGAGACAGTGCATTCTGTCAACTCATACGGAACGTAAATAAGGTAAAGCTGTGCTCTTGCTTAGTAGCCTATAGCCAGATCTTATAGGTCACAATATTACTGATCCATCCATTCTCCCTCCTTCCACATTCTTAAGTCAAGAGGTTGGACTGGGCACGACAGTTTGTTCATGAGGCAGCTTGTGGGTTCCATAATGTAATATGGAGTGATGAATGTACAGTACAGCTGGAAAGTCACTGCCGATATTGTTGCTATAAAGTTGGTGAACCTGCAAAAAAAACAAAGCAAGTACATAACATTATCAACACTTTGGTACATTGTATTTATCACAATGTTGATTATCACACGGCCAAGCATCCAGTGGAGGTCTACGTCTGGGCTGCAATTAGCCCGAGAAGAAGATCGGGATGTGTGTTTGAAGGAATTATGAGAGCTCCACTTTATGTAGATATCCTGCAGAAGACACTTGTTCCTTTCGTGAAGGATGTCTTTCCTGACCACCACTGGTACATGCAGGATAACTATCCAAAACATACGTCACGACTGGCCAATTCCTTCTTTGCAGAAAGTGGCATGAATTGGTGGAAAACCCCACCCGAGTCACCTTGTGCAAACTCTATTGATAACTTGTGGCATGAGTTGAAAGAGTTTATACGGAGAGAGACAAAAACAAAAACTAAGGAAGAGTTGGTGGCTGGAATCCATGCTTTTTGGGAAACTGTGGACATTCACAAGTGTACAAAATATATTACACATTTAAGAAAAGTCATCCCCCAAATTATTTAACTTGAAGGTGCTGCCACTGGCTATTGATTAGCTATTGATTACTGCTTAATTAAAAATATATGTAATAAAAATGAGAGTTGAAACCTCCTATTGTTCCACCCACCTTAGTGTAGTTTTGAAGGTAGTGTGGACTACTGTGTAAAAATTGTCATGGGGTGTGGCTTATTTGTTGCTTAACTCTTTCACTGATAGATGTGTGACATACATGCGCACTCTACCAAAAAACTCTAATTTGTACATGTATTTAGTGCCTTAAATTACACAGGCATGTGCCTAGAGAATTGCTCTAGCAGTAGAAAAAATATTGAAGTCCTATGTCCTATTATACCGGTAACCACGGTAGCGCATAGTGCCGTCTTCAACTAGCGATTGAAATGAAGTCTCAACAAAAGTTTACCGTTGCTGATGTGCTACGATAGTAATTTCGGCCTATCAGAAGACGATTCAAGCTGTGATGAAGGAGAGGAGGTCCATGCCTACAGAGGACACACAGTGATTCAGTCCTAGGTGGTAGCTGCTCTTAGCAGAGCTGTCATTTTTGACCAGCCGGCTAGTTCAGCTAGCTTTGTTGATTCTGTTGTTGACGAGGAGGATCTTGGGAGCTTTGAAGGTGAGCGCAGCTTGACTAGCTCTGTTTTCATGTTCATATGTCCCCTCTAGGCCCTTCCTCAGCTTGTCTAGCTCAGTTTCTTGTTCACACAGCTTGACTAGCTCTGTTTTCTTGTCATATACCCCCTGCAGGCCCTTCCTCTGTGCATATGGCATCTCCTCTAGGCCCTTCTCCAGTGGCTACGATTACCCCTCCAGTCCTTTCCTCTATATCTATGACATCTCCTCTGTCCTATGGGGATTCCAGGCCTTTCCCGCCCTTTCTCTTCAGGGTCCTCTGAGGCATCAGGACTTCCATTGGCAGCATTTGCTGACTCTTTCAGTGATGACTCAGAACCAGCACCCAATGCTCCACAGCATGGCCGTAGACTTGTAAGACAGAGATCTAGAAGTAGAGATAGGGAGTTATCTAGAGGTAGAGGTCATAGAGGTAGAATGTCGAGCACGCAGAACTGGTTTGTCTACTGCTTTTGGCCCATCTTTGCCTGCTGCTGACCCAGCTACTGTTGGTCTGTCTACATCTCATACTGGCTGTTCTGGTAGTTCTAGTGGTCTTGAACATTTAGGAGGTGTCTGGGTGAGACAGCAGCCATCTGATACTTGTTTTTCATACTCAAAGACACCTGGTCCTGTAACAGCTTCAATTATGCCTGAAAGTTCTCCTCTTCAACTCTTCTCCAGTTTTTTACTGATAAAGTTTTTGATTTACTTGTGCTGGAAACTTGTGCTGGAAACTAACCGTATGCTGCCATAGTTTGTGGAGCTAGCTCACACGCACGCCCCTGGACTGATGTGACAGTACAAGAGATGAAAGCTTTTTGGGGAATTCTTTTGTATATGGGTATAACTGTGCAAGCTCGGTTAGAGCTTTACTGGACTATCAAGTACCCCCTGAACGTCCGTGTCGTCTCTGATGTCATGCCCATCAATAGATTCCAGCAGTTGTTTAGATGCATCCATCTAGCTGACAACTCAACTCAGATCCTACATGGTCAGTCATGATATGTTCGCCTGTTCAAGGTTCGGAAACTTCTAGATTTATTTGTTCCAAAGTTAGAATCTGAATACATTATTCACCAGGTCTGCACTATTGATGAAGCCATGATCCTCTTCAGTGGCAGACTAGGTTTCAAACACTACCTAAAAGATAAGCCGACAAAATGGGGTATCAATGTGTTTGTACTGACAGATGCTACAAATGGGTACATCAAGACTTTTCATATATATATACAGGCAAGACTGTGGAGGATAGTACTAATAGTGTAGGTTGATGTAGTAAGGTAGTGTTGGATCTGATGTCTGGCCTGGAGAATAGTGGTTTTCGCTTATATATCGATAATTATTATACCTCCCCCACCCTCTACCATCACCTTTATAATCATGGAATAAATACATGTGGGACTGCACATCCTAACAGAGTGGGTTTCCCCAAAGACTTGGTAACCAAGGCTTTGTGGCTTTATGGACTACCTCTCTAATGGTGCCCTTCTTGCTTCTGTTTGGGTGGACAAGCGTACCATATACTTCCTGTCGACTGTGCATGTAGCTGAGCCTCCAGCTGGTACTACATGCACATTGAAGAGACAAACTGGTACTGGTACCCAGGTTGACGTAGCATGTCCCACTTCTGTGCCTGATTATCAGCGTAACATGAGGGTGGTTGATCGTAACGACCAGATAACCCACGACTATAACATGGGTAGACGTAAGTGCTGGAAGAGTGTGTTTTATTATATAGTGAATCTGCTATTTTGAATAGCTACATAATGGAGGCACTAGTAGACATGTTCTGCTCTCGGAAACGTCCAGGACGTCCTCGAAGTGATGAGCATGAACAGCATTCCGGCCTGAACCGTGACCTTGACCACTATGCATGTCAAATGGACAAACACAAGCATTGTGTGGTGTGTGGTGGGCATCAGGAGAAGGAAGAAGCTTCCAGAAAGTGGAAATAGGCATGAAACCGCTGTACTTGCCAAATTCCCCTCTGCTTTGACAACAACCGCTTGTGCTTTGACAAGTCCCACGGGCTTGTGGATTATTGCCGCTAGTTACATATCTGCTCATAATTTCTTATTCACTAATAATATCATGTAATAATAGGCAGGGGTGTATTTAGGGGGGGGGCGGGGGGGGGCATTCGCCCCCCCTTGTATAATTCTCGCCCCCCCCCCTTGAAATTAGAGATATTTTTTTAAATAATGTCAAGAAAGGTGTAATACAAGAAAGGTGTAATAAGCTTATGATATCAGGTTCAAATGATAGGAATGTCAAACTGAGGTTCTTCTTGGTTTTCTCTGCCATACGTCCACAATCTCTTCAAGGTCGCTCTCAGAGAGTACTTCTGGTGCCTCTATAGCAATCCTCATAAGGTGAGAAAGGCTGCAGTCACTTAGAGAATTACGCAAACGAGTCTTGATCATCTTCATCTGTGAGAAGCTTCTCTCCACAGAAGCAGTAGAAACTGGAATCGATAAGCAGATGGAGGCAATCTTGTGCAAATTGGGAAACATGGCCTTGAGCATGTCGTTTGAAACAAGTTCTTTCAGCTGTGATGCAGTAGTATCCCGTGGTTGCTTGACTAACAGCTGGCGGAATGTTTTCCACTCTGTAAGTATTTCAGTGGAAATCATGGCTGTCTTCACTGTTTCTTCTCCATCCAATGTTTCTGCATCTCTATCTTCTCCGTAGTGAGCAATCAGTTTCTCAACAGACGTGTCTCCATAAGTGGGAAAAGATACTGAATCTGGTTTTGGAACTTTCCGTGGATCGAATATAGACAATGCTGATACAACAGCGTTGGATGAAGAAAATCGGCTTGTTATGTTGGCCTTTAAATAAGCAACAAAAGGCTTACCAACAACATTCTGGAACGAAAGTATTTTATCAGCGTCAATAGACACCTTTGTAGATGACTTCAAGTCTTCAACGTTTTCAAGAAGCTCCAACTCCCAGTTCGCTCCAGGCAAAACTGCATCATCCAAGGATTTAACAGTAGCATCAACAAGGAATGATATCAACGAGAGGTCAAGCTGCTCTGCCTGAAGTGCTTTGCTGAGTTTGGCTACTTGTGGTAGAGTGAAATCAAGCAAATATATAGCTGCAATCGTAGACAATTTGCAGAGGGCACCATGGATTCCAAGAGCTTCTGGCTCGTGGGACGTCTCGTAGATGTTCCCAATGGTGATTACAATTGCAGAATAACTTGCTTTGACAGCTTTGACACACCTTTCATGTGCCAGCCAGCGTGTGTCAGATGGCTTGATCACTTTCATTTCTGGAAGTTCAAGAACGTGCTGTACCTCCTTCAGACACTCTGCTCGCTTGGGGGAATTGCAAAAATGCTTCCAAAGAGTAGTCAATGTTCTGTAAACATGAGCAATTCCAGGAGTTTTATTGGCAGCTTGCACACAAGCCAACTGCAGTAAGTGACAGTGGCAGTGTATAAACAGAGCGTGAGGAGTATGTTTCTTGATACGTGCCTGAACCCCGGTCTTTCGTCCAGAAAAAGTTGCAGCTCCATCAAATCCCAATCCAACTATTCTTCCGACTTGTAGACCTTTCTTCTTTAAACAATCGATGAGATTAGAATAGATGGTCTCTGCATCAGCCTTCTTCAATGGAATAAGCTCCAGAAAGCACTCTACTGGTACACCATCTTCCTCCCAGCGGCAAAACACAGACAATTCTTCTACGTTGGTGACATCTGTGCACTCATCTGCCATGAGGCTGTACATAGGTGCCTTTTGAAGTCGCTTCAGAATCGACTCCTCCACCCATGTCCCCAATGATTCGATGAATTCAACCACAGCCACTCTTGATGTGTACACAGCATTTCTTGGTGCAGTTTCTAAGAATTGCTTCAAATGTTGGCTGCCACATCGAACCACCACGTCAACCAGCTTCTCAAATTTTGTCGAATGTGCAACTTGTTCTTTCGTAAGAAAATGAGTGAGTAGGATCAGGCACTTCACTGCAGCTCTGTTCTGAGCTCTTTTGCGAGCTAAAACATTCTGGAGTTGCTGTACAACTGTTCCACCTTTGGCTGCTCCTTTAGCTGCAAAAAGAGCTCGAGTTGCATGGATATGGAAGTCACTTCTCGCATGAGCTTTCATTTTTTCAACAGCTTTCTTCCAATTTCTGCAAGGTTGTGTGACCCACACTCCTCCAGTACGCTGCAGACCAGATTGCTTGCAAACCTTGCAAAAGGCACCATCGCTATCCTCGTCATAATAGAGCCAACTGAAATCTTTCTCCCAGCTCTTAGAGTATTTTCTCTTCGTGGATACAGAAGAGCGGTGTTTGTTTTGCTTGCTTTTCTTTGAAGGTGGAGGACTAAGGCTAGGACTAGATGCCTCGACATGCTCAGAGCTATCTGTTCTGCTATCTTCGCTATCGCTGCTATTAGCATGAGAAGAGGCTTGAGAAGTACTTGCAAAGTATGAGCGAATATCCATATTAATATGAAGAGAAATCAGCTAGTAAGGTTTCTTTTATAGAGACTTTAAGACCATGACATAATGGACCGAGTTAAAAATACTGAGAGAGAGTGGGAAAGAAGGAGGGAACTGAAGAAGTGACAAACCTACAAAGGAGAACACGTGGTGGTGTGTGATGACTTTAAGACCATGGACTGAGTTAAAAATACTGAGAGAGAGTGGGAAAGAAGGAGGGAACTGAAGAAGTGACAAACCTACAAAGGAGAACACGTGGTGGTGTGTGATGTCATCGTGTCATGACACATGCTCTCCTTTTTCCAAGCAGCTACAATATCATGAGAAATATATACAGTCTAGCCATAGTTCGGTATAGCATAATGCCATTGGTAGTCAGTCAAAATAGCTATCCTCAGACATTGTAAAAGCAATCTTCCCCCCAGACCCCCCTTTTACGACTTATGAACATGTTAAGAAAATATTAACAAAAATTAGGGCACCAAGTGACCAACCATTTCCACCCCCCCCCCCCCCCCCCCCCCTAGAGAACTAGAGAAAAATTGTGTATGAAACCTGTTGTCCATGATTTTGTAAGAAAATACATGGAATGCAACATAATTCGATTGACAAAAGCCCACCTCCATTATACGAGTGACAAGTGACTATATCTAATCTATATATGCTGATTGCCGTAGCATGCAACTTCAGCAAATATTTAAGATGGAATGTTGTACTAAAGATTTTAGAAAAAGTGCATGCCATCATAAGTAGCAGCTATATATACAGTTAGTACTGCAAAAATACCTGTGGGTAAAACACTTTCGTACTCCACGCGGAAGCCCAGGGTGCACGTCCCCTTTCCGCACCATCCAGGCTCTCCGCCCCCCCTTATTTTTCCATATCTCAAGTTGGCCCCCCCTTGGCAAAATTTCTGTATACAACCCTGATAGGTAATGAGAATAAGTAAATGAGAATAAGTAAGAATAATTATAGCCACAAGTATGAAATAAGAAAAACAATGTGAGAGTTACTTGTTCACTGTTTTTCATTATCTTATGCTTTTAATTGTCTTATGTTTTTCATTCTCTCATAGTCTTACGTCTCGTAGTCTTATGTTTCATTATCTTATATTTGTTGCACTATGTGCTAATAACATGTATGCATGATCAATGAAAAAAATATTCTAGGTTTTGAATGTAGTGTGTGCTGCTATGTTGAGGCAAAACCAGATCATATATACACACATTTGTTGTCTGATTATAAATATACCGGTTTCCAGTTGGTAAGAGAAAGTGGTAATCTCCTTCTATACTTTTTAGACTTTTAATTTTCTAGACTTTTTTAGACTTAAGAGTGTCATAGTTATTACCAAAAAAATTGAATTAAAGTGTAAAATGGCGATTATATAACATTAATGATATTCATAATTGTGGGTTTTGTTGCTAAGCAACCATAATTGACCTCACATTGTTCATTAAAGTTTGTACTTCAAATAAATCAAAGGTTGCTAAGGAGTTTGTTGCTTTCCTAAAATTAAATGTAAAAATACAGTAGAGGTCAAAAAAAACATGCCGGTTGCGTTTATTTTGAACGCGCGTAGACGCTTACCATTTCCAACCGTTACTAGCAAACGCTTAACGTTTACGACAGTTTTGCGTAGCGATGTTGACTAAAGGTCAGCGATTCCGCGCAAAGGTCACCAAAGTGCACGAGATTTGTGCCTCGTGGCAAGTTAATTTTTTTTAGCTGCTGAGACTCGTCTTTGCTTCGAGCTTTTGAAAGGATAGTTTTACAGTTCCTGTTATACCGACATAAGTTGTTGAAAAGATATCCTGAAGCCCACGGTGAAAAACAGTGAGTTGATTCTGTATGATTGTGATATAAACCTCTTTTCAGCTAGTAACTGGTCCTTAGGTTTGTGAGTCATGCTTCTGACTATAGCATTTGCAAGCCTTTTTTTCCTTAGGTTGTTCCATAAGAATGGGCTAGCAAAACTTAGTTAGCTTTTGTGTGCAAGCCTTTAGCTACATAGCCTTTAGCTATATACCATGCTCTCAATGTATAATGTATAAAAGTGTCGATAGTTAAATTATCTTGACTAGGGGATAGTTTGTATATCAGCAATCTCTAACTTCTATTATTGCAGATTTGTGTTTGTTTATATGTGGGAGAGGAAAAATGTAGATGGTCCTGTTATTTGAACATGCTGATTGGCAACAAATAAAATGTAGGTAGGATTTAGTGATGGTCCTTAGTTTCCTTCCAAGATCTCCACCAACATTTCCAGCTGTGTAACCACATTACACCAATTTGTTGACATGTTCTTATTTGGAGATGGGTAAAGTGGTTATGCATTCAAAATAAATAATGTTATTGGACAATATGATTGTGTATTTCTTTCTTATCTTTGGCATATGTATAATAGAATGTTCTTCATTGGAGAAGAACCAGAGGAGCTAACCAACCGTGTGCCACTTCTGGAGAACAGGTTGGCTCCGGTAACTCCCCCAGTGCCTCAGCCTTCTCCAGTTTGTCTTCAAGGTTCAATGAAGTTTACACCCCATTTCTCCATCTGCCTTAGTGCCAGGCCCCCTCCTTTCAGACCGTTGATTTGAAGGTGGTCACTCCAAAGTGGGACATTACCTTTTTTTAAATTAATTTTTAATTAAAAAAAATAATATTAGTGGTAGTAGTGTTAGTTACTACATACATGTGAGGCCTTAATAGGCTCAGCAATATCAAGATTGAATTATTTTGTTCAACAAAGAACACAACAATTGAATTGAAACAACATTTTATAACCATATAATTGAACAGTTATCAGGTAGAAAACAAAATAGAGCAGCAATTAGAGCAGCAATTAGTAATAAATATATATATATATATAATAACATTTTTAAAAAACACATCAAAAAAGAAGCTTCGGATACTCATCTGAATAGGAGAGCTAGGATTAGTTCCAGAACCTTCATTCTTCCCACCTGAAGTAGTGCAAGTCTCCTGGGCATCGGTGGTCTCAGCGAGAGCACAGCAGTTGCAGTCAGCATCTGTCTTCTACCTGAAGCACTTTCGTTCTATCTGCATTTATAGGTGTGGAAACCTACGCTTGACCGTCAAAAGGTGCTTCATATAGGAGACTGATTTCGACTGCACTGTTTCTTGATAACTGACGTACGAAACAGGAGGCTTCGGCTAGAGAGGCTTAGGCTAGACTGTAATACTTCAGGTGGGAAGAATGAAGGCTCTGGAATGAAGACACTTGAGAGCGCTCGCTCGCCTGAGGCTTATAGCGGATGAGACAATTGCGAAGCGCTTGCGCTTCAGCACCGCTACGCGGACGGTTTATCCCATTTGCTTCCGTTGGGACTGCTAGCGTTTACGGTGTGCGTTTATTTGCGTTTCCGGTTGGCGTTTTTTAACGTTGAACGCAATGCAACCGGCACGTTTTTTTGGCATGTACTATAGTACCAAAATTGGGGGAAAACCCATGTAAATCTATCAGTGAAAGAGTTAAAAGGGGAGACTTGTTGATACAGTAGATGGCACATACTCCTGGCAGAGATGTGGTGTTAAGTAAACAAGGGCTCTGATTTGTGCTCTGGTTAGCACTAGGTTACAATGATTTGGATGCACATGCCAACTGGTGATCAAAACCCAAGGGTCACCAGTATTAAGAATTGCTTCAGGGACAGTTGACACACATTGCCTTGCATTTATAGCAAATTAATATAATAATTAAATTATGTATTATTTAATCAATCACAGGGAAAAAATCACAGGGAAAATCATTTATTTGTTCAATCTTAGTATTTTGCATCCTTGCTGAATGGCTTCTAGGCACCTAGCCCACAATGCCTCCAGCTCCACTGGAGACAAATGTGGAAAAATAGAAAGAATTGTTGCCTTTAATGGCTTCAGTTCTGCCGATGGTAATCCTGGTAATATTCGATTGCCAAGTGGAGTGCAGCATTTCATTACCTCTTCTCCAAATACTGCCTCTCTGGCCAGCTTACAAGCTAGTGTCCCTGCCTTGCTCTCTTGCTTGAGTTTCCGATGTCTTTTCAAAACAGCCTCTGTTGACATAAAGCATCTGGTGTTGATGATTGTCGATGGTAAGGTCCTACTAAACTGAGTGTTTGTTGGAAGTTGAGTTGTTGATGAAGCTGGAGGTTGAGATAGGGGCACGGCAGGAGGTAGGGTCACGGTTGGAGATAGGGTCACGGCTGGAGGTAGGGTCACAGCTGAAGGTAGTGTCACGGTTGGAGGTAGGGTCACGGCTGGAGGTAGAGTCACGGCTGAAGGTAGTGTCACGGTTGGAGGTAGGGTCACGGCTAGAGCTAGGGTCACGGCTGGAGGTGGAGGTAGGGATGCGGGGAGGTGACGACATGGTTGGTTGAGGTGGGGTCATTGACGAAGGCTGCAATAATTGCTTGATCAACTGGACCAAGCTATAATGCTTCACATTGATAAGTTCAATGAGGTCCTCATGGCATTTCTTGACATACTTCAAAACCTCACTCCATGCGCATGACCCTGTGAATACACACAACACTATAGGTTAACTACACAAGCATGACCCTGTGAATACGCACAACACTATAGGTTAACTGCACAAGCATGACTCTGTGAATACACACAACACTATAGGTTAACTGCACAAGCATGACCTTGTGAATACACACAACACTATAGGTTAACTGCACTAGCATGACCCTGTGAATACACACAACACTATAGGTTAACTGCACTAGCATGACCCTGTGAATACACACCACACTATAGGTTAACTACACAAGCATGACCCTGTGAACACACACAACACTATAGGTTAACTGCACAAGCATGACCCTGTGAATACACACAACACTATAGGTTAACTGCACTAGCATGACCCTGTGAATACACACAACACTATAGGTTAACTGCACAAGCATGACCCTGTGAACACACACAACACTATAGGTTAACTGCACTAGCATGACCCTGTGAATACACACAACACTATAGGTTAACTGCACTAGCATGACCCTGTGAATACACACAACACTATAGGTTAACTGCACTAGCATGACCCTGTGAATACACACAACACTATAGGTTAACTGCACAAGCATGACCCTGTGAATACACACAACACTATAGGTTAACTACACAAGCATGACCCTGTGAATACACACAACCCTATAGGTTAACTGCACAAGCATGACCCTGTGAATACACACAACACTATAGGTTAACTGCACAAGCATGACCCTGTGAATACACACAACACTATAGGTTAACTGCACAAGCATGACCCTGTGAATACACACAACACTATAGGTTAACTGCACTAGCATGACCCTGTGAATACACACAACACTATAGGTTAACTGCACAAGCATGACCCTGTGAATACACACAACACTATAGGTTAACTGCACTAGCATGACCCTGTGAATACACACAACACTATAGGTTAACTGCACCAGCATGACCCTGTGAATACACACAAAACTATAGGTTAACAGACACCTTCCTACCCTGAAGACCTAAACATAGGTGATAAATTCACTTGCCTTTGTTGGAAACACTAGTTGCTCAAAACGTTTCCAGTTTCCAAAGGAGCCGTGGAGATTGGGGGTGAAGTTTTGTCAGGATAAAACTGATTAGGGGGCGATGGGTCTTGAGCGGTGGCCAATGGAGTCCGGGATTTTGGAGTCAAAGGGTGTGTGATTACCACTATTATTGAACCTATAATTATCAATCATGAGTCTAATTGCTAGGTTGGTGACTGTTATAATCATGACAATGTTCAAATGACCCACCTTCTGCTTTTTTAGAGGCTCCCTTTACTGCAGCCTTTCTCTTTACAGTAGCCTACATAGAAGAAATTCAGTATATGAATTATAACTTAATTATAACTATAATTATTAATTATTAGTAATAGGCCTACATTTGCAGAAGCCTGTTTTGTACTCCTGACCTTTCTTTTATCGACCGTCTGCAAAAAAATTATAATAAGAGTAATTTTGGTTTTGGGATTATTCCTTACTGCTCCACTCCAAGTATTCTCCACTCCATGCGAGGGTTGAGGCAGAAGTGAGGTTTGAGGTAAAGGCGAGGTTCGTGGTGTGCCAGTTGTATCCTCATCATCTACCATTAGTACATTCATGCCAAGTTCCTGCATTTCATTCAAAAATATTTGACTTAAGATTGTGTTAATGCTATATGCAGTGATTCTCCCACGGCACCTTAGCCTTCCACATCGAATCAGACAGTCATCGCCTACTGCTGAGCCTTCCAACAATTGGTTCATTGGTATTACTGACACAGAATTTTCATCAGTCCAATAAACCAAATAGAATTCTGCATTGAAAATAATTTGTTGGTGGTATCAAACAAGTAATAATTGGTAAAAACTTGTAAGCTTCAATAACCTCTGAATTACAGTAAATCCTTTGTATCAAGCTTAAAAAGAACCAGCTATATTATTGGTTAATATTAGCAACACCTAGAACGAAGTCACTAGTTAAGGAACGCACAAATACATCAAGCTAAGTGAAAGAGGCATGCAAACTAAGAAGGTACAAATGTAAAATGGGTGAAACACAGAACTGGACAGAATCGTGCAATTAAAGCGAGTTATAATGAAAGAACAATTACTGAGCCCAAGAAAATATGACGCTAGCTACAACACAAAGTAGGCTTACCCTGTTGAAGTAAGGAAGCCTTCACAGCCTTCCTAAAAGTCTTACCCAGTACTGCAACAACAACCTCTCTAGTGAACTCAGTGGATAGACTTAGAATATAGATTGCCCACCTCAATGCGGTATATATGCAGCACAACACGTTGTATAAACATGGCAGACACGTGGTCCCGCCCATGCATTATGTGGCGCGACACGAGATCTGGATGCATGGCGCGCATATCAATGCTGTCGGGTTTTTGCCAACTGTGGAGCGTATGCCCAGTGAGCACTTTAAACTGCGTACGTTTTGCTGATCGGTGATTTCTGACTTCTCCGCTGTCCGTTTTTTAGCACGGTCATTGGCTTTCTACCGGTCTACAAAACGGAAATGTCAAGTTTATTTTGACGTGTACTGTATATCATCATTACACAACTAATTCTATGCAATTATCTGTGTCTACATGACTGGTTCATAATATGATTGGGTGATACGATACAATACGTTGGTTGAGCATAATTTTGAGAAGCAGCCTTTACTCTATGAGTGTTTAACTAAAGCATGAGTACACTCAGTACAGTTTAATAATAATAACAATAAGTCCAGACTGCATGGATCCTCTGTGAAATTCATTTTTAATGGTGTTTGTACTAATGACTTAAAAAATCCTTGGGGGGACTTCATGCTGTGTCCGTCCTAGAGCCATAGCATTCAAGCAGCATGTAAGCTTTGTGGATTCCAAGAAGTATTCCAGTATCCAGTTGAACGGCCAGTGAGCTCTAGTGATGTAGAGAGCTACTGCACTGAGCATCAGTTAACTGTAGTGATATCTGGTTACCGTGTTCTAGCGACAGTCGATAGCTATTGCAGACGTGTGGCCGTTGCACTGAGGTAATAATGAAGCCACTCCAGTGGAGTTCTCCATCTGTAGCATTTCCAGCAGCTGGTTCAGTCGAAACCACAGTCAGTAGAGGTGATAACTGAACACTTGTTCAGCTATGTCAGTGTCATGAGCGACTCTGATATCTAGTCTGATTGACCTTTCGGTAGCTGTTTCGATGTTGCCAGTTATTCTGATCACCCCTCAAATGCAGTGATGTTGAGGACTACTCCACCAATTCTCAGAGGACTGTAAAAATGAAAATGGAAAACACTTCTCCCATTTTCTGCATTTTCATCGCCATCACCTTCATTGTCTCGGGTGGATGTGGAGCGAATAACGACAACTTAAAGTTTATTTTGGCTTGTATTGTAAGTGGTCAAGCATGGGAACTGAATATCAATTGTCATCCAGTCGCAACACATAGTGGCCATGCTTGACCACCAAGCCACAAAATCCATAGAGTTGTCACTTTGTGTTGATTACTTTCTGCAGTTACATTCCTTACAACACTTGTGTCATGATGTCACCACCATAATTTTTTATTTTAATCAAGCTATATGGACAGTGTGTGATAGCTCCTAATATAAGCCAACTATAGGGCATTGTCAGATGTAATAATTTAATAATTTTTTCATAATGTTATATGTACATGTGTATATAGCCACATCCCAGGACCAGCCAACTCTGGACCCTCCACCACTGCCTCCACCACAGCCAATAGGTACAGTACTCTGCAATAGCCAGGCCACTCATATGCTGTATCTTTAAAAGTTGTATATATATATTTCCAAACATTGTAGTGTGTGTATGTTGGAGCAAATCAATTGTACATGCTACATCGCTGTGTTAGTCCTACACAGTTAGTGTAGTTGTTTGTATAGTGTACACGTCAAAATAAACTTTACATTGCCGGTCCGGTTATCTTCCGTCCATTTCACCTGTTGGCATGATGCTTCCCGTTCTTTTGCACTCCTAGCGTTTGTTATAAACGCTGCGTGTAGCATTGTTATCTGACGTTCAGCATTTACCCAGAATGCTGGATGTTTCCTTCGTTTACGCATGTGCGTAGAAACACAGCAAACAGCCCACCGAAGGACCACGTGCAGCTAAAAAAATGTTCTATCTTTTGAGCTTAATTTCAAGTCATCTTTGTCAGTTTTCCCATCGCCAAACCTCGTCTCTGCCATTTCCTCAGCCTATAAGTCTTCAGCCGTCTTCTGCTCACTTCTATTTGTCGTCCGTTCGCCCGTTAAAGTTTCCTCATAATGGTTTACAGCATCTACAAAAAACAAAGGATTTTGGCCCTGCACAGACAAGGATTCCAAGTACCTACCATAGCCAGGATTTAGGAAGAAGAAGGCATGGTAGCTACCAGGCAAGGGATTCATTCCTTTTTGATGCGATACCAGACCAGTCAAACAATTGCCAGGAAGCCAGGTAGCGGTAGACCATCGAAAATAACTGATGCACATCAAGAGAATAGTAGAGGACAAAATGAGAGCAGATGATGAGACCACCCCTCATCACCTGCTGCAGAAGGAAGGACACCAATTGTTCCTAAGGATAATATTAAGATGCAGGTCTACCCTTGGATGGACATTTAGAGACAGTGCATTCTGTCAACTCATACGGAACATAAATAAGGTAAAGCTGTGCTGTTGCTTAGTAGCCTATAGCCAGATCTTATAGGTCACAATATTACTGATCCATTCATTCTCCCTCCTTCCACATTCTTAAGTCAAGAGGTTGGACTGGGCGCGACAGTTTGTTCATGAGGCAGCTTGTGGGTTCCATAATGTAATATGGAGTGATGAATGTACACAGTACAGCTGGAAAGCAACTGCCGATATTGTTGCTATAAAGTTGGTGAACCTGCAAAAAACAAAGCAAGGTACATAAAATTTAGTTGCATTATCAACACTTTGGTACATTGTATTTATCACAATGTTGATTATCACAGGGCCAAGCATCCAGTGAAGGTCAACGTCTGGGCTGCAATTAGCTTGACAAGAAGATCGGGTATATGTGTGTTTGAAGGAATTATGAGAGCTCCACTTTATTTGGATATCCTACAGAAGACACTTGTTCCTTTCGTGAAGGATGTCTTTCCTGACCACCACCGGTACATGCAGGATAACTATCCAAAACATACGTCACGACTGGCCAATTCCTTCTTTGCAGAAAGAGGCATCAATTGGTAGGAAACCCCACCCAAGTCACCTGGTGCAAACCCTATTGAACACTTGTGGCATGAGTTGTACGGAGAGAGACAACTAAGAAAGAGTTGGTGGCCGGAATCCAGGCATTTTGGGAAACTGTGAACATTCACAAGTGCACAAAGTATATTAGAGAAGTGATTCCTAAAATTATTGAACTTGAAGGTGCTGCCCCTGGCTATTGATTACTGCTTAAATGTAATCATGTTTGTAATAAAAATGAGAATTGAAGCCTCCTATTGTTCCACCCACCTTAGTGTAGTTTTGAAGGTAGTGTGCACTACTGTGTAAAATTTGTCATGTGGTTTGGCTTATTTGTTGCTTAACTCTTTCACCGCTAGATTATTTTAGGATTATTTTAAATTATTGTACTACTTTTACTATAATTTTTATACCTTCCCAGGAAAGTAACAAATTCCATAGCAACCTTTGAAGTATTTGTGGTATAAACATTGACAAACCCTTTGTGGTTACCATGGTTGCTTGGCAACTAAAACCACGATTATGCATATCATTACAAATGTAATCACAATTTTACACTAGAAAATGCTAATAAACTATAACTACTTGATGCTATATTTATTGCACTGCATTGCTACATCACATCAGCAATTGTTCCCACCACATCACATCAGCAATTGTTCCCACCACATAGCCTATTATAAGACTTTGCCAATAAACAGATACAAGTGCTAGTGCTTAGTGCTCACTATATAAAGTTACTATTGTTACTACTGTTCATGAATGTGTTATGAATAGAATAAGTCTTCAAGAATAGTCCACAAACTTGTGGTATTTTTCAAAACACAAACGGTTATTGTCAATGCAGAGGGGGACTTGGCATGTACAGCACATCATACGGGTTTCATGCCGATGTCCACTTTCTGGAAGGTTCTTCTTTCTCCTGATGCACTCACACACCACACAACGCTTGTGCTTCTCCATCTGACGTGGATAGTGGTCAAGATCACGGTTCAAGCGGGTATGATGAGCATGCTCATCTCTTCGAGGATGCCCTGGCCTCTTTCTTGAACAAAAAGTGTCCACGAGCTGCATAGCAAGCTCAAGTCTATAGGTCAGGTAGTCCCTCTTGGCTCTTCCTTTTAGAGCATCTCAGCAGGCCTAACATGTGCTTCCATTATATAACTATTCAAAATGGCACACTCAACTATATAAAAATACCCTCTTCCACCATTTGGTACTACGCCTCCCTATGTTGTAGTACTGGGTCATCTGGTCGTTGCGATCAACCCCCCTCATATTCCTCTGGTAATCAGGGACAGGAGTGGGACATGCAACGTCAGCTTGGCTACCAGTGGCAGTGTATCTTTTCACTGTGCATGTAACACCAGATGGAAGCTCAGCAACATGCATAGTGGATAGAAAATATATAGTTCTTTTTTGTCTACCCAAACAGAAGCAAGAAGTGGCCCATTGGAACGGTAGTCCATAAACCCACGATTATGTTTAGTAGACTTTGTAACAAATTCTTTAGGGAAACCCACTCTGTTGGGACGAGCTGTCCCACAGGCATTTATGCCACAGTTATAGAGATGACAGTAGAGGGTGGGGGAAGTATAATAATTGTCCGTATATAGACGAAAACTACTATGCATTGCTCCATGCCGGACATCAAATCCAACACTACCTTACTGCACAATCCTGCACTACTAATACTATCCTCTACACCCTTGCCTGCGAATATTTGGAATGTTTTGATGTAACCATTGGTAGCATCAGCTAGTACAAACACTCTGATTCCCCATTTTGTTGGCTTGTCTTTTAGATACTGCTTGAAGCACAGCCTGCCCTTGAAGGGGATCATGGCTTCATCAATAGTGCAGTCCTTGTGAATTATGTACTCTGCTTCAAATCTTGGCATCACCAAATCCAGGAGTTGACGAACCTTGAAGAGGCGAACATGGCCTGACTGGCCATATGGGATTTGACTGGAGTTGTCATCTAGGTGGAGGCACCTGAATATCTGCTCAAACCTGTTCAAAGTCATGACATCAGAGATACCACGGACATTGATGGGATACTTCATAGTCCAATAAAGTTCTAACCGAGGTTGAACTGTAATTCCCATATATAAAAGAACTGCCAAAAAAGCTTTCATCTCTTGCACTGTCACATCAGCCCAGGGACGGGCATGAATACTACTTCCACAAACTGTGGCAGCGTAACGATTAGTCTCAACTACAACAAGGTTAAAAACTTCATCACTGAAAAACTTGGAGAAGATTTCAATAGGAGAACTTTCAGGACTAACTGAAGCAGATGTTGGTCCAGGAGTCATAGCGTAATGAAAACGACTACAAGATGGCTGCTGTCTCACCCAGACACCTCCAAAAGGGTCCATACCAGTAGAACTACTACAAGTGCCAGTAACTAATGTAGATAGACCAGCAGTTGCTGGTGAAGATGGACAAGAATTTGCTGGTAAAGATGGAGCAGTCGCACTAGCAGAAGTTCTGCCTTTTGCACGTCCTCTCTGCCTGGCTCTATGACCTCTACGTAGAGCTCTACCTCTAGATGTACCCATATCTCTACTCCTATATCTATCCTGACTTCTCAAATGTCTACGACCATGCTGTGGAGCAGTAGGTGCAGGTTCTGAGTCGTAACTCAATGTGTCTGCAAAAGCAGGACCAAGCAATTGAGGTGAGCAGTATAGAGTAGGCAATATATTTGCTGAAATAGGTAATACCTCAGAAGGGGAAGGGCCTGGAAGGGATGCCATGGACACAGAAGAGGAAGGGCATGGAAGGGATGCCGTGGATACAGAAGAGGAAGGGCATGGAAGGGATGCCATGGACCCCGAAGAGGAAGGGCATGGAAGGGATGCCATGGACACAGAAGAGGAAGGGCATGGAAGGGATGCCATGGACACAGAAGAGGAAGGGCATGGAAGGGATGCCATGGACACAGAAGAGGCAGGGAGCACACTCGCAGGTGAAGGGCTTGGAGGAGATGACATACATATATAGAAGAGAGCTAGTCAAGCTCTGAAATAGAAGGCAAACACACTATATGGATACTATAACTATCTAAAAATGACTGGAAGCCATATACATTCAAACACCCGCCCACTACCCAGGAAAAATACCACACCCAGCTTTTCTTCCAATCAGGAAAAAAGAAAGTTTCTTGCTCTTTCTATACATATTTTCTATACATATTTTCTAAACATCAAACTTTACCTAAAGATACCTCCCTACCTTCAAGGTTCCCTTGATTTTCCTCATCATCACACTTGAATCGCTGTCCTTGACAAAGCTAGCTGAGCTACATGCCTGCAGAGCTGTCACCTCTTCAGGTTGAATAACTCGCTGACCCCTGTAGGCATGGACCTCTTCTCCTTCACTGCAGCTAGAGTCATCCTCTGAAAAGCCGAAATCGCTATTGTAGCACATCCAAAGCACATCGTCGACAGTAAACTATCGAGACACCATAACACGAACGGTAAGGTGAGTCCGGCGTCACAGTTACTCTGGATACCTATATAATTAGCCTACAATACTTTTATTACAAGTAGAGCAACTCTCTAGGCACCACCTCCCAAGTTTTCAAACACAGAGTGCAAACGATTGATTTTAGACAATTCTTTTTGAATGGTTGTATCATTCTCGCGTGTTTGTCTCGCGTCTAGCGGTGAAAGAATTAAGGGAGACTTGTTGGTAGATGGCACATGACTCCTGGCAGGGATGTGGTGTTAAGTAAACAAGTGCTCTAATTTGTGGTCTGGTTAGCACTAGGCTACAATGATTTGGATGCACATGCCAACTGGTGATCAAAACCCAAGGGTCACCTCTACTAATTATGAAGAATTGCTTCAGGGACAGTTGACACACATTGCCTAGAAAATAATCAAATTATGTATTATTAACTCTTACACTGCGTTTGTCACGGCGTTTGTGACACAGCAATCCACCCCACGTATGCGTGTGTCACAGCTCCTGCGACAAGCAATTTACCGCTGGCAGTGCGTGTGTCCCAGCCTCTGTGACATGATATTTCTTGTTGCATAGCTCCGTGGATTGTCTGTTTTATACTCTGTACTCACTAGGTAAGGTTGATGGGTTTATAATCAAACTTGGGAATGCATCATTATCTCCATGAATATATACTATAGAAAATATTTAAAAAACAGGCGTTTTATTTCGTGGTTCATTGACAGCTGCAACTAAGAAACATGGTGTGTATTTTTATCCAAAACACACAAATATGGATCTGCAGGCAGTATTGGAGGCTCTTTCTGATATTGAGAATGAATTTGAAAGTGACAGTGAACTAGATGATGTGGAAGAAGATGAACTAGATGATGTGGAAGAAGATGAACTAGATGATATTGGAAGATGATGTTGAAGAAGATGGCCTGGAGGATGCGGTCCCTGAAGAAATGGAAGATGCTAATGGCAGCAGTAGTGTAGATGAGACTGATGGGGAAATGAATGTGGAAACTGGCCATACGAGTGGAAATTCTACAAGTGGGCTTGTCAGGTGGAAAGAAGTTGACAACATTATGAGCCCCACCGAGCGTTTGTACACAGAAACTCCTTGTGCAAATTTGCCAGATGATGATGTTGAGCCCAAGGATTTCTTCACTTGTTCTTTGCAGACGAGGTTTTTGACCTAGTAGTGCGTGAAACAAATATTTATGCACAAATTCTGATCGTAAACAGGCCACTTACGGTTCGCTCAGGCTCAGTGTACTACTGTCAGACTTGCTCTGACCACCCACCTCTACATCCAGAAGAGTGCTTCAAAGAGTACCACACAGCCAAGATCCTGAAGAAACCAAGAGCAACACAGTGAACTCGTGACTATATTGTTATTCAATGACTATATTGTTATTTAATTATCTTCTTACAAAACATTGTACTTGATCTAGCAAGGTATTCAAATGTTTTTTTGCTGTTATTATTGCTGACAATCTTGTTCTTGTAGTTCGATAGATAGCTATATAGCCAGGTAAAGTTTTAGTACACAATGTAACAAAAATAGCTCCCACCAACCTAAATTGCCAATCATATAGCTACCACACAGCATACAGACAAATCTAGCATACTTTGCATAGTCTAAGCAGCCGACTAACATACAAAAATAGCGAGAAAGTAGTAGAAGCTACCATGACTAGTTTCTAAACAAAGGTATAACAATAGCGTCAATACGATGGGTTTTTCTTTACTGGCTATCGAATACTTACAGTTTGCTGAGATAACCAATGTTCCCTGGATGTGTCTCTGTTGTTTGGTCAATTTTGGAGTAGTAAATATGCCGTAGGAGCAGCTAACAACAGACCGTTTCTTCCCCATACGATCGCACAAGGTTTAAAAAAAAACAATGCCACACCCAGATGATTACTTCCGGTTTGAGTATAATGCACGTACGATTATTGTGATGTTTTCAATTGACACCGCGTAAGTGTTAAATCATTCACAGGGAAAATCACAGGGAAAATGATTTTATTTGTTCAATCTTAGTCTTTTGCATCCTTGCTGAAAGGCTTCTAGGCACCTAGCCCACAATGCCTCTAGCTCCACTGGAGACAAATGTGGAAAAATAGAAAGAATTGTTGCCTTTAATGTCTTCAGTTCTGCCAATGGTAATCCTGGTAATATTCGCATTTCATTACCTCTTCTCCAAATACTGCCTCTCTGGCCAGCTTACAAGCTAGTGTCCTTGCCTTGCTCTCTTGCTTGAGTTTCCGATGTCTTTTCAAAACAGCCTCTTTTGACATAAGGCATCTGGTGTTTGATTGTCGATGGTAAGGACCTACTAAACTGAGTGTTTGTTGGAAGTTGAGTTGTTGATGAAGCTGGAGGTTGAAATAGGACTGGAGGTGGGTGTGTGTCACGGCTGAAGGTAGGGTCACGGCTGGAGGTAGGGTCACGGCTGGAGGTAGGGTCACGGCTGGAGGTAGGGTCACGGCTGGAGGTAGGGTCACGGCTGGAGGTAGGGTCACGGCTGGAGGTAGGGTCACGGCTGGAGGTAGGGTCACGGCTGGAGGCAGGGTCACGGCTGGAGGTAGGGTCACGGCTGGAGGTGGATGTAGGGAAGCGGGGAGGTGACGACATGGTTGGTTGAGGTGGAGTCATTGACGAAGGCTGCAATAATTGATTGATCAACTGGACCAAGCTATAATGCTTCACATTGATAAGTTCAATGAGGTCCTCATGGCGTTTCTTGACATACTTCAAAACCTCACTCCATGAGCATGATCCTGTGAATACACACAACACTATAGGTTAACTGCACTAGCATGACTCTGTGAATACACACAACACTATAGGTTAACTGCACAAGCATGACCCTGTGAATAAACACAACACTATAGGTTAACTGCACAAGCATGATCCTGTGAATACACACAACACTATAGGTTAATTAACTGCACAAGCATGACCCTGTGAATACACACAACACTATAGGTTAACTGCACAAGCATGACCCTGTGAATACACACAACACTATAGGTTAACTGCACTAGCATGACCCTATGAATACACACAACACTATAGGTTAACTGCACTAGCATGGCCCTGTGAATACACACAACACTATAGGTTAACTGCACAAGCATGACCCTGTGAATACACACAACACTATAGGTTAACTGCACTAGCATGACCCTGTGAATACACACAACACTATAGGTTAACTGCACAAGCATGATCCTGTGAATACACACAACACTATAGGTTAACTGCACTAGCATGATCCTGTGAATACACACAACACTATAGGTTAACTGCACAAGCATGACCCTGTGAATACACACAACACTATAGGTTAACTGCACTAGCATGATTCTGTGAATACACACAACACTATAGGTTAACTGCACAAGCTTGACCCTGTGAATACACACAACACTATAGGTTAACTGCACAAGCATGACCCTGTGAATACACACAACACTATAGGTTAACTGCACAAGCATGACCCTGTGAATACACACAACACTATAGGTTAACTGCACTAGCATGATCCTGTGAATACACACAACACTATAGGTTAACTACACAAGCATGACCCTGTGAATACACACAACACTATAGGTTAACTGCACTAGCATGGCCCTGTGAATACACACAACACTATAGGTTAACTGCACTAGCATGACCCTGTGAATACACACAACACTATAGGTTAACTGCACAAGCATGACCCTGTGAATACACACAACACTATAGGTTAACTGCACTAGCATGACCCTGTGAATACACACAACACTATAGGTTAACTGCACAAGCATGACCCTGTGAATACACACGACACTATAGGTTAACTGCACTAGCATGACCCTGTGAATACACACAACATTATAGGTTAACAGACACCTTCCTACCCTGAAGACCTAAACATAGGTGATAAATTCACTTGCCTTTGTTGGAAAGATTAGTTGCTCAAAAATGTTTCCAGTTTCCAAAGGAGCCGTGGAGATTGGGGGTGAAGTTTTTTCAGGAGAAAACTGATTAGGGGGCGATGAGTCTTGTGCGGTGGCCAATGGAGTCCGGGATTTGGGAGTCAAAGGGTGTGTGATTACCACTATTATTGAACCTATAATTATCAATCATGAGTATAATTGCTAGGTTGGTGACTGTTATAATCATGACAATGTTCAAATGACCCACCTTCTGCTTTTTTAGAGGCTCCCTTTACTACAGCCTTTCTCTTTACAGTAGCCTGCATAGAAGAAATTCAGTATATGAATTATCACTTAATTATAACTATAATTATCAATTAATTAGTAATAGGCCTAATTTGCAGAAGCCTGTTTTGTACTCCTGACCTTTCGTTTATCGACCGCCTGCCCCCCCCCCCCCCCCCCCAAAAATAAGAGTAATTTTGGTGTTGGGATTATTCCTTACTGAAGTATTCTCCACTCTATGCGAGGGTTGAGGAAGAGGTGAGGTTTGAGGTAAAGGCGAGGTTCGTGGTGTGCCAGTTGCATCCTCTTCAACAACATCATCTACCATTAGTACATTCATGGCATCCCAAGTTCCTGCATTCAAAAATATTTGACTTAAGATTGTGTTAAAGCTATATGCAGTGATTCTCCCATGACACCTTAGCCTTCCACACCGAATCAGACAGTCATCGCCTACTGCCGATCCTTCCAACAATTGGTTCATTGGTATTACTGACGCAGAATTTTCGTCAGTCCAATAAACCAAATAGAATTCTGCATTGAAAATAATTTGTTGGTGGTATCAAACAAGTAATAATTGGTAAAAACTTGTAAGCTTCAATAACCTCTGAATTACAGTAAATCCTTTGTATCAAGCTTAAAAAGAACCAGCTATATTATTGGTTAATATTAGCAACACCTAGAACGAAGTCACTAGTTAAGGAACGCACAAATACATCAAGCTAAGTGAAAGAGGCCTGCAAACTAAGAAGGTACAAATGTAAAATGGGTGAAACACAGAACTGGACAGAATCTTGCAATTAAAGCGAGTTATTTATAGAAAGAACAAATACTGAGCCGAAGAAAATAAGACGCTAGCTACAACACAAAGTAGGCTTACCCTGTTGAAGTAAGGAAGCCTTCACAGCCTTCCTAAAAGTCTTACCCAGTACTGCAACAACAACCTCTCTAGTGAACTCAGTGGATAGACTTAGAATATAGATTGCCCACCTCAAAGCGGTATATATGCAGCACAACACGTTGTATAAACATGGCAGACACGTGGTCCCACCCATCATTATTTGGCGCGACACGTGATCTGGATGCATGGCGCGCATATCAATGCTGTCGGGTTTTTGCCAACGGTGAGCGTATGCCCAGTGAGCACTTTAAACCATGTACGTTTTGCTGATTGGTGATTTCTGACTTCTCCGCTGTCCGTTTTTTAGCACAGTCATTGGCTTTCTACCGGTCTACAAAACGGAAATGTCTAAGTTTATTTTGACGTGTACTGTATATCATCATTACACAATTAATTCTGTGCAATTATCTGTGTCTACATGATGATATTGTTGCTGGTTCATAATATGATTGGGTGATACGATACAATACGTTGGTTGAGCATAATTTTGAGAAGCAGCCTTTACTCTATGAGTATTTATCTAAAGCATGAGTACACTCAGTACAGTATAATAATAATAACAATAAGTCCAGACTGCATGGATCCTCTGTGAAATTCATTTTTAATGGTGTTTGTACTAATGACTTAAAAAATCCTTGGGGGGAATTCATGGCTTCATGGCTGTGTCTGTCCCAGAGCCATAGCATTCAAGCAGCATGTAACTTGTAAGCTTTAGGGATACCAAGAAGTATTGCAGTATCCAGTTGAACGTCCAGTGAGTTCTAGTGATGTAGAGAGCTACTGCACTGAGCATCAGTTAACTGTAGTGATATCTGGTTACCGTGTTCTAGCGACAGTCGATAGCTATTGCAGACGTGTGGCTGTTGCACTGAGGTAATAATGAAGCCACTCCAGTGGAGTTCTCCATCTGTAGCATTTCCAGGAGCTGGTTCAGTCGAAACCACAGTCAGTAGAGGTGATATAGTCTGATTGACCTTTCGGTAGCTGTTTCGATGTTGCCAGTTATTCTGATCACCCCTCAAATGCTGTGATGTTGAGGACTACTCCACCAATTCTCCGAGGACTGTAAAAATTAGAATGGAAAACACTTCTCCCATTTTCTGCATTTTCATCGCCATAACCTTCATTGTCTCGGGTGGATGTGGAGCGAATAACGACAACTTAAAGTTTATTTTGGCTTGTATTGTAAGTGGTCAAGCATGGGAACTGAATATCAATTGTCATCCAGTCGCAACACATAGTGGCCATGCTTGACCACCAAGCCACAAAATCCATAGAGTTGTCACTTTGTGTTGATTACTTTCTGCAGTTACATTCCTTACAACACTTGTGTCATGATGTCACCACCATAATTTTTTATTTTAATCAAGCTATATGGACAGTGTGTGATAGCTCCTAATATAAGCCAACTATAGGGCATTGTCAGATGTAATAATTTTTTCATAATGTTATATGTACATGTGTATATAGCCACATCCCAGGACCAGCCAACTCTGGACCCTCCACCACAGCCAATAGGTACAGTACTCTGCAATAGCCAGGCCACTCATATGCTGTATCTTTAAACGTAGTATATATATATTTCAAACATTGTAGTGTGTGTATGTTGGAGCAAATCAATTGTACATGCTTCATCGCTGTGTTAGTCCTACACAGTTAGTGTAATTGTTTGTATAGTGTACACGTCAAAATATACTTTACATTGCCGGTCCGGTTATCTTCCGTCCGTTTCAACTGTTGTCATGATGCTTCCCGTTCTTTTGCCCTCTTAGCGTTTGTTATAAACGCTGCGTGTAGCATTGTTCTCTGACGTTCAGCATTTACCCAGAATGCTGGATGTTTCCTTCGTTTACGCATGTGCGTAGAAACAGCGAACATCCCACCAAAGGACCACGTGCAGCTAAAAAAAGTTCTAGCTGTCATGCTTAATTTCCAGTCATCTTCGTCAGTTTTCCCATCGCCAAACCTCGTCTCTGCCATTTCCATAGCCTAGCTAAGTCGTCAGCCGTCTTCCGTTTAATTCTAATTGTCGCCCGTCCGTGCATTAGACTTTTCTGATAATGGTTTAAATCATTTACAAAAAACAAAGGATTTTGTCCTTGCACAGAAAAAGCTTCCAAGTACCTACCATAGCCAGGATTTTGGAAGAAGAAGGCATGGTAGCTATCAGGCAAGGGATTCATTCCTTTTTGATGCGATACCAGACCAGTCAAACAATTGCCAGGAAGCCAGGTAGCGGTAGACCATCGAAAATAACAGACGCACATCAATAGAATAGTAGAGGACAAAATGAGAGCAGATGATGAGACCTCCGCTCATCAGTTATTTATCCTGCTGCAGAAGGAAGGACACCCATTGTTCCTAAGGATAATATTAAGATGCAGGTCTACCCTTGGATGGACATTTAGAGGCAGTGCATACTGTCAACTCATACGGAACGTAAATAAGGTAAAGCTGTACTGTTGCTTAGTAGCCTATCGCCAAATCTAAGAGGTCACAATATTACTGTTCTCCCTCCTTCCACATTCCTTACAACACTTGCGTCATGAAGTCACCAACTCAAGAGGAAACTAAACCATAATTTTTTTTTATCGAGCTATAATGCCTATATGGACAGTGTGTGATAGCTCCTAATATAAGCCAACTATAGGGCATTGTCAGATGTAATAATTTTTTCATAATGTTATATGTACATGTGTATATAGCCACATCCCAGGACCAGCCAACTCTGGACCCTCCACCACAGCCAATAGGTACAGTACTCTGCAATAGCCAGGCCACTCATATGCTGTACCTTTAAAAGTTGTATATATATATTTCCATACATTGTAGTGTGTGTATGTTGGAGCAAATCAATTGTACATGCTTCATCGCTGTGTTAGTCCTACACAGTTAGTGTAGTTGTTTGTATAGTATACACGTCAAAATAAACTTTACATTGCCGGTCCGGTTATCTTCCGTCCGTTTCAACTGTTGTCATGATGCTTCCCGTTCTTTTGCCCTCTTAGCGTTTGTTATAAACGCTGCGTGTAGCATTGTTATCTGACGTTCAGCATTTACCCAGAATGCTGGATGTTTCCTTCGTTTACGCATGTGCGTAGAAACACAGCAAACAGCCCACCGAAGGACCACGTGCAGCTAAAAAAATGTTCTATCTTTTGAGCTTAATTTCAAGTCATCTTTGTCAGTTTTCCCATCTCCAAACCTCGTCTCTGCCATTTCCTCAGCCTAGCTAATACTCCAGCCGTCTTCTGCTCACTTCTAATAGTCGTCCGTCCGCCCGTTAAAGTTTCCTAATAATTGTTTACAGCATCTACAAAAAACAAAGGATTTTGGCCCTGCACAGACAAGGATTCCAAGCGCCTACCGTAGCCAGGATTTAGGAAGAAGAAGGCATGGTAGCTATCAGGCAAGGGATTCATTCCTTTTTGATGCGATACCAGACCAGTCAAACAATTGCCAGGAAGCCAGGTAGCGGTAGACCATCGAAAATAACTGATGCACGTCAATAGAATAGGAGAGGACAAAATGAGAGCAGATGATGAGACCTCCGCTCATCAGTTATTTATCCTGCTGCAGAAGGAAGGACACCAATTGTTCCTAAGGATAATATTAAGATGCAGGTCTACCCTTGGATGGACATTTAGAGGCAGTGCATACTGTCAACTCATACGGAACGTAAATAAGGTAAAGCTGTACTGTTGCTTAGTAGCCTATCGCCAAATCTAAGAGGTCACAATATTACTGTTCTCCCTCCTTCCACATTCCTTACAACACTTGCGTCATGAAGTCACCAACTCAAGAGGAAACTAAACCATAATTTTTTTTTATCGAGCTATAATGCCTATATGGACAGTGTGTGATAGCTCCTAATATAAGCCAACTATAGGGCATTGTCAGATGTAATAATTTTTTCATAATGTTATATGTACATGTGTATATAGCCACATCCCAGGACCAGCCAACTCTGGACCCTCCACCACAGCCAATAGGTACAGTACTCTGCAATAGCCAGGCCACTCATATGCTGTACCTTTAAAAGTTGTATATATATATTTCCATACATTGTAGTGTGTGTATGTTGGAGCAAATCAATTGTACATGCTTCATCGCTGTGTTAGTCCTACACAGTTAGTGTAGTTGTTTGTATAGTATACACGTCAAAATAAACTTTACATTGCCGGTCCGGTTATCTTCCGTCCGTTTCAACTGTTGTCATGATGCTTCCCGTTCTTTTGCCCTCTTAGCGTTTGTTATAAACGCTGCGTGTAGCATTGTTATCTGACGTTCAGCATTTACCCAGAATGCTGGATGTTTCCTTCGTTTACGCATGTGCGTAGAAACACAGCAAACAGCCCACCGAAGGACCACGTGCAGCTAAAAAAATGTTCTATCTTTTGAGCTTAATTTCAAGTCATCTTTGTCAGTTTTCCCATCTCCAAACCTCGTCTCTGCCATTTCCTCAGCCTAGCTAATACTCCAGCCGTCTTCTGCTCACTTCTAATAGTCGTCCGTCCGCCCGTTAAAGTTTCCTAATAATTGTTTACAGCATCTACAAAAAACAAAGGATTTTGGCCCTGCACAGACAAGGATTCCAAGCGCCTACCGTAGCCAGGATTTAGGAAGAAGAAGGCATGGTAGCTATCAGGCAAGGGATTCATTCCTTTTTGATGCGATACCAGACCAGTCAAACAATTGCCAGGAAGCCAGGTAGCGGTAGACCATCGAAAATAACTGATGCACGTCAATAGAATAGGAGAGGACAAAATGAGAGCAGATGATGAGACCTCCGCTCATCAGTTATTTATCCTGCTGCAGAAGGAAGGACACCAATTGTTCCTAAGGATAATATTAAGATGCAGGTCTACCCTTGGATGGACATTTAGAGGCAGTGCATACTGTCAACTCATACGGAACATAAATAAGGTAAAGCTGTGCTGTTGCTTAGTAGCCTATAGCCAGATCATAAAGGTCACAATATTACTGATCCATCCATTCTCCCTCCTTCCACATTCTTAAGTCAAGAGGTTGGACTGGGCACGACAGTTTGTTCATGAGGCAGCTTGTGGGTTCCATAATGTAATATGGAGTGATGAATGTACAGTACAGCTGGAAAGTCACTGCCGATATTGTTGCTATAAAGTTGGTGAACCTGCAAAAAACAAAGCAAGTACATAAAATTTAGTTGCATTATCAACACTTTGGTACATTGTATTTATCACAATGTTGATTATCACACGGCCAAGCATCCAGTGAAGGTCAACGTCTGGGCTGCAATTAGCCTGACAAGAAGATCGGGAATATGTGTGTTTGAAGGAATTATGAGAGCTCCACTTTATGTGGATATCCTGCAGAAGACACTTGTTCCTTTCATGAAGGATGTCTTTCCTGACCACCACCGGTACATGCAGGATAACCATCCAAAACATACGTCACGACTGGCCAATTCCTTCTTTGCAGAAAGAGGCATCAATTGGTAGGAAACCACTCCCAAGTCACCTGGTGCAAACCCTATTGAAAACTTGTGGCATGAGTTGTACGGAGAGAGGCAACTAAGGAAGAGTTGGTGGCTGGAATCCAGGCATTTTGGGAAACTGTGAGCATTCACAAGTGCACAAAGTATATTAGAAAAGTGATCCCTAAAATTATTGAACTTGAAGGTGCTGCCCCTGGGTATTGATTACTGCTTAAATGTAATCATCTTTGTAATAAAAATGAGAGTTGAAGCCTCCTATTGTTCCACCCACCTTAGTGTACTTTTGAAGGTAGTGTGCACTACTGTTAAAATTTGTCATGTGGTTTGGCCTTTCACCGCTAGATTATTTTAGGATTTTTTAAAATTATTGTACTACTTTTACTATACATTTTTTAACTTCCCAGGAAAGTAAGAAACATAGCAACCTTTGAAGTATTTGTGGTATAAACATTGACAAACCCTTTCTGGTTACCACGGTTGCTTGGCAACTAAAACCACGATCATGCATATCATTACAAATGTAATCACAATTTTACACTAGAAAATGCTAATAAACTATAACTACTTGACGCTATATTTATTGCACTACATCGCTACATCACATCAGCAATTGTTCCCACCACATCACATCAGCAATTGTTCCCACCACATAGCCTATTAATAAGACTTTGCCAATAAACAGATACAAGTGCTAGTGCTTAGTGCTCACTATATAAAGTTACTATTGTTACTACTGTTCATGAATGTGTTATGAATAGAATAAGTCTTCAAGAATAGTCCACAAACTTGTGGTATTTTTCAAAACACAAGCGGTTATTGTCAAATCAGAGGGGGACTTGGCACGTACAGCACATCATACGGGTTTCATGCCGATGTCCACTTTCTGGAAGGTTCTTTTTTCTCCTGATGCACTCACACACCACACACCGCTTGTGCTTCTCCATCTGACGTGGATAGTGGTCAAGATCACGGTTCAAGCGGGTATGATGAGCATGCTCATCTCTTCGAGGATGCCCTGGCCTCTTTCTTGAACAAAAAGTGTCCACGAGCTGCATAGCAAGCTCAAGTCTATAGGTCAGGTAGTCTCTACCTTTTAGAGCATCTCAGCAGGCCTAACATGTGCTTCCATTATATACTATTCAAAACGGCACACTCAACTATATAAAAAATACCCTCTTCCACCATTTGGTACTACACCTCCCTATGTTGTAGTACTGGATCATCTGGTCGTTGCGATCAACCCCCCTCATATTCTTCTGGTAATCAGGGACAGGAGTGGGACATGCAACGTCAGCTTGGCTACCAGTGGCAGTGTATCTTTTCACTGTGCATGGTAACACCAGCTGGAAGCTCAGCAACATGCATAGTGGATAGAAAATATATAGTTCTTTTGTCTACCCAAACAGAAGCAAGAAGTGGCCCATTGGAACGGTAGTCCATAAACCCACGATTATGTTTAGTAGACTTTGTAACAAATTCTTTAGGGAAACCCACTCTGTTAGGATGAGCTGTCCCACAGGCATTTATGCCACAGTTATAGAGATGACAGTAGAGGGTGGGGGAAGTATAATAATTGTCCGTATATAGACGAAAACTACTATGCATTGCTCCATGCCGGACATCAAATCCAACACTACTTTACTGCATAATCCTGCACTACTAATACTATCCTCTACACCCTTGCCTGCGAATATTTGGAATGTTTTGATGTAACCATTGGTAGCATCAGCTAGTACAAACACTCTGATTCCCCATTTTGTTGGCTTGTCTTTTAGATACTGCTTGAAGCACAGCCTGCCCTTGAAGGAGATCATGGCTTCATCAATAGTGTAGTCCTGGTGAATTATGTACTCCCCTTCAAATCTTGGCACCACCAAATCCAGGAGTTGACGAACCTTGAAGAGGCGAACATGGCCTGACCGGCCATATGGGATCTGACTGGAGTTGTCAGCTAGGTGGAGGCACCTGAATATCTGCTCAAACCTGTTCAAAGTCATGACATCAGAGATACCACGGACATTGATGGGATACTTCATAGTCCAATACAGTTCTAACCGAGTTTGAACTGTATATAAAAGATCTGCCAAAAAAGCTTTCATCTCTTGCACTGTCACATCAGCCCAGGGACGGGCATGATACTACTTCCACAAACTGTGGCAGCATAACGATTAGTCTCAACTACAACAAGGTTAAAAACTTCATCACTGAAAAAACTTTCAGGACTAACTGAAGCAGATGTTGGTCCAGGAGTCATAGCGTAATGAAAACGACTACAAGATGGCTGCTGTCTCACCCAGACACCTCCAAAAGGGTCCATACCAGTAGAACTACTACAAGTGCCAGTAACTAATGTAGATAGACCAGCAGTTGCTGGTAAAGATGGACAAGAATTTGCTGGTAAAGATGGAGCAGTCGCACTAGCAGAAGTTCTGCACGTCCTCCTGGCTCTATGACCTCTACGTAGAGCTCTACCTCTAGATGTACCCATATCTCTACTCCTAGATCTATCCTGACTTCTCAAATGTCTACGACCATGCTGTGGAGCAGTAGGTGCAGGTTCTGAGTCGTAACTCAATGTGTCTGCAAAAGCAGGACCAAGCAATTGAGGTGAGCAGTATAGAGTAGGCAATATATTTGCTGAAATAGGTAATACCTCAGAAGAGGAAGGGCCTGGAAGGGATGCCATGGACACAGAAGAGGAAGGGCATGGAAGGGATGCCGTGGATACAGAAGAGGAAGGGAATGGAAGGGATGCCATGGACACAGAAGAGGAAGGGCATGGAAGGGATGCCGTGGATACAGAAGAGGAAGGGGATGCCATGGACACAGAAGAGGAAGGGCATGGAAGGGATGCCATGGACACCGAAGAGGAAGGGCCTGGAAGGGATGCCATGGACACAGAAGAGGAAGGGCATGGAAGGGATGCCGTGGATACAGAAGAGGAAGGGCATGGAAGGGATGCCATGGACACAGAAGAGGAAGGGCATGGAAGGGATGCCATGGACACAGAAGAGGTAGGACATGGAGGGAGCACACTCGATGGTGAAGGGCTTGGAGGAGATGACATACATATATAGAAGAGAGCTAGTCAAGCTCTGAAATAGAAGAAGGCAAACACACTATATGGATACTATAACTATCTAAAAATGACTGGAAGCCATATACATTCAAACACCCGCCCACTACCCAGGAAAAATACCACACCCAGCTTTTCTTCCAATCAGGAAAAAAGAAAGTTTCTTGCTCTTTCTATACATTTTCTATACATATTTTCTAAACATCAAACTATACCTAAAGATACCTGCCTACCTTCAAGGTTCCCTTGATTCTCCTCATCATCACTTGAATCGCTGTCCTTGACAAAGCTAGCTGAGCTACATGCCTGCAGAGCTGTCACCTCTTCAGGTTGAATAACTCGCTGACCCCTGTAGGCATGGACCTCTTCTCCTTCACTGCAGCTAGAGTCATCCTCTGAAAAGCCGAAATCGCTATTGTAGCACATCCAAGGCACATCGTCGACAGTAAACTATCGAGACACCATAACACGAACGGTAAGGTGAGTCGGGCGTCACGGTTACTCTGGATACCTATATAATTAGCCTACAAGACTTTTATTACAAGTAGAGTAACTCTCTAGGCACCACCTCTCAAGTTTTTAAACGCAGAGTTCAAACGATTGATTTTAGACAATTCTTTTTGGATGGTTGTATCATTCTCGTGTGTATGTCACGCGTCTAGCGGTGAAAGAATTAAGGGAGACTTGTTGATAGATGGCACATGACTCCTGGCAGGGATGTGGTGTTAAGTAAACAAGTACTCTAATTTGTGGTCTGGTTAGCACTAGGCTACAATGATTTGGATGCACATGCCAACTGGTGATCAAAACCCAAGGGTCACCTCTACTAAGTATGAAGAATTGCTTCAGGGACAGTTGACACACATTGCCTTGCATTTATAGCAAATTAATATAATAATCAAATTATGTATTATTAACTCTTACACTGCGTTTGTCACGGCGTTTGTGACACAGCAATCCACCCCACGTATGCGTGTGTCACAGCTACTGTGACAAGCATTTTACCGCTGGCAGTGCGTGTGTCCCAGCCTCTGTGACATGATATTTCTTGTTGCATAGCTCCGTGGATTGTCTGTTTTATACTCTGTACTCACTAGGTAAGGTTGATGGGTTTATAATCAAACTTGGGAATGCATCATAATCTCCATGAATACCATAGAAAATATTAAAAAACAGGCGTTTTATTTTGTGGTTCATTGACAGCTGCAAATAAGAAACATGGTGTGTATTTTTATCCAAAACAAACACAAATATGGATCTGCAGGCAGTATTGGAGGCTCTTTCTGATATTGAGAATGACTTTGAAAGTGACAGTGAACTAGATGATGTGGAAGGTGAACTAGATGATGTGTAAGAAGATGAATTAGATGATATTGGAAGATGATGTGGAAGAAGATGGCCTGGAGGATGCGGTCCCTGAAGAAATGGAAGATGCTAATGGCAGCAGTAGTATAGATGAGACTGATGGGGAAATGAATGTGGAAACTGGCCATACGAGTGGAAATTCTTCAAGTGGGCTTGTCAGGTGGAAAGAAGTTGACAACATTATGAGCCCCACCGAGCGTTTGTACACAGAAACTCCTGGTTCAAATTTGCCAGATGATGATGTTGAGCCCAAGGATTTCTTCACCTGTTCTTTGCAGACGATGTTTTTGACCTAGTAGTGCGCGAAACAAATATTTATGCACAAATTCTGATCGTAAACAGGCCACTTACGGTTCGCTCAGGCTCAGTGTACTACTGTCAGACTTGCTCTGACCACCCACCTCTACATCCAGAAGAGTGCTTCAAAGAGTACCACACAGCCAATATCCTGAAGAAACCAAGAGCAACACAGTGAACTCATGACTATATTGTTATTTAATGACTATATTGTTATTTAATTATCTTCTTACAAAACATTGTACTTGATCTAGCAAGGTATTCAAATGGATTTTTGCTGTTATTATTGCTGACAATCTTGTTCTTGTAGCTAGATAGATAGCTATATAGCCAGGTAAAGTTTTAGTACACAATGTAACAAAAATAACTCCCACCAACCTAAATTGCCAATCATATAGCTACCACACAGCATACAGACAAATCTAGCATACTTTGCATAGTCTAAGCAGCCGACTAACATACAAAAATAGCGAGAAAATTGTAGAAGCTACCATGACTAGTTTCTAAACAAAGGTATAACAATAGCGTCAATACGATGGGTTTTTCTTTACTGGCTATCGAATACTTACAGTTTGCTGAGATAACCAATGTTCCCTGGATGTGTCTCTGTTGTTTGGTCAATTTTGGAGTAGTAAATATGCCGTAGGAGCAGCTAACAACAGACCGTTTCTTCCCCATACGATCGCACAAGGTTTTTAAAAAAAACAATGCCGCACCCAGATTACTTCCAGTTTGTGTATAATGCACGTACGATTATTGTGACGTATTCAATTGACGCCGCGTAAGTGTTAAATCAATCACAGGGAAAATCACAGGGAAAATGATGTTATTTGTTCAATCTTAGTCTTTTGCATCCTTGCTGAAAGGCTTCTAGGCACCTAGCCCACAATGCCTCTAGCTCCACTGGAGACAAATGTGGAAAAATAGAAAGAATTGTTGCCTTTAATGTCTTCAGTTCTTCCAATGGTAATCCTAGTAATATTCGCATTTCATTACCTCTTCTCCAAATACTGCCTCTCTGGCCAGCTTACAAGCTAGTGTCCCTGCCTTTCTCTCTTGCTTGAGTTTCCGATGTCTTTTCAAAACAGCCTCTGTTGACATAAGGCATCTGGTGTTGATGATTGTCGATGTTAACCGATTACACGCCGTATTCCTAGTACCCGCGGGCAAATTATTCATGAATTAACGAGGTATTTTACTTATTATTTTTATATCTTCCGTTCTGCAGGGACTCCACTCATGAAACTTGGGTCATATTAAGCCACATGATAGCTCTACTTCCTGTAAAAAAATCGAGCCTTCCTTACCAACTGGGCAGAACTAACCAGCATTATAAAACCTTGTCATCTTCTTGGGGGTGAATATTTTCATATTTTCACACTATTATACACACATTATAATGCCAACACAAGATGGAGCATCTATTTACAAACCCTCTACCATATGCAAAGCCAGTGGGTTGTTTTCCCCATCAAAATGCTAACAAATAATAATACAAAAAACAAATTATAAGAGAGTGAAAATGCTAACACATACTAGAATAAAACCATAATATAAAACACAATTATGTAAGGGAGTGTCTTGGGTAGAGCTCCGGTCTTGCTGTCACGGGTAGAGTAGAACTTGCTCAGTCTTGGGTATAGCTTGCTTGGTCTCCGGCATGATATTTCACCATGTTTTTATTCTACACAAACATGAGATACCAGGATAAGAATAACACTTGAATACTGGAGAGACGAGAGAAGTAGACGAAGGGGCAGGGAACAAGAGAGAAGTAGACGAAGGGGCAGGGAACAAGAGAGAAGTAGACGAAGGAGCAGGGAACAAGAGAGAAGCACAGAAAGGAGCAGGGGGTGCATAAACATTACTGATAGTCCACCAAGGTATGGTATTTACGAAAACAGTCACGGCCTGTTGATCCACCACACAAAGGAACCTTACAAAAACAACACTGGGACCTTGCCTCATGCCTGTAACCTTTACAAATGCAAACTACACAGCGCTTCTTTGCACAGCACTGTGGGAAATGACCTAGTTTTAAATTGAGGCGATCTAGCTGACTATTTGCCTGACTACAACGTTGACCTGCACGCTGCCGAGAAGAGAAAGAACCAATCAAAGATTTAGCTAGAACAATCCTAGCTTCTAGATAATTACCCTTCCTTACTGATATTGGAGCTCGGACAGAAGAAAACAAAATAAATGAATTCAATAAACAAGCTTCTATCAAATACGAAAAAACCCTTTTCCACCATCTCCTAGACTTTCTACCCAAATTATAGTAGCCTATTCTCTGATCTGCTCTGTCCACACCTCTCATGAATGACTGATAATCAGGCAAACATGGGGGGACATGGCAGATCCTCTCTAGAACCATCAATTTTGCGCCTTTTTACAGTAGGAGGTACTAAATTATTTTCCGCGGGATGTATATTAGTTATCATGTAGATTGACCGTTTATCTACCCAAACTAAAGCCAGGAGTGCACCATTAGACCTATAATCATAATAACCTCTATTTCTAATCGAAGCTTTTGTTACTAAATCTGGAGGAAAGTTCCTCCTAGTATACCTAGCTGTACCACATGCACCAAAGCCTTTACTTGTAAGCGTTTGAAATAAATTAGGACTAGTATAATAATTGTCCATGTACACATGGAAGTTCTTATGTTCTAATCCTTCTAACAAATCTAAAACAACTCTACTACACAAACCAGTTTTATCAGCTACTTCCACGTTCTTACCTGTATAAATCTGCAACCGATAAATGTACCCATTCCTAGCATCACAAAGGACAAACACTTTTATCCCCCATTTTATTGGTTTGTCCTTCATATACTGTTTGAAGCCAAGCCTACCTTGAAAGGGAATCATAGCTTCATCAATACTAAGCTCTTGATGCAAAGTATATTCACTCTCAAACTTAGGAGTAATCAAATCTAATAACTTCCTTACCTTATAAAGCCGATCATAATTCAGGTTACCCTTTGTAACCAACAAACCATCAATAGAAGTTACATGTACATAACGCATTAGCTCCAAAACCCGAGTCCTAGGCATTACTTTACGAACCAAAGATCCAGACAAATCCGAGTGATTAGTGGACCAGTACAATTCTAAGTATGGAAGTGTGGAAACTCCCATTATTATCAACATTCCTACAAAAGCTTTCATTTCCTCTATATTAGTATCTACCCATGGCCTGGAGAGACTAGCCATCCTAGAAACGTACTGTTCGTCTCTGCTACTAGGAGTTCCCACACTTCAAGAGTAAAAAAAAGGTAAAATGCATCTAAAAATGTACTTGATGCACCAAGCAATGAAGAAGTTGGACCAGCTGTTGCTGTATAGTCCAATTTCAAAGGAGTTGGCTCCTTTATTTCCCAATTACCTGTGACCTCAGTTAGCCTAGAACCAGTGCCAGATGCTTGGGCAGAACCAGTGCCAGATGCTCGGACAGAACCAGTGCCAGATGCTCGCACACGCCTATAACCTCTGGCCCGCCTACTACCAGTACCTTTTGGAGGACCACTAGCAACACTTACGACTCCAATACCACTTGAACTGCTTCCCCCTTGGCCAGTACTCCCTCGCCCGCCTCTCCCTCGGCCAGTACTCCCTCGCCCGCCTCTCCCTCGCACAACTCCAGCACCAGTCGTGTTCCTACGCCCTGTAGAGACTTCAGGCAAGGCTTCCTCATCCTCCAATGTAACAAAAGGAGTCATAGATGCCTCATCTCCACTCTCATCATCTGATGCTGTAGGAAAAGTAGTGGGGAGGGTGGGAAAAACAAGATATATATATCAAGTTTGTGGTCAACATTTGTAAATTCAAATTCAAATGAAAATCAACAACTCCAACCTACACTCTTAGCTATAACTTTTTTCTATAACTATCCTGTCTGAATTTGGAATACCAACAGAATAAGTTAGTATTTGGCAATAGTACACTCTCAGTTGACTATGGTAAACAAAGGCTATGAAGCGCTAAGGTTAGAAGAAACTTACAATCGAGAAGTCCATCCAAGCACGCCTCTTCTCTTAGAGCAACTGGTCCAGAGTGTTTCCTCGGTATGCATAGATGTCTTCACCTTCTTCCCCAAATGAATCTGACCCAGAATCGCCAGAATCGTCGGCTAAAAGTTGAGAAATAACGTCCTCACAGGAGAGCATCTTTGAGCAGTTAAAAAAAAAAAGCTCGACCAACAAAAATGGCGTTCAACCGCAGGATTTTTGTTGCACGATGCATCAACCGGAAATAATCATTTTTGTGACGTTCTCTAGTCTACTAGGCATGTGCAGAACCCAACCGGGGCTGTTAGCTCGTAACGGTTCATTTTATATATTTTTGTGTGGCGAAGGATGGAAGGTCTCGCGCCATATGGCGCTTACGGCGTTTAATCGGTTAAGGACCTACTAAACTGAGTGTTTGTTGGAAGTTGAGTTGTTGATGAAGCTGAAGGTTGAGATAGGACTGGAGGTGGGGGTGTGTTACGGCTGGAGGTAGGGTCACGGCTGGAGGTAGATGTGGTCACGGCAGGAGGTGGAGGTAGGGTCACGGCTCGATGTGGGGGCAGGGTCACGGTTGGAGGTAGTGGCACGGCTGGAGGAAGGATCACGGCTTGAGGTAGAGTCACGGCTGGAGGTAGGGTCACGGCTGGAGGTAGGGTCACAGCTGGAGGTAGGGTCACGGCTGGAGGTAGGGTCACGGCTGGAGGTAGGGTCACGGCTGGAGGTAGGGTCACGGCTGGAGGTAGGGTCACGGCTGGAGGTAGGGTCACGGCTGGAGGTAGGGTCACAGTTGGAGGTAGGGTCACGGCTGGAGGTAGGGTCACGGCTGGAGGTAGGGTCACGGCTGGAGGTAGGGTCACGGTTGGAGGTTGTGTCACGGCTGGAGGTAGGGTCACGGCTGGAGGTAGGGTCACGGCTGGAGGTAGGGTCACGGCTGGAGGTAGATGTGGTCACGGCAGGAGGTGGAGGTAGGGTCACGGCTCGATGTGGGGGCAGGGTCACGGTTGGAGGTAGTGGCACGCCTGGAGGAAGGATCACGGCTGGAGGTAGGGTCACGGCTGGAGGTAGGGTCACGGCTGGAGGTAGGGTCACGGTTGGAGGTAGGGTCACGGTTGGAGATTGCGTCACGGCTGGAGGTAGGGTCACGGCTGGAGGTAGGGTCACGGCTGGAGGTAGGGTCACGGCTGGAGGTGGATGTAGGGATGCGGGGAGGTGACGACATGGTTGGTTGAGGTGGGGTCAGTGACGAAGGCTGCAATAATTGCTTGATCAACTGGACCAAGCTATAATGCTTCACATTGATAAGTTCAATGAGGTCCTCATGGCGTTTCTTAACATTCTTCAAAACTTCACTCCATAAGCATGACCCTGTGAATACACACAACACTATAGGTTAACTGCACAAGCATGACCCTGTGAATACACACAACACTATAGGTTAACTGCACTAGCATGGCCCTGTGAATACACACAACACTATAGGTTAACTGCACAAGCATGATCCTGTGAATACACACAACACTATAGGTTAACTGCACAAGCATGATCCTGTGAATACACACAACACTATAGGTTACCTACACAAGCATGATCCTGTGAATACACACAACACTATAGGTTAACTGCACAAGCATGGCCCTGTGAATACACACAACACTATAGGTTAACTGCACAAGCATGATCCTGTGAATACACACAACACTATAGGTTACCTACACAAGCATGATCCTGTGAATACACACAACACTATAGGTTAACTGCACTAGCATGACCCTGTCAATACACACAACACTATAGGTTAACTGCACAAGCATGACCCTGTGAATACATACAACACTATAGGTTAACTGCACAAGCATGACCCTGTGAATACACACAACACTATAGGTAAACTGCACAAGCATGGCCCTGTGAATACACACAACACTATAGGTTAACTGCACAAGCATGACCCTGTGAATACACACAACACTATAGGTTAACTGCACTAGCATGACCCTGTGAATACACACAACACTATAGGTTAACTGCACAAGCATGACCCTGTGAATACACACAACACTATAGGTTAACTGCACTAGCATGACTCTGTGAATACACACAACACTATAGGTTAACTGCACAAGCATGACCCTGTGAACACACACAACACTATAGGTTAACTACACAAGCATGACCCTGTGAATACACACAACACTATAGGTTAACTGCACAAGCATGACCCTGTGAATACACACAACACTATAGGTTAACTGCACAAGCATGGCCCTGTGAATACACACAACACTATAGGTTAACTGCACTAGCATGACCCTGTGAATACACACAACACTATAGGTTAACTGCACTAGCATGACCCTGTGAATACACACAACACTATAGGTTAACTGCACAAGCATGACCCTGTGAATACACACAACACTATAGGTTAACTGCACAAGCATGATCCTGTGAATACACACAACACTATGACAATGTTCAAATGATCACCTTCTGCTTTTTTAGAGGGTCCCTTCACTGCAGCGTTTCTCTTCACAGTAGCCTGCATAGAAGTAATTCAGTATATGAATTATCACTTAATCACTAATTATAATTATCAATTAATTAGTAATAGGCCAGAAGCCTGTTTTGTACTCCTGACCTTTCTTTTTTTTATGACGGTCTGCCCAAAATAAGAGAGTAATTTGGTGGTTAGGACTAACTAATTTAATTCCTTACTGAAGCGTTTTCCACTCCAGGTGAGGGTTGAGGCAGAGGTGAGGTTCCAGGCAGAGGTGAGGTTCCAGGCAGAGGTGAGGTTCCAGGCAGAGGTGAGGTTCCAGGCAGAGGTGAGGTTCCAGGCAGAGGTGAGGTTCGAGGGAGAGGTGAGGTTCGAGGCAGAGGTGAGGTTCGAGGCAGAGGTGAGGTTTGAGGCAGAGGTGAGGTTCCAGGCAGAGGTGAGGTTGCAGGCAGAGGTGAGGTTCCAGGCAGAGGTGAGATCCGAGGCAGAGGTGAGGTTCCAGGCAGAGGTGAGGTTCCAGGCAGAGGTGAGGTTCCAGGCAGAGGTGAGGTTCGAGGGAGAGGTGAGGTTCGAGGCAGAGGTGAGGTTCGAGGCAGAGGTGAGGTTCGAGGCAGATGAGGTTCGAGGCAAAGGTGAGGTTCCAGGCAGAGGTGAGGTTCGAGGCAGATGAGGTTCGAGGCAAAGGTGAGGTTCCAGGCAGAGGTGAGGTTCGAGGCAGAGGTGAGGTTCCAGGCAGAGATGAGGTTCCAGGCAGAGGTGAGGTTCCAGGCAGAGGTTAGGTTCCAGGCAGAGGTGAGGTTCGAGGCAGATGAGGTACGAGGCAAAGGTGAGGTTCCAGGCAGAGGTGAGGTTCGAGGCAGAGGTGAGGTTCCAGGCAGAGATGAGGTTCCAGGCAGAGGTGAGGTTCCAGGCAGAGGTGAGGTTTCAGGCAGAGGTGAGGGTCGAGACAGAGGTGAGGTTCGAGGCAGAGGTAAGGTTCCAGGCAGAGGTGAGGTTCCAGGCAGAGGTGAGGTTCGAGGCAGAGGTGAGGTTTGAGGCAGAGGTGAGGTTCGTGAGGTTCCAGGCAGAGGTGAGGTTCGCGGTGTGCCATTTGTATCCTCTTCAACAACATCATCTTCCATTAGTTCATTAATGGCATCTCAAGTTCCTGCATTGCATTCAAAAATATTTGACTTAAGATTGTGTTTAAGATATGCAGTGATTCTCCCATGACACCTTAGCCTTCCACACCGAATCAGACAGTCATCGCCTACTGCTGAGCCTTCCAACAATTGTATTACTGACGCAGAATTTTCGTCAGTCCAATAAACCAAATAGAATTCTGCATTGAAAATAATTTGTTGGTGGTATTAAACAAGTAATAATTGGTAAAAACTTGTAAGCTCCAATAACCTCTGAATTACAGTAAATCCTTTGTATCAAGCTTAAAAAGAACCAGCTATATTATTGGTTAATATTAGCAACACCTAGAACGAAGTCACTAGTTAAGGAACGCACAAATACATCAAGCTAAGTGAAAGAGGCATGCAAACTAAGAAGGTACAAATGTAAAATGGGTGAAACACAGAACTAGACAGAATCGTGCAATTAAAGCCAGCTATAATGAAAGAAAAATACTGAGCCCAAGAAAATAAAACGCTAGCTACAACACAAAGTAGGCTTACCCTGTTGAAGTAATGAAGCCTTCACAGCCTTCCTAAAAGTCATACCCAGTACTGCAACAACAACCTCTCTATTGAACTCAGTGGATAGACTTAGAATGTAGATTGCCCGCCTCAATGCGGTGTATATGCAGCACGACACGTTGTATAAACATGGCAGACACGTGGTCACGCCCATGGCGCGACACGTGATCTGGATGCATAGCACACATTGCAACGCTGTTGGAGTTTTGCCAATGGTGAGCATATGCCCAGTGAGCACTTTAAACCGCGTACGTTTTGCTGATCGGTGATTTCTGACTTCTCCACTGTCCATTTTTTAGTACGGTCATCTGCTTTCTACCGGTCTACAAAACGGAAATGTCAAGTTTATTTTGATGTGTACTGTATATCATCATTACACAATTAATTCTATGCAATTATCTGTGTCTACATGACTGGTTCATAATATGATTGGATGATACGATACAGTACGTTGGTTGAGCATAATTTTGAGAAGCAGCCTTTACTCTATGAGTATTTATCTAAAGCATGAGTACACTCAGTACAGTATAATAATAATAACAATAAGTCCAGACTGCATGGATCCTCTGTGAAATTCATTTTTAATGGTGTTTGTACTAATGACTTAAAAAATCCTTGGGGGGACTTCATGGGTTCATGGCTGTGTCCATCCCAGAGCCATAGCATTCAAGCAGCACGTAAGCTTATTGGATTCCAAGAAGTATTCCAGTATCCAGTTGAACGGCCAATGAGCTCTAGTGATGTAGAGAGCTACTGCACTGAGCATCAGATAACTGTAGTGATATCTGGTTACCGTGTTCTAGCGACAGTCGATAGCTATTGCAGACGAGTGGCCATTGCACTGAGGTAATAATGAAGCCACTCCAGTGGAGCAGTTCTCCACCTGTAGCATTTCCAGGAGCTGTTTCAGTCGAAACCACAGTCAGTAGAGGTGATAACTGAACACTTGTTCAGCTATGCCAATATCATGAGCGACTCTGATATCTAGTCCGATTGACCTTTCGGTAGCTGTTTCGATGTTGCCAGCTATTCTGATCACCCCTCAAATGCTCTGATATTGAGGACTACTCCACCAATTCTCAGAGGACTGCAGTCAAATGTCGTGTTGCAAAAAAGACAAAAAATGAAAATGGAAAACGCTTCTCCCATTTTCTGCATTTTCATCGCCATCACCTTCATTGTCTCGGGTGGATGTGGAGCGAATAACGATAACTTAAAGTTTATTTTGGCTTGTAAAATATTGTAAGGGTCAAGCATGGGAACTGAATATCAATTGTTATCCAGTCGCAACACATAGTGGCCATGCTTGACCACCAAGCCACAAAATCCATAGAGTTGTCACTTTGTGTTGATTACTTTCTGCAGTTACATTCCTTACAACACTTGTGTCATGATGTCACCAACTCAAGTGGAAACTAAAACATAAATAAAATCTAATTTTCTCCATGCTGGAAGAAAATAATTTTCAACCAACACACTTTAACCATCTATTTACGTCTCAGCGGCTATTGAAAACCCTCATCCATAGAGCAGAACTTCCTCTTGCCATAAATACCAATATCAACTGTCTAGCACTTTTCTATTGGGAAGGACCCTTGCAGCCAATCCAGAACTTCAAGATTTTGGGGTATCCCACTTTAACTGCTAGTAACTTTGGCATGGTTATACCTAATTGGTCGTAAAATAGTACTAAATAATGGAGACTGACCCCCTTTAATAATGGGTGTTGGGTTCTGGGTACTAAAGTTCTAAAATTAGAATTTTGGCTTTTGGCTGATATATGCTACATTTTTGGTATCAAAAGAGAGCGCACAGAGAGACATATCATATATATATATCAAGTTCATACAGTGAAGTTTGCAGTGAATCTATGGAGTTCAAGTCGTAACCACAAGTATTCTTAGCCTTTTAATTTGTCTCCCCTCAATATAGCTAAGCAGGTGTCTGTCATAGTTGGCGTATTGTATTTCCTTGATCACCTCGCATCATCAAATAGGCTGCTTCAGTCTTCGGTGAAATAGCATGCACTTCGAGCTACCCTTATTTGAAGATATGCCTATGCTGTCACTCAGTGAGATAGGGTATGTCCTTGGTCTGCTCATATATACACACACAACTTGTGAGTGTTCCAAAAGAGCATTAACTACTCATCAATATGCTTAGCTACCAGCTCCAAGCAGCTTTTTATAAACTATTACAGGAAAACATACCATATGCATTAAATATTGTGGATAGATAGCCTTTTTAATGGAAACATTTTTTTATTGTTGTTTGTACTACAGAGAGCTCCTCAAAGTCCTAAGTACTCTGAGCTTTATTGTTGGTGTCGATTAGTAGAGTTGTCAGCACCTGGTTGCTGTTGTTGATAGTGCACATGTAGGTTCAGCTAGAGTCTCCTTCAAGGTCTTGGTGACAGTTGCAGAGGAGAACTCCAACAATTAAAAGCATGTGTTTTTGTAGCTATGGTCTCTATTTGGTAGTTGTTTCCTAGGAGTGAGAACTCCATAAACACAACAGCAGAAGTGACAACTGATTATTCGTTCTACTTCTAATATTGCATATTGTTCTGTTCTCAATTCTATTTATAAAACAGCTCCTTATATATATATATATAATATACTGTATAGTCTGTTGATTTGTTGTTGTTTATTTAATCCTTAGATGACTCACTTGTGCAAGATGTGGTGAAAGCCATTGATAAAGGAGAACTTATCAAGAGAAACACAGCACACATCATGTTCGTGGGCTTCCCTGGAGCTGGTAAATCTACTCTTATGGGTAACTTGCTTGGAAAACCCAAAAAGGTGTATCCCTCTACTGGAGTGTGTGAAGCAGTTGTCACGGTTGATATTAACAACAAAGACCATACCACCCTTTGTGCAGCCATGGCACTGGACTCTGATGACAGTACATGGCAACCTGTAGAGTGCAATGATTCGTTCATATCACAATTACATAAATGCAGAGAAGGTGTGGATGAGCACGTTGAGATGACCACTGGCTTGGATGTGCAGGAAGAGACGAACACAGGCTATGAGCAGTCTGAGCAGACCATAATCTTGGATAAGCAGGATGAGCTGAGCACAGGCTTGGATGTGCAGGATGAGCTGAGCACAGGCTTGGATGTGCAGGATGAGCTGAGCACAGGCTTGGATGACCAGGTTAGGACGACCACAAGCTTTGAAGCCACACATCAGAAGGACACCGAGCTAACGAAATATGTCGGCTCATTGCTAAAAGATTACAAAATTACGAGCTTTGAAGATCTCAAAGGGATCAGTTCAATTTATCTGCGAGACACAGGCGGGCAGGTGGAGTTTCAAGAAATTCTCACCATCTTGATCAACGGTCCCTCAATCTTCTTCTTTGTTTTCAATACAGGCATTCCCATCAATAAGCCGGTTCCAATTGAATACAGGAGTGCTACAGGTGAGGTCATCAATAAATATGAATCCTCCATCTCTACTCAACAAGTTCTGATTCAATCCCTGGCCAGCATCAGTGCCATGGAGATTACTGAGTCAGACGCCTCTCACCAGCACCAGCCTCTGGTCTTCATCATTGGCACGCACATAGACCATCTAGGGCCTGATGCAGACCAAAAAATAGCAGCAATTGATAAAACCCTGGATGAATTGGTCACCAAAAATGGATTTGGTGGTCTGGTTGTGTATCAAGAGAAGGATGCTAAACGTGTGATATTTGCTGTTGACAACAACAAATCACTAGATGATAGTAGTTTCAGAAAGATTCGCTCCAGTGTTAACAAAGTGATTACAGAGAGTAATGCCTTTCAGATCGAGTATCCAGTAAGCTACCTGCTGTTCAGCTTGCATCTACAGACTTCCAAGAAGAGTATCCTCACACTAGAAGAATGCTGTGCTATTGCAGCTAAGTATCGCATTACAGGAGATAAAGTGAAGAACGTTTTGCACTTCCTTCACCACAGAATTGGCATCATACGATTTTACGATGTGGATGGCGTGAGGCACTTAGTTGTCAAGGAAACAAAAGTCCTATTCGACAAAGTCACTGATCTCCTGGTCAAAACCTTCCCTTCACCCAAAGCCTTTTTACCTGGTGATTTGATGGAATTCCATAAAGGTATTTTTGAAGCCTCAGCAGTTGAGCGTGTATTGGGTACACGAGACAAAATGACTGCAAACGAGTTCCTCCGTCTTCTTGTCCACCTCCGTATCATCATATCTTTCAAAGACAAGAAGGGAATAAGTAAGTACTCTATTCCTTGGGTCCTTAACCATTTGCCACCGTTAAAACAGGATGAAGAAACACCGACAGATATCCTGCCTCTGACAGTTGCGTTCAAGTGTCGTCACTGCCCCAAGAGTCTATTTGGCATGGTTGTTATTCAGCTCATGCTGTTGGCTGAAAGTAAGAAAGAAGATGAAGGAATCTCTCTTGAGTTGCTAGAAAACCAAATCTATAAAGATCAGGTCTTCTTCAAAATCATCATAAATGATGATTATGGTAAGATCTCTATTAAGATGATGCTGCCATCTCAACTTGAAGTGAAGTTCTATCCAGTAACATTCGAGGAGGAGGAGGATTGTAGCACACCATTTCCCATTGTCTGCGTGCGGCAAATCATTGAAAAATCTATTGATCGATCTCTGCAGGAGCTGCATTATGACAAGGAAAAGATTAATCCTGAAGTATGTTCAAAGTGTCCCGAATGCAAACAACTCCACCTAGTGTGTCTGCGCAGAGGAAAACCCTTCATCCTCTGCTGGAAACCTAACATACCTATATATTTACATGACAATGAGAGCTGCTGGCATAGAACAAGTAAGGCAATACCCACTGTGAGAATTTGTTATTACAAGTACCTCAATTAGCTTGTCCAACATTAAACTTCTACTTCCTAATTTGTATGCACAGGACTGTATTTTATAGCAGTCATTTATGAATTGTGACTTCACTGCTAGTGAAGCCATAAATCACCTGGAATAGATACTTGCCATGTTTGTTGATTATGAGTCATGCGAGGGGTTGAGGGGAATTGGTGTAGAGATGGAAGCTTATAATGACCAGCAGATGCAAGTAACCTAAGTCTTAGCAGGAACCAAGCAGGCAACCATGTGATTCCCAACAGAAGGTTGTGAAATTATCAAAGTCGGACAAAGGTCACTTGAATTTTCCCAACTATATGTCCAGTTTGTTCTAGCTGTGTGATAGTGTGGCTTAATATTAGCGTCTTGTCAGATTTAATTATTCTTTCATAATGTTATATATTATACTGTGTATATAGGAACAGCCCAGGGCCAGCCAAGTCTGCACCCTCTGCCACAGCCAGCAGGTACGGTACTCTCAAAAGCCAGGCAACTCATATGCTTTGTCTTTACGTTGTAGGTGTGAATGTTGGGGCAAATCAATTGTACATATATCATCACTGTGTTATTGCTACACGGTTAGTTGTTAGCATATATCATCATTACACAGTTAAATCTACGCAATTAGCTGTGTCTACATGATGTCATTGTAGTGTTAGTGTTACGGTTAACTCTTTCTGCATCATTCAGCAGTGTTGTGTTACAGAGTTAGCCGTGTGTACATTCACCTTCACAAAGTTAGTAGTGGGGAATGAATGATATACCATTAACTCTAGCAAAGCTGTTAAATGCCCCTCTTGTGGTTGTGTGAAGGTTCTTTCTATGAGGAGAGGGGTATAGAGAGAAAGAGCTAAGCAGGTAGCACAGAAGCCATTGCTCAGGATAAAGATGAAATAGTTCATATACAACAGACAACAACTTAGTCAGCAACCAAACCAATTCTCTCTACTTAGAGCCCCCCATCACATGCTCCAACCTGCCACAATACAAGCCAGAACATACCTAATTAGGTCTTCAAGTCCCACAGAGAATAATTGACAAGTGTGTGTGTATAATATAAAGTTACAATAGTCTGATTAGTAGAGTGTTTCTTCTCACATGACATATGCCATGCTCATAGTCAGATGCTCTTCGATGTCTGGGGTGTTCTTGATGTCTCCCACTTATTCTTCATGAGGAACGTATTCCACTGCAGGTCTGGACATACCATCAGCAATTGTTGTTCTTGATACCCAAACGATACTTCACCTCCATGTAAAAGACGAGAGGAATAGACTCCAATGTGTCAGTCTTCCACTTAAATTCTACATGTTATATAATTAGTATGCAGTGATGCCCTTCACATGGACATCCACGGTACTTACCAGAATCCACTTGACTGCTATAAGACACAAACTTGGACATCGTCAGAAAATAAATTATATTAAATCGATAAATTTGAATCACCTTCCCGTTCTTGGTTCCCCATGTCCACTGGACTGCTCTATTACCTTAAAATAATTGTAAAACTTTACTTTGGGTTGGAAGCAAGCCAAATTAAGGAAGTTGTTATAATGGCTGATGATCGCAACTGCCATCATGAACGATCTCTTCCCACTGTTTCTGGAAGTGTTTCTTCGGTGGAAAGCAGTACTTACACTTACCAGGAGTCACTCTAAATTCATTTCACAAAATGTGAAGTATTATATTTGCTTTCTAGTTATTTTTAGACAAAGATATAGTAAAACTGTTGAGCTCAGCTAGAGTTTCACTAGTCAAGTTCATTGCATTGCAGCAGCCATGAGCAGCATATTTTAGATAAGGCATTACTAAAAACTTCCTAAATAGTGCACACCATGTTCTGTACCAAAATTAGTGCACATCATGTTCTGTAGCTAATTGTATTTCTACCAGAGTGATTTACATTAGTATTTCTGCTAGGACCAGCTGATTAACACGGCAACCAGTAAAATTGGTAGGGCATGTAACCACAATTCTTAGGTTCTCTCTCTCTGACCCAAGCTTCCACCTCCCTTGGTATCAGCTCACATACACATTCTTCTTCCAGAACTTCTTGTAACTCTTGCATAGTAGCACAATGTCTTGTCCACAATAGGTCACGTCAATCCTTTTCCCCGCCACAGCGAAAGACTTTCCTCTCCTTCGTGTGCACTCCTTGAATCTCTTTTAGTAAGTGAGTGGACCAATGCCATGTGCTTCCAGTATTGCATCCTTCATGGCATGGTAGTCCTTGGGTGTTTTGTCACTTGCTGCAACATACGCCTGGTAAAGTTTTCCAGTCACTAATCCAACTGACTCAGCCAGTGCTCCTTTGGAACTCTGTGGGTATTTGCAGATCTCTAAGAGGTATTGCTCAACATTGATGTTCCCTTCATCCATTCTTGGGACTGTTACCAACTGCTGATGCTTGATAGAATCCTCTGAGTCTTCTCGGTTTCTCCAACACCTAGATTCATCTCTCAGGCTTTTTCTGTCCATCACTAATTTCATCATCTGTTTGAAGCATTTATTTACTTCTCTTCCTTCCTCAGCACAAGTTTTCTCGGCCTCTTGCCTTAAGCTGCATGGTCTGCATCAACATCTCTAAGTTTTACCTGGAATTGTGGTGCTGGACGATGCTGCACTCTCCTCTTGTGAGATGCAGTATTGGTCACTATTTCTTTGTTGTCTTGTATTTATTCGTGAATGGACTCCTCCGCATTCTCAATGTCCTCGTACTCATTGTTGTAGTGTTTGTCCCTTTCTCCCCCTCCTTCTTCTGAGGTAGAATACCTGCTCTCCTTGTATAGAGTTCACTGACGAGTAGCCATCTTCCTAGAATCGATAGGTTGTGAAACCATTGATGAGAATTCCCTCATTTCCAATCGTGAGAGTTCTTCAGTACACCCAAGTTGTGTTGGTATTTCCAAAGTTCCTAGCTCCCACCAAATATGAGGGTTCTTTCAATTGTGGAAGTGGTGCATATGTTCCATCCAATCTATGAATCTGCCCAATCTATAGATTGTGCTGCCAATCTATGAATGCCCATCTATTGCCTGCCAATCAATACACTTCAAAACATGGTAGCATATTAACACCCTTTGCAACAGAGAAACAGAGAAAGTGATGATTGCAACTGAGAGTGTAATGATGTAGAAAAAAGTGATACTGAGACACATGAACTTGGCAGATAAAGAACTAGTGACATGGCAAGTGTAGCTAGAGCAAAAAAAGATATTTGAAGAATTGCTCTGTCAAAAAAGATATAATGCACAGTTTGTAATACCCACGAACACTCGCACAACTGCTATAGTCCCCAAATGTAGAGAAACTTGCCTCACAAACAGCTCTCCTCCTTCTTCTCTTTTCGTGGGAGTAGCACAGGCTTTGTAAATTCCCGTCGACTATCCCATATTGTTTGGGTGGGTTTGGATATTTTGCTTGCACACTAGCTCAGTATAACTAGTCGATAATAAGTACTGGTCGATAATAATGTTCCATCTAATCTATGAATCTGTTGCAAAGGGTGTTAATATGCTACCATGTTTTGAAGTGTATTGATTGGCAGGCAATAGATTGTCATTCATAGATTGTGCAGCACAATCTATAGATTGGATGCCAATATAGATTGGCATCTAATCTATGAAATTCACAGATTGTGCTGCACAATCTATAGATTGGATGCCAATATAGATTGGCATCTAATCTATGAAATTCATAGATTGTGCTGCACAATCTATAGATTGGGCAGATTCATAGATTGAATGGAACATATATATATAGAGAGAGTGTGTGTCAGGCTATTGTACAGGTAGCACAGAGGCCAATGCTCAGGATAAAGATTCAATTGTTTACATACAACAGACAACAACTTAGTCAGCAACCAAACCAATTCTCTCTAGTTAGAGACCCTCATCACATGATCCAACCCACCACAATACAAGCCACAACACAAGCCACAACACAAAACATACCTAATAAGGTCCTAAAGTCCACATGGGAGGAACACAAAACATCAATTAATTTAATGCCTCTTGCATAGACTCACACTCTATAGTTTATTGGTAGCCACCTTTTGTAGGCTTCATAGAGTGGCCCGCCCTCCCGGCATAGTCTGGGCCAAACTCAGTAATAGATGGTGCTACCTAAGAAGGCTCAAAGCCCCTTCTTGTGATGTGGTCGTCTATATTCCCTGATGGCCTTAACTCTTGCCTCAGGAACCTTAATTTTCTCCAGTCCTACCTCTAAACTAGCGTCTGAAATGCAGCGTCGGACCAATCAGTGCCCATCTTTGTTGAGCCTGATTCAAAGGTCAATTGATTCCAATCAACGCAATGCTCGGCCAGCGTTGTGTTGTAAACCAGCCTTTACTCTCTGGCAAACATGGGCCTGGGGAGTTTCTGGGCATTCGTTTCTGTAGTGCCTCATTTTCTGACAGTTAAAACAAGTTATTGAGCTTCTGTAGGACTACTAAATGCATCTGTCGACCGACTACACCTTTGGCTACCCCAACCCTGCCCCAAAGGCCTGCCCCCCTCTGCCTCTACTACTGAGTGACTTACCTTCGCTGTTGATTGGGTTGGGCTACTCCTTGGCTCCTCCATTAGATCCTCCTTCTTTGGGTTGTCTTCCTTCATGTCTCCTCCTAGTGGAGTACTGTGTCAGATTCGGGTCATTCCTGAGCATTTTCCTCCTCGCATAGAGATCCTTTGACACCCAGAGTTGCTTTATTATGTTGATTTGTCGAAAGGTTGATTCTGACTTTCCGTTAGTAACATCAGTGTTTCTTCGGACAAGTGTTGGGTGAGGAACCCTCTGAAAATTTCATTTGCGGCTTCCTTTGGAGTTTTTAGATTAGTTACTAGCCTGTTCAAGGCCCTCAAGGCCTTCCTCAACAATGTCACTTGTCCTTCTTCAATGCTAGGCTTAGACAGCCAAAATAATCGCCTGGCTTGTTCTAGCGTAGCTCCCAGTTGGTTGAGCATCGCTGCCTTGAAGTGCGAGTAAGACATCCCAGCTTCCGGCACAATCTCCTGTACTGCCAGTAGTGCCTTTCCTGGCAGCTGCTTCCTGATAATTCCGACCCAATCATCGCTGGGGACCCTGGCCTTGTTCATTGCTAGTTCGAAATTGTCAATGTATGCCTCAGGATCAGTGAGATCATCCCACGTCTTCAAATTTTGACGTTCTGCATGCCCCTCCTTATTTAGGTACATCTCCGGGTCTAGCTCCAGCCTCTTGACTTCGAATTGATGTCGTTCCACCTCTTTAGCCACCCTTTCCTTCTCCCTTACCCTTGGACTGCTAACTATCGGAGCTAGTGGTATTGTGTGTGCAGTGGAACCTCCCTTACTCTTGGGCTCCTAACTACCCTTTGTGGCACTTTTTCTCCCAGACTTTTCATAGAAATTAAGTTTAGTAATAGGGGTGTGAACAGTGCGTGTTATAGCATAATTATTACAACCACAGAATCAATGCAGTGTTGCCATTTGGATTTTATCGAAACTGTTTGGATTTTTTACCATTGACATTTCATGCATATCAGACCATGTGCAGCCTATTTCTAAACCACTCTCTGTGGTATAAGCTGGGTGTGGTCATTTTGTGGTCACCTGGTCTGTGCAGGAATATTTATGTGGTCACTTGGTCTTCCTGCACAGTCCTGTGTTATTATGTGGTCTCCTGGTCTGTGCAGGATTATGCCTGCAGAGCCAGAACCCTTTGATCTATGTGCATGCTCATGCATGCTCATGCATGAGCTATCTGGTTGGGTATTTAAAGCCTGATTTGTGCAAGAGTTAGAATATTTCACAGTAAGTTCAGAGAGAGTTAGCTATGGCATCTTCAGAACCCAGTACTTCAAGGTTACCAGAAGAAGATTCTTTAGATATGGATTCTGACTCTGATAATGAGGTTTCACAAATTGACATTGACAGTCAAATCTCTGTATCTATCAGGTCTTCTAAGTCTGAAAAAAAAGCGATTGTGTGTCTATCGTAGACAGTATACAAAGACTTTCCCTTGGGCCTCAACTTTGAGAAAGGGATCTTCTTTTGCCTTCTGTATGAAGTGCTCTTGTGATATAAACCTTGGAAGAGGTGGTACTAGAGATTTCAGGAGACATCAGGAAACTAAATTACACAAACACTCAGAAAAAGATGGTGTGGGTGTACTGCCTCTACAGTCCTACTTTGGGCCAATAAGAGAGGAGTCTGTAATCAGTGCAGAAGTACTCTTTGCATATTTCCTTGGAGAGCACCATCTTGCCTTTCAATTGGGAGATCATTGGACCAAACTATTCAAGTTGATGTTTCCTGATTTTTCTATTGCTAAAGATTTTAAGTGCAGTCGTAGTAAAGCAACAGCTGTGTTGAAAGTTATTGCCCAGGATTGTTGGAAAACTATTTCCACAGCAGTTAGAGAGACAGCCTCCAAACTGATGAGACAACTGATATTACCATTACACAACAAGCTGTCATTATGATTCGATTCTTCGCTAACATCCAAGGACAGGTGAGGTGTGTCTGCTTTGCCCTAGAGAGTGTTGAGAGGGCAACTGCAGAGCTGCTATTTAATGCAATCGATAAGAATTTTTAAGAATCCACCACCCTCCTTTATGATAATCTTGTCGGATTAGGCACAGATGGGGCCAATGTAATGTTGGGAGCACGAAATTTAGTGATGTCACGGTTACGATGTAAGCAACCAGCTTTAGTTGCTCTTCATTGTGATTGTCACATAGCAGCACTAATAGCAAATAAGGCCCAGAAGCTTGTAACATTTTCTATTGTAACTTTCATTTCAGTAGCTGCCTCTAGATCGTCACCTTCATCCAACAGCTGCAAGACCTACTTTGCTACAGGATTTGCAGCAACATTCAGTGTTAGTGTAGACTCAACCATGCTTGATATTGCAGTCAAATCAATTAGACCTTGAAGGGTTCTGCTCAACTTAGTTACTTGAGGTAAAGCATAATCTAACAAAAAGATCTGCCACAGTTAAATGCTTGGAGAGGGCTTTATCTGGCCCTGGAGCTTCTGGCTCATGTGTTGTTCAGTATATTTTGTTAAGGGCGACCACTGTGGCACTGCTTTTACACACTGTTCATGTTTTATCTAGTGGGTATCTGAAGGGTTTTAATCTCAGGCATCTCGAGTAGTCACTGAATCTCTTCTAGTGACTCTTTTAGGGGAATAGTGGCATAGTGATGTCAAATACATGCTTAATTTCTAGAGTAGAGTTAGCAGTTTGAACACAGGCAAGTTGAAGCATCTGGCATTGGCACTGCACAAACAATGCATGAGGAGAATTCTTCTTTGGTAGCTACTCTGAACTCCACTTTTTTTCCACAGGAAGTTGTTGCCCCATTAACCCCCATGCCCACAAGCTTGCTGAGTGGTATACTATTCCACTATAGGAAATCAACCAGAGTGGAGTGTATAGTGCTGGCATCAGTCTTCTTTAAAGTGATGATGATATTCATGAAGTGCTCTACTATTACTCCCTTTTCAGACAAACAACAGATGATAGAAGTTCTTCTACTGCAGTAATGTCTGTACACTCATCAGCCATTAAATTATCGAACTCTGCTCCATAAATACACTCAAGAGGAGTTCCTCAATCCACTGGCGAATTGCTGACATAAATTCTCCAATAGCATCTTTTGATGTGTATTTAGAATTTTTCAGCACTCTCGACTAGTTTATAGGTCTTCACCTATCTTAAAATTAAGCCGTGAAAGTTGGTAGTATCAGCAATATGTGGCCATGCTTATCTTCCTCTCCTATATTCTGCAGCTGTTGAACTAGCTCCCTCCTCCTCTGCTCTGGAACTTGCTGATTCTACTTCACAAGACTGCACATGAACATCACTATGGGAGTGAGCTCGCTTTTTTCCCCGATTGAAGGCTTCGTTATCCATGTTCCTCCAGTTCTTTGGAGGGGTTGCCCCCTTTTGCAGCATATCTTACAGAGCACCACATGGTGGTCTTCACTGTGCTCAAGCCATGGGAACAAATCCTACCATTTCATGGTGTACATCCTGATACTCACAAGTGGACAAGACTTAGAGAGGCACTTTACAGAAGTAGCTGTAGATTGAGATACATAATGCGTTTTAGGAAGTGGTCTTCTGAGCAATCAGTCTCTGAGTTCTCTGATTCGAGTCACTAGCACTAGCATAAGGAGGTCTGATTCGAGTCACTAGCACTAGCATAAGGAGGTGGCCTTGGATTAGAAGAGGTCTGACCCCAAAGAAAAACATATTTAGCTTTCTAAATACCCTTTAGCTCTATCTGTATACAGTTGATGTAATCCTATTTTTATATTTGCCAAGTCATGCTGAGTGAGCTGTCCATTTTGCCGAGATGACAAGAATAGTTACAAGTATAGAAAGTCATTTAAAAACCACTTGAAATAGATGACTCACCCTTTTCAAGGAGTGGCTTTTTAATCACTGACCAAGTCAGCTACTCTGCCTGCTATTTTCTCTCTATTCTAGAGTGGTTGTTGAATCACCGACTAGGCCAGCTACTCTGCCTGATATTTCTCTATGAAATTACATCAGAATCATTCTAAGAAGACCTAGCCCCCCCCTATGAAAACAAAAATCAAAAACAGCTGACAGTGGGATGCCTCCAGGTGGGACACAAATAAATGTTTTCAGTAGACATTTCTAGGAATTACTGGAAGTGTTGAGGGGTTGTGGTTAGTATCTGTGGGGAGTATCTGTGGGGTGGCCTGCACATAGCCTCTGTAGAACCAGTCTCTATAACAGTTCTCTGGATGACCTCTATGATGTCTTATAGTATCAAGAGCGAGGTGTTATGATTACTTGGTGCACTCTATATAGAGAGTAGGGTGTTGGGATCATTTTCCAATAAAAGTAACCAAGAACTCATTCTCTATATATAGTGCACTAAACTGAGCTGGAACAACCATTTTCTATACTCCTTTTCCAATTGTTGCCATTACCTAACTATGTATCAAAATTCTAATATCAATTTTAATGATGAATCTTGGATTAAATCTAGCTATAATTTCTCTATTTAAGTTTTCTTTGTATACTAATTCTGCGACTAAATCTGTGGTTGTTGCTGCAAGAGTTTCGTTCCCTTTTACTTAGATAAAGGCTGTGTATCAGAGTATATGGACTCCTCCAATGGGTGAAGTAAAATTTAATGGTTTCGTAACATGACAGTCTTCATGAAAGTACAGTTTCCTCATCTCTAGCTAGATTCTGTGCTTACCTTTCTATGTCACTCTTGCTCGCTTCATGAACTGAAAAGCTTAAAAGTCACCATCTCTGTCTGAGCTTGAGTCCATAGCTGTAGCAGCTACTGTTAGGTGAGGAACAGCAACAACTTTCCGTGGCCTTCCAGGTCCTCATTGCACTACCTTAGGCTGGCTTGGTATTATTCTATTTTTTATTGTTGCATCACATACATGATGGAACAATTTCTATTTATGGGTTTCAGCAGATTAAGAATAATTTTTTCATGACACATAATTTTACTGTATAATGTATAATGCTGGAGTTATTAGGCAGATTTAATGGGTGTGGATTTATTTAGTAATGTTGTTTACTGTTTAGCTGGTTAGGTTAGATGTGTTCCTAAACAACCAGAGTTTATGATATGCTGGATATATTAACATGCATATGTTTCTTATTTATAGTTGTATTATAAGTAGACATATCTATTGGTACATTCACACAAGTAATGCACTCATTGCTCTGCATTGCTGTTGTTGCTGCAGGTGGCACAAGAACACAAGAAGCAGAAGCACTCCTTGCATTTACCACCAGTACCAAGGAACAGGTTAGCAACACCAACCTCTAGTTGTTTCTGTTGTTATTATTATTCTTGCTGTAGAAATACAAGGCTTTCCTGGACAAAATCCCCACGGGAAAGCGTGGTGGCTTAGATGTCAGAATAAAGGCAGAAGGACATCTACGTCGAATTGCTCAAGAATTGGTTTCTTGGGATGACATGCCAGATCTTCTAGGCTTGAACTTGTGTCCACATGTGTCGGATATCAAGGCTAATAATAGGGACAGTCCTTATCAACAAAGGTACTAGCTAAATATTTGTGTTGCTGTGGTATTTGAGATGCACTCTATTTGCAGGAGGGCCGCTCTAGAAGCCTGGAGAAATTCTGCTATCAGCACAACTTTCAGAAGTCTGCTGCATATATGTGTGGAGGGCAATTGGGAGGATTGTGCCCAGGTCATCATTGATATTATAAAGGAACTTTAATAATTGGCACAATAATTTGATTGTTAAATGTTTACTTACATGTTTACTTACAAATGAATTTAGTCCAGAGAGAACATTATTGCATTATATAAATAATTATATACTTATGTCATTAAAATACTAGTAAACCTCAAGAACAAGTGTCAATGCACATGATGAACTCGTGTAAATATTTCCCTGCCTCTGTTCCTCTTCACATTTCTAGATGGGCCTATCTACATGTGCTAGTCCTAGTGTACTGAATATAACCAAATTATTGTCTTGTGTCTATCAATGGTTGTGTTGCATGCGGTAGGGAGAAGAATCCGGTCCGGCCTGGCCACATATACAAGAGGTATTGCATGAGGTAGGGAGAAGGGCCGGCCCATCCTGGCCACATGTGCAAGAAGTATTGAATGAGGTATATAGGGAGAAGGGCCTGGCCAGCTCTGGCCACACAAGTAAAGTGTATTGAATGAGGTGGGGAGAAACTATGACCCACCCTGGCCACAGAAGTGTAAGAGGCCCGAATAAACATAATAGTTGGCTACTAGGACTAGTTGCTATGTGTTACAAAAAAATGAACATTTCAGGGAATTCCTGTATAGCCACAGGAGCTAGCTTGCTGCAGCACAAGAGCCTGTCCTATACTTCTATGCCGATTGATCAGCTTAGGCATCCCTACAATCTACACAGTGTACCAGATGTACATGTAACATTAGCATTTGCAAAGACGGAGTAAGTCAAGTTCTGTGAACAGACTACCTCCAAGTCCGGTTTGTTTGTGGGTGTGGCTGTAGCCGAGTATATCAAAATATGTAACCCCATTAGTATACATCACAGCACGTGTGTAATGGGGGTTCCGCTGATATATATTTGGGGTTCCATTCACTTACATCAGTGGTAGGCCTGGTCCAACAGGTGCATCCCATACAGCTAATGATCTTACCAGGTGAAAGTCAAGTACATGGTTAATTAAATTTCTCAACAAGATGTCCGATTGGTCTGTACAACATCCCCAATCGGAACATGGAAGAGCTGACGACCATTAAAAAAAGATGAAACATCATTGAAATCCTGTAAAATAGCGTGCTGCTTATCACTTAAGTCTCCAACCAACTAATAAAATTTGCATATATATTCATTTTCATTATTTTCACATTAGAAATAGAATCAGTTTGAAGAATTACGTTGCAGATATTTGCAGATATTTACTATATATGTGCATATATATAGAGAGCAACCACAATACTTAAGTATTTTTAACCAAATTATTATTGCCCAACACTGAACGCACGATCCGTACATAGTAAAGGGTCGTCACTGTCTTTATGGTCTAGTTATTTTGTGACGCGTCAAACTTCTTTTAGTGCTTGGAATGGCCTTCGTCAAAGTGAAGGGACTGGGAACAATTCCAGGGTATGTGAATGTTAAGCTCATAACTTTCATTTTGACTTGGTAGCCCGACGCTACAACGTTAAAAAAAAAAATAATAATAATTGAAATGCCATTCCCATCTTCCGCGGATTTGTTGGATAAAGTTGACTGCAAATCTCTAAAAGCTGTTCTTCAGGGGAAAGCTACACAATGAATCATTTATGCCAAAGGACCATGGTTTCTAGAACAATCGAATGAGCGTTAATTAGAAAATAAGTCGCTACCTAATACAATGTCTGCCCACACAAGTGGGTGTGGTGAACGGAGTAGACGAAAACTGGATGTGCAGTTATGTAACCACTACAAGAACTCCCCCACCAGTGGAAGTCTACCAGGCGATCATTGAAATCGTGCCGGAAGGCGTACTTCCCGACCATAACGAGTGGTGTGCGTACTTGGAACAGCTGACGGAGGCTGGGAGGCTGGAACGAAGGGTGTGGCATTTGGCGACAGTGTTGGATGACTAACTGTAGGAGAAAACATTGGCTGTCGATTGGTTGGACATGATGAGGGTGAAATTGAAGATGGTGCATCTTCATCGAGATAAGCTGGTTTCAATCTGTCAAGGGAGACCTTGTCAACCCTGTTATTGAAAGCAATGTCATAATACTTCTCGTGTCGGGCGAGAACCTTAAATGGACCATCATAGGGTCGTTGCAGTGGTGTCCGATGTGCATCATGCCGAACAAAAACGTGCGAACTGGCTTGCAAGTCGAATGGAACATGGAAGGTCTTGTTGCCATGCTTGGATGTTTGGGTCGGCTGCAGACGGCTCATATGTTGCTTGAGTCGACCAGCGTAAGTCGTAACATCGAGAATAGTATTTGATGGGGATCAATCCCAATATAAGCCTCCAAGGGTCGAAAAAATCGTGCGCGTTTTTAATTATGCGAGCGGTCAAAAGGTGTTGAATGTGTTAATGAAACTTATAATGCTAGGGGCTAGGGCTAGGGCTAGGGTATCTTAATGTTCCTGAAGCAGCCATCAGTTCATTATAAGTTTCATTAACACATTTGACACCTTTTGACCGCTCGCATAATTAAAAACGCGCACGATTTTTTCGACCCTTGGAGGCTTAAATTGGGATTGATCCTTTGATGGTGCGATGAATTCACCAGGAAGTCGTAAGTTAGTGCCATAAACAAGCTCGGCAGCAGAGCAGGATAGATCTTCCTTAAAAGCTGCCCGAATGCCTAGGAGAACAATGGGAAGTTCATCGTACCAAGTGACGGACGAGAGTTTAGCACGGAGGGAGGCTTTCAGCTGCCAGTGCAGTCGTTCGACCATGCCGTTGGTCTGGGGATGTTAAGCAGTAGTGTGCATTTTTGAGATACCCAACAATTTGAGTATTGCTGCCCAAACGTCGGATGTGAACTGTCGACCTCTGTCAGAAATAATAGTAGATGGAACACCAAATCTCGAAATCCAACCATTCACTATTGCGTATGCACAAGACTCTGCCGTCATATCGACCAATGGAATGGCTTCTGGCCATCGAGTGAAGCGATCAACCATTGTGAACAGGTAGGAATGCCCTTTGGAAGGCAGTAAAGGCCCGACAATGTCGACGTGTGTACATGCTGAAAACGGGCAGTCGGTGTCTCAAAGTCCTGAAGTGGACTGGCTGTGTGTCGATGGACTTTTGATTGCTGGCAAGAGAGACAACTTTTTGCCCACTTGGAGATGTCACGATGGAGGCCGTGCCAAACAAAACGTGCAGCTATCAGTTAGTTGGTTGTCCTGATTCCTGGGTGGGAGGTATTGTGTAGTGTATCAAAGACTAACCGCCGGAATGGTACTGGAACAATTGGGTGAGCACGGCCCATAGATATATCACACAAAAGCAGGCGGCCAGATCCGATTGGAATCTCTTCGAGCTGAAGTGATGTAACAGCATGGCGTAGGGCACGGGTTTCATTATCCGTCTGTTGAGCATCCGCCATTGCCTCGTAGTCCATGGAGTCTGAAGAAGTAGTGGCAATTTCATTCAGTTGAACTCGAGAAAGTGCATCAGCTACTACATTCTTCTTGCCCTGAATGTGACGGAGGTCCGTGGTGAACTCAGAGATATAAGACATGTGACGAACTTGGCGTGGTGTCCATCTATCCGAGCCACTAGCAATGGCGAAAGTCAATGGCTTGTGATCTGTGTATACATGAAACTGACGACCTTCCACGAAATGTCGAAAATGACGAATAGCGAGATAAACAGCAAGGAGCTCTCGGTCGAATGCAGAGTATCGTGTTTCTGGGTCACGAAGCTTCCGGGAAAAGAAGGAAATTGGAGTCCAAGTCCCGTGGAGGTACTGCTCAAGGACAGCACCGACAGCTATATCAGAGGCATCCACTGTGATGCTGGTCAGGGCATCCAGGCTTGGATGGGCCAACATTCTGGTCTCTGTCAGTATCTGCTTGCTTTGCTGGAAGGCTGTCGTACACTTGTCAGTCCAGTGAAAGATCTTTTGCTTGCCTTTGAGGAGTTCGTAAAGAGGATGGAGTATATTTGCACAGTTCGGGATGAAGCGGTGGTAATAGTTAATTAGCCCAAGATATTCGCAAAGAGTAGAAGTATTAGATGGGGTCAGAAAATCTCTGATGGCTCGAATGCGATCGGGAAGGGACCGTACACCAGATGTATCAATGTGATGACCAAGGAAGTGAAGTTCAGATACGCCAAACTCGCATTTTTCAGGGTTAATGACCAAACCAAACTTAGCCAAACGTTCGAAAAGTTGCCGGAGATGAGACTCATGTTCTTCTGGGGTCATGCTTGTAACCAAGAGGTCATCCAAATAGATGTAGACAAAATCTAGACCGCGGCAGACTTCATCCATGAATCTTTGGAAAGTTTGTGCTGCATTGGAAAGGCCATAGGGCATCCTGTGATACTCAAATAGGCCAAATGGTGTGATGATGGCTGTCTTTGCAATGTCCTCCTTTTTCATCGGGATTTGGTGGTATGCACGCACCAAATCGATTTTGGAAAATATGGTCTTTCCCCTGAGTTGAGCACCTAAATCCTGAATATGAGGAATTGGATAGCGGTCAGGGACAGTCTTCTCATTGAGGGCACGATAGTCACCACAGGGGTGCCATGCTCCTGACTTCTTGGGCACCATGTGTAATGGGGACGACCAACTGCTGGAAGAAGACTGAATAATCCCCATTTTGAGCATCTCGTCAAATTCTTTTTTGGCTATTAAGAACTTGTCAGGTGCAAGTCTTCATGGACGCGCAAAAACCGGAGGGCCTGTGGTTGTAATGTGATGCTCTATCCCATGAGCAGGTGCCACTGTGTCAAACTCGGGGACGGTGATGGATGGAAACTCCTTAATGATGGTGGAGTACTTGGAGGACGGTTGGAGGAAGTTGAGACCAGCCGCTGGAATATTAGAAGCACCTGCAGGTACGCTGCAGAATGTTTTTGCATCAATGAGTTTGTTGTGGCGGATGTCAATCAGAAGATCATGGTGGCGAAAGAAATCTGCGCCAATGATTGGATAGCTGACATCTTCGAGGATGAATTCCCAGTCGTAGGTCGTGTGAGGCCAAGATCATGTGTGATATGGCGAGACCCAAAAGTAGATATCGAGTTGCCATTCACAGCTATGAGAGGCTTACCTTCCTTCATGGATCGTCGCTCGTGTGGGAGAATTGGAAACACGCATACGGCTGCTCCACAATCGATCAGGAAATCGTGGCCACCAGACAGAAGCAGCCAGTGTTCATGCAGAGATCAGTGTGGCCACCAGACAGAAGCAGCCAGTGTTCATGCAGGGATCAGTGTGGCCACCAGACAGAAGCAGCCAGTGTTCATGCAGGGATCAGTGTGGCCACCAGACAGAAGCAGCCAGTGTTCATTCAGGGATCAGTGTGGCCACCAGACAGAAGCAGCCAGTGTTCATGCAGGGATCAGTGTGGCCACCAGACAGAAGCAGCCAGTGTTCATGCAGGGATCAGTGTGGCCACCAGACAGAAGCAGCCAGTGTTCATGCAGGGATCAGTGTGGCCACCAGACAGAAGCAGCCAGTGTTCAATGGGCATGGCATTAAAGCTCTCCAATGTGTTGCAGGAATTCATAGTATATGATAGAGCACCAGTATGGAGGCTCCTAATTGATTGAACTTTGGCCCCATCAGGGTCACAGATGTCTGAAGAATTGGAAATTGAGGGTGGGGATGGAGACTCCATTGCTGAATTAGAGGACACTAGAGAAAGTTGGTCTACAAGATTAGAGTAGTTTGAAAAGGGAACCCATTTCAAAGTTGACTGGGGAAGGAGTCTGAAGAATGTCAAAGTTGAAGGTGAATGCTGGGAAGTATGTGTTCATACCCACTAGTGATCACTTGTGTGGACACTAACACTATAAGAAAGTGCACTTTAGTTTCCACTCTTCGATAATGGGTGTATGGGTTGATGCAATATTCTACATACTGAAGGCAAACTCACAGATCTCCAGAGGCTTTAATTCGTGGCTACCCTGGAGGTCAGGCCAAAGCCACACTCGACAATAAAGGACATGAGGTGAGTATACAGGATTGGATATTTTCATGCACCCATCCTAGTTTCATAGGATGGTTATGCACTTTTGAGAAAAAAAGTTTTGCCTAACTCTTCCTGCTTCTGCACTATGAGTTTTTTCACTAGACTCTCAATAGCCTTCTCTGCCCACTTGTCATCCTCATCACTTTTCTTCCACCTCGGACGATACCTTCCCAGGAGAAACTTAAAAAATTCAAAAGAGTACTCATTATTTGTGGCACCAAATGGAGGGAATATTGAGACTGTCTTTAACTCAGTCTGTGTTGGATTGCTTGCTAGCTTGAGAGTGATGTAGTGATATCTTTACCAGGGAGCTGGTATATATACTGTTTGCTAGATACTTAACCAGTTACACACCTACTTTGTTTGTGGGTTTTTTGTAACAATTACAGCTATAGCTTTTTCCCTTCATATTTTGGTAGAATCTCTATTGTAGCAAACAATATATGACCCACTCCAAAAGTGAACTAATTGCTGTCTCTATATAAGCTGACACATGTAATTATTATGAGCAAACAATCTTGGCCTTCTTCTTCTCCATAGACCACTGGTGTGATATGCAGGCTTTCTCTCATTCTTTTTCCAGGATATCAGCTGACAAGGTCTCTTTCTTCTTCGCTCAATGTTCCTGGAAGTATCCTGCATTTATGGAATAGCTTGCCACAGTTTTCATGTGGTTTAGGATCCTTAACTACTTATATATAGAAAGATCATCCACTTCATTGTAAGAATTACTAGTCTGGTGGAGCGGATCCTTTCCCTTTACCAGCAACAACCAGCGGTTATGTAAGATTAGGCAGTCTCAACTCTCATGATCTCGGCAATATATATAGTCCTTTTGTGTCTCCCCGCAGACTCTCGATCCTGTCTTGGTTTACTCAAACTTTTGAGTATCCAAAGTCTGTGTGTATGTGTGTGCATGTAAGTATGAGTGGGTAATCAGCACATCTCACATTCACACCACATTCACATGTTACTTGTGTTTGTCCAATTTTGGATTGATTGCCAAGAGCATGCCTCAATCCATCCATTCCTCTCTCTCTAGTCCTCTGCTATATATATAGCTGTCTTTTTAAACTGAGAGTAATTCACTACACTGAGTTCAGATATGGTGCATTCTAACTAAATTTCACCATTCTAGGGTGCCCAACATACACTCGCCATCAAAATAAGTGTAATTAGATTTTTTTCCCTAAGAAATGTTGTTTAATTGATAACTCCCAATTTGCACCATTCAAACTGAGATTAAATATGATGCATTCTGTATAAACTGCATTCATTTACAGTGCACACCACCCACTCCCATCAGACAGAGTGTAATAGGATACACTGGTGCACACCTTTAAACTGAGTGTAATTAAGTGTACATCTTAATTTATTTGCACCTTGATTTAACTGAGTATGGTGAAATTTAAATAGAATGCACCATATTTGAACTCAGTTGAAAGGGTTCAAATGGGGAGTACTTAATTTACACACCTTTGCAAGGGTTTCAGATGGAGTTGTATATAGTTTTAGTTGCTTGGTGAAGATTGGATAGTGTACGCCTTTATTTAACCGATTATGGTGAAATTTAAATAGAATGCACCATATTTAAACTCAGTTGACGGTGAAAATGGGGAGTACTTGATTTACACTCAGTTTAAACAGGTGCAGATAAATTATAGTGCTTCTAAATTGAATTCAGTCTGGCCAACACTGTCATATCTGCAGTAGCCTAACACCTCTGCAGATGAAAACTTGACTTGTGTTTGGTTTGCAGTTGTGATGTCCTCAATCTATTCATAAGCTGTTGTTAGAGAACTTTACCACCAAAACAAGCTTCTAACTGGGTTTTGGCTACATAATTCGGTTAAACTAGTGCACACCATCCAATCTCCACCAAAATCAGTGCAATTTGGACCATAACTCCATCTGAAATGACATTTGCAGCCGCTCAACTGAGTTCATATAATTATGGTGTATTCTATTTAAATTTTACTATACTCAGTTACATCTGTAACGAGATTGTTAGTGGAGTTTGGATGGCATATAATTATTATAGGGCTGTATTATTATGTCTCCTTACAAAGGATTGAACCAAGTCGTGATCAATGGTGGCTATCACACGACAACATTTACTAGTCATGAACTGTCTACATGATTACTGTTATTTCCGAGTCAGTTGTTATTAGGTAGCAGCTGGAACTTGAGTGTTTGTAAGAACTTGAACTTCCCCATAATGGAAGACAATGTGATAACTGCTGGTGAGCAGGATATAACTGCTGTGAGCGGCTATAAGCAGGACAACCCCGCCAAAAGTGGGACAATCCCCTGGTGGGATATAATATACACAACTTATGACTATGACATCACACATCACAAACAAAACCACACTGATGAATATCATAGGACTGTCACGATACCACACTCCTCACCAAATACGAAACACAACAAACATAAGTGGTTGTTCACGAGTATCATCAGGGGGAAGTCGATCTCAAACACAATACTTATAATAATTGGATCAGAAGAGGCAGGTACATTCCGAGGAGTGTCCACAGTAACCCGATTCGATATGATTTCTTGTGGTAGAGTATCTCTCTCAGGTGACTCCAGTACAGCAATCTATCCGGACTCCTTTGGAGTAGGATACTCCCAATCAGGAACTACATCAAACTCACTAGATGGTGGATGCTCCTTCGGTTCTGAATCCTTCACTTCTTTTAGGTAATCCACATGTCATTTGTAGAATTAATGTTCTCTAATTTTTATCAAATAAGACACAGGTCCAAGGCACTCAACAATCACTCTGGGAACCCAATCTGGTCCTGATCTTCGGGTTCCTCACTATCACTGACTGTCCTAAAAATCGTATGGTCTTGTTCTCAATGATCATGATCTATCTTTGCTCTGACTGTTTACTGACTTCATAAGCATTACAATCATGTTTCCACAGATCTAGTCTGGTTATAAGACTTCTCTGCACAAAGAGAGAGCATGGAACTCCCATAGCAGCATGTGGAGTACTCCTATCTGTAAGCAGTGCCTGAGTAAGACTTCAAGAAGTGTGTCTTCCATCTGACACACTTGCCTTCAGGGTCCGTTTCACTGACTGAATAGAGTGCCATTTGTTAATGCTGCTATATAGAGGTCTACCAAATATCAATCGCCACTACCAATAAGACCATGGATGTGTTGAGACAAATCTTTTCAGCATATGGATTGCCACAAGAATTCATTAATGATAATGGCCTTCGTTCACATCAGATGAGTTTGCGATCTTCATGAAGAGGAATGGAATTCATGATATCAGTAGTGCACCATATCACCCTGCCACACAAACAACCTGGTTTCCTGGAATGGTCCCGCGATGTTTCCAGGGCTTTGCTGGCCATGTCCATGGTTTCAATGTTGCAACAGCCGGTACATGCTTCACCACCCAACATGCTACATTCTGGCTAACTCCTCAATATCTCCAATAAGAACTTCCAATCTAGTTTAATATTACTTGACCAGCTTCTTCCTGTCAAACATGTTCCCTTGCCTCTAGGTTCAACTGCTTTGGACCATGCTGCTTCAACAATAACGATGATGGTTGCAACTTTGTTCCAGGACATTTGGACCTCATAACTTCTTCACACAGATTAGGCACAGAAGCTCCTGTATACACTTCAATCAACAGTGGACCTGAATAGGGTTTCTCCCTGCAGCTCCTCCTCCTATGTGAACATAGACACCTCCTGCTGACCACTATGAATGGTAGGCACCTATTGACACCGACTGTTTGTGGGCTGGTTGGTTGCCAAATATTAAACTCCTCCCTCTTAGAGGTGTCCATTCGTTGTGTACAGCTTTGTGAAGGTTTCTTTCATCCTTGAAATTGTTTCTAGGATCTGCATACTGCTGCAAAATGTCCAATCTTCATATAGTTGAAACACTTGGCGTCTTTGAACTTGCACAGTTTTCCGTCATTAGACTTCCCACAATGATAACAAACTTGATAAATTGATACACACTCGCATTGACAGTTCCTTTCATTTCTCTGGCACAATGATCAGCTACTTCAGCTCCTTGAGGCAACGTGAAGAGCTTTGGCATATGTTAGTCCTTCCTCGACAATAATCGTTTTTGTCTGATTCTATATACACAAGCTCTGAGCCCTTTTCAAGAAATGGCAGTCGACTGCTAGGTTCCGCAGGTCTGCCACAAAATCAGCTTTGTTTCTCCGACATCTTCTGTAAAAATGATACTGGATAATGAGCTTTAAGTGCTCTTAGAAGTTTATCAAAAGACTTCTCCCTGGGTTTGGTTGGAGCTATATAGCAAACCTTGGAATAAGGCATGGCTCTTGGGCCCAATTACTGTTAATAACACAGCAACCTTCTTGTCATCTATCACTTCATTTGCCTCCATGTAGAGGTTTACTCTTTCGAGGTAAGTGGAGATCTTCTAGGTGTCTAGGCTAAACTCTCTTAGCTGCCCATACAACAATACTCAAGCCATAATCCTGTCTACTCACTACTTGTGATATCTTTGTTATATCACTAACCTTTAAAGGTTATTACTGTTCAATAAATACTTTCTTGGAATGAAAACAGACTGATTACTATATTATAGTACACGAGCAATGACGAATATACACAACATATAGGAAATGACTATGACATCACATATCACAAACAAAACCACACCTATATATATCATATATCATAAGAATGTCATGATGGTTATTAATCAATGGACCAGCATTGGCATTCATGAGTCAGCAGTCTTTGTCAGAAAATGGCTAACTTTTGCACCTAATCATCCTTCCCGTAATGGACTAGTAGAAAGAGCATTTCAGTCATTCAAAGTGGGGCTGAAGACAACCGCATGAGTCAATTTAAGGCTTGTCTCTCAAAGTTCCTAACTTGAGTTTCCCCAGCAGAACTGCTCATGGGACGTCTTTACTCCAGGATGGATTTACTCTACCCCGAATGCCTTAAAAGGTCAAGGCAGAGCAGATATTGTGCAATCAACCTCTGTGCCATCACAGTTGCAGATCTAGTCTACTCTTAAGAACTTTTCCGAATCATTGCCACAGTGTATAGTCACCAGAGAAAATAGTTAAAACTACGGGATTCCCTTCTTACCAAGTGGTGTTACAGTCAGGTCAACTTGTATGCAGACATGTGGACAGTTTACACAGCAGAAGTGTGGCAAACTGGGTGAGACTTGTGTCCGACCAAAGACGCCTGAAAACAGCCAGCGCTCTGATCTGGTTGAGCCACTCTACCTGATATACCTCCTGATACACATACTCCACACCATCCCTTATCCTCAATTGCACCTTCAAGGAACTTGTGTCAGGTCAAGTCGAAAACACAATGGCCAGATTACTACAAATAAGCTTGTAACTTGAGCGAGGGAAAGTATGCTATACTAAATATGAACAGGAAGTACTTAACACTTATTATTGTTGATTGCACCACCCGTATAATTTCTTAGGTATTATATATATGTGAGTAAATACTATTGGCCATGTTTTATAACATTCTTTGAGAATTCTATGATTCAGATAAGAAAGAAAAATTTCCTCCATGGGAAGATAGTTTGTTATCCATGTCACATTTTTATGTTCAAACAAATTTCTGGGAAGATCATGAAGGTTTCCGTAATGTGCAGCTCCTCTCGATATCCATTGGCATCTGCTCACAATTATACAACTCTTCCTCTTCCTATGTCGACTATCGGTCTCCAACCTCACACTTCAGTAATTTTCCCTTCGTATTTCTAAATTCTTTATTAAATAAATACTAGAAACTTCATTTGGAGTCAGTTTTATAGCAGGTGAGAAATAAAAAGCTATCTCTAGCAATGAAGTGAATTTCTTGCATTATGAAGAAAAATGCGCTCATTTTCAAAGACAAAGCAATCATGTTTACTACAAACAAACAAACAAACCTTTGGGTTTCTCTCCTCAAACATCTTCTCTACCTTAGATAGGAAAGGCCACATATAGCAACTGCACCACACCAACCAGACTTGTCAGTTGAGTTTGGCAGGAGATACCCAAAAATATATGATGCAGATATAGTAGGGGGTTAGTCTTATAGCCATACCCATTACCTATCACTATCAGGAATGGAGCTAGGGCTGCCCTGGCTATGCAGGAGGGAGGTAGTAAGGCTTGCTCTTGCCTGCCTCTATATGTTTGTTTTCCCATGACAATTATATATGTAACTGTATATTTAACGTGTAATCATGATGTGTGTAAAGTCACATCAACAGCCAGTGCCATGAGAGATCACTGGGCCAAAACAAACTTGAACTGATGCTCTCTTACTCAAGGGGGTGGAGGAGGAAATAATATACTGTACACAGTATATAATTATATTAGTTGTTGAAACAAAATCATGTCAAACATACACTACAGTAGAAAAAACGAACACAAAATGAAGTGTGCTGAAAGTTCCTGTGTTCCTGTTAGAAGTCCATGCCAAGCCCAGACCATTTGTCAGGCACCACTGTAAAATACCGCTCCATTGCATCGCAGAACCGCTTGCGATAAAGTTCAGGGTACACAACTGTTGGCAGCTCACGCCCAGATGTCTTCTTCAAGTACATTTCCAGACGCTTGTCGAATGTAAATGTGCGTACATAATCTAGAGGGAAGTCAAAAATTGGTCATGGATGTGTATCTGTCTAACTAACTGCAAGTTAGCTAACAATATACATGTCGGGGAATGTGGTGACACTCTTTATATTTATTTGACCCTTGTATAAAATGGCAACACCCACCCCAGACCCTCCAAAAGTTTATATTTCGGCAAAAACTTACTTCGGCATGTTTTTAATATCCTAAATGGTGGTCTCAGTCAAATTAACTTTAAAAACAACGCTACCAGTGTGCCTTTAATCCTTTGCTAACATAATAAATCAGCAGTGATCTCCTCTCCAACCCCCCCCTATATCAATATGTCTATTCTCAATGAACTCTCAGTTAATATAATAACCTTACAATACCTCCTCAATAATCAACTTGAAATTGTATTCTCTCGAAGTTTCGACTAGATGCTCTAGCCTTCATCAGGAATATGCCGGTTATTGTAAAATATGCCTTTCTTCATAATTTTACTACTGGAATACTCTGAATTGTCCAATGCATTGTACCAACTAAGAAATCTGTTTCTCGATTCAGTAAAACACGTGATACTAGGTAAAGGATCAGCATACAATAAAAATGCATACTTGTGTATGTGCACTATCGAGTCTAGCTAAGCTGAGTCAGCAAATAGCTGCACATCTTTGCTACGGCTTCTTCAGAAGCTTACTCTTATGACAAGTTAAAACACAGACCTACAACAAAACCAGGTATATATTACTTATGACCCACGTATCTAAGTGTATAATTGTGCAGTACTCATCGAAATATCCTTGGCGTTTCTATTGTTTGATCCCTGTGTAAATCTACTGAGTGTGTGGATCCACATTTTTATTGGCCTTTGTTTACATAAATTCCGTGGGGAAGGGATAGGCAGGGTTCATGGCTATGTCCTGTCCAGAGCCGAGCAGGAGGTAATATGTAAGCTCTGTGGATTCCTGGAGCTAATCTAGTATCCAGTGGAGCGCTATGGATGTAGATACAGTATAGCTACTGCACTGAGCATCTGTTAACTGTAGTGATGTCTGGATACTGCATTAGAGTGACAGTTGAGAGCTACTGCAGTCGAGTGGCCAGTGATCTGGTGATAACGAAGCCACTCCAGTAGAGCTGTTCTCTATCTGTAGCGTTTCCAGTAGCTGGCTCAATCAAGGGCAGCGTCATCAGAGGCAATATCGATAACGACACCGATAGCTCTGACCGACTTGCGGTACTGTTTCGATGTATACAGCTGCTCTCTAATCAATCCTCAAATGCTACATGTATAATGTCGAGGGCTAATCCACCAATTCTTTGAGGACTGCGGTAAACACCATCTTGCGAAAGAGAAAAAATAGTCCTCCCGTTTTCTGTGTTTTCATCGCTGTTATATCTTTGGGGGTGGTTGGCGTTGATGCCTGTTCTAAATAACAGAAATGTGGCTTGTTATAGGCACATGTGTATATTTTAGTAATTACCATAAAAGCTCCAAATAGTTGTCATTCTCATTATCATCATTCTAAACGAACTTTCAGTTGACATAACGAAATAACAATCACCTTTTATTCCTGATGAAGGCTAGTAGAAATGTCAAGAGAGTAAAATGATATCGAGAAAGTCTTTGTAATGCACTATTCTAATTATGTGTCATTTTTTCATACGCTCAATTTCTAATGGTGCGCCATTGTATGACGTCTATAATTTCTATTATTGCATTTAATTTATCTATCACCCTTTTTGTCCTCAAAAGATCAAAATAGCTTCGTTCCTTTACTTAGGAGTTAGACGCTACCACGTGCATAATAGCACTCATATATCCAAATGGATTGGGACCTACCATAGTTCAGACAACAAAAATTGGTACGCAAAAAACATGATCACAACTAGGTTCCGTACATATAAATTAAAAAAATTTAAAAAAAGGAGTTGCTTGCTTCAGGTTATCATGCCTCTTCCTGCATGCCAGATGTTCCACTCCTTTTAAGGTGATGCCTCAGAGGATTCAGAACATACTGCCTGCAACACTTGGTCTATGTCATTATCAGTAGCCAGCTTGCATTACCAATAAATGGTGGTACTTATGATTCTGCCGCATGTAACTTTTCATGGAATTCTTCTTTTAGCAATGATCCACTGACTGGAGTGCCTTGCCCCCTTTTCTGAATCAACCACAGAGATGTAGAGGTTGGTCAAGGTACACGACATTATGATTTGAACTCAGTCCACTGACTATTAAGGGTGCAAAATCTGGAAGTTTGGCTTCATGCTTATTTTATCTTGTTATCGTTACCTTTCCAACGCCATATTCTTCGCTTGAGTGACTCTTTCGGATATCCTACCAAGAATAGCTAACTACAGCTCGATCTTTTGTAGCCAGCCCCAACCAACTAATCTTTTCCTGTCATAGTCTTTACCATATTTTATTAAATTGGGATATCTGAGTGTTCAGATAACTGGGATTTGGATATGCAAGGTGTGCTGTATATGGAATTTTAGAATCTGTGAAGTAGCTACAAGTCTGCAACAGCTTCAGAACACAACAATACTAATGACAGGTATAGTGTAGCTTACTCTACTCTAGCTACTTTCTGGATTGTAACATTCTGTACGACTCCTGCTCGCTTCATCAACAGAAAAACTTCAAGCTCGTCTACCAGAGGACTCTCTTTGTGAAAGACCATGATTGAAGCAGTTCTTTAGGCTCGTCTAGATTTACCTAACCACTTTCAGGGACAGAATGTATTAGTCTAAATATAAGTCATTTTCTATTGTTGCATCACGTTCACCATATGGGAAAAAATTCTATTTATAGGTCACAGAAGATTGAGAAATATTTCCCCCATGATGCATAAATTGAGCTTTTACGGTAGAAATAAACATGGCAAAGAAGAACATCTATGATTGGTCACTGCAGTTTATGTACATGTCTATGTGTTGTCTGTGATGAATCTCTTGTTGACAACCTCTGTACCATCCTCATTTGTGGTTCATAGTACTGTTCTGGTTCTATCGTTCTGATCGTTAGTTATGCCCAAGTTAGCCAGTAAGTCATTCATGAGTATATGTTGCTTTGAGATGTAATAAATGGCGACGAGGATGGTGACTACAGTGGTAGCTGCTAAGTATGGATCCCTCCCCGAGTTTCATCCAGACAGTGGGTCTGTCAGGTCCATTTTCTTCAAAGCTAACTCGATTCCTGATGAAAAGCAAGCAAGTATATTTCTCAGCTGTATAGGAGGGAACACATAAGACCTCCTGCTACTGAGAAGTCTTCTAGCTCCTACTGAGCTGGAGGATGCCAGTACATTAGAAACTCATACAACATTTCAAACCAAAGCCAAACAATATCAGCCCGAGATTTAACTTCTATCAGAGGAAACAGAGGACTAGTGAAAGTATCACAGAATTCATCACTGTATTAAGGAAGCTCACCAGAGACTGAGATTGTGGAGTATCATTGAATGACACCCTGTGTGAGTGATCGGTTCATTGGAGGTTTGAAGAGCACCAGCATCCACAAGAAACTACCCTCTATGAAAGAATACACCTCAGCAGATCTATGCTTGCGCAACATAACCAAGAACTCAGAAAATGCCAACAGCAACGCTAAAAGGCCTTCAGCGGCACGGTAGCAAGTGACGCATTACTCCAACATACAGCAAGACAGCAGAAATCGAACACACTCCTGAAAGGCAGCTCATCGTAGCAAAGTGACAGTAGTGAATTCCTCTCTGTAGATATCGACCAGTCTCCATTGCCAAATCCTACCAATCTGACAATGAGTATGGGAACACACATTGGATGAACATCACACGGGCTTCAGGCTGAAGTACGTTGACATTCACATCCTTGTCTGAAGGTCCAGCATTTACAAAATTATATCGTGCTAAGGCAAACCAGCAATGGTATTGCAAGAACAGTCAAAAGACTACACCATTACTACTCAACAAGGCCGAATTGCATCAGCCCCAGCAGTTTTTGAAAGATCTATGGATACAATACTGCAGGGAATACCAATGTCATTTGCTATCTTGATGACATACACATCACTGGGCCTAATGATGAAACACACTTGGGAAACCTTCGGGAAGTCCTTTTGGTTCAAGGAACATGGCCTCCATTTCAAACCCAAAAAGAGCGAGTTAATGAAGGCAGCAGTAGAATACCTTGTGCACAAGCCGAATGTCAAGGGATTGCATCATCTGACAAGTGAGATACATGTAGGTGCCATTGTTCAAGCACTGGAGTCACCACAAGACATTTACCCGTACCTAGGACTCCGTAACTATTATGGGAAACTTTTCCCGAATCTGGCTACTGTACATAACATACCCTCCTCTACTGCTTAATTCGCTACAAATTGGGATGAAGTAGAAATGAACAAGGGAGTGACTGAAGCGTTTGTTACCACCTAACAATCTCTTATATCCTCAGATGACATTTTGACCCCAAATTACCTATTTCCCTTGCAAGTGATACCTCTGCATATTGGCTGGGGGCCGTCATATCATACACACTGACAGATGGTACTGAGTGTCTGAGTGCATTTGCTTCGCAGACATTGTCGAAGACTGAAAATAATTGTGGAAAAAGAAATAGCTTCAACGATTTTTGGTCCTATTGGAAGGTGATTGACCCTGGTAACAGACCATAAGCCATTAACAGTCATTTTGGGACCCAAGAATGGGATACCAACACAAGCTGCCACTTGCCTGCAACATTGGGCAGTTCTTCTGCCTGCATATTCATACAAAAAACAACTGCAGCACATGCAAATGCTGACAGGTTGTCATGGATACCACTTCCGCAGATCACATCTGAAGGGAAGTCCCTGGAAGCATCCATTTTCATCTTCACCCAGATCAAAAGATTACCTATTACTGTTGTTCAAGTTTGTCAGCTACTACTCCAGGTGCAGTGTTGTTTGTCTAGCTACTACTAGCACAGGTGCAGTGTTGTTTGTCTAGCTACTACTAGCACAGGTGCAGTGTTGCTTGTCTAGCTACTACTAGCACAGCTGCAGTGTTGTTTGTCTAGCTACTACTAGCACAGGTGCAGTGTTGTTTGTCTAGCTACTACTAGCACAGGTGCAGTGTTGTTTGTCTAGCTACTACTAGCACAGGGTGCAGTGTTGTTTGTCCAGCTACTACTAGCACAGGTGCAGTGTTGTTTGTCCAGCTACTACTAGCACAAGTGCAGTGTTGTTTGTCCAGCTACTACTAGCACAGGTGCAGTGTTGTTTGTCTAGCTACTACTAGCACAGGTGCAGTGTTGTTTGTCTAGCTACTACTAGCACAGGTGTAGTGTTGTTTGTCTAGCTACTACTAGCACAGGTGCAGTGTTGTTTGTCTAGCTACTACTAGCACAGGTGCAGTGTTGTTTGTCTAGCTACTACTAGCACAGGTGCAGTGTTGTTTGTCTAGCTACTACTAGCACAGGTGCAGTGTTGTTTGTCCAGCTACTACTAGCACAGGTGCAGTGTTGTTTGTCTAGCTACGACTAGCACAGGTGCAGTGTTGTTTGTCCAGCTACTACTAGCACAGGTGCAGTGTTGTTTGTCTAGCTACGACTAGCACAGGTGCAGTGTTGTTTGTCCAGCTACTACTAGCACAGGTGCAGTGTTGTTTGTCCAGCTACTACTTGCACAGGTGCAGTGTTGTTTGTCTAGCTATGACTAGCACAGGTGCAGTGTTGTTTGTCCAGCTACTACTAGCACAGGTGCAGTGTTGTTTGTCTAGCTACTACTAGCACAGGTGCAGTGTTGTTTGTCTAGCTACGACTAGCACAGGTGCAGTGTTGTTTGTCCAGCTACTACTAGCACAGGTGCAGTGTTGTTTGTCTAGCTACACTAGCACAGGTGCAGTGTTGTTTGTCCAGCTACTACTAGCACAGGTGCAGTGTTGTTTGTCCAGCTACTACTAGCACAGGTGCAGTGTTGTTTGTCTAGCTACTACTAGCACAGGTGCAGTGTTGTTTGTCCAGCTACTACTAGCACAGGTGCAGTGTTGTTTGTCTAGCTACTACTAGCACAGGTGCAGTGTTGTTTGTCCTGCTACTACTAGCACAGGTGCAGTGTTGTTTGTCTAGCTACTACTAGCAGGTGCAGTGTTGTTTGTCTAGCTACTACTAGCACAGGTGCAGTGTTGTTTGTCCAGCTACTAGCACGGGTGCAGTGTTGTTTGTCCAGCTACTACTAGCACAGGTGCAGTGTTGTTTGTCTAGCTACTACTAGCACAGGTGCAGTGTTGTTTGTCTAGCTAGGACTAGCACAGGTGCAGTGTTGTTTGTCCAGCTACTACTAGCACAGGTGCAGTGTTGTTTGTCCAGCTACTACTAGCACAGGTGCAGTGTTGTTGGTCTAGCTACTACTAGCACAGGGTGCAGTGTTGTTTGTCCAGCTACTACTAGCACAGGTGCAGTGTTGTTTGTCCAGCAGGACAAACAACACTGCACCTGGAGTAGTAGCTGACAAACTTGAACAACAGTAATAGGTAATCTTTTGATCTGGGTGAAGATGAAAATGGATGCTTCCAGGGACTGCCCTTCAGATGTGATCTGCGGAAGTGGTATCCATGACAACCTGTCAGCATTTGTATGTGCTGCAGTTGTTTTTTGTATGAATATGCAGGCAGAAGAACTGCCCACCCAATGTTGCAGACAAGTGGCAGCTAGTGTTGCTATCCCATTCTTGGGTCCCAAAATGGCTTATGGTCTGGGGTCAATCACCTTCCAATAGATATTGGTGGACCAAAAATCAATGAAGCCATTTCTTTTTCCGCAATCTTCGACAATGTCTCGAAGCAAATACACTCAGACACTCATTCCCATCTGTCACTGTGTATGATATGACGGCTCCCAGCCAATATGCAGAGGCATCACATGCAAGGAAAATAGGTAATTTGGGGTCAAAATGTCATATGAGGATACAAGAGATTGTTTGGTGGTAACAAATGCTTCAGTCACTCCCTTGTTCATTTCTACTTCACCCCAATTTGTAGCGAATTATGCAGTAGAGGACGGTGTTCTACAGTAGCCAGATTCGGGGAAAGTTATGGAGTCCTAGGTACGGGTAAATGTCTTGTGACTCCAGTGCTTGAACAATGGCATCTATCTCACTTGCCAGATGGTGCAATCCCTTGACATTTGGCACAAGGTATTCTAATGATGCCTTCATTAACTCGCACTTTTTGGGTTTGAAATGGAGGCCATGTTGCTTGAGCCAACAAAGGACTTCCTGAAGGTTTCCCAAGTGTGTTTCATCATCAGGCCCACTGATGTGTAGTCATCAAGATAACAAATGACATTCGGTGTTCCTTGCCGTATTGTGCCCATCGATCTTTCAAAAACCGCTGGGGCTAATGCAATTCAGAATGGCACAGGTAATGATACAGGCATTGTTGAGTAGTAATGGTGTAGTCTTTTGACTGTTCTTCCAATACCAATTGCTGGTTTGCCTTAGCGCGACATAATTTTGTAATTGCTGGACCTACAGACAAAGATGTGAATGTCAAAGTACTTCAACCTGAAACCTGAAGCCCATGTGATGTTCATCCAATGTGTGTTCCCATAGACCCATTGTCAGATTGGTATGATTTGGCAATGGATACTGGTCGATATCTAGTGAGAGGAATTCACCACTGTCACTTTGCTACAATGAGCTGCCTTTCAGGAGTGTGTTTGATTTCTGCTGTCTTCCTGTATGGTGGAGTGAAGCTCCCATGCTGCTGAAGGCCTTAGCATTGCTGTTGGCATCTTCTAAGTTCTTGGTTATGTTCCAAGCATCTTCTGAGGTATACTCTTTCATAGAGGGTAGTTTCTTGTTGATGCTGACCAGTGCTCTTCAAACCTCCAATGAACCGATCACTCACGCAGGGTGTCATTCAATGATACTCCACAATCTCAGTCTCTGGTGAGCTTCCTTAATGCAGTGATGAATTCTGTTATACTTTTGCTAGTTCTCTGTTTCCTCTGATAGAAGTTAAATCTTGGGCTGATAATGTTTGGCTTTGGTTTGAAATGTTGTATGAGTTTCTAATGTACTGGCATCCTAGCTTAGTAGGAGCTAGAAGACTTCTCAGTAGCAGGAGGTCTTAAGTGTTCCCTCCTATACAGCTGAGAAATATACATGCTTGCTTTTCATCATAATCGAGTTAGCTTTGAAGAAAAAGGATCTGACAGACCCACAGTCTAGATGAAACTCAGGGAGGGATCCATACATGTACTTAGCAGCTACCAGTGTAGTCACCATCCTCATCGCCAAAATGTTATAATTATTTATTAGAAACTTTTATATCTCAAAGCAACATATACTCATGAATGACTTACTGGCTAACTTGGGCATAACTAACGATCAGAACAATAGAACCAGAACAGTATTGCATTGTCGTAATAGACTATGAACTGCAGATGAGGATGGTACAGAGGTTGTCAACAAGACAATCATCACAGACAACACATAGACATGTACATAAACTGCACTCACCAATCATAGATGTTCTTCTTTGCCATGTTTATTTCTACCGTAAAAGCTCAATTTATGCATCATGGGGAAAATATTTCTCAATCTTCTGTGACCTATAAATAGAAAAATGTTCCACATGGTGAACGTGATGCAACAATAGAAAATGACTTATATTTAGACTAATACATTCTGTCCCTGAAAGTGGTTAGGTAAATCTAGATGAGCCTAAAGAAGTTCTTCAATCATGGTCTTTCCCAAAGAGAGTCCTCTGGTAGACGAGCTTGAAGTTTTTCTGTTGATGAAGCAAGCAGGAGTCGTACAGAATGTTACAATCCAGAAAGTAGCGAGAGTAGAGTAAGCTACACTATACCTGTCATTAGTATTGTCATGTTCTGAAGCTGATGCAGGCTTGTAGCTACTTCACAGATTAGAAAATTCCATATACAGCACACCTTGCATATCCAAATCCCAGTTATCTGAACACTCAGATATCCCAATTTAATAAAACAAGGTAAAGACTATGACAGGAAAAGATTAGTTGGTTGGGGCTGGCTACAAAAGATCGAGCCCTAGTTAGTTATTCTTGGTAGGATATCCGAAAGAGTCACTCAAGCTGGACTTGAGAAGAATATGGTGTTGGAAAGGTAACGATAACAAGATAAAATAAGTATCAAGCCAAACTTCCAGATTTTGCACCCTTGATAGTCATGGAACTGAGTTCAAATCATAATGTCATGTACCTTGCTAAAGATGACCAACTTGAAAATGCTCTACATCTCTGGTTGATTCAGAAAAGGGGGCACTCCACTCCAGTCAGTGGATCATTGCTAAAAGAGAAGGCAGCAGAATTCCATGAAAAGTTACAAGCGGGAGAATCACAAGTACCACCATTTATTGGTAATGCAAGCTGGCTACTGATAATGACATAGACCAAGTGTTGCAGGCAATATGTTCTGAATCCTCTGAAGCATCACCTTAAAAGGAGTGAAACATCTGGCATGCAGGAAGAGGCATGATAACCTGAAGCAAGCAACTCCTTTAAAAAAAAATTTTTTTTTTTTATATGTACGGAACCTAGTTGTGATCAACAATTACTTATGCATAATGCATACAACACTACATTTAATAAATATTATTAATGTGCATAACATGGCAGCTACTGATGCTCTTTTCCTCTAGGACCAGGCACATCCCAACGTCCTGCAGCTCTATATCGTTATAATATTAATTACCAAGAGTCAGTATTTTAATTATATTCATGCATTTATAATAACATTAGTTAGGTGTTTTTTTGGCGTACCAATTTTTTTCGTTGTCCGAACTATGGTAGGTCACAATCCATTTGGATATATGAGTGCTATTATGCACGTGGTAGCCTCTAACTCCTAAGTAAAGGAACGAAGCTATTTTGATCTTTTGAAGACGAAAAGGGTGATAGATAAATTAAATGCAATAATAGAAATTATAGACGTCATACAATGGCGCACCATTAGAAATTGAACGTATGAAAAAATGACACATAATTAGAATAGTGCATTACAAAGACTTTCTCGATATCATTTTACTCTCTTGACATTTCTACTAGAGCCTTCATTTCGTTATGTCAACTGAAAGTTCGTTTAGAATGATGCATAATGAGAATGACGACTATTTGGAGCTTTTGTGGTATTTACTAAAATATACACATGTGCCCATATTTCCATTATTTAGAACAGGCATTCAATGCCAACCACCCCCAAAGATATAATGGCAAAGCCAATGAAAACACAGAAAACGGGAGGACTATTTTTCTCTTTCGTAAGATGGTGCTTACTGCAGTCCTCAAAGAATTGGCAGAGCTGCCTTGACATTATACATGTAGCATTTGAGGATTGATTAGGAGCAGCTGTAGACATCGAAACAGTACCGCAAATCGATCGGAGCTATCAGTGTCGTTATCGACATTACCTCTGATGACACTGCCCTCGATTGAGCCAGCTACTGGAAACGCTACAGATAGAGAACAGCTCTACTGGAGTGGCTTCGTTATCACCTCAGCTCACTGGACACTTGACTGCAGTAGCTCTCGACTGTCGCTCTAATGCAGTATCCAGACATCACTACAGTTAACAGACGCTCAGTGCAATAGCTACACTGTATCTGATTCTACATCCATAACTCACTGGGCGCTCGACTGGATATTAGATTAGCTCCAGGAATCCACAGAGCTCACATATTACCTCCTGCTCGAATCCTGCGGCTCTGGACAGGACATAGCCATGAAGCCTGTTCCCCACGGAATGTATTTAAACAAAGACTGATAAAAATGTGGATCCACACTCTCTGTAAATTTACACAGTGATCAAACGCAATAGAAATGTCAAATATATTTTGATGAGTACTGCACAATTATACACTTAGATATGTGGGTCATAAGTAATGTTTTGTTGTAGGTCTGTGCTTTTAATTGTTGTCATAAGAGTAAGCTTCTGAAGAAGCCATAGCAAAGATGTGCAGCTACTTGCTGACTCAGCTTAGCTAGACTCGATATTGCACATACACATGCATATTTATTGTATGCTGAACCATTACCTAGTATCATGTGTTTTACTGAATCGAGAAATAGGTTTATTAGTTGCTACAATGCATTGGACAATTCAGAGTGTTCCAGTAGTAAAATTATGGCATATTTTACAATAACCGTCATATTCCTGATGAAGGCTAGAGCATCTAGTCATTATTCCTGACGAAGGCTAGAGCATCTAGTCATTATTCCTGATGAAGGCTAGAGCATCTAGTCGAAACATTGAGAGAATACAATTTCCAGTTGATTATTGAGGAGGTTATTGTAAGGTTTTATATCAACTGCGAGTTCATTGAGAATAGACATATTGCTTAAAATAGGGGGGCGGGGGATTGGAGGGGAGATAACTGCTGATTTATTATGTTAGCAAAGGATTGTTAGCAAAGGATTAAAGGCACACTGGTAGTGTTGTTTTTTTAAAGTTAAATTTGACCGAGACCAACATTTAGGATATTAAAAACGTGCCGAAATAAGTTTTAGCCGAGATATAAACTTTTGGAGGGTCTGGGGTGGGGTTTGCCATTTTATACAAGGGTCAAACAAATATAAAGATTGTCACCACATTCCCAACATGTATATTGTTAGTTAACTTGCAGTTAGTTAAACAGACACACACGTACATTTCAATGACCAATTTTGGTCTTCCCTCTAGATTATGTACGCACATTTACATTCGACAAGCGTCTGGAAATGTACTTGAAGAAGACATCTGGGCGTGAGCTGCCAACAGTTGTGTACCCTGAACTTTATCGCAAGCGGTTCTGCGATGCAATGGAGCGGTATTTTACAGTGGTGCCTGACAAATGGTCAGGGCTTGGCATGGACTTCTAACAGGAACACAGGAACTTTCAGCACACTTCATTTTGTGTTCGTTTTTTCTACTGCAGTGTATGTTTGACATGATTTTGTTTCAACAACTAATATATACTGTGTACAGTATATTATTTAATTAGGTTCCTCCTCCACCCCCTTGAGTAAGAGAGCATCAGTTCAAGTTTGTTTTGGCCCAGCAAATTGACTGATCTCTCATGGCACTGGCTGTCGATGTGAGTTTACACCCATTATGATAAAATGTACAGGTACATAATTGTCATGGGAAAACAAACATATAGAGGCAGGCAGTAGCAAGCCTTACTACCTCCCTCCTGCATAGCCAGGGCAGCCCTAGCTCCATTCCTGATAGTGATAGGTAATGGGTTTGGCTATAAGACTTACCCCTACTATACCTGCGTCATATATTTTAGGGTATTCCCAGCTGACAAGTCTGGTTGGTGTGGTGCAGTTGCTATATATATATATGGCCTTTCCTATCTAAGGTAGAGAAGATGTTTGAGGAGAGAAACCCAAAGGTTTTTTTGTGTTTGTAGTAAACATGATTGCTTTGTCTTTGAAAATTAGCGTCATAATGCAAGAAATTCACTTCATTGCTAGAGTAGCTGTATTTCTCCCCTGCTATAAAACTGACTCCAAATGAAGTTTCTAGTATTTATTTAATAAAGAATGTGGAAATACGAAGGGAAAATGACTGAAGTGTGAGGTTGGAGACCAATAGTCGACATAGGAAGAGGAAGAGTGGTATAATTACGAGCAGATGCCAATGGATGTCAAGAGGAGCTGCACATTACGGAAACCTTCATGATCTTCCCAGAAATTTGTGTTTGAAAATAATTCACAATAAAAATGTGACACGGATACCAAACTATCTTCCATGGAGGAAATTTTTCTTTCTGTAATAATCATATCTTATCGTTAACCATAGAATTCTAAAAGAATGTTATAAAACATGACCAATAGTATTTACTCGCAATATATAACACATCAAGAAATTATATGGGTGATGCAATCAACAATAATAAGTGTTAAGTACTTCCTGTTCATATTTAGTATAGCATACTTCCCCTCGCTCAAGTTTACAAGCTTATTTGTAGTAATCTGGCCATTGACTTTTCGACTTGACCTGACACAAGTTCCTTGAAGGTGCAATTGATAAGGAGGTAATGGAGATGGTGGTGGAGTATGTGTATCAGGAGGTATATCAGGTAGAGTGAGTGGCTCAACCAGATCAGAGCGCTGGTTGTTTTCAGGTGTCTTTGGTCGGACATAGTCTCACCCAGTTTGCCACACTTCTGCTGTGTAAACTGTCCACATGTCTGCATACAAGTTGACCTGACTGTAACACCACTTGGTAAGAAAGGAATCCCGTAGTTTTAACTATTTTTCCTGGTAACTATATACTGTGGCAATGATTCAGAAAAGTTCTTAAGAGTAGACTAGATCTGCAACTGTGACGGCACAGAGGTTGATTGCACAATATCTGCTCTGCCTTGACCTTCTGAGGCATCTCAGGATAAAGTAAATCCATCCTAGAGTAAAGACATCCCATGAGCAGTTCTGCTGGGGAAACTCAAGTTAGCAACTTTGAGAGACAAGCCTTAAATTGACTCATGCGGTTGTCTTCAGCCCCACTTTGAATGACTGAAATGCTCTTTCTGCTAGTCCATTACTTGAAGGATGACAGATGACAAGGTGCAGAAGTTAGGTGAACAATGTCGTTTTCTGACATAGACTGCTGACTCATGAATGCCAATGCTGGTCCATTGTCTTGGTATATATGCTAAGTGTGTGGTATCTAGACATTCTTATGATATATTATGATATTTAGTTTTGTTTGTGATATGTGATGTCATAGTCATTTCCTATATGCTGTGTATATTCGTCATTGCTCGTGTACTATATAGTAATCAGTCTGTTTTCATTCCAAGAAAGTATTGAACCAAGGTTAGTGATATAACAAAGATATCACAAGTGGCGAGTAGATGGGATTATGGCTTGAGTATGGTTTTATGGGCAGCTAGCCTAGACACATAGAAGATCTCCACTTACCTCGAAGGAGTAAACCTCTACATGGATGCAAATGAAGTGATAGATGACAAGAAGGTTGCTGTGTTATTAACAGTAATTGGACATGCCTTACTGCAAGGTTTGCTAGCTCCAGTCAAACCCAGGCAGAAGTCTTTTGATAAACTTCTAAGAGCACTTAAAGCTCATTATCCATTAGCTATTGCGAAAAGGTATCATTTTTACAGAAGATGTCAATTCCTTGGGCTGATTTTGTGGCAGACCTGCGGAACCTAGCAGTCAACTGCGAGTTTGGAACATTTCTTGAAAAGGGCCCAGAGAGCTTGTGTGTAGAATGAGAAATGAACAGACAAAAACGATTATTGTTGAGGAAAGACTAACATTGCCAAAGCTCTTCACGTTGCTGAAGTAGCTGATCATTGTGCCAGCGAAGTGAAAGGAACTGTCAATGTGAGCGTGTATCGAGTTGATCAAGTTTGTTATCATTGTGGGAAGGAAGTCTAATGACGGAAAACTGTAAGTTCAAAGATGCCAAGTGTTTCAACTGTATGAAGATTGGACATCTTGCAGCAGTATGCAGATCCTAGAAGCAATTTCAAAGATGAAAGAAACCTTCACAAAGCTGTACACAATGATTGGAGAAAGAGGGAGGAGTTTAACATTTGGCAACCAACCAGCCACAAACAGTCGGTGTCGATAGGTGCCTACCATTCATAGTGGTCAGCAGGAGGTGTCTATGTTCACATAGGAGGAGGAGTTGCAGGGAGAAACCCTATTCAGGTCCACTGTTGATTGAAGTGTATACAGGAACAGCTGTGCCTATTCTGTGTGAAGAAGTTATGAGGTCCAAATGTCCTGGAACAAAGTTGCAACCATCATCATTATTGTTGAAGATTTATACTCATGTCAGTAGTAGTTGAGCTGATGGTAGAGGTCGAGTATGAGCAGCATGGTACAAAGCAGTTGATCCTAGTAACTATTAAAGGCAAGGGAACATATTTGACAGGAAGAAGCTGGTTAATAATATTCAACTAGATTGGAAGCAGATATCCTCAATATTATAATCCTTCTTATCGCAGCATATGGATTGTCACAACAATTGTGATAATGGCCTTCGTTCACATCAGATGAGTTCACGATCTTCATAAAAAGGAATGGAATTCATAATATCAGGAGTGCACCATATCACCCTGTCACAAATGGATTGGTAGAGCACTCTGTTCAGTTGTGAAACGGACCTTGAAGGCAAGTGTGTCAGATGGAAGAAGACTCAGGCACTGCTTACAGATAGGAATGCTCCACATGCTGCTATGTGAGTTTCACCATGCTCTGAGTCTCTCTTTGTGCAGATAAGTCTTATAACCAGACTAGATCTTGAAGTCAGTAAACAGGCAAAGCAAAGATAGATCATGATCATTGAGAACAAGACCATACGGTTTTTAGGACAATCAGTGATGGTGAGAAACCCGATGATCAGGACCAGATTGGGTTGCCAGAGTGATTGTTGAGTGCCTTGGACCTGTGTCTTATTTGGTCAAAATTAGAGAACATTAATTCTACAAATGACGTGGATTACCTAAAAGATAATTTCATTTTGAGTCCTTGGTGATAAGTGTGTTGCATTCTTTGCCTTGGTCCAATAAACATATACTGTCTGTCTCAGCAAAAGATTTTAGCAGTGCTAAAAAGTTGCCAGGATTCTTTGACGATGCAACATCTTCTAACTTTCCACGAAATGCAATACCCTGTTTGCCTAAGAAAACAATTGCTCGTACAATTTGCCTCAGTATAATGCCTGTTTTCACTTATTTTCTTTTGAACAGCAGTGCTTGTCATTACATCTACTCGTGATGCTGGATTTTCAAATGCATCTGCTTTCTGCAAACAATCACTGTCGATGGTATTGAAGCTTCGCATGATAACTCAAATTGCAACTCACCTCGATCCAGTTAGAAAAAGGCTTAATTACTTATCTTTACGTTGGCTAGATAGAAGAAACAGAGCACAAGGTGCACAAAAGACACCATCTACCTTAGAACTGTAGACTAGCCAAGGATACTTACTGAGCCACGATACATTAAACTTTCGGTGACAGCCATGTGAAAAGGTGCCAGGAAGGACACTAGGCAATGGTACATCGTGGTGACATAAGAAAGAGTATCTAGCACCACTAGAAAGCTCATGTCCATAGATTATCGTTGCCTCTTCATGGTTGAGTCGTAGCTCACTAGTTCCACAACTACTATATATTAATGCTGACTACATGTGCAACATGACTGTGTAGTGCAATGATTAGCTGATTAAGTTATTGTAATTTTGTTTCCACATTATTTAACACTGTCAATGTACCTGTGTACCTGTGTATAATTAAAATTATATATGTGCCAGTGCCTGAAATAAAATCTGAGAGGGAAAAACACACACACACACATTCCTATGAATATCATTAACCCCCAGAACCTCCCCTCCCCCCCCCCCTGCATACGCCCATGGTGTCCTAAGGGGAAAAGTTGAAAACCAAGCATTTCAACAAACAAATAGATAAAAACTCCATCTACTTGCTCAATATTCGATGCTATATAGCTAATCATCCTTCAGGTTTCTTCCATGCAGGATGCAGTGAGGCAACTTTCTTCCACTCCATCTCCACTGGTAACACTACTTGTGCCCTATTGGAGAGATCTCCTGGAGCAAATTCTAGTGCATCCAGGCCAAGTGCGAGACTCATCCCTCACACAAGCCTACCATACCTGTTGTCATCAGACCATATGTCAAGGAAGTATTACTGAAGCTCTTCTCGGATACTTTGATGGTGCAACGTATTCCTGGAGCTAACCAGAATGAGTTGTTAACAGCCTCATCTGGAACAGATGTCCCAAGTCAGAGTTTTCATCATCAATAGTTGTGGAGATCACTGTTGATTTGGCAAGTGATGATTTTCAACTCTGGCCAGGCAGCACTGAAGGGGCTGTAGCAATAACTCAAGTATGGTCTGGGCTGGGACATCTTCTAGGCTCAAAGGATGATATTCGTATATATCTGGGAGGTGAATATAATGGGAGAGAGCTGGCAGTGACACCAGATGAGATTGGACAGGGTGACCACAGATGAGGAGCAGAGGCGAGATACCGTTATGGAAGTGGAAGGACAGCATTATAATATTCCCTATTCTTTACATGCACCTGCAGGCCTTGCATTACAAGTGGTAAAGCCACATTCATACTCATGCCTTTTTTGTTACACCCACTTTTCTAAAAGCTTTGAATTCGCAGATTTCACTTCACAAACAGGTAGCTAAGTGCAGAAGAATGGAGGACAGGTAAGTCAAGTCACAGTGGAGTACAAGTGAGTGAAAATATCAAGGAAAATGATGTACCTACATCCCAACAACTATGCTATCACTTCAGGAGTGATTTCCCAAGAATGTGTGATAGTGAACTGCAAAATAAAATCTCAACTTAAAAATTCACAAAATCTGCCATCAGATCAGATTTGATTTTGAGCAGTGTACCACAATTGATTTGAATTACCGTAAAGTACGCAGAAAGCGCCCTCCAAGTAGCAAGCACCCACTAGGCTGTTTTCAGCGAACTAGGATTTTGTAGGGTTCATGATTTGGATGCTCCATTCTGGACTTATAGTGACTTTTGTACATACACCTCCATTCAATTCTTGGGAAAGAAGACTGTCCGTTGAGGGTGAGTTTCGATGGTATTTTTTATTTTAACTTGTGGTTACAACTTTAGAGCTTCGTAGATTCTGCAAACTTCATTGTATGGACTTGATATATAGCTCAAAAGATAGGTCCCTCTGTGTGTGCTCTCTTTTGTTACTAAAATATGTTTAATAGGTATAACTATAGGCAAGTTACTAGACCCTAAAGTGGAGAGACCTCAAAAACCTGCATCCCAAAATCCTCATCCAGAATAGCGAAATTGGTATACTAATCAATCATAATGTTATTCTTTATTGCCCCGTGTGCTATGAATACATAGGTACCTGATTTGCTGGTTTGGGTAAAAGCATGATAAAAACTTTTACTGATGTTTGTACATTTTGTTGAATCAGGAAATAAAGTAGTCGTTGCACTAAACAGTTGAAGGTCTTCAGCTAATAAAATTATGGGGGTGGGGGGCAAGTTGATATTATAGAACAAGCCCCAATATATAAGGAGATCAATAACGGCATTATGTTTGGAGTGAATTATAACAATAGGTAGAGGTCTCATAAATGTTTGTTTTCTATATTGGTAAATTCTTGTTTCACATCTGTTGAACTCTCAACAACTCCATTAACATTACGATTTGGTAATTTTAGACATGTGGCCACCAGTTGTTTACTCAAAAGTGACCGAGAAGTTGATAATCCTCACCCCTCCAACTCTCGGTCAACTATTTTTGGTAGAAGAATAAGGCAGGTCCTCATATCGTTCTATAGTTAGATTATACATTATACATTATATTGGATCTCGAACTGGAAAAGTTGGGAACTGAACTGGGAATCGATCTCTCTTCCTACTATCCATCCTCTCCCACTTATGTTATGGAATCGAGAGGCCAGCTAACAAGTGCATACCTTCTAGTCATCTTGAATTTGTATCTTAACTGTTCATGAAAAAAATGCACTTACCTATGCTGCTTTGGTGGACACGATAGGTAGTTAAAAGGACTTCTAAAATTTGTGGGCTGCATGGATGCATTTTGGTTTCTGATATTTTTGTCGGTCAATTCAATACAGCATATATACGAAGTTATTATGCTTCTAATATCTAATAGGATGTAAAAGGGCATGCACTTCTAATGTACCTTATAGGAGTATTTTTTTTTTGATAATTAAAGTATACAATTTGAGTTTGCTAATTTAATGTTTACGATTTGCGAATTTTTTTTAATGCAATTGTGCACAACACATAATACACGAATTCACTGTGTGGGCATGAACCAAAAAAAGAGAGTTCTATTGTCCATCACGTTTGTGAGTGTTAAGAATGCCAGACTTTCAGAATAACAACCCTAGACTCCAGCTCCCCAATATATGAGTCAGTAAGCACTCTTATTCTCGAGTATTGAGGTACGAGTGTCAATCTTAATGACAGTCCACCGCTAGTGCTTGTAAACTGCCTCTGTATACCAAGCTTGGAATTTTTCCTTTGTCTCATCTTAAGGGGTTTGTTGATTGAAAGATCAAGAGGTTGCAACTTGTCTGTAAAATTAGTGGACACAGTTATCTGGTGGATGCTGTTCTTTTTGAGATGCTCATAAAATTCAGCAGTTTGCTGGCCCCTGAAGACATTGAAGATTGCGAGACATGGATGAGTCATGGCTTTCCTTTTTTCCTGGAGAACTGGCAGCGGAACTTTTACCTACATACCTCATTGTAGTAGCTCAGTGATTGCTGGTGGCACTTTTCTGTTTTGCCCTGCTAGAGAATATGAGATTGTAATTCAATCCCAGTAGGTGTTGCTGCTAGAAGCACTGTGATCTCACTTTTGTCATCAGGGAAGGAAATGGAAATTGATTTCTCCCCTTTTCTCTTCATTGACCATGCACTCACAGGAACAAGATGAATGTCTGTCTGATCCCAATTGAGAGGAGGGATGCCATTCATGATGACTCCACACGTATGTCCAAAAGCCAGTTAAGCCGAGTTAGAAACCTCGCTCTTTGTAAGAATACTAATAATGGCTTAGCCCATGCCTTGATGAACACTAATGAGCCGTAGAAGAACTGTTGTTAGTGGCTGCAACAATTTCTTCTGGTACAATAGCAGTGTCTATCCCTCGAACTGTAGCTCAGTACACTGCAATAACGTACCCTCTCACCTGAGCATCCAGACTGAGAGTAACCACAAACAAATCAGGATGGCCACACAGGTTTGTAGGAATACTATGTATTCACCTCTGGAATGTTTGGTGGTGATCGTTTAACTGTGCCAAGAACTGCTTCATAGGCGACTCTGCTTCTCAACGACCACACACACACACAAGCAAAAGACTTTAGGCTCACAGGTTACAAATTTTAGTGAAAGAATTGTTTGCTGAATCCCAACAAATTCACAAACCACAAAATTTAATTCCGCTGCAAAAACGGATATAATAGCACGGGATATAATCCAAATTTCATTACAATATAATATAAAATAACATGTGATGGGTACAAAGTTCATGTTTCTAGAATGGGTACAAAGTTTGTCTTTTAATATAATATAAAATGGGTTACAAAGTTCATGTTTGTAAGAATTGTAATGGTACAAAGTCCGTGCTTCTAACATAAAATACCATATATAAAGTGGTAGAAAGTTAAGTATTTATGTTACAAATCTCTCACGTGCTAGCAGAACTTGAAATACTAAAACCTGCAATAGGAAAAAAATGCAGTAAAACAGTATATATATATTGCTAAGTGTGTATGGCTGGAGTTGGGTTGGCATTAGATGTGGCTGTGTAGGTTATCTTTTTGACTACACATGTATAGGTAAGTCAAAGCTAAATACAATTACAAAAGTTTGCAGTGTGTGTCCGAGGGCCTGAGCACCGATAGAAATAATATCGTTATTATTGCAACCAATTGAGATATTTTCTTGACAGGAAAGCTGGAGAGAACGAGGATACTTCTACTTCTGAAGTTGGAAGAGCATTAGATGTACTGGTGTAGAACCTTATGGAGTGTGTACAGGGAACTCTTAGATGATTACAGTTAATATTGGGTGGTGTGCTGGTTGGGTAATGAATATAATGGAGGTTGGTGTAGGATAATATGTGCATGAGAATAACGCATAGTATGCATGCATGCATGCACACACACATCCCCCCCCCCTTCCCCCCCCACACACACACATCCGCACACAAGAGACAAACACATTATCCTACACCACCATGCAGCTGGACCATCCTTTCCAGGCCTTAGGTGCCTTTTCTGAAAGCTTTTCTGCTGAAGGCTGCATGGTCACTTTTTCCTACACAAAAGCAAACGGGATCCATTCACTGTCAAGAAAAGAGGCACTCTTGGATTTCTTTGCCATGTATTTCTCATAAAGCGAGCATGACTTAGTGTTGCAATTATTGTATTTCTTTGGTTGGCTTACTTCAATTCTGGCAGTTAATATCTCATACAACTCATTGTATATACTTCCATTCTATTAATATCATTTAGAAATCATTATTCATGCAAAAAAGATAGAGCTAAGAATGTTTATTTTATAAATAAAAAAATTGGTCTCGGGTTGGACAGGGCAAGAGAAAAACTAATAATTTTTTTTTTAATTGATGATCGCAACTGCCTTTGTGTACAGGCTCTTCCCGGGTTTTGCTACTGTTTCTGGAACTGCTGGATGGATTTCTAGCTGTAAGTTATGTTGTAAACATATAGCGTTGTAGTTCTGCATAGATTTTGTTTGCTAACTTCAAAAGAGCTGATTTTTTAAACCAAACTGCGGCTGATTGTATTGTATTTTCATTCTAACGAGTTTTGGGGGAAAATTTGTAAGAAACATTACAGCTCAAAAATATATTATTACAACAAACCACAAATCCAGTCGGCGATCAAAGGTTAATGAAAACAAATTTATACGTAATTGTAAATACTCACCACCACATTACAAGTAGATGAGCAACTGATTTGTGGGTTCCAATATATTATAGCATGCAAAGTTCAATTAGAAAGAAGCTGCTGGGAGCAAAAGTGACCAAAGTTAGGAACCCAAAGGTAAGGAAGGTTCGACTGCATGCATATCAACACATTACCACTAGCTCAGTTAGGAGTCCAAGGGTAAGAGAGGCTCCATTGAACACATCAACAACACAACACACTAGCTCCCATAGTTAGGAGTCCGATGGTAAGGGTGATTCCACTGTACACAACAACAATACAATACCGCTAGCTCACTTTCAAATTCCTCGAAGTTGTTCTTAAATTCGCTGAAGTCAGCTCCAAGTGCCCCTATTAAATCCCTACTGACATCGCCTAGCTGCACGTCAATTAACACCTCGGACAGCCCTCCCCATGTGCATGGGCACCTCATTTTTGGAGCATTTTTCATCCATTTCTCCATCATGTCCCTCAAGCACTCCTCGGGGTCGTTTTTATGCTTGCTTTCTATGAGCTTGATCGTAATCACACCTATTCTTGCAGCCACGTCTTTCCAATAAGGAGCCATCTCATTATTGAGCCGCAATTCTCGTGCCTTACCTTTCCGGTCAATCCACTTAATCAGTTGCATGTGACATGATTCGATGCGTTCATCACATGCTGAATTTCATAATAATTTTGACATTATTACACCAACAATAATCACACCAACAATAAAAGGGAGGCACCAAATGGGGCCAATGGGAGGATCACTCCCTTCCTCCGAAATTTAATAATGCTTGGGGAAAGGACAGAGGGATGGAAGGGGTAACAGTGTATATATGCTCATTTTTTAATGTGAAAAACTCCAACCACAAGCAATAGTGCACTGTAGGATGTAGGACTTGTTGCTACATACGTAGAGCATCTATAGCATCAGTAGGTATGAATATAGGCAATTATAACCACACCTACTTAACAAGCAATGCTGCACAAATGTAATCAGTCCATGTGTGGGCATGGATCACTACGAGTGTGTAGCAGGCTAGCTAGAATCATGACAGATGTTTGAACTGGTATAAAGAAGAGCCTGGAGAGTGTCGTGTGCGTACATCACATCTAAAAGTTAGCCACCAATGGAAGAAATAGTTGTAAGGAGACATAAGTCCTGATCGACGCTTAACAGAGATATTAAAACCTACATTAGCGTACTTTACAGTAGCTGCTTATCCAAAAATAGGTGCCAATTTGAGAGTAGGCTCCAAGAGGAAGAAGAGATTAGGATGGCCTAACTCAAATTGATTTGAAATTATGTTTAAAAAATCAAGTAATTCTAGAAACTCTCAATAACTGTCAGTTGATATAACATTGCAACAACTTACTCAATGTCCTTATCCCTGATGACAGCTAAAACATCTACATAGCTTATCCCTGATGGCAGCTAGAGCATCTACATAGCTTATACCTGATGACAGCTAGAGCATCTACATAGCTTATCCCTGATGACAGCTAGAGCATCTACATAGCTTATCCCTGATGGCAGCTAGAGCATCTACATAGATTATACCTGATGATAGCTAGAGCATCTACATAGCTTATCCCTGATGACAGCTAGAGTATCTACATAGCTTATCCCTGATGGCAGCTAGAGCATCTACATAGCTTATACCTGATGGCAGCTAGAGCATCTACATAGCTTATCCCTGATGGCAGCTAGAGCATCTACATAGCTTATCCCTGATGATAGCTAGAGCATCTACATAGCTTATCCCTCATGACAGCTAGAGCATCTACATAGCATATTCCTGATGAAGGCTAGAGCATCTACATAGCTTATCCCTGATGACAGCTAGAGCATCTACATAGCTTATCGCTGATGGCAGCTAGAGCATCTACATAGCTTATTCCTGATCAACTAGAGCATCTACATAGCTTATTCCTGATGAACTAGAGCATCTATCCTTATTCCTGAGGCTAGAGCATATAGCTTATTGCTGATGAAGGCTAGAGCAACTAGCTTATTCATGATGAAGGCTAGAGTATCCATCCTTATTCCTGAAGAAGGCTTAAGCATCTAGCTTATTCCTGATGAAGGCTTGAGCATCTAGCTTATTGCTGATGAAGGCTAGAGCATCTAGCTTATTGCTGATGAAGGCTACAGCATCTAGCTTATTACTGATGAAGGCTAGAGCAACTCGATTATTCCTGATGAAGGCTAGAGCATCTAGCTTATTGCTGATGAAGGCTAGAGCATCTATCTTTATTCCTGATGAAGGCTAGAGCATCTATTTATTCCTGATGAAGGCTAGAGCATTAAAGTATAGATATAGAGATCAGGGTATAGAGATTAGGCATAGAGACCAGGGATAGGGTTTAGAGACCAGGGAATAGAGAACAGGGTATAGAAACCAAGGTATAGAAATCAGGATTTAGAGACTAGGGTATAGAGGCCAGGGTATAGAGACCAGAGTATAGAGATCAGGGTATAGAGTCCTGGGTATGGAGATCCACAACCAGGTTATAGAAATGAGGGTATAGGGAGGGTGTGGAGACTACGGTATAGAACCCAGGGTATAGCAAACAGGTTATAGAGACTAGGTTATAGAGACAACAGTATAGAGACCTGGGACAAAGAGACAAGGAATAGAGACCAGGATATAGAGGCCAGGATATAGAGACCAGGGTATAGAGACAACATTATAGAGACCTGGGTATAAAGACCAGGGTATAGACACTGGGTTATAGAGATAAGGTATAGAGACCTGGGTATGGAGACACACGATCACGGAATGGAGATGAGAGTATCGAGACCAGGTAGAGAGACAATGGTATAGAGGTCAGGGTGTAACAACTAGGATATAGAGACAAGGGAATAGATACATAGGTATAGAATATAGAGACAAGGTTATTGCCTTCAGAGAGGCCATGACCAGATAATCAACTTCAGCATGAGTGGAACTCATGTGTCAAAGATACACAGCCAGATGTCTCAGCCACAAAAACTAAGGAATTTCATGGCTTGCTAAAACCCTACCCAGAACAGAGAGGGTTTGTCTACAATCATAGCTACCAACCTTGGGGGAATCTTTGTGCACCAACTGCAACCATTAATTAAATCTCTTGTTGGCGTCTAATGAAGCTTCTTCACAGCAGTGAGGCACTGCTCTAAATGTTTATACAAGGCTACTCTGGCAGACTTGCAGTGTTACCATGTAATTTCCATTACCTGCCTGTGTTATCAAAAAAATTTGGCAACAAAAAATCCAAACAAAATCCAAACAACAATTTCAATAACATACTAAAGTGTGTTCTTGGCATTTACACATGTCTTTATTAGTTCAGTGTTTGGTTTAATTTCATAACATTTTTTAGGAACATTGAATTGCACTGTTAAAAGTGAATTTAATGTAGAAATTCCTAGTCTGTTTCTGTGCTTCGTTTTGTTGAGATCAATGTGGCTGAATAAACGTTCGGTATCAGCATTGCCATGGGGCATAACTAGAATGGCTTTTGCTAGTTTTGCCAATGTGGAGTAGCGATACTCAGTTTCCAAGCAGTCTTTGATTTGGCTGATAGCATGCCAATACTTATCCACCTCTGTTAAGGCCTTGACTTTAGGAGGTAATGGCGACGTGCAGAAATCCATAAATTCCTCTTGAAGGCTGGGTTTGTCACCAACTTGAACTACCTGAGGAACACACTCTGCTGCAGCAAGCACCTGACCAGCCATACTGTATTGTAAGTCTGGTTGAAGCCATTCGATTGGAGAGTAACTTGTGACTCATAGGTATTCATTTGACAGCTCCCTTGGCTGCAGCAAACCACCAAGCTTGGATAATCTCCCGAAATTTTCTCACATCTTCAGATGATAATCCATCCTCTTCTTCAAGGTATGATAGTAGGTTGTGACCTACGAAAACTTCGTGTAAAGGGAGATACTCTTCTGAGTTATCAATACACACTTGTGAAACATGTTCAGCAGCACACACATACTCAGAATTCATCAACCACAACAGAAATGTTCGTATTAAGCCATCGAGCTCTTGGTATAGAACATGAAGAATTGGAGATTGCTGCTGCATGTACCTGTTGAAATTGTTAACAATTGGTAATGCAGAACATAGAAAGAGCAAGTAAGCTTTGGTCTGAGGCTTTTCAAGTACACTTTTTAATCTTCTCACTAATGCCTGCTTATCCTCAGTACTTCGAAAGTATGAGAGTAAGGGTTCATATTACTCGATAAGAAGATTTACACAAGCTTCAAGGCTGAGCCATCGTGTTTGGCATGCTTTTAACAACTTGTGTGGCTTGCATTCCACAAAACTCTGAAATTCTTCAAACTGTCGCAGCCTCCTTGGGCTCTTCTGGATATAATACCATATATCAGTTGTCAGATCTTCCAATTCATCAGGCAAGACTTTGCAGCCTCATTTGCTATTAGTGCTGCTATGTGACAATCACAATGAAGAGCTGGTTGCTTACATCGTAACCGTGACATCACTAAATTTCGTGCTCCCAACATTACATTGGTCCCATCTGTACCATCCGACAAGATTATCATAAAGGAGGGTGGTGGATTCTTAAAAATGCTTATCGATTGCATTAAATAGACGCTCTGCAGTTGCCCTCTCTACACTCTCTAGGGCAAAGAAGACACATCTCACCTGTCCTTGGGTGTTATCGAAGAATCTAAGCATAATGGCAGCTTGTTGTGTAACGGTAATTTGTCTCATCAGTTTGGAGGCTGAAGTATTTAGTCTCTCTAACTGCTGTGGAAATAGTTTTCCAAAAATCCTGGGCAATAACTTTCAACACAGCTGTTGCTTTACTACGACTGCACTTAAAATCTTTAGCAATAGAAAAATCAGGAAACATCAACTTGAATAGTTTGGTACAATGATCTCCCAATTGAAAGGCAAGATGGTGCTCTCCAAGGAAATATGCAAAGAGTACTTCTGCACTGATTACAGACTCCTCTCTTATTGGCCCAAAGTAGGACTGTAGAGGCAGTACACCCACACCATCTTTTTCTGAGAGTTTGTGTAATTTCGTTTCCTGATGTCTCCTGAGATCTCTAGTACCACCTCTTCCAAGGTTTATATCAAAGAGCACTTCATACAGAAGGAAAAAGAAGATCCCTTTCTCAAAGTTGAGGCCCATGGGGAAGTCTTTGTATACTGTCTACGATAGACACACAATCGCTTTTTTTGCAGACTTAGAAGACCTGATAGATACAGAGATTTGACTGTCAATGTCAATTTGTGAAACCTCATTATCAGAGTCAGAATCCATATCTAAAGAATCTTCTTCTGGTAACCTTGAAGTACTGGGTTCTGAAGATGCCATAGCTAACTCTCTTTGACACTCACTGTGAAAGATTCTACCTCTTGCACAAATCAGGCTTTAAAATACCCAACCAGATACCCAACCAGATAGCTCATGCATGAACATGCACATAGATCAAACGGTTCTAGCTCTGCAGGCATAATCCTGCACAGACCTGGGTGAACACAGGACAGTGCAGGAATATTCCTGCACAGACCAGGAGAGACCACATAATAACACAGGACTGTGCAGGAAGACCAAGTGACCACATAAATATTCCTGCACAGACCAGGTGACCACAAAATGACCACACCCAGAGTATCCATCCTTATTCCTGAAGAAGGCTTAAGCATCTAGCTTATTCCTGATGAAGGCTTGAGCATCTAGCTTATTGCTGATGAAGGCTAGAGCATCTAGCTTATTGCTGATGAAGGCTACAGCATCTAGCTTATTACTGATGAAGGCTAGAGCAACTCGATTATTCCTGATGAAGGCTAGAGCATCTAGCTTATTGCTGATGAAGGCTAGAGCATCTATCTTTATTCCTGATGAAGGCTAGAGCATCTATTTATTCCTGATGAAGGCTAGAGCATTAAAGTATAGATATAGAGATCAGGGTATAGAGATTAGGCATAGAGACCAGGGATAGGGTTTAGAGACCAGGGAATAGAGAACAGGGTATAGAAACCAAGGTATAGAAATCAGGATTTAGAGACTAGGGTATAGAGGCCAGGGTATAGAGACCAGAGTATAGAGATCAGGGTATAGAGTCCTGGGTATGGAGATCCACAACCAGGTTATAGAAATGAGGGTATAGGGAGGGTGTGGAGACTACGGTATAGAACCCAGGGTATAGCAAACAGGTTATAGAGACTAGGTTATAGAGACAACAGTATAGAGACCTGGGACAAAGAGACAAGGAATAGAGACCAGGATATAGAGGCCAGGATATAGAGACCAGGGTATAGAGACAACATTATAGAGACCTGGGTATAAAGACCAGGGTATAGACACTGGGTTATAGAGATAAGGTATAGAGACCTGGGTATGGAGACACACGATCACGGAATGGAGATGAGAGTATCGAGACCAGGTAGAGAGACAATGGTATAGAGGTCAGGGTGTAACAACTAGGATATAGAGACAAGGGAATAGATACATAGGTATAGAATATAGAGACAAGGTTATTGCCTTCAGAGAGGCCATGACCAGATAATCAACTTCAGCATGAGTGGAACTCATGTGTCAAAGATACACAGCCAGATGTCTCAGCCACAAAAACTAAGGAATTTCATGGCTTGCTAAAACCCTACCCAGAACAGAGAGGGTTTGTCTACAATCATAGCTACCAACCTTGGGGGAATCTTTGTGCACCAACTGCAACCATTAATTAAATCTCTTGTTGGCGTCTAATGAAGCTTCTTCACAGCAGTGAGGCACTGCTCTAAATGTTTATACAAGGCTACTCTGGCAGACTTGCAGTGTTACCATGTAATTACCATTACCTGCCTGTGTTATCAAAAAAATTTGGCAACAAAAAATCCAAACAAAATCCAAACAACAATTTCAATAACATACTAAAGTGTGTTCTTGGCATTTACACATGTCTTTATTAGTTCAGTGTTTGGTTTAATTTCATAACATTTTTTAGGAACATTGAATTGCACTGTTAAAAGTGAATTTAATGTAGAAATTCCTAGTCTGTTTCTGTGCTTCGTTTTGTTGAGATCAATGTGGCTGAATAAACGTTCGGTATCAGCATTGCCATGGGGCATAACTAGAATGGCTTTTGCTAGTTTTGCCAATGTGGAGTAGCGATACTCAGTTTCCAAGCAGTCTTTGATTTGGCTGATAGCATGCCAATACTTATCCACCTCTGTTAAGGCCTTGACTTTAGGAGGTAATGGCGACGTGCAGAAATCCATAAATTCCTCTTGAAGGCTGGGTTTGTCACCAACTTGAACTACCTGAGGAACACACTCTGCTGCAGCAAGCACCTGACCAGCCATACTGTATTGTAAGTCTGGTTGAAGCCATTCGATTGGAGAGTAACTTGTGACTCATAGGTATTCATTTGACAGCTCCCTTGGCTGCAGCAAACCACCAAGCTTGGATAATCTCCCGAAATTTTCTCACATCTTCAGATGATAATCCATCCTCTTCTTCAAGGTATGATAGTAGGTTGTGACCTACGAAAACTTCGTGTAAAGGGAGATACTCTTCTGAGTTATCAATACACACTTGTGAAACATGTTCAGCAGCACACACATACTCAGAATTCATCAACCACAACAGAAATGTTCGTATTAAGCCATCGAGCTCTTGGTATAGAACATGAAGAATTGGAGATTGCTGCTGCATGTACCTGTTGAAATTGTTAACAATTGGTAATGCAGAACATAGAAAGAGCAAGTAAGCTTTGGTCTGAGGCTTTTCAAGTACACTTTTTAATCTTCTCACTAATGCCTGCTTATCCTCAGTACTTCGAAAGTATGAGAGTAAGGGTTCATATTACTCGATAAGAAGATTTACACAAGCTTCAAGGCTGAGCCATCGTGTTTGGCATGCTTTTAACAACTTGTGTGGCTTGCATTCCACAAAACTCTGAAATTCTTCAAACTGTCGCAGCCTCCTTGGGCTCTTCTGGATATAATACCATATATCAGTTGTCAGATCTTCCAATTCATCAGGCAAGACTTTGCAGCCTCATTTGCTATTAGTGCTGCTATGTGACAATCACAATGAAGAGCTGGTTGCTTACATCGTAACCGTGACATCACTAAATTTCGTGCTCCCAACATTACATTGGTCCCATCTGTACCATCCGACAAGATTATCATAAAGGAGGGTGGTGGATTCTTAAAAATGCTTATCGATTGCATTAAATAGACGCTCTGCAGTTGCCCTCTCTACACTCTCTAGGGCAAAGAAGACACATCTCACCTGTCCTTGGGTGTTATCGAAGAATCTAAGCATAATGGCAGCTTGTTGTGTAACGGTAATTTGTCTCATCAGTTTGGAGGCTGAAGTATTTAGTCTCTCTAACTGCTGTGGAAATAGTTTTCCAAAAATCCTGGGCAATAACTTTCAACACAGCTGTTGCTTTACTACGACTGCACTTAAAATCTTTAGCAATAGAAAAATCAGGAAACATCAACTTGAATAGTTTGGTACAATGATCTCCCAATTGAAAGGCAAGATGGTGCTCTCCAAGGAAATATGCAAAGAGTACTTCTGCACTGATTACAGACTCCTCTCTTATTGGCCCAAAGTAGGACTGTAGAGGCAGTACACCCACACCATCTTTTTCTGAGAGTTTGTGTAATTTCGTTTCCTGATGTCTCCTGAGATCTCTAGTACCACCTCTTCCAAGGTTTATATCAAAGAGCACTTCATACAGAAGGAAAAAGAAGATCCCTTTCTCAAAGTTGAGGCCCATGGGGAAGTCTTTGTATACTGTCTACGATAGACACACAATCGCTTTTTTTGCAGACTTAGAAGACCTGATAGATACAGAGATTTGACTGTCAATGTCAATTTGTGAAACCTCATTATCAGAGTCAGAATCCATATCTAAAGAATCTTCTTCTGGTAACCTTGAAGTACTGGGTTCTGAAGATGCCATAGCTAACTCTCTTTGACACTCACTGTGAAAGATTCTACCTCTTGCACAAATCAGGCTTTAAAATACCCAACCAGATACCCAACCAGATAGCTCATGCATGAACATGCACATAGATCAAACGGTTCTAGCTCTGCAGGCATAATCCTGCACAGACCTGGGTGAACACAGGACAGTGCAGGAATATTCCTGCACAGACCAGGAGAGACCACATAATAACACAGGACTGTGCAGGAAGACCAAGTGACCACATAAATATTCCTGCACAGACCAGGTGACCACAAAATGACCACACCCAGAGTATCCATCCTTATTCCTGAAGAAGGCTTAAGCATCTAGCTTATTCCTGATGAAGGCTTGAGCATCTAGCTTATTGCTGATGAAGGCTAGAGCATCTAGCTTATTGCTGATGAAGGCTACAGCATCTAGCTTATTACTGATGAAGGCTAGAGCAACTCGATTATTCCTGATGAAGGCTAGAGCATCTAGCTTATTGCTGATGAAGGCTAGAGCATCTATCTTTATTCCTGATGAAGGCTAGAGCATCTATTTATTCCTGATGAAGGCTAGAGCATTAAAGTATAGATATAGAGATCAGGGTATAGAGATTAGGCATAGAGACCAGGGATAGGGTTTAGAGACCAGGGAATAGAGAACAGGGTATAGAAACCAAGGTATAGAAATCAGGATTTAGAGACTAGGGTATAGAGGCCAGGGTATAGAGACCAGAGTATAGAGATCAGGGTATAGAGTCCTGGGTATGGAGATCCACAACCAGGTTATAGAAATGAGGGTATAGGGAGGGTGTGGAGACTACGGTATAGAACCCAGGGTATAGCAAACAGGTTATAGAGACTAGGTTATAGAGACAACAGTATAGAGACCTGGGACAAAGAGACAAGGAATAGAGACCAGGATATAGAGGCCAGGATATAGAGACCAGGGTATAGAGACAACATTATAGAGACCTGGGTATAAAGACCAGGGTATAGACACTGGGTTATAGAGATAAGGTATAGAGACCTGGGTATGGAGACACACGATCACGGAATGGAGATGAGAGTATCGAGACCAGGTAGAGAGACAATGGTATAGAGGTCAGGGTGTAACAACTAGGATATAGAGACAAGGGAATAGATACATAGGTATAGAATATAGAGACAAGGTTATTGCCTTCAGAGAGGCCATGACCAGATAATCAACTTCAGCATGAGTGGAACTCATGTGTCAAAGATACACAGCCAGATGTCTCAGCCACAAAAACTAAGGAATTTCATGGCTTGCTAAAACCCTACCCAGAACAGAGAGGGTTTGTCTACAATCATAGCTACCAACCTTGGGGGAATCTTTGTGCACCAACTGCAACCATTAATTAAATCTCTTGTTGGCGTCTAATGAAGCTTCTTCACAGCAGTGAGGCACTGCTCTAAATGTTTATACAAGGCTACTCTGGCAGACTTGCAGTGTTACCATGTAATTTCCATTACCTGCCTGTGTTATCAAAAAAATTTGGCAACAAAAAATCCAAACAAAATCCAAACAACAATTTCAATAACATACTAAAGTGTGTTCTTGGCATTTACACATGTCTTTATTAGTTCAGTGTTTGGTTTAATTTCATAACATTTTTTAGGAACATTGAATTGCACTGTTAAAAGTGAATTTAATGTAGAAATTCCTAGTCTGTTTCTGTGCTTCGTTTTGTTGAGATCAATGTGGCTGAATAAACGTTCGGTATCAGCATTGCCATGGGGCATAACTAGAATGGCTTTTGCTAGTTTTGCCAATGTGGAGTAGCGATACTCAGTTTCCAAGCAGTCTTTGATTTGGCTGATAGCATGCCAATACTTATCCACCTCTGTTAAGGCCTTGACTTTAGGAGGTAATGGCGACGTGCAGAAATCCATAAATTCCTCTTGAAGGCTGGGTTTGTCACCAACTTGAACTACCTGAGGAACACACTCTGCTGCAGCAAGCACCTGACCAGCCATACTGTATTGTAAGTCTGGTTGAAGCCATTCGATTGGAGAGTAACTTGTGACTCATAGGTATTCATTTGACAGCTCCCTTGGCTGCAGCAAACCACCAAGCTTGGATAATCTCCCGAAATTTTCTCACATCTTCAGATGATAATCCATCCTCTTCTTCAAGGTATGATAGTAGGTTGTGACCTACGAAAACTTCGTGTAAAGGGAGATACTCTTCTGAGTTATCAATACACACTTGTGAAACATGTTCAGCAGCACACACATACTCAGAATTCATCAACCACAACAGAAATGTTCGTATTAAGCCATCGAGCTCTTGGTATAGAACATGAAGAATTGGAGATTGCTGCTGCATGTACCTGTTGAAATTTTAACAATTGGTAATGCAGAACATAGAAAGAGCAAGTAAGCTTTGGTCTGAGGCTTTTCAAGTACACTTTTTAATCTTCTCACTAATGCCTGCTTATCCTCAGTACTTCGAAAGTATGAGAGTAAGGGTTCATATTACTCGATAAGAAGATTTACACAAGCTTCAAGGCTGAGCCATCGTGTTTGGCATGCTTTTAACAACTTGTGTGGCTTGCATTCCACAAAACTCTGAAATTCTTCAAACTGTCGCAGCCTCCTTGGGCTCTTCTGGATATAATACCATATATCAGTTGTCAGATCTTCCAATTCATCAGGCAAGACTTTGCAGCCTCATTTGCTATTAGTGCTGCTATGTGACAATCACAATGAAGAGCTGGTTGCTTACATCGTAACCGTGACATCACTAAATTTCGTGCTCCCAACATTACATTGGTCCCATCTGTACCATCCGACAAGATTATCATAAAGGAGGGTGGTGGATTCTTAAAAATGCTTATCGATTGCATTAAATAGACGCTCTGCAGTTGCCCTCTCTACACTCTCTAGGGCAAAGAAGACACATCTCACCTGTCCTTGGGTGTTATCGAAGAATCTAAGCATAATGGCAGCTTGTTGTGTAACGGTAATTTGTCTCATCAGTTTGGAGGCTGAAGTATTTAGTCTCTCTAACTGCTGTGGAAATAGTTTTCCAAAAATCCTGGGCAATAACTTTCAACACAGCTGTTGCTTTACTACGACTGCACTTAAAATCTTTAGCAATAGAAAAATCAGGAAACATCAACTTGAATAGTTTGGTACAATGATCTCCCAATTGAAAGGCAAGATGGTGCTCTCCAAGGAAATATGCAAAGAGTACTTCTGCACTGATTACAGACTCCTCTCTTATTGGCCCAAAGTAGGACTGTAGAGGCAGTACACCCACACCATCTTTTTCTGAGAGTTTGTGTAATTTCGTTTCCTGATGTCTCCTGAGATCTCTAGTACCACCTCTTCCAAGGTTTATATCAAAGAGCACTTCATACAGAAGGAAAAAGAAGATCCCTTTCTCAAAGTTGAGGCCCATGGGGAAGTCTTTGTATACTGTCTACGATAGACACACAATCGCTTTTTTTGCAGACTTAGAAGACCTGATAGATACAGAGATTTGACTGTCAATGTCAATTTGTGAAACCTCATTATCAGAGTCAGAATCCATATCTAAAGAATCTTCTTCTGGTAACCTTGAAGTACTGGGTTCTGAAGATGCCATAGCTAACTCTCTTTGACACTCACTGTGAAAGATTCTACCTCTTGCACAAATCAGGCTTTAAAATACCCAACCAGATACCCAACCAGATAGCTCATGCATGAACATGCACATAGATCAAACGGTTCTAGCTCTGCAGGCATAATCCTGCACAGACCTGGGTGAACACAGGACAGTGCAGGAATATTCCTGCACAGACCAGGAGAGACCACATAATAACACAGGACTGTGCAGGAAGACCAAGTGACCACATAAATATTCCTGCACAGACCAGGTGACCACAAAATGACCACACCCAGCTTATACCACAGAGAGTGGTTTAGAAATAGGCTGCACATGGTCTGATATGCATGAAATGTCAATGGTAAAAAATACGATAAAATCCAACACTATGGCAACACTGCATTGATTCTGTGGTTGTAATAATTATGCTATAGCACGCACTGTTCATACACCCATTACTAAACTTAATTTCTATGAAAAGGCTGGTAGAAAAAGTGCCACAAAGGGTAGTTAGGAGCCCAAGAGTAAGGGAGGTTCCACCGCACACACAATATTACTAGCTACCATAGTTAGGAACACAAGGATAGGGGAGGTTCCACTGCACACACAATACCACTAGCTCCGATAGTTAGCAGTCCAAGGGTAAGGGAGAAGGAAAGGGTGGCTAAAGAGGTGGAACGACATCAATTCGAAGTCAAGAGGCTGGAGCTAGACCCGTGGAGATGTACCTAAATAAGGAGGGGCATGCAGCACGTCAAAATTTGAAGACGTGGGATGATCTCACTGATCCTGAGGCATACATTGACAATTTAGAACTAGCAATGAACAAGGCCAGGGTCCCCAGCGATGATTGGGTCGGAATTATCAGGAAGCAGCTGCCAGGAAAGGCACTACTGGCAGTACAGGAGATTGTGCCGGAAGCTGGGATGTCTTACTCGCACTTCAAGGCAGCGATGCTCAACCAACTGGGAGCTACGCTAGAACAAGCCAGGCGATTATTTTGACTGTCTAAGCCTAGCATTGAAGAAGGACAAGTGACATTGTTGAGGAAGGCCTTGAGGGCCTTGAACAGGCTAGTAAAAACTCCAAAGGAAGCCGTAAATGAAATTTTCAGAGAGTTCCTCACCCAACACTTGTCCGAAGAAACACTGATGTTACTAACGGAAAGTCAGAATCAACCTTTCGACAAATCGACATAATAAAGCAACTCTGGGAGTCAAAGGATCTCTATGCGAGGAGGAAAATGCTCAGGAATGACCCGAATCTGTCACAGTACTCCACTAGGAGGAGACATGAAGGAAGACAACCCAAAGAAGGAGGATCTAATGGAGGAGCCAAGGAGTAGCCCAACCCAATCAACAGCGAAGGTAAGTCACTCAGTAGTAGAGGCAGAGGGGGGCAGGCCTTTGGGGCAGGGTTGGGGTAGCCAAAGGTCGGTCGACAGATGCATTTAGTAGTCCTACAGAAGCTCAATAAACTTGTTTTAACTGTCAGAAAATGAGGCACTACAGAAACGAATGCCCAGAAACTCCCCAGGCCCATGTTTGCCAGAGAGTAAAGGCTGGTTTACAACACAACGCTGGCCGAGCATTGCATTGATTGAAATCAATTGACCTTTGATCAGGCTCAACAAAGATGGGCACTGATTGGTCCGACGCTGCATTTCAGACGCTGGTTTAGAACTTTTTTCTAATAAAGCGTCTGAAACGCAGTGTCAGACCAATCAGAACATCGCATGTCGGCGGTGGTTCAGATCAAAGGTCAATTGACAACATGCAATGCAATGTAACGCTCAGCCAGCGTCGTGTTGTGAACCAGCCTTAAGGCAACGGGCAAGGTCAACGGTATTGAGTGTCTGTTTATCTTGGACACTGGAGCAAACAGGTTTGACACACATCAGTATACTGGTGGCCAAGTACAAGATACTTTAGCAGACATGTCCGTTACCTAGGGAGGCCAAGGTGGAAGTGGCTGTGGAAGGAGTAGAACCGACCCTCCAAGCTGTTGTCTTGAGGGATGATGGTCCGGATATTTTACTGGGCACAGACCATCCTGTGACTAGGTCATTGTTATTAGGAAGGAAGCCTAATAATGATGTCTCTGTACACACCAAGGCTAGGGCCATTGCGAGGGCTTAGAGCCAGGCCCAGGAAAGAGAAAGGGCAGAAGACCTTGCAGCAGACGCTAAGGATGGGGCAGTATCCAAATCCCCAATGGTGGTAGTAACTGCCGGCAGTAGCTGTAAGGGGAAGAGTGGCAAACAAAAACCCAGGCAGCCCACAGTTGATCAGTAGAGTTCACTTTCTTTGGCAGCAGGCCCAGTTGAGGAAGCCACCACAGAGGCAGGCCGTAGTCGTCCTCAGCTGTAGGAAAGGGCAGTGGCAAAGGAGGAAAGGAAAGATGAGGAAATGGTAATGTTATTGAAGCTGGTGGTGAGGCAGGAATTGTGGAAGCGGAGGTGGAAGATAATGAACCTTGGGCCGATACGGTTGAGACAGATCACCTTACGGGCTTAGAGAAGGATGACATCAAGGCTAGAGACGAGCCCCTCTCCCTACCTAAGCCGATGGGTCAGAGGAGGTTTGGGTGCTTGCCAGGCAGCAGATGGAGGATAAGAGCAAGTCCAAGATAGCCCCCTGGGGCAAATCTAACAAATATGCTTTTACACGCATGCCCTTCATCCTAAAGAATGCACTGCCACCTTTCAGCACTGTATGGATCAAGCGCTGGAGGGGCAGGCCAGCTTCTCCAGCACATATATACATGATGTGCTCATCTACTCCAAGTCCTGGAAGGAGCATGTGTGGCAGATTAGAGCCATGCTAGGTCCCCTTGGGGCAGGCAGGCCTTACAGTGAGCCCTACTAAATGTGAGTGGGGTGCCCATGCCCTTGACATAACTAGGCTATGAGGTAGGACTGGGGAAAATTAAGGTTCCTGAGGCAAGAGTTAAGGCCATCAGGGAATATAGACGACCACATCACAAGAAGGGGCTTTGAGCCTTCTTAGGTAGCACCATCTATTACTGAGTTTGGCCCAGACTATGCCGGGAGGGCGGGGCCACTCTATGGGTCCTACAAAAGGTGGCTACCAATAAACTATAGAGTGTGAGTCTATGCAAGAGGCATTAAATTAATTGATGTTTTGTGTTCCTCCTTTAGGACCTTATTAGGTATGTTTTGTGTTGTGGCTTGTGTTGTGGCTTGTATTGTGGTGGGTTGGAGCATGTGATGAGGGTCTCTAACTAGAGAGAATTGGTTTGGTTGCTGACTAAGTTGTTGTCTGTTGTATGTAAACAATTGAATCTTTATCCTGAGCATTGGCCTCTGTGCTACCTGTACAATAGCCTGACACACACTCTCTCTATATATATATGTTCCATTCAATCTATGAATCTGCCCAATCTATAGATTGTGCAGCACAATCTGTGAATTTCATAGATTAGATGCCAATCTATATTGGCATCCAATCTATAGATTGTGCTGCACAATCTATGAATGACAATCTATTGCCTGCCAATCAATACACTTCAAAACATGGTAGCATATTAACACCCTTTGCAACAGATTCATAGATTGGATGGAACATTATTATCGACCAGTACTTATTATCGACTAGTTATACTGAGCTAGTGTGCAAGCAAAATATCCAAACCCACCCAAACAATATGGGATAGTCGACGGGAATTTACAAAGCCTGTGCTACTCCCACGAAAAGAGAAGAAGGAGGAGAGCTGTTTGTGAGGCAAGTTTCTCTACATTTGGGAACTATAGCAGTTGTGCGAGTGTTCGTGGGTATTACAAACTGTGCATTATATCTTTTTTGACAGAGCAATTCTTCAAATATCTTTTTTTGCTCTAGGTACACTTGCCATGTCACTTAGTTCTTTATCTGCCAAATTCATGTGTCTCAGTATCACTTTTTTCTACATCATTACACTCTCAGTTGCAATCATCACTTTCTCTGTTCCTCTGTTGCAAAGGGTGTTAATATGCTACCATGTTTTGAAGTGTATTGATTGGCAGGCAATAGATGGGCATTCATAGATTGGCAGCACAATCTATAGATTGGGCAGATTCATAGATTGGATGGAACATATGCACCACTTCCACAATTGAAAGAACCCTCATATTTGGTGGGAGCTAGGAACTTTGGAAATACCAACACAACTTGGGTGTACTGAAGAACTCTCACGATTGGAAATGAGGGAATTCTCATCAATGGTTTCACAACCTATCGATTCTAGGAAGATGGCTACTCGTCAGTGAACTCTATACAAGGAGAGCAGGTATTCTACCTCAGAAGAAGGAGGGGGAGAAAGGGACAAACACTACAACAATGAGTACGAGGACATTGAGAATGCGGAGGAGTCCATTCACGAATAAATACAAGACAACAAAGAAATAGTGACCAATACTGCATCTCACAAGAGGAGAGTGCAGCATCGTCCAGCACCACAATTCCAGGTAAAACTTAGAGATGTTGATGCAGACCATGCAGCTTAAGGCAAGAGGCCGAGAAAACTTGTGCTGAGGAAGGAAGAGAAGTAAATAAATGCTTCAAACAGATGATGAGATTAGTGATGGACAGAAAAAGCCTGAGAGATGAATCTAGGTGTTGGAGAAACCGAGAAGACTCAGAGGATTCTATCAAGCATCAGCAGTTGGTAACAGTCCCAAGAATGGATGAAGGGAACATCAATGTTGAGCAATACCTCTTAGAGATCTGCAAATACCCACAGAGTTCCAAAGGAGCACTGACTGACTCAGTTGGATTAGTGACTGGAAAACTTTACCAGGCGTATGTTGCAGCAAGTGACAAAACACCCAAGGACTTCCATGCCATGAAGGATGCAATACTGGAAGCACATGGCATTGGTCCACTCACTTACTAAAAGAGATTCAAGGAGTGCACACGAAGGAGAGGAAAGTCTTTCGCTGTAGCGGGGAAAAGGATTGACGTGACCTATTGTGGACAAAACATTGTGCTACTATGCAAGAGTTACAAGAAGTTCTGGAAGAAGAATGTGTATGTGAGCTGATACCAAGGGAGGTAGGTGGAAACTTGGCAGAGAAAGAGAACTTAAGAATTGTGGTTACATGCACTACCAATTTTACTGGTTGCCGTGTTAATCAGCTGATCCTAGCAGAAATACTAATGTAAATCACTCTGGTAGAAATACAATTAGCTACGGAACATGATGTGCACTAATTTTGGTACAGAACATGGTGTGCACTATTTAGGAAGTTTTTAGTAATGCCTTATCTAAAATATGCTGCTCATGGCTGCTGCAATGCAATGAACTTGACTAGTGAAACTCTAGCTGAGCTCAAAAGTTTTACTATATCTTTGTCTAAAAATAACTAGAAACCAAATATAATACTCCACATTTTGTGAAATGAATTTAGAGTGACTCCTGGTAAGTGTAAGTACTGCTTTCCACCGAAGAAACACTTCCAGAAACAGTGGGAAGAGATCGTTCATGATGGCAGTTGCGATCATCAGCCATTATAACAACTTCCTTAATTTGGCTTGCTTCCAACCCAAAGTAAAGTTTTACAATTATTTTAAGGTAATAGAGCAGTCCAGTGGACATGGGGAACCAAGAACGGGAAGGTGATTCAAATTTATCGATTTAATATAATTTATTTTCTGACGATGTCCAAGTTTGTGTCTTATAGCAGTCAAGTGGATTCTGGTAAGTACTGTGGAGGTCCATGTGAAGGGCATCACTGCATACTAATTATATAACATGTAGAATTTAAGTGGAAGACTGACACATTGGAGTCTATTCCTCTCGTCTTTTACATGGAGGTGAAGTATCGTTTAGGTATCAAGAACAACAATCTGATGGTATGTCCAGACCTGCAGTGGAATACGTTCCTCATGAAGAATAAGTGGGAGACATCAAGAACACCCCAGACATCGAAGAGCATCTGACTATGAGCATGGCATATGTCATGTGAGAAGAAACACTCTACTAATCACACTATTGTAACTTTATATTATACACACACACTTGTCAATTATTCTCTGTGGGACTTGAGGACCTAATTAGGTATGTTCTGGCTTGTATTGTGGCAGGTTGGAGCATGTGATGGGGGGCTCTAAGTAGAGAGAATTGGTTTGGTTGCTGACTAAGTTGTTGTCTGTTGTATATGAACTATTTCATCTTTATCCTGAGCAATGGCTTCTGTGCTACCTGCTTAGCTCTTTCTCTCTATACCCCTCTCCTCATAGAAAGAACCTTCACACAACCACTAGAGGGGCATTTAACAGCTTTGCTAGAGTTAATGGTATATCATTCATTCCCCACTACTAACTTTGTGAAGGTGAATGAATGTACACACGGCTAACTCTGTAACACAACACTGCTGAATGATGCAGAAAGAGTTAACCGTAACACTAACACTACAATGACATCATGTAGACACAGCTAATTGCGTAGATTTAACTGTGTAATGATGATATATGCTAACAACTAACCGTGTAGCAATAACACAGTGATGATATATGTACAATTGATTTGCCCCAACATTCACACCTACAACGTAAAGACAAAGCATATGAGTTGCCTGGCTTTTGAGAGTACCGTACCTGCTGGCTGTGGCAGAGGGTGCAGACTTGGCTGGCCCTGGGCTGTGCCTATATACACATGTATAACATATAACATTATGAAAGAATAATTAAATCTGACAAGACGCTAATATTAGGAGCTATCCCACACTATCACACAGCTAGAACAAACTGGACATATAGTTGGGAAAATTCAAGTGACCTTTGTCCGACCTTGATAATTTCACAACCTTCTGTTCGGAATCACATGGTTGCCTGCTTGGTTCCTGCTAAGACTTAGGTTACTTGCATCTGCTGGTCATTATAAGCTTCCATCTCTACATCAATTCCACTCAACCCCTCGCATGACTCATAATCAACAAACATGGCAAGTATCTATTCCAGGTGATTTATGGCTTCACTAGCAGTGAAGTCACAATTCATAAATGACTGCTATAAAATACAGTCCTGTGCATACAAATTAGGAAGTAGAAGTTTAATGTTGGACAAGCTAATTGAGGTACTTGTAATAACAAATTCTCACAGTGGGTATTGCCTTACTTGTTCTATGCCAGCAGCTCTCATTGTCATGTAAATTTATAGGTATGTTAGGTTTCGAGCAGAGGATGAAGGGTTTTCCTCTGCGCAGACGCACTAGGTGGAGTTGTTTGCATCTGGGACACTTTGAACATACTTCAGGATTAATCTTTTCCTTGTCATAATGCAGCTCCTGCAGAGATCGATCAATAGATTTTTCAATCATTTGCCGCACACAGACAATGGGCAATGGTGTGCCACAATCCTGCTCCTCCTCGAATGTTACTGGATAGAATTAACTTCAAGTTGAGATGGCAGCATCATCTTAAGAATAATATATCCCGTCACTGCACGAAGTTAGATAATCGAGATAAGTCTAAAATAACTACCTTGCAGTGTTGTCAAAAGTGATTCCTCCATTATTAACTATCGACGTGGAAGCCAAGCCAGCTACCAAAGCCTAAGGTAGTGCAATGAGGACCTGAAAGGCCATGGAAAGTTGTTGCTGTTCCTCTCCTAACATTAGCTGCTACAGCAATGGACTCAAGCTCTGACAGAGATGGTGACTTTTAAGCTTTTCAGTTCATGAAGCGAGCAAGAGTGACATAAAGGTAAGCACAGAATCTAGGTAGAGATGAGGAAACTGTACTTTCATGAAGACTGTCATGTTACGAAACCATTAAATTTTACTTTACCCATTGGAGGAGTCCATATACTCTGATACACATGGTAGCCTTTATCTAAGTAAAAGGGAACGAAACTCTTGCAGCAACAACCACAGATTTAGTCGCAGAATTAGTATACAAAGAAAACTTAAATAGAGAAATTATAGCTCCAAGATTCATCATTAAAATTGATATTAGAATTTTGATACATAGTTAGTATCTAGGTAATGGCAACAATTGGAAAAAGAGTATAGAAAATGGTTGTTACAGCTCAGTTTAGTGCACTATATATAGAGAATGAGTTCTTGGTTACTTTTATTCGGAAAATGATCCTAACACCCTACTCTCTATATAGAGTGCACCAAGTAATCATAACACCTCGCTCTTGATACTATAAGATATCATAGAGGCCATCCAGAGAACTGTTATAGAGACTGGTTCTATAGAGGCTATGTGTAGGCCACCCCACAGATACTAACCACAAACCCTCAACACTCCCAGTAATTCCTAGAAATGTCTACTGAAAACATTTATTTGTGTTCCACCTGGAGGCATCTCACTGTCAGCTGTTTTTGATTTTTGTTTTCATAGGGGGGGGGGGGGGGGGGGGGGGGGGGGCTAGGTCTTCTTAGAATGATTCTGATGTAGAAATATCAGGCAGAGTAGCTGGCCTAGTCGGTGATTCAACACCCACTCTAGAATAGAGAGAAATAGCATGGCCTAGTCGGTGATTCAACACCCACTCTAGAATAGATAGAAATAGCAGGCAGAGTAGCTGACTTGGTCAGTGATTAAAAAGCCACTACTTGAAAAGGGTGAGTCATCTATTTCAAGTGGTTTTTAAATGACTTTCAATACTTGTCATCTCGGCAAAATGGACAGCTCACTCAGCATGATGACTTGGCAAATATAAAAATAGAAATGGAGGATTACATCAACTGTATACAGATAGGGCTAAAGGGTATTTAGAAAGCCAAATATTCAAACTTTGTGTTTTTCATTGGGTTCAGAGGTCTTCTAACCCAAGGCCACCTCCTTATGCTAGTGCTAGTGACTCGAATCAGAGAACTCAGAGACTGATTGCTCAGAAGCACCACTTCCTAAAAAGCATTATGTTTCTCAATCTCCAGCTATTTCTGTAAAGTGCCTCTCTAATTCTTGTCCACTTGTGAGTATCAGGATGTACACCATGAAATGGTAGGATTTGTTCCCATGTCTTGAGCACAGTGAAGACCACCATGTGGTGCTCTGTAAGATATGCTGCAAAAGGGGGCAACCCCTCCAAAGAACTGGAGGAGCATGGATAACGAAGCCTTCAATCGGGGAAAAAAGCGAGCTCACTCCCATAGTGATGTTCATGTGCAGTCTTGTGAAGTAGAATCAGCAAGTTCCAGAGCAGAGGAGGAGGGAGCTAGTTCAATAGCTGCAGAATATAGGAGAGGAAGATAAGCATGGCCACATATTGCTGATACTACCAACTTTCACGGCTTAATTTTAAGATAGGTGAAGACCTATAAACTAGTCGAGAGTGCTGAAAAATTCTAAATACACATCAAAAGATGCTATTGGAGAATTTATGTCAGCAATTCGCCAGTGGATTGAGGAACTCCTCTTGAGTGTATTCATGGAGCAGAGTTCGATAATTTAATGGCTGATGAGTGTACAGACATTACTACAGTAGAAGAACTTCTATCATCTGTTGTTTGTCTGAAAAGGGAGTAATAGTAGAGCACTTCATGAATATCATCATCACTTTAAAGAAGACTGATGCCAGCACTATACACTCCACTCTGGTTGATTTCTTATAGTGGAATAGTATACCAGTCAGCAACCTTGTGGGCATGGGGGTTAATGGGGCAACAACTTCCTGTGGAAAGAAAAGTGGAGTTCAGAGTAGCTACCAAGGAAGAATTCTCTTTATGCATTGTTTGTGCAGTGCCAATGCCATAACAACTTGCTTGTGTTCAAACTGCTAACTTTACTCTAGAAATTAAGCATGTATTTGACATCACTATGGAAATTTTCCCTAAAAGAAGTGAGTCAGAAGAAATTCAGTGACTACTCGATATGCCTGAGATTAAACCCCTTCAGATACCCACTACATAACACATGAACAGTGTGTAAAAGCAGTGCCACAGTGGTCGCCCTTAACAAAATATACTGAACAACACATGAGCCAGAAGCTCCAGGGCCAGATAAAGCCCTCTCCAAGCATTTAACTGTGGCAGATCTTTTTGTTAGATTATACTTTACCTCAAGTAACTAAGTTGAGCAGAACCCTTCAAGGTCTAATTGATTTGACTGCAATATCAAGCCTGGTTGAGTCTACACTACTAACACTGAATGTTGCTGCAAATCCTGTAGCAACTAAAGCTGGTTGCTTACATCGTAACCGTGACATCACTAAATTTCGTACTCCCAACATTACATTGGCCCCATCTGTACCTAATCCGACAAGATTATCATAAAGGAGGGTGGTGGATTCTTAAAAATTCTTATCGATTGCATTAAATAGCAGCTCTGCAGTTGCCCTCTCAACACTCTCTAGGGCAAACAAGACACACCTCACCTGTCCTTGGATGTTAGCGAAGAATCGAATCATAATGGCAGCTTGTTGTGTAACGGTAATATCAGTTGTCTCATCAGTTTGGAGGCTGAAGTATTTAGTCTCTCTAACTGCTGTGGAAATAGTTTTCCATCAATCCTGGGCAATAACTTTCAACACAGCTGTTGCTTTACTACGACTGCACTTAAAATCTTTAGCAATAGAAATATCAGGAAACATCAACTTGAATAGTTTGGTACAATGATCTCCCAATTGAAAGGCAAGATGGTGCTCTCCAAGGAAATATGCAAAGAGTACTTCTGCACAGATTACAGACTCCTCTCTTATTGGCCCAAAGTAGGACTGTAGAGGCAGTACACCCACACCATCTTTTTCTGAGGGTTTGTGTAATTTCATTTCCTGATGTCTCCTGAAATTTCTAGTACCACCTCTTCCAAGGTTTATATCACAAGATCACTTCATACAGAAGGCAAAAGAAGACCCCTTTCTCAAAGTTGAGGCCCATGGGGAAGTCTTTGTATACTGTCTACGATAGACACACAATCGCTTTTTTTGCAGACTTAGAAGACCTGATAGATACAGAGATTTGACTGTCAATGTCAATTTGTGAAACCTCATTATCAGAGTCAGAATCCATATCTAAAGAATCTTCTTCTGGTAACCTTGAAGTACTGGGTTCTGAAGATGCCATAGCTAACTCTCTCTGACACTCACTGTGAAAGATTCTAACTCTTGCACAAATCAGGCTTTAAATACCCAACCAGATAGCTCATGCATGAACACGCACATAGATCAAACGGTTCTGGCTCTGCAGGCATAACCCTGCACAGACCTGGGTGAACACAGGACAGTGCAGGAATATTCCTGCACAGACCAGGAGACCACATAATAACACAGGACTGTGCAGGAAGACCACATAAATATTCCTGCACAGACCAGGTGACCACAAAATGACCACACCCAGCTTATACCACAGAGAGTGGTTTAGAAATAGGCTGCACATGGTCTGATATGCATGAAATGTCAATGGTAAAAAATACGATAAAATCCAACACTATGGCAACACTGCATTGATTCTGTGGTTGTAATCATTATGCTATAGCACGCACTGTTCACACCCCCATTACTAAACTTAATTTCTATGAAAAGGCTGGTAGAAAAAGTGCCACAAAGGGTAGTTAGGAGCCCAAGAGTAAGGGAGGTTCCACCGCACACACAATATTACTAGCTACCATAGTTGGGAACACAAGGATAGGGGAGGTTCCACTGCACACACAATACCACTAGCTCCGATAGTTAGCAGTCCAAGGGTAAGGGAGAAGGAAAGGGTGGCTAAAGAGGTGGAACGACATCAATTCGAAGTCAAGAGGCTGGAGCTAGACCCGTGGAGATGTACCTAAATAAGGAGGGGCATGCAGCACGTCAAAATTTGAAGACGTGGGATGATCTCACTGATCCTGAGGCTTACATTGACAATTTAGAACTAGCAATGAACAAGGCCAGGGTCCCCAGCGATGATTGGGTCGGAATTATCAGGAAGCAGCTGCCAGGAAAGGCACTACTGGCAGTACAGGAGATTGTGCCGGAAGCTGGGATGTCTTACTCGCACTTCAAGGCAGCGATGCTCAACCAACTGGGAGCTACGCTAGAACAAGCCAGGTGATTATTTTGGCTGTCTAAGCCTAGCATTGAAGAAGGACAAGTGATATTGTTGAGGAAGGCCTTGAGGGCCTTGAACAGGCTAGTAACTAATCTAAAAACTCCAAAGGAAGCCGCAAATGAAATTTTCAGAGGGTTCCTCACCCAACACTTGTCCGAAGAAACACTGATGTTACTAACGGAAAGTCAGAATCAACCGTACGACAAATCGACATAATAAAGCAACTCTGGGAGTCAAAGGATCTCTATGCGAGGAGGAAAATGCTCAGGAATGACCCGAATCCGACACAGTACTCCACTAGGAGGAGACATGAAGGAAGACAACCCAAAGAAGGAGGATCTAATGGAGGAGCCAAGGAGTAGCCCAACCCAATCAACAGCGAAGGTAAGTCACTCAGTAGTAGAGGCAGAGGGGGGCAGGCCTTTGGGGCAGGGTTGGGGTAGCCAAAGGTCGGTCGACAGATGCATTTAGTAGTCCTACAGAAGCTCAATAACTTGTTTTAACTGTCAGAAAATGAGGCACTACAGAAACGAATGCCCAGAAACTCCCCAGGCCCATGTTTGCCAGAGAGTAAAGGCTGGTTTACAACACAACGCTGGCCGAGCATTGCGTTGATTGGAATCAATTGACCTTTGAATCAGGCTCAACAAAGATGGGCACTGATTGGTCCGACGCTGCATTTCAGACGCTGGTTTAGAGGTAGGACTGGGGAAAATTAAGGTTCCTGAGGCAAGAGTTAAGGCCATCAGGGAATATAGACGTCCACATCACAAGAAGGGGCTTTGAGCCTTCTTAGGTAGCACCATCTATTACTGAGTTTGGCCCAGACTATGCCGGGAGGGCGGGGCCACTCTATGAAGCCTACAAAAGGTGGCTCCCAATAAACTATAGAGTGTGAGTCTATGCAAGAGGCATTAAATTAATTGATGTTTTGTGTTCCTCCCATGTGGACTTTAGGACCTTATTAGGTATGTTTTGTGTTGTGGCTTGTGTTGTGGCTTGTATTGTGGTGGGTTGGAGCATGTGATGAGGGTCTCTAACTAGAGAGAATTGGTTTGGTTGCTGACTAAGTTGTTGTCTGTTGTATGTAAACAATTGAATCTTTATCCTGAGCATTGGCCTCTGTGCTACCTGTACAATAGCCTGACACACACTCTCTCTATATATATATGTTCCATTCAATCTATGAATCCCTATCTATAGATTGTGCAGCACAATCTGTGAATTCATAGATTAGATGCCATCTATATTGGCATCCAATCTATAGATTGTGCTGCACAATCTATGAATGACAATCTATTGCCTGCCAATCAATACACTTCAAAACATGGTAGCATATTAACACCCTTTGCAACAGATTCATAGATTGGATGGAACATTATTATCGACCAGTACTTATTATCGACTAGTTATACTGAGCTAGTGTGCAAGCAAAATATCCAAACCCACCCAAACAATATGGGATAGTCGACGGGAATTTACAAAGCCTGTGCTACTCCCACGAAAAGAGAAGAAGGAGGAGAGCTGTTTGTGAGGCAAGTTTCTCTACATTTGGGAACTATAGCAGTTGTGCGAGTGTTCCTGGGTATTACAAACTGTGCATTATATCTTTTTTGACAGAGCAATTCTTCAAATATCTTTTTTGGCTCTAGCTACACTTGCCATGTCACTTAGTTCTTTATCTGCCAAGTTCATGTGTCTCAGTAATCACTTTTTTCTACATCATTACACTCTCAGTTGCAATCATCACTTTCTCTGTTTCTCTGTTGCAAAGGGTGTTAATATGCTACCATGTTTTGAAGTGTATTGATTGGCAGGCAATAGATGGGCATTCATAGATTGTGCAGCACAATCTATAGATTGGGCAGATTCATAGATTGGATGGAACATATGCACCACTTCCACAATTGAAAGAACCCTCATATTTGGTGGGAGCTAGGAACTTTGGAAATACCAACACAACTTGGGTGTACTGAAGAACTCTCACGATTGGAAATTAGGGAATTCTCATCAATGGTTTCACAACCTATCGATTCTAGGAAGATGGCTACTCGTCAGTGAACTCTATACAAGGAGAGCAGGTATTCTACCTCAGAAGAAGGAGGGGGAGAAAGGGACAAACACTACAACAATGAGTATGAGGATATTGAGAATGCGGAGGAGTCCATTCACGAATAAATACAAGACAACAAAGAAATAGTGACCAATACTGCATCTCACAAGAGGAGAGTGCAGTATCGTCCAGCACCACAATTCCAGGTAAAACTTAGAGATGTTGATGCAGACCATGCAGCTTAAGGCAAGAGGCCGAGAAAACTTGTGCTGAGGAAGGAAGAGAAGTAAATAAATGCTTCAAACAGATGATGAGATTAGTGATGGACAGAAAAAGCCTGAGAGATGAATCTAGGTGTTGGAGAAACCGAGAAGACTCAGAGGATTCTATCAAGCATCAGCAGTTGGTAACAGTCCCAAGAATGGATGAAGGGAACATCAATGTTGAGCAATACCTCTTAGAGATCTGCAAACACCCACAGAGTTCCAAAGGAGCACTGGCTGAGTCAGTTGGATTAGTGACTGGAAAACTTTACCAGGCGTATGTTGCAGCAAGTGGCAAAACACCCAAGGACTACCATGCCATGAAGGATGCAATACTGGAAGCACATGGCATTGGTCCACTCACTTACTAAAAGAGATTCAAGGAGTGCACACGAAGGAGAGGAAAGTCTTTCGCTGTAGCTGGGGAAAGGATTGACGTGACCTATTGTGGACAAGACATTGTGCTACTATGCAAGAGTTACAAGAAGTTCTAGAAGAAGAATGTGTATGTGAGCTGATACCAAGGGAGGTGGAAGCTTGGCAGAGAAAGAGAACCTAAGAATTGTGGTTACATGCCCTACCAATTTTACTGGTTGCCGTGTTAATCAGCTGGTCCTAGCAGAAATACTAATGTAAATCACTCTGGTAGAAATACAATTAGCTACAGAACATGATGTGCACTAATTTTGGTACAGAACATGGTGTGCACTATTTAGGAAGTTTTTAGTAATGCCTTATCTAAAATATGCTGCTCATGGCTGCTGCAATGCAATGAACTTGACTAGTGAAACTCTAGCTGAGCTCAACAGTTTTACTATATCTTTGTCTAAAAATAACTAGAAAGCAAATATAATACTCCACATTTTGTGAAATGAATTTAGAGTGATTCCTGGTAAGTGTAAGTACTGCTTTCCACCAAAGAAACACTTCCAGAAACAGTGGGAAGAGATCGTTCATGATGGCAGTTGCGATCATCAGCCATTATAACAACTTCCTTAATTTGGCTTGCTTCCAACCCAAAGTAAAGTTTTACAATTATTTTAAGGTAATAGAGCAGTCCAGTGGACATGGGGAACCAAGAACGGGAAGGCGATTCAAATTTATCGATTTAATATAATTTATTTTCTGATGATGTCCAAGTTTGTGTCTTATAGCAGTCAAGTGGATTCTGGTAAGTACTGTGGATGTCCATGTGAAGGGCATCACTGCATACTAATTATATAACATGTAGAATTTAAGTGGAAGACTGAAACATTGGAGTCTATTCCTCTCGTCTTTTACATGGAGGTGAAGTATCGTTTGGGTATCAAGAACAACAATTGCTGATGGTATGTCCAGACCTGCAGTGGAATACGTTCCTCATGAAGAATAAGTGGGAGACATCAAGAACACCCCAGACATCGAAGAGCATCTGACTATGAGCATGGCATATGTCTGGGAGAAGAAACACTCTACTAATCAGACTATTGTAACTTTATATTATATTATACACACACACTTGTCAATTATTCTCTGTGGGACTTGAGGACCTAATTAGGTATGTTCTGGCTTGTATTGTGGCAGGTTGGAGCATGTGATGGGGGGCTCTAAGTAGAGAGAATTGGTTTGGTTGCTGACTAAGTTGTTGTCTGTTGTATATGAACTATTTCATCTTTATCCTGAGCAATGGCTTCTGTGCTACCTGCTTAGCTCTTTCTCTCTATACCCCTCTCCTCATAGAAAGAACCTTCACACAACCTACTAGAGGGGCATTTAACAGCCTTGCTAGAGTTAATGGTATATCATTCATTCCCCACTACTAACTTTGTGAAGGTGAATGAATGTACACACGGCTAACTCTGTAACACAACACTGCTGAATGATGCAGAAAGAGTTAACCGTAACACTAACACTACAATGACATCATGTAGACACAGCTAATTGCGTAGATTTAACTGTGTAATGATGATATATGCTAACAACTAACCGTGTAGCAATAACACAGTGATGATATATGTACAATTGATTTGCCCCAACATTCACACCTACAACGTAAAGACAAAGCATATGAGTTGCCTGGCTTTTGAGAGTACCGTACCTGCTGGCTGTGGCAGAGGGTGCAGACTTGGCTGGCCCTGGGCTGTGCCTATATACACATGTATAATATATAACATTATGAAAGAATAATTAAATCTGACAAGACGCTAATATTAGGAGCTATCCCACACTATCACACAGCTAGAACAAACTGGACATATAGTTGGGAAAATTCAAGTGACCTTTGTCCGACCTTGATAATTTCACAACCTTCTGTTGGGAATCACATGGTTGCCTGCTTGGTTCCTGCTAAGACTTAGGTTACTTGCATCTGCTGGTCATTATAAGCTTCCATCTCTACACCAATTCCCCTCAACCCCTCACATGACTCATAATCAACAAACATGGCAAGTATCTATTCCAGGTGATTTATGGCTTCACTAGCAGTGAAGTCACAATTCATAAATGACTGCTATAAACTACAGTCCTGTGCATACAAATTAGGAAGTAGAAGTTTAATGTTGGACAAGCTAATTGAGGTACTTGTAATAACAAATTCTCACAGTGGGTATTGCCTTACTTGTTCTATGCCAGCAGCTCTCATTGTCATGTAAATTTATAGGTATGTTAGGTTTCGAGCAGAAGATGAAGGGTTTTCCTCTGCGCAGACGCACTAGGTGGAGTTGTTTGCATCTGGGACAATTTGAACATACTTCAGGATTAATCTTTTCCTTGTCATAATGCAGCTCCTGCAGAGATCGATCAATAGATTTTTCAATCATTTGCCGCACACAGACAATGGGCAATGGTGTGCCACAATCCTGCTCCTCCTCGAATGTTACTGGATAGAACTTCACTTCAAGTTGAGATGGAAGCATCATCTTAAGAATAATATATCCCGTCACTGCACGAAGTTAGATAATCGAGATAAGTCTAAAATAACTACCTTGCAGTGTTGTCAAAAGTGATTCCTCCATTATTAACTATCGACGTGGAAGCCAAGCCAGCTACCAAAGCTTAAGGTAGTGCAATGAGGACCTGAAAGGCCATGGAAAGTTGTTGCTGTTCCTCTCTTAACATTAGCTGCTACAGCAATGGACTCAAGCTCTGACAGAGATGGTGACTTTTAAGCTTTTCAGTTCATGAAGCGAGCAAGAGTGACATATAAAGGTAAGCACAGAATCTAGCTAGAGATGAGGAAACTGTACTTTCATGAAGACTGTCATGTTACGAAACCATTAAATTTTACTTCACCCATTGGAGGAGTCCATATACTCTGATACACATGGTAGTCTTTATCAACGTAAAATGGAACGAAACTATTGCAGCAACAACCACAGATTTAGACGCAGAATTAGTATACAAAGAAAGAAAACTTAAATAGAGAAATTATAGCTCCAAGATTCATCATTAAAATTGATATTAGAATTTTGATACATAGTTAGTATCTAGGTAACGGCAACAATTGGAAAAAGAGTATATAAAATGGTTGTTCCAGCTCAGTTTAGTGCACTATATATAGAGAATGAGTTCTTGGTTACTTTTATTCGGAAAATGATCCTAACACCCTACTCTCTATATAGAGTGCACCAAGTAATCATAACACCTCGCTCTTGATACTATAAGATATCATAGAGGCCATCCAGAGAACTGTTATAGAGACTGGTTCTATAGAGGCTATGTGTAGGCCACCCCACAGATACTAACCACAAACCCTCAACACTCCCAGTAATTCCTAGAAATGTCTACTGAAAACATTTATTTGTGTTCCACCTGGAGGCATCTCACTGTCAGCTGTTTTTGATTTTTGTTTTCATAGGGGGGGGGGGGGGGCTAGGTCTTCTTAGAATGATTCTGATGTAGAAATATCAGGCAGAGTAGCTGGCCTAGTCGGTGATTCAACACCCACTCTAGAATAGAGAGAAATAGCATGGCCTAGTCGGTGATTCAACACCCACTCTAGAATAGATAGAAATAGCAGGCAGAGTAGCTGACTTGGTCAGTGATTAAAAAGCCACTACTTGAAAAGGGTGAGTCATCTATTTCAAGTGGTTTTTAAATGACTTTCAATACTTGTCATCTCGGCAAAATGGACAGCTCACTCAGCATGATGACTTGGCAAATATAAAAATAGAAATGGAGGATTACATCAACTGTATACAGATAGGACTAAAGGGTATTTAGAAAGCCAAATATTCAAACTTTGTGTTTTTCATTGGGTTCAGAGGTCTTCTAACCCAAGGCCACCTGCTTATGCTAGTGCTAGTGACTCGAATCAGAGAACTCAGAGACTGATTGCTCAGAAGCACCACTTCCTAAAAAGCATTATGTTTCTCAATCTCCAGCTATTTCTGTAAAGTGCCTCTCTAAGTCTTGTCCACTTGTGAGTATCAGGATGTACACCATGAAATAGTAGGATTTGTTCCCATGGCTTGAGCACAGTGAAGACCACCATGTGGTGCTCTGTAAGATATGCTGCAAAAGGGGGCAACCCCTCCAAAGAACTGGAGGAGCATGGATAACGAAGCCTTCAATCGGGGGAAAAAGCGAGCTCACTCCCATAGTGATGTTCATGTGCAGTCTTGTGAAGTAGAATCAGCAAGTTCCAGTGCAGAGGAGGAGGGAGCTAGTTCAACAGCTGCAGAATATAGGAGAGGAAGATAAGCATGGCCACATATTGCTGATACTACCAACTTTCACGGCTTAATTTTAAGATAGGTGAAGACCTATAAACTAGTCGAGAGTGCTGAAAAATTCTAAATACACATCAAAAGATGCTATTGGAGAATTTATGTCAGCAATTCGCCAGTGGATTGAGGAACTCCTCTTGAGTGTATTCATGGAGCAGAGTTCGATAATTTAATGGCTGATGAGTGTACAGACATTACTACAGTAGAAGAACTTCTATCATCTGTTGTTTGTCTGAAAAGGGAGTAATAGTAGAGCACTTCATGAATATCATCATCACTTTAAAGAAGACTGATGCCAGCACTATACACTCCACTCTGGTTGATTTCTTATAGTGGAATAGTATACCAGTCAGCAACCTTGTGGGCATGGGGGTTAATGGGGCAACAACTTCCTGTGGAAAGAAAAGTGGAGTTCAGAGTAGCTACCAAGGAAGAATTCTCTTTATGCATTGTTTGTGCAGTGCCAATGCCATAACAACTTGCTTGTGTTCAAACTGCTAACTTTACTCTAGAAATTAAGCATGTATTTGACATCACTATGGAAATTTTCCCTAAAAGAAGTGAGTCAGAAGAAATTCAGTGACTACTCGATATGCCTGAGATTAAACCCCTTCAGATACCCACTAGATAACACATGAACAGTGTGTAAAAGCAGTGCCACAGTGGTCGCCCTTAACAAAATATACTGAACAACACATGAGCCAGAAGCTCCAGGGCCAGATAAAGCCCTCTCCAAGCATTTAACTGTGGCAGATCTTTTTGTTAGATTATACTTTACCTCAAGTAACTAAGTTGAGCAGAACCCTTCAAGGTCTAATTGATTTGACTGCAATATCAAGCCTGGTTGAGTCTACACTACTAACACTGAATGTTGCTGCAAATCTTGTAGCAAACTAGGTCTTGCAGCTGTTGGATGAAGGTGAGGATCTAGGGGCAGCTACTGAAATGAAAGTTACAAGTTACAATAGAAAATGTTATATGCTTCTGCGCCTTATTTGCTATTAGTGCTGCTATGTGACAATCACAATGAAGAGCTGGTTGCTTACATCGTAACCGTGACATCACTAAATTTCGTACTCCCAACATTACATTGGCCCCATCTGTACCTAATCCGACAAGATTATCATAAAGGAGGGTGGTGGATTCTTAAAAATTCTTATCGATTGCATTAAATAGCAGCTCTGCAGTTGCCCTCTCAACACTCTCTAGGGCAAACAAGACACACCTCACCTGTCCTTGGATGTTAGCGAAGAATCGAATCATAATGGCAGCTTGTTGTGTAACGGTAATATCAGTTGTCTCATCAGTTTGGAGGCTGAAGTATTTAGTCTCTCTAACTGCTGTGGAAATAGTTTTCCATCAATCCTGGGCAATAACTTTCAACACAGCTGTTGCTTTACTACGACTGCACTTAAAATCTTTAGCAATAGAAATATCAGGAAACATCAACTTGAATAGTTTGGTACAATGATCTCCCAATTGAAAGGCAAGATGGTGCTCTCCAAGGAAATATGCAAAGAGTACTTCTGCACAGATTACAGACTCCTCTCTTATTGGCCCAAAGTAGGACTGTAGAGGCAGTACACCCACACCATCTTTTTCTGAGGGTTTGTGTAATTTCGTTTCCTGATGTCTCCTGAAATTTCTAGTACCACCTCTTCCAAGGTTTATATCACAAGATCACTTCATACAGAAGGCAAAAGAAGACCCCTTTCTCAAAGTTGAGGCCCATGGGGAAGTCTTTGTATACTGTCGACGATAGACACACAATCGCTTTTTTTGCAGACTTAGAAGACCTGATAGATACAGAGATTTGACTGTCAATGTCAATTTGTGAAACCTCATTATCAGAGTCAGAATCCATATCTAAAGAATCTTCTTCTGGTAACCTTGAAGTACTGGGTTCTGAAGATGCCATAGCTAACTCTCTCTGACACTCACTGTGAAAGATTCTAACTCTTGCACAAATCAGGCTTTAAATACCCAACCAGATAGCTCATGCATGAACACGCACATAGATCAAACGGTTCTGGCTCTGCAGGCATAACCCTGCACAGACCTGGGTGAACACAGGACAGTGCAGGAATATTCCTGCACAGACCAGGAGACCACATAATAACACAGGACTGTGCAGGAAGACCACATAAATATTCCTGCACAGACCAGGTGACCACAAAATGACCACACCCAGCTTATACCACAGAGAGTGGTTTAGAAATAGGCTGCACATGGTCTGATATGCATGAAATGTCAATGGTAAAAAATACGATAAAATCCAACACTATGGCAACACTGCATTGATTCTGTGGTTGTAATAATTATGCTATAGCACGCACTGTTCGCACCCCCATTACTAAACTTAATTTCTATGAAAAGGCTGGTAGAAAAAGTGCCACAAAGGGTAGTTAGGAGCCCAAGAGTAAGGGAGGTTCCACCGCACACACAATATTACTAGCTACCATAGTTAGGAACACAAGGATAGGGGAGGTTCCACTGCACACACAATACCACTAGCTCTGATAGTTAGCAGTCCAAGGGTAAGGGAGAAGGAAAGGGTGGCTAAAGAGGTGGAACGACATCAATTCGAAGTCAAGAGGCTGGAGCTAGACCCGTGGAGATGTACCTAAATAAGGAGGGGCATGCAGCACGTCAAAATTTGAAGACGTGGGATGATCTCACTGATCCTGACACCTACATTGACAATTTCGAACTAGCAATGAACAAGGCCAGGGTCCCCAGCGATGATTGGGTCGGAATTATCAGGAAGCAGCTGCCAGGAAAGGCACTACTGGCAGTACAGGAGATTGTGCCGGAAGCTGGGATGTCTTACTCGCACTTCAAGGCAGTGATGCTCAACCAACTGGGAGCTACGCTAGAACAAGCCAGGAGATTATTTTGGCTGTCTAAGCCTAGCATTGAAGAAGGACAAGTGACATTGTTGAGGAAGGCCTTGAGGGCCTTGAACAGGCTAGTAACTAATCTAAAAACTCCAAAGGAAGCCGCAAATGAAATTTTCAGAGGGTTCCTCACCCAACACTTGTCCGAAGAAACAGTGATGTTACTAACGGAAAGTCAGAATCAACCTTTCGACAAATCGACATAATAAAGCAACTCTGGGAGTCAAAGGATCTCTATGCGAGGAGGAAAATGCTCAGGAATGACCCGAATCTGACACAGTACTCCACTAGGAGGAGACATGAAGGAAGACAACCCAAAGAAGGAGGATCTAATGGAGGAGCCAAGGAGTAGCCCAACCCAATCAACAGCGAAGGTAAGTCACTCAGTAGTAGAGGCAGAGGGGGGCAGGCCTTTGGGGCAGGGTTGGGGTAGCCAAAGGTCGGTCGACAGATGCATTTAGTAGTCCTATAGAAGCTCAATAACTTGTTTTAACTGTCAGAAAATGAGGCACTACAGAAACGAATGCCCAGAAACTCCCCAGGCCCATGTTTGCCAGAGAGTAAAGGCTGGTTTACAACACAACGCTGGCCGAGCATTGCGTTGATTGGAATCAATTGACCTTTGAATCAGGCTCAACAAAGATGGGCACTGATTGGTCCGACGCTGCATTTCAGACGCTGGTTTAGAACTTTTTTCTAATCCAGCGTCTGAAACGCAGTGTCAGACCAATCAGAACATCGCATGTCGGCGGTGGTTCAGATCAAAGGTCAATTGACAACATGCAATGCAATGTAACGCTCAGCCAGCGTCGTGTTGTGAACCAGCCTTAAGGCAACGGGCAAGGTCAACGGTATTGAGTGTCTGTTTATCTTGGACATTGGGGCAAACAGGTTTGATGCACATCAGTACACTGGTGGCCAAGTACAAGATACTTTAGCAGACATGTCCGTTACCTATTTAAGCGAGGCCAAGGTGGAAGTGGCTGTGGAAGGAGTAGAACCGACCCTCCAAGCTGTTGTCTTGAGGGATGATGGTCCGGATATTTTACTGGGCACAGACCATCCTGTGACTAGGTCATTGTTATTAGGAAGGAAGCCTAATAATGATGTCTCTGTACACACCAAGGCTAGGGCCATTGCGAGGGCTTAGAGCCAGGCCCAGGAAAGAGAAAGGGCAGAAGACCTTGTAGCAGACGCTAAGGACGGGGCAGTATCCAAATCCCCAATGGTGGTAGTAACTGCCGGCAGTAGCTGTAAGGGGAAGAGTGGCAAACAAAAACCCAGGCAGCCCACAGTTGATCAGTAGAGTTCACTTTCTTTGGCAGCAGGCCCAGTTGAGGGAGCCACCACAGAGGCAGGCCGTAGTCGTCCTCAGCTGTAGGAAAGGGCAGTGGCAAAGGAGGAAAGGAAAGATGAGGAAATGGTAATGTTATTGAAGCTGGTGGTGAGGCAGGAATTGTGGAAGCGGAGGTGGAAGATAATGAACCTTGGGCCGATACGGTTGAGACAGATCACCTTACGGGCTTAGAGAAGGATGACATCAAGGCTAGAGACGAGCCCCTCTCCCTACCTAAGCCGATGGGTCAGAGGAGGTCTGGGTGCTTGCCAGGCAGCAGATGGAGGATAAGAGCAAGTCCAAGATAGCATTTTGTAGCCCCTGGGGCAAATCTAACAAATATGCTTTTACACGCATGCCCTTCATCCTAAAGAATGCACTGCCACCTTTCAGCACTGTATGGATCAAGCGCTGGAGGGGCAGGCCAGCTTCTCCAGCACATATATACATGATGTGCTCATCTACTCCAAGTCCTGGAAGGAGCATGTGTGGCACATTAGAGTCATGCTAGGTCCCCTTGGGGCAGGCAGGCCTTACAGTGAGCCCTACTAAATGTGAGTGGGGTGCCCATGCCCTTGACATAACTAGGCTATGAGGTAGGACTGGGGAAAATTAAGGTTCCCGAGGCAAGAGTTAAGGCCATTAGGGAATATAGACGACCACATGACAAGAAGGGGCTTCGAGCCTTCTTAGGTAGCACCATCTATTACTGGAGTTTGGCCCACACTATGCCGGGAGGGCGGGGCCACTCTATGAAGCCCACAAAAGGTGGCTCCCAATAAACTATAGAGTGTGAGTCTATGCAAGAGGCATTAAATTAATTGATGTTTTGTGTTCCTCCCATGTGGACTTTAGGACCTTATTAGGTATGTTTTGTGTTGTGGCTTGTGTTGTGGTTTGTATTGTGGTGGGTTGGATCATGTGATGAGGGTCTCTAACTAGAGAGAATTGGTTTGGTTGCTGACTAAGTTATTGTCTGTTGTATGTAAACAATTGAATCTTTATCCTGAGCATTGGCCTCTGTGCTACCTGTACAATAGCCTGACACACACTCTCTCTATATATATATGTTCCATCCAATCTATGAATCTGCCTAATCTATAGATTGTGCAGCACAATCTATGAATTCATAGATTAGATGCCAATCTATAGATTGTGCTGCACAATCTATGAATTTCATAGATTAGATGCCAATCTATATTGGCATCCAATCTATAGATTGTGCTGCACAATCTATGAATGACAATCTATTGCCTGCCAATCAATACACTTCAAAACATGGTAGCATATTAACACCCTTTCCAACAGATTCATAGATTGGATGGAACATTATTATCGACCAGTACTTATTATCGACTAGTTATACTGAGCTAGTGTGCAAGCAAAATATCCAAACCCACCCAAACAATATGGGATAGTCGACGGGAATTTACAAAGCCTGTGCTACTCCCAAGAAAAGAGAAGAAGGAGGAGAGCTGTTTGTGAGGCAAGTTTCTCTACATTTGGGAACTATAGCAGTTGTGCGAGTGTTCGTGGGTATTACAAACTGTGCATTATATCTTTTTTGACAGAGCAATTCTTCAAATATCTTTTTTTGCTCTAGCTACACTTGCCATGTCACTTAGTTCTTTATCTGCCAAGTTCATGTGTCTCAGTATCACTTTTTTCTACATCATTAACACTCTCAGTTGCAATCATCACTTTCTCTGTTCCTCTGTTGCAAAGGGTGTTAATATGCTACCATGTTTTGAAGTGTATTGATTGGCAGGCAATAGATGGGCATTCATAGATTGTGCAGCACAATCTATAGATTGGGCAGATTCATAGATTGGATGGAACATATGCACCACTTCCACAATTGAAAGAACCCTCATATTTGGTGGGAGCTAGGAACTTTGGAAATACCAACACAACTTGGGTGTACTGAAGAACTCTCACGATTGGAAATGAGGGAATTCTCATCAATGGTTTCACAACCTATCGATTCTAGGAAGATGGCTACTCGTCAGTGAACTCTATACAAGGAGAGAAGGTATTCTACCTCAGAAGAAGGAGGGGGAGAAAGGGACAAACACTACAACAATGAGTACGAGGACATTGAGAATGCGGAGGAGTCCATTCACGAATAAATACAAGACAACAAAGAAATAGTGACCAATACTGCATCTCACAAGAGGAGAGTGCAGCATCGTCCAGCACCACAATTCCAGGTAAAACTTAGAGATGTTGATGCAGACCATGCAGCTTAAGGCAAGAGGCCGAGAAAACTTGTGCTGAGGAAGGAAGAGAAGTAAATAAATGCTTCAAACAGATGATGAGATTAGTGATGGACAGAAAAAGCCTGAGAGATGAATCTAGGTGTTGGAGAAACCGAGAAGACTCAGAGGATTGTATCAAGCATCAGCAGTTGGTAACAGTCCCAAGAATGGATGAAGGGAACATCAATGTTGAGCAATACCTCTTAGAGATCTGCAAATACCCACAGAGTTCCAAAGGAGCACTGGCTGAGTCAGTTGGATTAGTGACTGGAAAACTTTACCAGGCGTATGTTGCAGCAAGTGACAAAAACCCCAAGGACTACCATGCCATGAAGGATGCAATACTGGAAGCACATGGCATTGGTCCACTCACTTACTAAAAGAGATTCAAGGAGTGCACACGAAGGAGAGGAAAGTCTTTCGCTGTAGCGGGGAAAAGGATTGACGTGACCTATTGTGGACAAGACATTGTGCTACTATGCAAGAGTTACAAGAAGTTCTGGAAGAAGAATGTGTATGTGAGCTGATACCAAGGGAGGTAGGTGGAAACTTGGCAGAGAAAGAGAACCTAAGAATTGTGGTTACATGCCCTACCAATTTTACTGGTTGCCGTGTTAATCAGCTGGTCCTAGCAGAAATACTAATGTAAATCACTCTGGTAGAAATACAATTAGCTACAGAACATGATGTGCACTAATTTTGGTACAGAACATGGTGTGCACTATTTAGGAAGTTTTTAGTAATGCCTTATCTAAAATATGCTGCTCATGGCTGCTGCAATGCAATGAACTTGACTAGTGAAACTCTAGCTGAGCTCAACAGTTTTACTATGTCTTTGTCCTGAACCCCAGTGTGAGTACTCATCTTTGTTACAAGACTAAATTTCTAAAAATAACTAGAAAGCAAATATAATACTCCACATTTTATGAAATGAATTTAGAGTGACTCCTGGTAAGTGTAAGTACTGCTTTCCACCGAAGAAACACTTCCAGAAACAGTGGGAAGAGATCGTTCATGATGGCAGTTGCGATCATCAGCCATTATAACAACTTCCTTAATTTGGCTTGCTTCCAACCCAAAGTAAAGTTTTACAATTATTTTAAGGTAATAGAGCAGTCCAGTGGACATGGGGAACCAAGAACGGGAAGGTGATTCAAATTTATCGATTTAATATAATTTATTTTCTGATGATGTCCAAGTTTGTGTCTTATAGCAGTCAAGTGGATTCTGGTAAGTACTGTGGATGTCCATGTGAAGGGCATCACTGCATACTAATTATATAACATGTAGAATTTAAGTGGAAGACTGACACATTGGAGTCTATTCCTCTCGTCTTTTACATGGAGGTGAAGTATCGTTTGGGTATCAAGAACAACAATTGCTGATGGTATGTCCAGACCTGCAGTGGAATACGTTCCTCATGAAGAATAAGTGGGAGACATCAAGAACACCCCAGACATCGAAGAGCATCTGACTATGAGCATGGCATATGTCTGGGAGAAGAAACACTCTACTAATCAGACTATTGTAACTTTATATTATATTATACACACACACTTGTCAATTATTCTCTGTGGGACTTGAGGACCTAATTAGGTATGTTCTGGCTTGTATTGTGGCAGGTTGGAGCATGTGATGGGGGGCTCTAAGTAGAGAGAATTGGTTTGGTTGCTGACTAAGTTGTTGTCTGTTGTATATGAACTATTTCATCTTTATCCTGAGCAATGGCTTCTGTGCTACCTGCTTAGCTCTTTCTCTCTATACCCCTCTCCTCATAGAAAGAACCTTCACACAACCTACTAGAGGGGCATTTAACAGCCTTGCTAGAGTTAATGGTATATCATTCATTCCCCACTACTAACTTTGTGAAGGTGAATGAATGTACACACGGCTAACTCTGTAACACAACACTGCTGAATGATGCAGAAAGAGTTAACCGTAACACTAACACTACAATGACATCATGTAGACACAGCTAATTGCGTAGATTTAACTGTGTAATGATGATATATGCTAACAACTAACCGTGTAGCAATAACACAGTGATGATATATGTACAATTGATTTGCCCCAACATTCACACCTACAACGTAAAGACAAAGCATATGAGTTGCCTGGCTTTTGAGAGTACCGTACCTGCTGGCTGTGGCAGAGGGTGCAGACTTGGCTGGCCCTGGGCTGTGCCTATATACACATGTATAATATATAACATTATGAAAGAATAATTAAATCTGACAAGACGCTAATATTAGGAGCTATCCCACACTATCACACAGCTAGAACAAACTGGACATATAGTTGGGAAAATTCAAGTGACCTTTGTCCGACCTTGATAATTTCACAACCTTCTGTTGGGAATCACATGGTTGCCTGCTTGGTTCCTGCTAAGACTTAGGTTACTTGCATCTGCTGGTCATTATAAGCTTCCATCTCTACACCAATTCCCCTCAACCCCTCACATGACTCATAATCAACAAACATGGCAAGTATCTATTCCAGGTGATTTATGGCTTCACTAGCAGTGAAGTCACAATTCATAAATGACTGCTATAAACTACAGTCCTGTGCATACAAATTAGGAAGTAGAAGTTTAATGTTGGACAAGCTAATTGAGGTACTTGTAATAACAAATTCTCACAGTGGGTATTGCCTTACTTGTTCTATGCCAGCAGCTCTCATTGTCATGTAAATTTATAGGTATGTTAGGTTTCGAGCAGAAGATGAAGGGTTTTCCTCTGCGCAGACGCACTAGGTGGAGTTGTTTGCATCTGGGACAATTTGAACATACTTCAGGATTAATCTTTTCCTTGTCATAATGCAGCTCCTGCAGAGATCGATCAATAGATTTTTCAATCATTTGCCGCACACAGACAATGGGCAATGGTGTGCCACAATCCTGCTCCTCCTCGAATGTTACTGGATAGAACTTCACTTCAAGTTGAGATGGAAGCATCATCTTAAGAATAATATATCCCGTCACTGCACGAAGTTAGATAATCGAGATAAGTCTAAAATAACTACCTTGCAGTGTTGTCAAAAGTGATTCCTCCATTATTAACTATCGACGTGGAAGCCAAGCCAGCTACCAAAGCTTAAGGTAGTGCAATGAGGACCTGAAAGGCCATGGAAAGTTGTTGCTGTTCCTCTCTTAACATTAGCTGCTACAGCAATGGACTCAAGCTCTGACAGAGATGGTGACTTTTAAGCTTTTCAGTTCATGAAGCGAGCAAGAGTGACATATAAAGGTAAGCACAGAATCTAGCTAGAGATGAGGAAACTGTACTTTCATGAAGACTGTCATGTTACGAAACCATTAAATTTTACTTCACCCATTGGAGGAGTCCATATACTCTGATACACATGGTAGTCTTTATCAACGTAAAATGGAACGAAACTATTGCAGCAACAACCACAGATTTAGACGCAGAATTAGTATACAAAGAAAGAAAACTTAAATAGAGAAATTATAGCTCCAAGATTCATCATTAAAATTGATATTAGAATTTTGATACATAGTTAGTATCTAGGTAACGGCAACAATTGGAAAAAGAGTATATAAAATGGTTGTTCCAGCTCAGTTTAGTGCACTATATATAGAGAATGAGTTCTTGGTTACTTTTATTCGGAAAATGATCCTAACACCCTACTCTCTATATAGAGTGCACCAAGTAATCATAACACCTCGCTCTTGATACTATAAGATATCATAGAGGCCATCCAGAGAACTGTTATAGAGACTGGTTCTATAGAGGCTATGTGTAGGCCACCCCACAGATACTAACCACAAACCCTCAACACTCCCAGTAATTCCTAGAAATGTCTACTGAAAACATTTATTTGTGTTCCACCTGGAGGCATCTCACTGTCAGCTGTTTTTGATTTTTGTTTTCATAGGGGGGGGGGGGGGGCTAGGTCTTCTTAGAATGATTCTGATGTAGAAATATCAGGCAGAGTAGCTGGCCTAGTCGGTGATTCAACACCCACTCTAGAATAGAGAGAAATAGCATGGCCTAGTCGGTGATTCAACACCCACTCTAGAATAGATAGAAATAGCAGGCAGAGTAGCTGACTTGGTCAGTGATTAAAAAGCCACTACTTGAAAAGGGTGAGTCATCTATTTCAAGTGGTTTTTAAATGACTTTCAATACTTGTCATCTCGGCAAAATGGACAGCTCACTCAGCATGATGACTTGGCAAATATAAAAATAGAAATGGAGGATTACATCAACTGTATACAGATAGGACTAAAGGGTATTTAGAAAGCCAAATATTCAAACTTTGTGTTTTTCATTGGGTTCAGAGGTCTTCTAACCCAAGGCCACCTGCTTATGCTAGTGCTAGTGACTCGAATCAGAGAACTCAGAGACTGATTGCTCAGAAGCACCACTTCCTAAAAAGCATTATGTTTCTCAATCTCCAGCTATTTCTGTAAAGTGCCTCTCTAAGTCTTGTCCACTTGTGAGTATCAGGATGTACACCATGAAATAGTAGGATTTGTTCCCATGGCTTGAGCACAGTGAAGACCACCATGTGGTGCTCTGTAAGATATGCTGCAAAAGGGGGCAACCCCTCCAAAGAACTGGAGGAGCATGGATAACGAAGCCTTCAATCGGGGGAAAAAGCGAGCTCACTCCCATAGTGATGTTCATGTGCAGTCTTGTGAAGTAGAATCAGCAAGTTCCAGTGCAGAGGAGGAGGGAGCTAGTTCAACAGCTGCAGAATATAGGAGAGGAAGATAAGCATGGCCACATATTGCTGATACTACCAACTTTCACGGCTTAATTTTAAGATAGGTGAAGACCTATAAACTAGTCGAGAGTGCTGAAAAATTCTAAATACACATCAAAAGATGCTATTGGAGAATTTATGTCAGCAATTCGCCAGTGGATTGAGGAACTCCTCTTGAGTGTATTCATGGAGCAGAGTTCGATAATTTAATGGCTGATGAGTGTACAGACATTACTACAGTAGAAGAACTTCTATCATCTGTTGTTTGTCTGAAAAGGGAGTAATAGTAGAGCACTTCATGAATATCATCATCACTTTAAAGAAGACTGATGCCAGCACTATACACTCCACTCTGGTTGATTTCTTATAGTGGAATAGTATACCAGTCAGCAACCTTGTGGGCATGGGGGTTAATGGGGCAACAACTTCCTGTGGAAAGAAAAGTGGAGTTCAGAGTAGCTACCAAGGAAGAATTCTCTTTATGCATTGTTTGTGCAGTGCCAATGCCATAACAACTTGCTTGTGTTCAAACTGCTAACTTTACTCTAGAAATTAAGCATGTATTTGACATCACTATGGAAATTTTCCCTAAAAGAAGTGAGTCAGAAGAAATTCAGTGACTACTCGATATGCCTGAGATTAAACCCCTTCAGATACCCACTAGATAACACATGAACAGTGTGTAAAAGCAGTGCCACAGTGGTCGCCCTTAACAAAATATACTGAACAACACATGAGCCAGAAGCTCCAGGGCCAGATAAAGCCCTCTCCAAGCATTTAACTGTGGCAGATCTTTTTGTTAGATTATACTTTACCTCAAGTAACTAAGTTGAGCAGAACCCTTCAAGGTCTAATTGATTTGACTGCAATATCAAGCCTGGTTGAGTCTACACTACTAACACTGAATGTTGCTGCAAATCTTGTAGCAAACTAGGTCTTGCAGCTGTTGGATGAAGGTGAGGATCTAGGGGCAGCTACTGAAATGAAAGTTACAAGTTACAATAGAAAATGTTATATGCTTCTGCGCCTTATTTGCTATTAGTGCTGCTATGTGACAATCACAATGAAGAGCTGGTTGCTTACATCGTAACCGTGACATCACTAAATTTCGTACTCCCAACATTACATTGGCCCCATCTGTACCTAATCCGACAAGATTATCATAAAGGAGGGTGGTGGATTCTTAAAAATTCTTATCGATTGCATTAAATAGCAGCTCTGCAGTTGCCCTCTCAACACTCTCTAGGGCAAACAAGACACACCTCACCTGTCCTTGGATGTTAGCGAAGAATCGAATCATAATGGCAGCTTGTTGTGTAACGGTAATATCAGTTGTCTCATCAGTTTGGAGGCTGAAGTATTTAGTCTCTCTAACTGCTGTGGAAATAGTTTTCCATCAATCCTGGGCAATAACTTTCAACACAGCTGTTGCTTTACTACGACTGCACTTAAAATCTTTAGCAATAGAAATATCAGGAAACATCAACTTGAATAGTTTGGTACAATGATCTCCCAATTGAAAGGCAAGATGGTGCTCTCCAAGGAAATATGCAAAGAGTACTTCTGCACAGATTACAGACTCCTCTCTTATTGGCCCAAAGTAGGACTGTAGAGGCAGTACACCCACACCATCTTTTTCTGAGGGTTTGTGTAATTTCGTTTCCTGATGTCTCCTGAAATTTCTAGTACCACCTCTTCCAAGGTTTATATCACAAGATCACTTCATACAGAAGGCAAAAGAAGACCCCTTTCTCAAAGTTGAGGCCCATGGGGAAGTCTTTGTATACTGTCGACGATAGACACACAATCGCTTTTTTTGCAGACTTAGAAGACCTGATAGATACAGAGATTTGACTGTCAATGTCAATTTGTGAAACCTCATTATCAGAGTCAGAATCCATATCTAAAGAATCTTCTTCTGGTAACCTTGAAGTACTGGGTTCTGAAGATGCCATAGCTAACTCTCTCTGACACTCACTGTGAAAGATTCTAACTCTTGCACAAATCAGGCTTTAAATACCCAACCAGATAGCTCATGCATGAACACGCACATAGATCAAACGGTTCTGGCTCTGCAGGCATAACCCTGCACAGACCTGGGTGAACACAGGACAGTGCAGGAATATTCCTGCACAGACCAGGAGACCACATAATAACACAGGACTGTGCAGGAAGACCACATAAATATTCCTGCACAGACCAGGTGACCACAAAATGACCACACCCAGCTTATACCACAGAGAGTGGTTTAGAAATAGGCTGCACATGGTCTGATATGCATGAAATGTCAATGGTAAAAAATACGATAAAATCCAACACTATGGCAACACTGCATTGATTCTGTGGTTGTAATAATTATGCTATAGCACGCACTGTTCGCACCCCCATTACTAAACTTAATTTCTATGAAAAGGCTGGTAGAAAAAGTGCCACAAAGGGTAGTTAGGAGCCCAAGAGTAAGGGAGGTTCCACCGCACACACAATATTACTAGCTACCATAGTTAGGAACACAAGGATAGGGGAGGTTCCACTGCACACACAATACCACTAGCTCTGATAGTTAGCAGTCCAAGGGTAAGGGAGAAGGAAAGGGTGGCTAAAGAGGTGGAACGACATCAATTCGAAGTCAAGAGGCTGGAGCTAGACCCGTGGAGATGTACCTAAATAAGGAGGGGCATGCAGCACGTCAAAATTTGAAGACGTGGGATGATCTCACTGATCCTGACACCTACATTGACAATTTCGAACTAGCAATGAACAAGGCCAGGGTCCCCAGCGATGATTGGGTCGGAATTATCAGGAAGCAGCTGCCAGGAAAGGCACTACTGGCAGTACAGGAGATTGTGCCGGAAGCTGGGATGTCTTACTCGCACTTCAAGGCAGTGATGCTCAACCAACTGGGAGCTACGCTAGAACAAGCCAGGAGATTATTTTGGCTGTCTAAGCCTAGCATTGAAGAAGGACAAGTGACATTGTTGAGGAAGGCCTTGAGGGCCTTGAACAGGCTAGTAACTAATCTAAAAACTCCAAAGGAAGCCGCAAATGAAATTTTCAGAGGGTTCCTCACCCAACACTTGTCCGAAGAAACAGTGATGTTACTAACGGAAAGTCAGAATCAACCTTTCGACAAATCGACATAATAAAGCAACTCTGGGAGTCAAAGGATCTCTATGCGAGGAGGAAAATGCTCAGGAATGACCCGAATCTGACACAGTACTCCACTAGGAGGAGACATGAAGGAAGACAACCCAAAGAAGGAGGATCTAATGGAGGAGCCAAGGAGTAGCCCAACCCAATCAACAGCGAAGGTAAGTCACTCAGTAGTAGAGGCAGAGGGGGGCAGGCCTTTGGGGCAGGGTTGGGGTAGCCAAAGGTCGGTCGACAGATGCATTTAGTAGTCCTATAGAAGCTCAATAACTTGTTTTAACTGTCAGAAAATGAGGCACTACAGAAACGAATGCCCAGAAACTCCCCAGGCCCATGTTTGCCAGAGAGTAAAGGCTGGTTTACAACACAACGCTGGCCGAGCATTGCGTTGATTGGAATCAATTGACCTTTGAATCAGGCTCAACAAAGATGGGCACTGATTGGTCCGACGCTGCATTTCAGACGCTGGTTTAGAACTTTTTTCTAATCCAGCGTCTGAAACGCAGTGTCAGACCAATCAGAACATCGCATGTCGGCGGTGGTTCAGATCAAAGGTCAATTGACAACATGCAATGCAATGTAACGCTCAGCCAGCGTCGTGTTGTGAACCAGCCTTAAGGCAACGGGCAAGGTCAACGGTATTGAGTGTCTGTTTATCTTGGACATTGGGGCAAACAGGTTTGATGCACATCAGTACACTGGTGGCCAAGTACAAGATACTTTAGCAGACATGTCCGTTACCTATTTAAGCGAGGCCAAGGTGGAAGTGGCTGTGGAAGGAGTAGAACCGACCCTCCAAGCTGTTGTCTTGAGGGATGATGGTCCGGATATTTTACTGGGCACAGACCATCCTGTGACTAGGTCATTGTTATTAGGAAGGAAGCCTAATAATGATGTCTCTGTACACACCAAGGCTAGGGCCATTGCGAGGGCTTAGAGCCAGGCCCAGGAAAGAGAAAGGGCAGAAGACCTTGTAGCAGACGCTAAGGACGGGGCAGTATCCAAATCCCCAATGGTGGTAGTAACTGCCGGCAGTAGCTGTAAGGGGAAGAGTGGCAAACAAAAACCCAGGCAGCCCACAGTTGATCAGTAGAGTTCACTTTCTTTGGCAGCAGGCCCAGTTGAGGGAGCCACCACAGAGGCAGGCCGTAGTCGTCCTCAGCTGTAGGAAAGGGCAGTGGCAAAGGAGGAAAGGAAAGATGAGGAAATGGTAATGTTATTGAAGCTGGTGGTGAGGCAGGAATTGTGGAAGCGGAGGTGGAAGATAATGAACCTTGGGCCGATACGGTTGAGACAGATCACCTTACGGGCTTAGAGAAGGATGACATCAAGGCTAGAGACGAGCCCCTCTCCCTACCTAAGCCGATGGGTCAGAGGAGGTCTGGGTGCTTGCCAGGCAGCAGATGGAGGATAAGAGCAAGTCCAAGATAGCATTTTGTAGCCCCTGGGGCAAATCTAACAAATATGCTTTTACACGCATGCCCTTCATCCTAAAGAATGCACTGCCACCTTTCAGCACTGTATGGATCAAGCGCTGGAGGGGCAGGCCAGCTTCTCCAGCACATATATACATGATGTGCTCATCTACTCCAAGTCCTGGAAGGAGCATGTGTGGCACATTAGAGTCATGCTAGGTCCCCTTGGGGCAGGCAGGCCTTACAGTGAGCCCTACTAAATGTGAGTGGGGTGCCCATGCCCTTGACATAACTAGGCTATGAGGTAGGACTGGGGAAAATTAAGGTTCCCGAGGCAAGAGTTAAGGCCATTAGGGAATATAGACGACCACATGACAAGAAGGGGCTTCGAGCCTTCTTAGGTAGCACCATCTATTACTGGAGTTTGGCCCACACTATGCCGGGAGGGCGGGGCCACTCTATGAAGCCCACAAAAGGTGGCTCCCAATAAACTATAGAGTGTGAGTCTATGCAAGAGGCATTAAATTAATTGATGTTTTGTGTTCCTCCCATGTGGACTTTAGGACCTTATTAGGTATGTTTTGTGTTGTGGCTTGTGTTGTGGTTTGTATTGTGGTGGGTTGGATCATGTGATGAGGGTCTCTAACTAGAGAGAATTGGTTTGGTTGCTGACTAAGTTATTGTCTGTTGTATGTAAACAATTGAATCTTTATCCTGAGCATTGGCCTCTGTGCTACCTGTACAATAGCCTGACACACACTCTCTCTATATATATATGTTCCATCCAATCTATGAATCTGCCTAATCTATAGATTGTGCAGCACAATCTATGAATTCATAGATTAGATGCCAATCTATAGATTGTGCTGCACAATCTATGAATTTCATAGATTAGATGCCAATCTATATTGGCATCCAATCTATAGATTGTGCTGCACAATCTATGAATGACAATCTATTGCCTGCCAATCAATACACTTCAAAACATGGTAGCATATTAACACCCTTTCCAACAGATTCATAGATTGGATGGAACATTATTATCGACCAGTACTTATTATCGACTAGTTATACTGAGCTAGTGTGCAAGCAAAATATCCAAACCCACCCAAACAATATGGGATAGTCGACGGGAATTTACAAAGCCTGTGCTACTCCCAAGAAAAGAGAAGAAGGAGGAGAGCTGTTTGTGAGGCAAGTTTCTCTACATTTGGGAACTATAGCAGTTGTGCGAGTGTTCGTGGGTATTACAAACTGTGCATTATATCTTTTTTGACAGAGCAATTCTTCAAATATCTTTTTTTGCTCTAGCTACACTTGCCATGTCACTTAGTTCTTTATCTGCCAAGTTCATGTGTCTCAGTATCACTTTTTTCTACATCATTAACACTCTCAGTTGCAATCATCACTTTCTCTGTTCCTCTGTTGCAAAGGGTGTTAATATGCTACCATGTTTTGAAGTGTATTGATTGGCAGGCAATAGATGGGCATTCATAGATTGTGCAGCACAATCTATAGATTGGGCAGATTCATAGATTGGATGGAACATATGCACCACTTCCACAATTGAAAGAACCCTCATATTTGGTGGGAGCTAGGAACTTTGGAAATACCAACACAACTTGGGTGTACTGAAGAACTCTCACGATTGGAAATGAGGGAATTCTCATCAATGGTTTCACAACCTATCGATTCTAGGAAGATGGCTACTCGTCAGTGAACTCTATACAAGGAGAGAAGGTATTCTACCTCAGAAGAAGGAGGGGGAGAAAGGGACAAACACTACAACAATGAGTACGAGGACATTGAGAATGCGGAGGAGTCCATTCACGAATAAATACAAGACAACAAAGAAATAGTGACCAATACTGCATCTCACAAGAGGAGAGTGCAGCATCGTCCAGCACCACAATTCCAGGTAAAACTTAGAGATGTTGATGCAGACCATGCAGCTTAAGGCAAGAGGCCGAGAAAACTTGTGCTGAGGAAGGAAGAGAAGTAAATAAATGCTTCAAACAGATGATGAGATTAGTGATGGACAGAAAAAGCCTGAGAGATGAATCTAGGTGTTGGAGAAACCGAGAAGACTCAGAGGATTGTATCAAGCATCAGCAGTTGGTAACAGTCCCAAGAATGGATGAAGGGAACATCAATGTTGAGCAATACCTCTTAGAGATCTGCAAATACCCACAGAGTTCCAAAGGAGCACTGGCTGAGTCAGTTGGATTAGTGACTGGAAAACTTTACCAGGCGTATGTTGCAGCAAGTGACAAAAACCCCAAGGACTACCATGCCATGAAGGATGCAATACTGGAAGCACATGGCATTGGTCCACTCACTTACTAAAAGAGATTCAAGGAGTGCACACGAAGGAGAGGAAAGTCTTTCGCTGTAGCGGGGAAAAGGATTGACGTGACCTATTGTGGACAAGACATTGTGCTACTATGCAAGAGTTACAAGAAGTTCTGGAAGAAGAATGTGTATGTGAGCTGATACCAAGGGAGGTAGGTGGAAACTTGGCAGAGAAAGAGAACCTAAGAATTGTGGTTACATGCCCTACCAATTTTACTGGTTGCCGTGTTAATCAGCTGGTCCTAGCAGAAATACTAATGTAAATCACTCTGGTAGAAATACAATTAGCTACAGAACATGATGTGCACTAATTTTGGTACAGAACATGGTGTGCACTATTTAGGAAGTTTTTAGTAATGCCTTATCTAAAATATGCTGCTCATGGCTGCTGCAATGCAATGAACTTGACTAGTGAAACTCTAGCTGAGCTCAACAGTTTTACTATGTCTTTGTCCTGAACCCCAGTGTGAGTACTCATCTTTGTTACAAGACTAAATTTCTAAAAATAACTAGAAAGCAAATATAATACTCCACATTTTATGAAATGAATTTAGAGTGACTCCTGGTAAGTGTAAGTACTGCTTTCCACCGAAGAAACACTTCCAGAAACAGTGGGAAGAGATCGTTCATGATGGCAGTTGCGATCATCAGCCATTATAACAACTTCCTTAATTTGGCTTGCTTCCAACCCAAAGTAAAGTTTTACAATTATTTTAAGGTAATAGAGCAGTCCAGTGGACATGGGGAACCAAGAACGGGAAGGTGATTCAAATTTATCGATTTAATATAATTTATTTTCTGATGATGTCCAAGTTTGTGTCTTATAGCAGTCAAGTGGATTCTGGTAAGTACTGTGGATGTCCATGTGAAGGGCATCACTGCATACTAATTATATAACATGTAGAATTTAAGTGGAAGACTGACACATTGGAGTCTATTCCTCTCGTCTTTTACATGGAGGTGAAGTATCGTTTGGGTATCAAGAACAACAATTGCTGATGGTATGTCCAGACCTGCAGTGGAATACGTTCCTCATGAAGAATAAGTGGGAGACATCAAGAACACCCCAGACATCGAAGAGCATCTGACTATGAGCATGGCATATGTCTGGGAGAAGAAACACTCTACTAATCAGACTATTGTAACTTTATATTATACACACACACTTGTCAATTATTCTCTGTGGGACTTGAGGATATAATTAGGTATGTTCTGGCTTGTATTGTGGCAGGTTGGAGCATGTGATGGGGGGCTCTAAGTAGAGAGAATTGGTTTGGTTGCTGACTAAGTTGTTGTCTGTTGTATATGAACTATTTCATCTTTATCCTGAGCAATGGCTTCTGTGCTACCTGCTTAGCTCTTTCTCTCTATATCCCTCTCCTCATAGAAAGAACGTTCACACAACCACTAGAGGGGCATTTAACAGCTTTGCTAGAGTTAATGGTATATCATTCATTCCCCACTACTAACTTTGTGAAGGTGAATGAATGTACACACGGCTAACTCTGTAACACAACACTGCTGAATGATGCAGAAAGAGTTAACCGTAACACTAACACTACAATGACATCGTGTAGACACAGCTAATTGCGTAGATTTAACTGTGTAATGATGATATATGCTAACAACTAACCGTGTAGCAATAACACAGTGATGATATATGTACAATTGATTTGCCCCAACATTCACACCTACAACGTAAAGACAAAGCATATGAGTTGCCTGGCTTTTGAGAGTACAGTACCTGCTGGCTGTGGCAGAGGGTGCAGACTTGGCTGGCCCTGGGCTGTGCCTATATACACATGTATAATATATAACATTATGAAAGAATAATTAAATCTGACAAGACGCTAATATTAGGAGCTATCCCACACTATCACACAGCTAGAACAAACTGGACATATAGTTGGGAAAATTCAAGTGACCTTTGTCCGACCTTGATAATTTCACAACCTTCTGTTGGGAATCACATGGTTGCCTGCTTGGTTCCTGCTAAGACTTAGGTTACTTGCATCTGCTGGTCATTATAAGCTTCCATCTCTACATCAATTCCACTCAACCCCTCACATGACTCATAATCAACAAACATGGCAAGTATCTATTCCAGGTGATTTATGGCCTCACTAGCAGTGAAGTCACAATTCATAAATGACTGCTATAAAATACAGTCCTGTGCATACAAATTAGGAAGTAGAAGTTTAATGTTGGACAAGCTAATTGAGGTACTTGTAATAACAAATTCTCACAGTGGGTATTGCCTTACTTGTTCTATGCCAGCAGCTCTCATTGTCATGTAAATTTATAGGTATGTTAGGTTTCGAGCAGAGGATGAAAGGTTTTCCTCTGCGCAGACGCACTAGGTGGAGTTGTTTGCATCTGGGACACTTTGAACATACTTCAGGATTAATCTTTTCCTTGTCATAATGCAGCTCCTGCAGAGATCGATCAATCGATTTTTCAATCATTTGCCGCACACAGACAATGGGCAATGGTGTGCCACAATCCTCCTCCTCCTCGAATGTTACTGGATAGAACTTCACTTCAAGTTGAGATGGCAGCATCATCTTAAGAATAATATATCCCGTCACTGCACGAAGTTAGGATAATCGAGATAAGTCTAAAATAACTACCTTGCAGTGTTGTCAAAAGTGATTCCTCCATTATTAACTATCGACTTGGAAGCCAAGCCAGCTACCAAAGCCTAAGGTAGTGCAATGAGGACCTGAAAGGCCACAGAAAGTTGTTGCTGTTCCTCGCCTAACAGTAGCTGCTACAGCAATGGACTCATGCTCTGACAGAGATGGTGACTTTTAAGCGTTTCAGTTCATGAAGCGAGCAAGAGTGACATATAAAGGTAAGCACAGAATCTAGCTAGAGATGAGGAAACTGTAATTTCATGAAGACTGTCATGTTACGAAACCATTAAATTTTACTTCACCCATTGGAGGAGTCCATATACTCTGATACACATGGTAGCCTTTATCTAAGTAAAAGGGAACGAAACTATTGCAGCAACAACCACAGATTTAGTCGCAGAATTAGTATACAAAGAAACTTAAATAGAGAAATTATAGCTCCAAGATTCATCATTAAAATTGATATTAGAATTTTGATACATAGTTAGTATCTAGGTAATGGCAACAATTGGAAAAAGGGTATAGAAAATGGTTGTTCCAGCTCAGTTTAGTGCACTATATATAGAGAATGAGTTCTTGGTTACTTTTATTCGGAAAATGATCCTAACACCCTACTCTCTATATAGAGTGCACCAAGTAATCATAACACCTCGCTCTTGATACTATAAGATATCATAGAGGCCATCCAGAGAACTGTTATAGAGACTGGTTCTATAGAGGCTATGTGTAGGCCACCCCACAGATACTAACCACAAACCCTCAACACTCCCAGTAATTCCTAGAAATGTCTACTGAAAACATTTATTTGTGTTCCACCTGGAGGCATCTCACTGTCAGCTGTTTTTGATTTTTGTTTTCATAGGTCTTCTTAGAATGATTCTGATGTAATTTCAGAGAGAAATATCAGGCAGAGTAGCTGGCCTAGTCGGTGATTCAACACCCACTCTAGAATAGAGAGAAATAGCAGGCAGAGTAGCTGACTTGGTCAGTGATTAAAAAGCCACTACTTGAAAAGGGTGAGTCTGAAAAGGGTGAGTCATCTATTTCAAGTGGTTTTTAAATGACTTTCAATATACTTGTCATCTCGGCAAAATGGACAGCTCACTCAGCATGATGACTTGGCAAATATAAAAATAGAAATGGAGGATTACATCAACTGTATACAGATAGAGCTAAAGGGTATTTAGAAAGCCAAATATTCAAACTTTGTGTTTTTCATTGGGGTCAGAGGTCTTCTAACCCAAGGCCACCTCCTTATGCTAGTGCTAGTGACTCGAATCAGAGAACTCAGAGACTGCTCAGAAGCACCACTTCCTAAAAAGCATTATGTTTCTCAATCTCCAGCTATTTCTGTAAAGTGCCTCTCTAAGTCTTGTCCACTTGTGAGTATCAGGATGTACACCATGAAATGGTAGGATTTGTTCCCATGGCTTGAGCACAGTGAAGACCACCATGTGGTGCTCTGTAAGATATGCTGCAAAAGGGGGCAACCCCTCCAAAGAACTGGAGGAGCATGGATAACGAAGCCTTCAATCGGGGAAAAAAGCGAGCTCACTCCCATAGTGATGTTCATGTGCAGTCTTGTGAAGTAGAATCAGCAAGTTCCAGAGCAGAGGAGGAGGGAGCTAGTTCAACAGCTGCAGAATATAGGAGAGGAAGATAAGCATGGCCACATATTGCTGATACTACCAACTTTCACGGCTTAATTTTAAGATAGGTGAAGACCTATAAACTAGTCGAGAGTGCTGAAAAATTCTAAATACACATCAAAAGATGCTATTGGAGAATTTATGTCAGCAATTCGCCAGTGGATTGAGGAACTTCTCTTGGGTGTATTTATGGAGCAGAGTTCGATAATTTAATGGCTGATGAGTGTACAGACATTACTACAGTAGAAGAACTTCTATCATCTGTTGTTTGTCTGAAAAGGGAGTAATAGTAGAGCACTTCATGAATATCATCATCACTTTAAAGAAGACTGATGCCAGCACTATACAGTCTGCTCTAGTTGATTTCCTATAGTGGAGTAGTATACTAGTCAGCAAGCTTGTGGGCATGGGGTTTGATGGGGCAACAACTTCCTGTGGAAAGAAAAGTGGAGTTCAGAGTAGCTACCAAGAAAGAATTCTCTTTATGCATTGTTTGTGCAGTGCCAATGCCATAACAACTTGCTTGTGTTCAAACTGCTAACTTTACTCTAGAAATTAAGCATGTATTTGACATCACTATGGAAATTTTCCCTAAAAGAAGTGAGTCAGAAGAAATTCAGTGACTACTCGATATGCCTGAGATTAAACCCCTTCAGATACCCACTAGTTAGATAACACATGAACAGTGTGTAAAAGCAGTGCCACAGTGGTCGCCCTTAACAAAATATACTGAACAACACATGAGCCAGAAGCTCCAGGGCCAGATAAAGCCCTCTCCAAGCATTTAACTGTGGCAGATCTTTTTGTTAGATTATACTTTACCTCAAGTAACTAAGTTGAGCAGAACCCTTCAAGGTCTAATTGATTTGACTGCAATATCAAGCCTGGTTGAGTCTACACTACTAACACTGAATGTTGCTGCAAATCCTGTAGCAAACTAGGTCTTGCAGCTGTTGGATGAAGGTGAGGATCTAGAGGCAGCTACTGAAATGAAAGTTACAAGTTACAATAGAAAATGTTATATGCTTCTGCGTCTTATTTGCTATTAGTGCTGCTATGTGACAATCACAATTAAGAGCAACTAAAGCTGGTTGCTTACATCGTAACCGTGACATCACTAAATTTCGTGCTCCCAACATTACATTGGCCCCATCTGTACCTAATCCGACAAGATTATCATAAAGGAGAGTGGTGGATTCTTAAAAATTCTTATCGATTGCATTAAATAGCAGCTCTGCAGTTGCCCTCTCAACACTCTCTAGGGCAAAGAAGACACACCTCACCTGTCCTTGGATGTTAGCGAAGAATCGAATCATAATGGCAGCTTGTTGTGTAACGGTAATATCAGTTGTCTCATCAGTTTGGAGGCTGAAGTATTTAGTCTCTCTAACTGCTGAGGAAACAGTTTTCCATCAATCCTGGGCAATAACTTTCAACACAGCTGTTGCTTTACTACGACTGCACTTAAAATCTTTAGCAATAGAAATATCCGGAAACATCAACTTGAATAGTTTGGTCCAAATGATCTCCCAATTGAAAGGCAAGATGGTGCTCTCCAAGGAAATATGCAAAGAGTACTTCTGCACGGATTACAGATTCCTCTCTTATTGGCCCAAAGTAGGACTGTAGAGGCAGTACACACACACCATCTTTTTCTGAGTGTTTGTGTAATTTCGTTTCCTGATGTCTCCTGAAATTTCTAGTACCACCTCTTCCAAGGTTTATATCACAAGATCACTTCATACAGAAGGCAAAAGAAGATCCCTTTCTCAAAGTTGAGGCCCATGGGGAAGTCTTTGTATACTGTCTACGATAGACACACAATCGCTTTTTTTGCAGACTTAGAAGACCTGATAGATACAGAGATTTGACTGTCAATGTCAATTTGTGAAACCTCATTATCAGAGTCAGAATCCATATCTAAAGAATCTTCTTCTGGTAACCTTGAAGTACTGGGTTCTGAAGATGCCATAGCTAACTCTCTCTGACACTCACTGTGAAAGATTCTAACTCTTGCACAAATCAGGCTTTAAATACCCAACCAGATAGCTCATGCATGAACATGCACATAGATCAAATGGTTCTGGCTCTGCAGGCATAATCCTGCACAGACCTGGGTGAACACAGGACAGTGCAGGAATATTCCTGCACAGACCAGGAGACCACATAATAACACAGGACTGTGCAGGAAGACCAAGTGACCACATAAATATTCCTGCACAGACCAGGTGACCACAAAATGACCACACCCAGCTTATACCACAGAGAGTGGTTTAGAAATAGGCTGCACATGGTCTGATATGCATGAAATGTCAATGGTAAAAAATACGATAAAATCTAACACTATGGCAACACTGCATTGATTCTGTGGTTGTAATAATTATGCTATAGCACGCACTGTTCACACCCCCATTACTAAACTTAATTTCTATGAAAAGGCTGGTAGAAAAAGTGCCACAAAGGGTAGTTAGGAGCCCAAGAGTAAGGGAGGTTCCACCGCACACACAATATTACTAGCTACCATAGTTAGGAACACAAGGATAGGGGTGGTTCCAATGCACACATAATACCACTAGCTCCGATAGTTAGCAGTCCAAGGGTAAGGGAGAAGGAAAGGGTGGCTAAAGAGGCGGAACGACATCAATTCTAAGTCAAGAGGCTGGAGCTAGACCCATGGAGATGTACCTAAATAAGGAGGGGCATGCAGCACGTCAAAATTTGAAGACGTGGGATGATCTCACTGATCCTGAGGCCTACATTGACAATTTCGAACTAGCAATGAACAAGGCCAGGGTCCCCAGCGATGATTGGGTCGGAATTATCAGGATGCAGCTGCCAGGAAAGGCACTACTGGCAGTACAGGAGATTGTGCCGGAAGCTGGGATGTCTTACTCGCACTTCAAGGCAGCGATGCTCAACCAACTGGGAGCTACGCTAGAACAAGCCAGGCGATTATTTTGGCTGTCTAAGCCTAGCATTGAAGAAGGACAAGTGACATTGTTAAGGAAGGCCTTGAGGGCCTTGAATAGGCTAGTAACTAATCTAAAAACTCCAAAGGAAGCCGCAAATGAAATTTTCAGAGGGTTCCTCACCCAACACTTGTCCGAAGAAACACTGATGTTACCAACGGAAGGTCAGAATCAACCTTTCGACAAATCGACATAATAAAGCAACTCTGGGAGTCAAAGGATCTCTATGCGAGGAGGAAAATGCTCAGGAATGACCCGAATCTGACACAGTACTCCACTAGGAGGAGACATGAAGGAAGACAACCCAAAGAAGGAGGATCTAATGGAGGAGCCAAGGAGTAGCCCAACCCAATCAACAGCGAAGGTAAGTCACTCAGTAGTAGAGGAAGAGGGGGGCAGGCCTTTGGGGCAGGGTTGGGGTAGCCAAAGGTCGGTCGACAGATGCATTTAGTAGTCCTATAGAAGCTCAATAACTTGTTTTAACTAGAAAATGAGGCACTACAGAAACGAATGCCCAGAAACTCCCCAGGCCCATGTTTGCCAGAGAGTAAAGGCTGGTTTACAACACAACGCTGGCCGAGCATTGCGTTGATTGGAATCAATTGACCTTTGAATCAGGCTCAACAAAGACGGGCACTGATTGGTCCGACGCTGCATTTCAGACGCTGGTTTAGAACTTTTTTCTAATCCAGCGTCTGAAACGCAGTGTCAGACCAATCAGAACATCGCATGTCGGCGGTGGTTCAGATCAAAGGTCAATTGACAACATGCAATGCAATGTAACGCTCAGCCAGCGTCGTGTTGTGAACCAGCCTTAAGGCAACGGGCAAGGTCAACGGTATTGAGTGTCTGTTTATCTTGGACACTGGGGCAAACAGGTTTGATGCACATCAGTACACTGGTGGCCAAGTACAAGATACTTTAGCAGACATGTCCGTTACCTATTTAAGCGAGGCCAAGGTGGAAGTAGCTGTGGAAGGAGTAGAACCGACCCTCCAAGCTGTTGTCTTGAGGGATGATGGTCCGGATATTTTACTGGGCACAGACCATCCTGTGACTAGGTCATTGTTATTAGGAAGGAAGCCTAATAATGATGTCTCTGTACACACCAAGGCTAGGGCCATTGCGAGGGCTTAGAGCCAGGCCCAGGAAAGAGAAAGGGCAGAAGACCTTGTAGCAGACGCTAAGGATGGGGCAGTATCCAAATCCCCAATGGTGGTAGTAACTGCCGGCAGTAGCTGTAAGGGGAAGAGTGGCAAACAAAAACCCAGGCAGCCCACAGTTGATCAGTAGAGTTCACTTTCTTTGGCAGCAGGCCCAGTTGAGGGAGCTACCACGGAGGCAGGCCGTAGTCGTCCTCAGCTGTAGGAAAGGGCAGTGGCAAAGGAGGAAAGGAAAGATGAGGAAATGGTAATGTTATTGAAGCTGGTGGTGAGGCAGGAATTGTGGAAGCGGAGGTGGAAGATAATGAACCTTAGGCCGATACGGTTGAGACAGATCACCTTACGGGCTTAGAGAAGGATGACATCAAGGCTAGAGACGAGCCGCTCTCCCTACCTAAGCCGATGGGTCAGAGGAGGTTTGGGTGCTTGCCAGGCAGCAGATGGAGGATAAGAGCAAGTCCAAGATAGCATTTTGTACCCCCTGGGGCAAATCTAACAAATATGCTTTTACACGCATGCCCTTTATCCTAAAGAATGCACTGCCACCTTTCAGCACTGTATGGATCAAGCGCTGGAGGGGCAGGCCAGCTTCTCCAGCACATATATACATGATGTGCTCATCTACTCCAAGTCCTGGAAGGAGCATGTGTGGCACATTAGAGCCATGCTAGGTCCCCTTGGGGCAGGCAGGCCTTACAGTGAGCCCTACTAAATATGAGTGGGGTACCCATGCCCTTGACATAACTAGGCTATGAGGTAGGACTTGGGAAAATTAAGGTTCCCGAGGCAAGAGTTAAGACCATCAGGGAATATAGACGACCACATGATAAGAAGCGGCTTCGAGCCTTCTAAGGTAGCACCATCTATTACTGGAGTTTGGCCCAGACTATGCCGGGAGGGCGGGGCCACTCTATGAAGCCTACAAAAGGTGGCTCCCAATAAACTATAGAGTGTGAGTCTATGCAAGAGGCATTAAATTAATTGATGTTTTGTGTTCCTCCCATGTGGACTTTAGGACCTTATTAGGTATGTTTTGTGTTGTGGCTTGTGTTGTGGTTTGTATTGTGGTGGGTTGGATCATGTGATGAGGGTCTCTAACTAGAGAGAATTGGTTTGGTTGCTGACTAAGTTGTTGTCTGTTGTATGTAAACAATTGAATCTTTATCCTGAGCATTGGCCTCTGTGCTACCTGTACAATAGCCTGACACACACTCTCTCTATATATATATGTTCCATTCAATCTATGAATCCCTATCTATAGATTGTGCAGCACAATCTATGAATTCATAGATTAGATGCCAATCTATAGATTGGCATCCAATCTATAGATTGTGCTGCACAATCTATGAATGACAATCTATTGCCTGCCAATCAATACACTTCAAAACATGGTAGCATAGAACAAACTGGACATATAGTTGTCAAGTGATCTTTGTCCGACCTTGATAATTTCACAACCTTCTGTTGGGAATCACATGGTTGCCTGCTTGGTTCCTGCTAAGACTTAGGTTACTTGCATCTGCTGGTCATTATAAGCTTCCATCTCTACACCAATTCCACTCAACCCCTCACATGATCTCATAATCAACAAACATGGCAAGTATCTATTCCAGGTGATTTATGGCTTCACTAGCAGTGAAGTCACAATTCATAAATGACTGCTATAAAATACAGTCTTGTGCATACAAATTAGGATGTAGAAGTTTAATGTTGGACAAGCTAATTGAGGTACTTGTAATAACAAATTCTCACAGTGGGTATTGCCTTACTTGTTCTATGCCAGCAGCTCTCATTGTCATGTAAATTTATAGGTATGTTAGGTTTCGAGCAGAAGATGAAGGGTTTTCCTCTGCGCAGACGCACTAGGTGGAGTTGTTTGCATCTGGGACACTTTGAACATACTTCAGGATTAATATTTTCCTTGTCATAATGCAGCTCCTGCAGAGATCGATCAATAGATTTTTCAATCATTTGCCGCACACAGACAATGGGCAATGGTGTGCCACAATCCTCCTCCTCCTCGAATGTTACTGGATAGAACTTCACTTCAAGTTTAGATGGCAGCATCATCTTAAGAATAATATATCCCGTCACTGCACGAAGTTAGGATAATCGAGATAAGTCTAAAATAACTACCTTGCAGTGTTGTCAAAAGTGATTCCTCCATTATTAACTATCGACTTGGAATCCAAGCCAGCCTAAGGTAGTGCAATGAGGACCCGAAAGGCCACGGAAAGTTGTTGCTGTTCCTCTCCTAATAGTAGCTGCTATAGCAATGGACTCAAGCTCTGACAGAGATGGTGACTTTTAAGCTTTTCAGTTCATGAAGCGAGCAAGAGTGACATATAAAAGTAAGCACAGAATCTAGCTAGAGATGAGGAAACTGTACTTTCATGAAGACTGTCATGTTAGGAAACCATTAAATTTTACTTCACCCATTGGAGGAGTCCATATACTCTAATACAAATGGTAGTCTTTATCAACGTAAAAGGGAACGAAGTTCTTGCAGCAACAGCCACAGATTTAGATGCAGAATTGGTATGGAAAAGGTCAATAGACAAAGAAAACTTAAATAGAGAAATTATAGCTAGAGATTCATCATTAAAATTGATATTAGAATTTTGATACATAGTTAGTATCTAGTCAATGGCAACAATTGGAAAAGGAGGCTAGTTCCAGCTCAGTTTAGTGCACTATATATAGAGAATGAGTTCTTGGTTACTTTTATTCGGAAAATTATACTAACACCCTACTCTCTATATAGAGTGCACCAAGTAATCATAACACCTCTCTCTTGATACTATAAGACATCATAGAGGTCATCCAGAGAACTGTTATAGAGACTGGTTCTATAGAGGCTATGTGTAGGCAACCCCACAGATACTAACCACAAACCCTCAACACTCCCAGTAATTCCTAGAAATGTCTACTGAAAACATTTATTTGTGTTCCACCTGGATGCATCCCACTGTCAGCTGTTTTTGATATTTTCCCACGTAGGGGGGTGGGGCTAGGTCTTCTTAGAATGATTCTGATGTAATTTCAGAGAGAAATATCAGGCAGAGTAGCTGGCCTAGTCGGTGATTCAACACCCACTCTAGAATAGAGAGAAATAGCAGGCAGAGTAGCTGACTTGGTCAGTGTTAAAACGCCACTACTTGAAAAGGGTGAGTCATCTATTTCAAGTGTTTTTAAATGACTTTCTATACTTGTCATCTCGGCAAAATGGACAGCTCACTCAGCATTTACTTGGCAAATATAAAAATAGAAATGGAGGATTACATCAACTGTGTACAGATAGAGCTAAAGGGTATTTAGAAAGCTAAATATTCAAACTTGTGTTTTTCATTGGGATCAGAGCTCTTCTAACCCAAGGCCACCTTCTTATGCTAGTTATAGGGACTCGAATTAGCTCAGAGACTGATTGCTGAGAAGCACCACTGCTATATGTCTCTCAATCTCCAGCTACTTCTGTAAAGTGCCTCTCTAAGTCTGGTCCACTTGTGAGTATCAGAATGTACACCATGAAATGGTAGGATTTGTTCCCATGGCTTGAGCACAGTGAAGACCACCATGGTGCTCTCTGTAAGATATGCTGCAAAAGGGGGCAACCCCTACAAAGAACTGGAGCAACGATAACGAAGCCTTTAAAAAACTGAATAAGGCAATTCGGGAAAAAAGCGAGCTCACTCCCATAGTGATGTTCATGTGCAGTCTTGTGAAGTAGAATCAGCAAGTTCCAGAGCAGAGGAGGAGGGAGCTAGTTCAACAACTGCAGAATATAGGAGAGGAAGATAAGCATGGCCACATATTGCTCATAACCAACATTCATGGCTTAATTTTAAGATAGGTGAAGATCCTATAAACCAGTTGAAAAATTCTAAATACACATCAAAAGATGCTATGGTAGAAGCAATTGGCCAGTGGATTGAGCAACTCCTCTTGAGTGTATTCATGGAGCAGAGTTCGATAATTTAATGGCTGATGAGTGTACAGACATTACTACAGTAGAAGAACTTCTATCATCTGTTGTTGGTCTGAAAAGGGAGTAATAGTAGAGCACTTCATGAATATCATCATCACTTTAAAGAAGACTGATGCCAGCACTATACACTCCACTCTGGTTGATTTCTTATAGTGGAGTAGTATAACACTCAGCAAGCTTGTGGGCATGGGGGTTAATGGGGCAACAACTTCCTGTGGAAAGAAAAATGGAGTTCAGAGTAGCTACCAAGGAAGAATTCTCCTCATGCATTGTTTGTACACTGCCAATGCCAGATGCTTCAACTTGCTTGTGTTAAAACTGCTAACTCTACTCTAGAAATTAAGCATGTATTTGACATCACTATGCAAATTTTTCAATTATTCCCCTAAAAGAAGTGAGTCACTAGAAGAGATTCAGTGACTACTCGATATGCCTGAGATTAAAACCCTCCAGATACCCACTAGTTAACACATGAAGAGTGTGTAAAAGCAGTGCCACAGTGGTCGCCCTTAACAAAATATACTGCACAATACATGAGTCAGAAGCTCCAGGGCAGATGAAGCCCTCTCCAAGCATTTAACTGTGGCAGATATTTTTTGTTAGATTATGCTTTACCTCAAGTAACTAAGTTGAGCAGAACCCTTCAAGGTCTAATTGATTTGACTGCAATATTAAGCGCCTGGTTGAGTCTACACTACTAACACTTAATGTTGCTGCAACTCCTGTAGCAAACTAGGTCTTGCAGCTGTTGGATGAAGGTGAAGATCTAGAGGCAGCTAATGAAATGAAAGTTACAATGGAAAATGCTATATGATTCTGTGACATTCTGGGAAAAAGTAGCTAAACCATTTCATAATGACTTGACAAGCAACATCAAAAGCTGTTTTTGCACTCAAGGTGTAGTATCATCCTTTTAGCAGCTGTGATTTTAGGAAGCTTCCAAAATTTGATTGTCCGTATTGTGCACCACATGGAAAATATACGGTGATGGCCATTATGGAAAAGAAATGGGTCCTAAATCTGTTGAAGGTGAAAAGTTTACAAAACTTTGATTTCATTAGATGAAATCCATTCAGAATGTAAAATTTACTGTGGTGTAACTCATCTCACCAAGCAGCCCAAAGAAGACCTACAGAAACAGCTAACAGAACTCATTTCTAATGAAATGCAAGTCACAATGTTTCCTATAGCCCCAGATGTGTCACTGATGTTGGAGGCATAAACACAACATTCTCCATCACATCATCGACCCTGGTGAACACTCCATACATATAATCTGCATGTGACAATTAACATCTCTAATCAGTGGTAATCACCAGTGGAGACCTAAAAAATGGGGCACTTTAACATCAAAGATTACATTTATACAACTAATATGCTAAAGAGAACACATACACATTATACTACGTCTAATATCTTACATCTGGAAAATGTGGCAGATTATTGGGTAGGGTGATATTAACAGGTTTGGAAATTATATTTAGTTGATTGTCATGTGTGATGAAAAGTCTTGTTATGTCTAGCATTAGGCATATCTGTGAGTCATCTTGAGTCTATGAGTAAGATTGTAGCTACTCATAATTAAGAGAGGAAATATTTGGGGATGTTTAGAATAGTATGCAAAGTCAGTGTTGTGAAGGAACATCACCATCAAACATGTAGCTACCTCAGAAGATATCCACTGCTTGTTCTTTGTCTGACAATGATGAAACCATTGTTGGAAGCCTCTCTCTAGTTTGAACAGCATCAAATTATGCTTACAAAGCTTTCCATGGACCTCACATTCCTGTGTACCTCACAATTAACCTATACCATCTCAAACTGCTCTTGCTCTCTGCTTCATCAGCCTAATCAATCTGGTTCTATTCCTTCAAGTTCCTCTTTGACTCATCTGACCCAAACTTTTGATTCAGCTTCTGCTCATACTTATTCAGGTTCTCATGCGACCAACCTAATCACTCAACATTCCTCAGCATATCTACTACCTAAATGATCAACCTGCCTTCCTCCAATCCCTCTAGTACCCATTCATAGTAGTTTATTTTACTCTCTTCTTTTCTCCAGCTTTCTTCACCCCATAAATAGTCAAGCATTGCCACCTCAGCCATCTCATTCTAATGACTCTCTACCCAGCCTCTCCTCTGTTAAATCTAAGCTTCTTACAAACCGCTTGTCCATCACATATTGGCTGCATGTTTTAGGCTTATCCTAGCCAGGAGTTTGCAAAACCAACCTTCCTCTTTCAGCCTCTGTCAAATCATTCACTCACCTCATCCATTGACTAACCTAGCCACTCTTCTACTTCCTTTGTCATTTTCAGCAACTATGAGTAATATACTTCTCTTAGCTACTTCTCAATATTACTACACAATTTGTTGACATCAATAATTTATAGATCAGTGTATAGTGAGGCCGGCAGCTAGGGATTTCAAATAGATTGTTTATTTCACCTTTGCTTGCCACACAATGCCTTGCATTCATTTCTAGTTGGTGAGTGAAGAGAGCCCTCACAAGGGAGTTGTATGGAACAGTTGATATTGCCAAGGCATAGCTATGTATATATGTACATATGTTTCTATCTATGTATGTATATACATGTACCTTACTTTCACTGTAAACAGGAACACCCATCTTAAATAATGTGGGCTTATTAAATTGGGACTGTTATCAGAAAACAACTTGGCTCTGGCTGTACCTGGCAAGTGAATTGTGCTGCTTATGCAGAAAACAGAACTAGAATCTAATACTCAATATGTCTACTCTGGAAACACAGGTATGAATATGCTTTGTACTGAAATGTTTAAAGAAATAGCTATATATGTACTTAGATTTTAGATAGTAGTAACATTTTCACAGGGAATCCTTCCCAAAATAACAAGCATGTCTATGTGCACGATGTGCTGATGCAGCAGTATTTTGCCATGAATGCTCAGTTTAGCTTTATTATTTTGCGAATGATAATGCCAGTGGCTGGCTCTATTAGCAGCTGCATTTTTCTGGGCTAGGACCAAAGAAGAAAGTCCACCAATGAAAAACTACAATGCAAGCTGCTACAACACTCTCAAAAGCCTACAGGTTTAGCGGATTCTTGCGCGCATGTGCATACTAAAACCATAGTTACTTGCACAGCTGCAGATTCCAAATCTTTTTAAGCAGAATAACTAGCTGTTTAATTTTCCAGAATGGAAAACGGAAAAAATAGACTTCAGAAAAACAGAGAGAGAGAAAACACAAAGCCTACTTCAGAACAAAGAGAACTGAGATTTGGGGGGAAAGAGTGAATAAAATAGTGGGAGAAGCACACCAGCCCACGATTGAGACACTTCCTTAGGATCAGGTGAAGTTTCATTCTGACTAACCACTCTATTCATCAACATACTCGAGCTATGGACACATTTACTAAAATGGAAATGATCGTCACGGCCGAGTACTAAAATTTAAATGATCGTTATCGTCAATATAGAGCTGGAACTCTTTGAAAACTGCGAGGAATAATTTAGATGAATACTGCACATTCCTAGGGAGAAGAAGTAAGGGGGCAATTATGGGTCTGTGAACAGGACCAAAAATGTTGGTAAACTTAAAATATTGCTTATGACAATGAGCCATGCACTTAGAATGAAACAGGTCCATGCACAAGAACAAACAGATGTAACACAAGTAAGCATATTATGGTGCTAATTAATTTACTGGTTTTTACACTTACCACCAGATTGACCATCATCTGACACACCAGGAGCTGCAGTAAATTATACATTTTTTTTTAAATTGAATGGAATCTGACAGAACTGGATACTAGTAGCTCTAAGCTATAATAATTGCAAGCTAAATGAAAAATTGAGTGACAGGATCATGTTCATATGAAATTTAAACTGGACTAATGATGACAGTCCTCTAAATATACTGAGATGGTGTGTGTAAGCAATTGTGGCTTCCAAGATAATTTGAGTGTTAGGCGACATAAGTTAATGATATAGAAATTGATAAGTTTAACTAACTCACCATTAGACTTCATGATAGGAACTGCAAGAATAACAAAAATAACAATAATGAGTTACTCTATACAACAATGTGGAGGAATGTAAGAGGTGTGAATAAGAATAGACTGAGGAAGGCTACAATACAAAATACTGATGATCAATGGAGGACTAGTTGGGAAGAATTGAAGGGAAGAAGAAATAATTGAGTAAAAGAGGAAGACGTGGTTGAAGTAGAGAAGAGGAAGGAAATAATAGAGATTTTCCCTAAGCAGTTGGGAAGGATTAGGGAGAGTGTCAAGGTCAGGAGAGTGTGTTCCAATTGAAAACCTAGAATCTACTGCTAAACTGGATGATTAGTGGGTTGGGTTCCAGGAGATGTACATTATTGAGAAAGAGTTGAAAAGGGGGAAGGAATCCTGGTCATGATGGTGAGTGGCTGGAAAATTGACGACAAGGGTGTTGGGAGGTAGACTTAGTAAGGATACAGAGAATCATATATTAACAGAAGGTCAGGGTGGATTCAGGCCAGAGAGAGGATGTGCTGACCAGTTCATAGTGTTGAGGGGAGTGTGTGTGCATGACATTATGACATCACAGGGACGGCAGTTATTTCTTGCAGGTCTAGATGCAAGCAAGGATACGCTACAATGTGGAGAGAAGGATTGTGGATGAAGATGCAAAAGGTATGGTGTTCAAGAAATTGTCAATGTGTGCAAAGACTTGTATGACCAAGTTGCCTGAGTGTTTTATTGGGGTGGTTTCTAGGTGGTTTTAGGTGAGGCAGGGCTGAAACAAGGTTGTTCTTTGTCACCAGGTCTGTATAATTATGTGATGGGATTTTGAAGGATTTGGAGGAAAAAGGGTTGGACTTAAGTGCAAGGAACATGGTGTGGTTGGTTGCTATATGCTTATGATAATTATAGTGGTTGCTATATGCTTATGATAATTATAGTATTAGCTAGAGATCAGGTGCAGTAACAAGTGATATTGGATGTAGTGGGAATGTATGCATTGAAATATAGATTTAGGTTCAATAGAGAGTAAAGTAAGACAATGATGGCGGGTGGCAAGTGGAAGATTAATGAGGAGAGAATGGAGAATGTGGAAGCTATAGTTGTGAGGAAATCCAACTGTTATATATGTAGATTTTAAGGTCCAGAACAAGTTTCTAGCCTTTATAGCACTGTGTAAGTAAGTTCACCATACAAACAAGACAGCTGTGCTCATGGACTCTTGGGATCATAATACAATTCCTATGGGGGCTAAAATTATTGATACTAAAAGCATGCATGGCTAAACACACTCAGGTCCATATGGAGCTCATGGCAACACTAAACCAAGCAACAACTATCGCAAAAAGTATCAGTTGTTTATGGCAATGTATGCCCCATGGTTTAGAGAGGTTGAGGGGCCTGACTTTGGATGTTACATCACATATATTAGTTAAAGACCTTTTATAAATCAATAACTCTGATTCATGTGCAAGTTAGGAAACTCCAATGTAGGGACACTCATTTAATTTTTTTTTATTACCTAAAGCAGGTGTCAAACTTTCACCTCAACACACACAATCAACAATATATTACATACCTGTGGGGACTGGCTGGTGTACTATCATGAAGTTATTTGGACCTTCCACACCCTTAAGATGGAATTTATAAGTCCAGTCTGATTGAGGATTGCTTGAGGTCAGCAATAGTTGGCGGAGAGGAGGACGACGACTTTCACATTTATAATGATCAATTTCATATTTCCTGATGGAAGGATGTACCTGAGGTATTAAATGCCACCCAGTGTGTTGATTGGCTTCATCCTCTGGAATATCCAACTCAACACTCTCCTCATTTTCCTTGAATCGAACAACCTCTTCTACAATGAGTTGAACTTCTTTGCCAAACTTCATTTCCTTTTCAAGGTACTCCTTTACATCGGTTTGATTAAGGTGAAGGTCTTGTACAGCAGAAAAATACAGATTCCAACTGGCAGGACTGCTGGACAGACTCCTTCTATACAAGGAAACCAAGTATGACTTCTCAGGGAGAGAAAAGAAAAAACTTGCACCATATTTTGCACCATATTCGTAAAGTTGACACAAGATTGTATAGAATGAAAACTTCTTAACACGAAGTTCTCCCCAAGTGGAAGTGAAGTGACCACCTTCAACGATGTGGTATTGGAATGGAGGTTTGGTATCTGAGGAGCAGGCGAAGGACAGGCGGTGTTTGTGAACTTTTTTCACACAATGCTGGATCGCGATGGTGACTGGAGTGTTAAGTTCTTGGCGACAGACTATCTGGTATATTCCACTCACACGCTCATGATAGTAAGGAAACACACATTTGCCAGATACAAATGCAGAGACATGGAAAGTGCACTCCGTGAGACCAGAAGGAAGATGACCGTCCTCAAAGTGTAGTTTGAAGCCGTAATTTTTCCAGTCACGAGAAGTAGTCTGTCCTGTGAATATAACTGAAGTTTCCCCCACAGCATTGCCTGCACCTGCACAAATACGATTATATGTTCACTCTTAATTAATGTTCGTAAGAATATAATCACTACTGGCAGACTTGTCAGGTTTTAGTTTGATCACTATTGCGGACATAATAATATATATTTATTTTAGGTAACTCAAGTTCTACGTTCTTGATGACAGTGTTTATCAGTGTTATAGACATAAAGTCATAAGAACCTGTTAAAAATAGTTGGTTGAACCAATATAGAGAGTGCGAGCACACTTACTCATATCAAGGGAAGTGGAGGCACTCAGTAAACAGTGCAACCCCACACCCCCTTAGCAGACAATAATAATAGTGTTGTTGTTACTTACACTTTGTGATACTTTGTTGGAGGTTATAGTGATAAAGACAAAAACAACAATGAGCTAACAAATCTAGCTTCCTACAACATCAGCTATAGGAAGTGTTTAATTTAATCCAACTCAGGGGACAGTGTTACAATAGTGCTGCATCTATGTCGGGAGCACATGGTGGGCTAGCCAAACTGATCTTGATGAAAAACAGAGAGCACTCTACACTCATTGCTGTGGGCATGCTCTGATGCTGTGAAGGGTTGCAAAGTGATGAGGGATGTTTTGGACACATCATACAAGATTGTGAAGAAATCTTCTTGGCATGATGCCATGTTCCAAATCTAAGTCAACAATTACCAGACTCAATTTCAGCATTCAAGTTCTTTGTCCAACAAGATGGACTGTTCATGCACTAACTCTATACAGCATCATTGAGAACTTCTGAGAAGTTTGGGATGAATCACTTGATGTAGTCAAGGGGAAAGAAATGCGAGCCAGGATCAGTAGGTGTGTCATCAAGAATGAATTCTTTTTCAGTTTAGTGCTAGTCTTGAGACACATCGACAACATAAACAAGACCCTCCAATCTCTTCCAATCTCTTCAAATGTCTGCAGCTGAAGTGAAGAAGGTAGCAGGTATGACTGTCACCACATTGCAGTCGATTCCATCTGAGGCAGACTTCAATCATCTCTGGTCCAAAGTCACAAAAATGGCCACTGATTGTGAATGGAATATCCAGTATACTACCATGGAGACAAGAAAATCTGAAGATAGCTCAGCTATAGGAGACTTCCCCACTGACATTACATCATTTTACAGAGCAATCTACTTTGAACCTCTGGATCTTGTCACACCTAGCATAAAGGCATGCTTTGACCAACCCGGCTACAAAGTGTACTGCAAGCTAGAGGATCTTCTTGTGAAAGTGAAGATTTTGACGAAAATTCGGTACTCAGGAGGCTAATGAATGAGTCTATGATAAAGTACTTGGCTAGATAGTATGATTTTGATATTAGTGAAGAGTTAGTAATTAAGTTCATCAAAAAATCTCTTTTTTTTAAACCAGAAAATTAAAGTTCATCGCAGACTTCTACAAGGTCGACTTTCACTTTACCCAATGGGAAATGAGCTGAAAGTGATGTATAGCAAACTCTCGTGGTTCAGTATTGAAGTACTTAAGGAGTCTCTCAACTACACAAAGAGCACTATGGTGTGAAGTGTGCAAACTGGCTTCATTGATACTTATCATGCCTGCTACAAATGCTTCAAGTGGACCCTCCTTCAGCTCATTGTGTCGTATCAAGAGTTATTTATGAGCGACAATGAGATAGAACAATGTCATGATGCTTCAAATGCTAAGGAGCACATTGACAAGTTAAACTTGATGGATCTTGGGAATGCATTCAATTGGAGTTCAAGTCACAGAGAAACAATATTTGGCAAATTTCTGCCCAAGTGATTTGGAACTTTGATGTTAGTTTGTTGAGTGCTCTAACTGAAAACAATAAGTCAAAGCTTAATTACTAATTGACCACACTGATTTCAATCAAAATAGGTGCAGTTATGTTGGGCCTCTGCACTTCAGAAGTGCTTCCTACACCCCTTAGGAATAGGGGATTTCCCAATTAGATCTACATATCTACTACACATTGTTTGAGTTCTCATTTGACACTACATGGCAGGGAGTCGTATCCTTTCCAAAGTTACTTGTACCATAGAGAGGCACCTCAACCTCAGACTTGTGAGGTCACCATCGGGCAAATACTGCCCTTCCTGATGAAGCTGCCATGAACAGTCCAAACTTGTAGTGAGTCTTTCTGTTACATGAACCACATGAGAAGAAGCAAATCTCATAAGTCAGACAAAGAAGGAGCTAGTCTAGATGAGTTAGACTAAGAAAGAACTGGATTTCTGAGACACACCATGAAAGAAGAGCAAGTAGTGTTTGCTGTTTGCTGGAAGGTAAAGGTGCCAGTGCAGCTTTCCTCAAAATGTGAGCTTCCAGAAACTGAAGGATCAGCCAGAAAGAGAATGTTCAAAATGGCAATGGCAATTATTTTAAAGAAGAAGTTCTACACTTCTGCAAACAATTCTGCAAACAAAATATACCATTAATCCTCGTCTCAATGTTAGACACCGACATACCTCTAGTTGTGGCCTTAGTCCAGAGGTCTATACCTGTCCCAACATCAGACATGCCCACATCCATAACCTAAACACCTGACTCCCTGCTAGCCTAGGCCCAGATCCAGCCCTAGTTCCTATACACACAGACAGCCATACATTGAACATTCCCATACTCCTAGGCCGACACTATTATGCCACACATTTATTTCACTCTTCCCAAATGACGGACCCAAACCAGAACAGTAGCAGAGAAGATAGGAACAAAAGCTTTAAGCAGAACAGACCTTTGAAAACACTCCACAGAATATTGCACACACCATATATAGCAAGAACACATTCAGTCGGGAGACTAATTATCTCTTCTTTACAATACACTTCTCAATATTCAACTTGAAATTGTACTCCCTCCACATTATGACTAGATGCTCTGTTCCTGATGAAAGCCAGAGCATCTAGTTGAAATGTTGAGACAGTCAGGTTGATTATTGAGAAGGTTATTGTAATGTTATTATGTCAACTGAGAGTTCATTGAGAGTTCTCTCTTCTTTTCTCCAAGTTTTTGAGTTTTACAGATTTTTTTATTGGCTTAGCTCAGTTTTTGTCTTCTCTGCTAGTCCAATCACACCCCAGGTCATCCACATCACTGCATTATATCTCTGTCAATCACACCATTCACCATATCACATGGACCAATTACAGAAGTGCAAAACATACTTACTCCTCATATATCTGGGGTGTAATAACCACTCAGGCCATGGGAATACCAACATTTAGAAAATTTGGGTGTGGCCAAGGTATATGTGCTCAAATCATGTGCATGTGTAAAGCAGCATAAGCTTGAACTCTGAGCAGAATGGCTGAAGGTACAGGTAGTTGTTGATATTTTAGATTGGTATATACACCTCATGTATATAACCTGGCTTCTTGGATTTATCAGGTCTCATCAATCCAACCTCACTAGCTACTACACAATTTATAAATAGTACTGTTCTCTACTAGTATATGACTTTACAGCAATCTCATGTACAGTTACCACTAAAACAATGTTGCAGTTGTCAGTAGACTGTTACTGCAGCTGCAAGTCCTTCCTTCTGTGTACTATCTTCCACTTAACAATTGTTAAAACACATGCAAACTTAAAATAGCTGACACTGCATCCATTTCTTGCAAATGCTTCACATATCCAGAAATCTCATGTATAAAAACAAGGTTAGGTCCCATAGAGTTTGGATATGCGACAGTCTTCTGTACTACACACCAGCTGGATCGAGGATTTAAGTAACCCAAGAGCTCTTTGGGAAGAAAACATTGTATATCGCTGTTTCCAGCACTTATGGATTGCCAAGAGAACTTTTTTTCACTGCAATGCGTCACGTGGTCCTGTGCATTGCCACACATGTTGGCACATGTTTTTAATTAAAGTGAAAAAAGCCAAGTCTGCTACCAAGATAGATCAAGCATTGCAAATAATTACACGCAGTTTAGACTCAGAGTGGGTACAGTACGCCATCCATAACTGGAATAACCCTGTACCAATAGCAGATAAAAATTATTATGATTGCTGAAAGTGTTGGTTAGCTTTTTCTGAGTAATGGTGGTCTATCATTCCTTAGCTGCAAGAGCTCACATGGTCACTCAGCATAGATATATAGGTGGCATACACTTGCTTCTTCCGCTGCTCTAGCCAAGTTCTGCAAACATTTCGACAGCATGTCAATGTTGGGTTGCAGAATCAAGACATAGCTAGCTACCTGTGCAACACCATGAGTCAACAATAGCTCAACAACCTTATGGTGCAGTTTCCCACAATATTAAAAGCAATTGCTAATGGACTTATTATAATTCTGAGCATAAACCCAAAGTGTTTGATGTACATGTATATCCATACCAGACTCACAAATGCATGTTTAAGTGTCTAAATATACACATGCATGGGCATGATCTGAATAACCTGACCAATGAAATTTAGCTTGGTACACCCCTATATATATATACCATTATAAGGACACCTCATTCTTAGCAGCACTGATGAAGAGACCAGTGCATCGAAAGCTTTGTAATAAGAATTTATTGATCTTTGCATCAAGTCAATCCCTGATGCTATTATGGAGAGAAACAAAAACAATAAGATGTCTGGTATTGCCAAATGTTATACTTCTGCTAGAAGCAGGGGAACCGATAGGTACCCAGAAAGCAGGTGCTCCATAAGGCGAGCGAGGAAGAGAGAAAGAGCTCGGCCTCCCTATCATCAATAGTGGCTCGAAATATCACTCAACATTTCTTACTCCATCCCTGACATGGAAGAAAGAAGAAGACCATCTCCAGTGTCACTATGAGTTATGACAGGCACACACTGCACTAGCACCACCACCAAATACAACTATAACTTAGATAGCTTCATACACCCACAGGAAGGATACTTCACCTCAACTATCCTGCATCACCCCAACTCATACACACACCCCACATGCACACACACACACACTCCAACTAATAGACCCCCCTCCCCACACCCCAAACACCCCAACTCATATATATACAATTCCCACCACTCCATCTCACTAGACACACCATCGAAGCAGCACTAATTCATACACACATCACCACAACTCACACATATACCTTCTTCTCATACACACATCACCCCACACCCCAACTCATATACACATCACCCCCATCCCCTCAACTAATAAACATACCACTCACACTATCCCAACTTGTACCCACATCACCCAATCCCCCTAACTCATATACACACCACTCCATCACCTCAACTTATAACCCCCCCCTTTGCCATTCCACTCATCCCCCCCTCCTCCCCACCCCCATAGACCTGCCAACATTTTGTGAACAACATGTGGGACACATGGACATGCCTGTATTTCTAGGGGGGTCAGGAGAGGTGGAATTCGAATGCTTTTGGGTTTTGCTGCAAACTTGGACAGCAAAATATCATGGCCAATAAATATATCAATTCATGTTAAAGGAATAGTTTAGTTTGACTTCACGGCAGTGTAAGTAAAAAACCTTGCTTTCAGGTGCCAAAAACATTTTTGCATTCTTCAGGATCCATTTTACAAAACATGGACATTTCTTTGGTCACAGTGAATTAGATTTTATTCTCCTCCAGTCTTGGCACATGCAGTAGTTCGTGCTTGCTATATATCTGGATTAAATTTTGAAACTGACTGGATTCACTGACTGATTGAATGTCTGGTAAAGATCTGATTGGGAGACGGTTCTAGAAATTTGGCCAGTAATTCGCGTGAAAGTACTAAAAGGTTGTGTCATAATAATGCCATATAGGAGCTGAGTGCAAAGGTTACATGGACGGTAGAGTGAAGAGCTGCTAGACAGGTCATGTATGGGTATGGGCAATCATTCAGCACAGGTTTTTCCAGTTCATAGCTGACCTTAGCTATACTAAAGCTATAAAATATTAAAGAACTAACTGGCTGGCTGGAACAGCTACTACTTGCTATTTAAAAACAGTAGCAAGTAAAATGTGGGGCATTTGACACGTCTGGTGGGACAGTAGGACAGGGATGTGGAATGCAGGACTGTTCTGCGAGATACGGGACAGTTGCCAGATTAGACCCCACAATCCCAATCCATACACCGCCAACTCATATGCATAAAACCACCACCATCCTAACTGATACACACACTACCCACACTGCCCCACTCACACAAAGAACCCCACCACCCCAACTCATACACACACCACCAAAGTCATACACCCCCACCAACTCAATCATACACATGCTACACACACCACTGTAACTCATATACACACCACCACCACTGTCCCAACTCATACACACACAACCTTGAGAGTTAGCCCAGCAGGTCAACCTGTTGAAAACTGCTTGGAGGTGATGTAAATGCTCCTCCTAAGCTGCACTGAAATAACAATTTCATCCAGGTAGGCCTCTACAAATTGAAGGCCATAAATAACCCTATCCATCAGGCATTGGAAGGTAGCAGGAGCTCACTGCAACCTCAATGGCATAACCTTGTATTGAAATAGCGCTGAAGAGGTGGCAAATGTGACCTTGGGTCGGGATTCTGGAGCCACTGACACCTGCCAATAATCTCAGGTCAAAACTAACATTGATACAGTAAGTGAACAGCTTGGTCCAAACGATGGTTTGAGTCATCTATTGTATATACCAACCCATACACACACCACTCCCACTATACCAACTCATACACCCCCACTTTACCAACTCATACACATACCACCCCCACTATACCAACTCATACACCCCCACTATACCAACTCATACAAACACCACCACCACTATACCAACCCATACAAACACCACCCCCACTATCCAACTCATACACCCCCACTATACCAACCCATACAAACACCACCCCCACTATACCAACTCATACACCCCCACTATACCAACTCATACACACACCACCACTATACCAACTCATACACCCCCACTATACAAACCAATACACACACACACACTATACCAACTCATACACACACCATCCCAAATCATACACAAAGACCCTACTACCCCACTCATACACACCCCACAACCCCAACTCTTACACACACACCACCCCAGTATACCAACTCATGAACACACCACCCCCATGTTATCAACTCATAAACACGTCACCCACACCATCCTAATCAACTCACACACACACCACCCCAACTAACACACAAAGACCCCATTGCCGCACTCATACACACCTACCGCACAATTGCAACTCATACAGACACCACCCAACCCATACCTCCTCTACCCATCAACTAAATCATACACACACTAACACCCACCTCATCTAATATACACACTACTCCCATTAGTTCTATCTATAAACAATCTATAGTTAGCTCTCTTCCTCACACATTCTTCTACACTTAGTTCCAATCCCCTACCCTCACTGCACTTAAACAACCTCCTGCCTCCTCCCCCCTCCCCCCCCCCCCCCCCCCCCACCACACACACACTCAAACACCCCCCTTCACGCATACCCCAACCCACTGTAGACCATGCCCTACGACCATGGCATAACTCAAGAAACCCAGGCAGGAAGAGTGAGGTACCCTTTGCTTCTGTCCCCCAGCCCCACCCCAAAATGAACAGTGTTTGTATAGACACCCCAGTGTCTCACCTCTCACCTGGATGACTACACCCATACAATAGACGTGGAGGCAATATTGTAACTTGGGAAAGCTAAACACCAAAAAAAATCCAGCTACCCTTAGCCATGGATTTGGGAACGGGATCACTGCCTCTGGACATGTAAAAGCTGGTGTATGATCTGAAAACTAGCACTTAAAGGATTTCTCACCATCAATGCCACCACCAGCCATCACTTGGACCAATAGCACCAACATAGTCAAAAGTATAACATTTATTATTATAATACTATTCTCAATAATCAACTCGATATTGTATTCTCCCGATGTTTCGATTATGTCAACTGAGAGTTCAACATAGTCAAAACTATAGCATTTATTATTATAATACTATTCTCAATAATCAACTCGAAATTGTATTCTCCCGATGTTTCGACTAGATGCACTAGCCTTAATCAGGAATATTCCTGATGAAGGCTAGAGTATCTGATGAGAGCGTCTAGTCAAAACATAGAGAGAATACAATTTCAAGTTGATTACTGAGAAGGTGATTGTAATGTTATTATATCAACTGAGAGTTCATTGAGAACATTTATTGTTAAATAAATGCTTAATAGTCAATAAAGCTACTACTTCAGTGGCTCAGATCTTATGGCTCAACTACTCCAGTGTATGAACATCATAAATAAAATGCTTAGCTAATCCATGCTTCGCCCAGAAAAAACAATTCTCTACATCAATTTCTTCTGACGCATCATTTGTATGCTCTGGCATCAGCGAGTAACTAGCAACCTTTCCATTCTGTCAGATGCGATATGAAAGTTGATACTAACTGGCAACATATTTACACACACTGACAACACATTAACGCTCACTGGGAACACATTTTCACTCACTGGCAACACACTTATACTTACTTGCAACACATTTCCACTCACTGGCAACATATTCAAACTCACTGGCAACACATTTACGCTCACTGGGAACACATTTATACTCACTGGCAACATGTGTCACATGAAATGCATGTGATTCATGATCTGTCAGCCAGTGACGGGTGTAGTTTCACACCATGGTCGTGAGAGTTGAGATTCAGCAGTCAGGCAGCTCCAGGCCTGCATCAGTCTGACATGACTGTGCTTATACACTCTAGCATTCAACAAGTCATGACCTTAGCCTAACAGGCAACACTTAACCTGCACAACCTGCAATTACACCCACCCCCAGAGTTGATTGGTTATTTGCAGTCAGATCCATTACCTTCTATTTTTATTGTATAAACATGGCTGGTGAAGCTATTTAAAGGAAACTGCTGAGGATTGAGATAGAGAACTAGTCAACAGGATTCTGTTTTGTTCCACCTGGTCATCTTCATACTTCATCCAGTTGTAGTAAAACAGAAGATGCCATGACTCAATTTCTGTACTCCATTGTTAACTTTACAGAGCAATGTGGAGGGGGAAGGACAAGTGAAGAGCAAGCCCGAGGAATAGGGATTGAAAAGTTATGCTAATTACAGGCCAGAACATTTCACATGTGCTAGGAGAAATGGAGCTGGTCTGAAGACTTTTCATGAATACCTAACAGAACATCACATAACTTCACTAGCTTTGAAGTCACATGTTCTAGCCTATATGGAGTGTTTTCTGTCCTGAAGAGTTTATGCTGAGTAATTGAACCTGTGACTGCACATATTTGAAGAGGGGGATGTATCTATAATTACAAATTACGCACTTGCAAAGAAGCATTTTCGCATTAGAATCGTGTGAATATGGTTGAGCAGTTACAAAAGTGTTCACGATTGTTCTACCTTATGTAATATGTAATATCTAGATACACAAGAACTATGTTTAATATATATACTTGTAACACAAGACTGTACCAATGTAGACTAAGTGTGACCACTTAAAATATACACACCAACACAACCAGCCAACCTTTGCTGCTTAAGATGGAAATAATGTCTTCAGCACATTTCTCAGTATCACCCTCCACACATACTCGAAGAAGATTCCTGTAAGTCTTTGGATAACCAGCTTTAGATCTCCAATGATCCAGAAAAGCTGAGCTGTAAATAGTGTGCATCTATAAAACCACATCCACAATTCACACATTTAGCATTGTAGTACCTTTGTAGATCAAGTTTTCCCCTGTATGTGGTCCTAATTCGCACCACCTCTGACAAGCTCAGTCCCAGCAGATATGCCTTATCTTCCAAATGATACAGTCTTGCAGAAATTCGACCTAGGTCTACGTCTGAAATTATCTCATCTAGGTAAGCACGGTTGCACTCTGGAACTTTAGCTAGCAGTTCATCGTAATCCTACAACAATAACTAAAATAACAACAGAAACAACTAATATAGCTTCATAGAGAAATTTTGGTTGCTGGGAAGAGTAGGAACGAAATTTTTTCATAGCCATCCTTACTACATGGAACATTAGCCAGATATTTGGTTAGACGAAGTTTATTAAGATAAGTCTTCGAAATAGATAAGTAACATCAACCTGGCTAGGCTCAGGGCACAATTGAAGGACCTGAACTGACTATAGCAGGTTTTAGTGCAATTTTGAGAGATAAAAAATTGTGGGAATATATTTTACATGTTGTATACTTAATTTGCCAAGTTCATTAACTGCCATTGTCAATTACTAACATCAGCTAGTCAATGCATACAATATACCTATTATGACACCATTTTCCTTGTGGTGTAGGTGGGAGGTGGGGTAATCCCTGATCCCCTGACTCCCTGTGAAACTATGATGCTAACCTTGGCCTTGATGCTGCTTGAGAATTCAGTGATGACAGCTGCTTCTTCATTAGTTCTTCCAGTAACATCTGCAGCAACAACAGCTAGTCAATGAGTTGATTATTTGTGTGAGTGCATCAATATTTACACTACTACTACGAAACATACCAAGCAAGTGTATGTACACAAGTGTATCATAAACTCTGATTGTCAATTACCACTTCTAACCAAACCAGCAAGAAAACCAGTGCTTAGAAACAACTAAGCTCTTACTAAACAAATGATGCACACACATTGAATCTTCTATATAAATGGATGCTTTGCATTATTTGAGTAGAGAGCTAAACTTCTGTTACATGAGCCACATGAAGATGGAGTAACTCTAAGCCAGACAAAGAAGGAGCTAGTCTCATGAGTCACACTAAGAAAGAACTGGATTCCTGAGCCACACCAAGTAAGAAGAGCAGGTAGTGTTTGCTGGAAGGCATAGGTGCCTGTGCAGCTTTCCTCAAAATAAGAGCTTCCATAAATGATAGGATCAGAAAGAAAGAGAATGTTCACACATCCATAATCAAAATACCAAACAACTCACACTCAGCTAGCCCAACCCCCAGATCCAGCCCTAGATAACTAGACAAACAAACATGCCTACACTGGACATCCCCATACTCCTAGGCTGACACTATAATGCCATACATGTCCTTCACTCTCCGCAATAGACAGACCCAAACTAGAACAGCAGCACAGAAAACAAGAACTAAATGTTAAGCAGAACAGACCAATCAACACCAGTCAACAGATAGCAACATAACATTCTTAACTAAGGGTCATGACTAATTAACTCTTCTTGTAGCTAGTTTTAAACAGAAAGTAGATTTTTTTCTCAGCTTATCTATTTTTTTTTTGTCTTTTCTGCTAGTCCAATCACACCCCTGGTCATCCACATCACCACATTATATCTCTGTCAATCACACCATTCACCATTACACATGGACCAATCCCAGAACTGCATGACATGCTTAACCTTATATATATATATACACCATCAGGCAAGCAGCACCTCATTCTTACTGATGAAGATGTCTATCTATCAAAGGCTGTGTAATGAGAATTTATTGATCCCTGTATCAAGTTAGTGTCTGCTATTATTACAGAGAGAAAGAAAAACAATAGGCTCTCAACTATGGTCAAGAGCTACCCTCCTGCTAGAAGTAGTCTCTTCCTGAGGACCTGATGGGTCCCCAGTGACTGGGTGCTCCATACAGTGAGCGAGAAAGAGGAAGAGTTTGGTCTTACTATCATCAATGACAAAAGTGGCTTCATCCATCTCTTAACATCTCTTACTTCTGACATGAAGGGGAAAAGCACATCTCCAACATCAGCACCTACAACACTGACTTACCACATGCACACACTATACTAGTACCACCACCAAGTACAACTACACATTAGATAGCTTCATACTCCCACAGGAAGGATACTTCACACCAGCTGGCCTCCACCAAACCCACTCACACACCCACCACCCAACCCATACCCCTCTACCCACCGACTCAATCATACGCACACTAACCACACCACATCAGCTCATTCACACACTACCCCCATTGGTTCAACATTCTCACCCCCTCACACATTCTTCTATAATTAATCACCCCCCCACCCCCCTATGTCAAACTATATATAGACCACATAGACTTGTAGCGATGACTTATCTTTTTTGCCAAAGTTTCAATTGAATGCTTTGACCATCAGGGGCAAATGAAAACACAGACAGAGCGGAACACACTCACTGGCATTTATACTCACATTTATACTCACTCGCAACACATTTATACTCACTCGCAACACATATATACTCACTCGCAACACATTTATACTCACTCGCAACAAATTTATACTCACTGGCAACACATATATACTCACTCGCAACACATTTATACTCACTCGCAACACATTTATACTCATTCGCAACACATTTATACTCACTCGCAACACATATACTCACTGGCAACACATTTATACTCACTAGCAACACATTTATACTCACTCGCAACACATTTATACTCACTCGCAACACATTTATACCCACTCGCAACACATTTATACTCACTCGCAACACATTTATACTCTCTCGCAACACATATATACTCACTCGCAACACATTTATACTCACTCGCAACAAATTTATACTCACTGGCAACACATATATACTCACTCGCAACACATTTATACTCACTCGCAACACATTTATACTCACTCGCAACACATTTATACTCACTCGCAACACATTTATACTCACTTGCAACACATTTATACTCACTCGCAACACATTTATACTCACTCGCAACACATTTATACTCACTCGCAACACATATATACTCACTCGCAACACATTTATACTCACTCGCAACACATTTATACTCACTGGCAACACATATATACTCACTCGCAACACATTTATACTCACTCGCAACACATTAATACTCACTCGCAACACATTTATACTCACTCGCAACACATTTATACTCACTTGCAACACATATATACTCACTCGCAACACATTTATACTCACTCGCAACAGATTTATACTCACTGGCAACACATTTATACTCAGTGGCAACACATTTATACTCACTTGCAACACATTTATACTCACTGACAACACATTTATACTCGCTGGAAACACATTTATACTCACTGGCAACACATTTATAATTTATACTCACTGCACTGGCAACACATTTATACTCACTGGCAACACATTTATATCACTGGCAACATATTTATACTCACTGGCAACACATTTATACTCACTGGCAACAAATTTATACTCAGTCGCAACACATTTATACTCGCTGACAACACATTTATACTCACTGGCAACACATTTATACGCACTGGCAACACATTTATACTCACTGACAACACATTTATAATCACTGGCAACACATTTATACTCACAGGCAACATGTGTTCCTTGAAATGCACTGTCACCGGGTGACCTGCCTAACACAGATTTGCAACAACAATCAGCTACTCTGCAGGAGTGAACCTGTTCCTAATTATTAATTATCACTATTAGTGTTGATAGCATCACAACCACATTAAGTCATTGTTATTATGATGTTCAGTGCATGCATTTCCTTGTAAGGAGATATCGCCTAGCAGCCTAATTAAGGGAACTGGTTTTACCCTGCAAGGAGAGTCTGCCAGTATTATCATTCTCAGGGTGGTGCTCTACTTTTAGAGTCTCTCAGTTTTCTGTCTTTTGCTTAATTGTACTTCAGCCATAAAGGTTTTAACTATACTTCTTCTTTGATCAGTCAGCCCAGTTCAGTGGTAGCACAGTAAGCTACCTGGTGGCAGTCCACTTAGTGATAGCTAAACCAGATTCAGCAGCTAGTTCCAGGCGTGTCACAGGACACCCTAGGACATCTGGTGGCAGCGGTTTGTGAACCTGACAAGCACGAGGTGCCAAGACCTGCTTAGCTAAGACCAGCTACTTGCTATTTATTTTGTTAGAATTGATCGAACAGTCAGAATGTCAAGGAAACAAAATAAAAAGGAGACAATTGCAGACACACGAATAAGTGAATCTGATTCAGAAGAAGAGGGTGCAGGCAGCCAGCAGTCCTCATCAAATGGCAAGACAGCAGACTCTCAGCTAACACAACCACCAGAATGGATGCAGATGCTAATTTTCATGGACAAGAGTAGAAGAGAGGAGGAAGTTAGAAAAGAGTAATTGAGAGAAGCCAGACGGAAGGAAGAGCAGACAGCCCGAGATAGAATGTACCAGAATCAGCTGGAAATGCAGGAGAAATGGTGGGAAGAGCTCTTGGAAAGAACAAGAACTGCTCTCGATACATCCGCAGAATCAGTACGCACAACTGGGGAAGTCCGACGAAGAAAAGTAGACCGGTTTCGAACGAAAGAAAAGGATGAAGACGCTGAATCATACTTTTCAGCTTTTGAAGCGTATATGACAACGTCCAGGGAAGACAGAGCAGAGTGGACACGCCACCTCACCCCGCTACTGGATTCAGCTGCCATTCAGCTGCCAGCAGAGTCTACATTGGACTAAGTGAGGAAACAAGACTTGACTACGACCAGGTCAGAGCTGCTCTGTTTGATCATTACCGTGTACAGCAGGCGTCTCACAGACAGAGGCTAGACGAACTGAAAAGAAAGGATGGTGAGGCATGGGTAACTATGGGTGAAAGAGCCAGACACCTGTTGAAACTCTGGGCCTCAGACTGCACTACAGTGGATGACGTAATCGAGCTGGTAGCAACCGACTTGGTGATGAAGACCATGCCCAAAGCACTAGCTACTCATGTGAAAGAGCAGAAGAAGAAGATCCTCAGAGAAGCATTGCAGACAGCAGATGAATGGATGATGAACCGCAACTGGAGCTATGCAGTCTCATCAGAGGCAGATAAATCAGCAAACAGATTCCCCAGACGGGAAGACAGACAGCAGCAGAGCAGAGATGACAGAGGTGGATGGACTCCAAAAGACAGACACAGAAGAGACAGACCTCAGATACAGAGTCCAAAAGGAGGAGAGAGAAGTTCACCAAAAGAGGCACAGAATGGAGAACAGTCAGTAAAGCATGGGAAAGGTCAACCCAAATTTGACAAAAGTGGGAAACCAAGATGCTTCCGTTGTAATATGTATGGGCACTATGCCTCTGAGTGCCATTCAACAGCTGTTTTAGCAAGCTCGAAGTTGGACACAATCAATCTGGTGAAGCCTCTGACCCAACATCAGGAGCTAGCTCTTCTGGATACAGAGATTGCCAGAAAAGCAACTGTCACCGGACGAATAGGAGAAGTCAACAGCAAAGACATCCTCCTAGATACCGGAGCTGGACAGACGGTGGTACGCCCTGGACTGGTCAGAGACGAGCAATATCTGGGCAAGACCAAACCTGCCCAAGGATTTGATGGCAGGATACAGAATCTCCCATTGGCAGAGGTGGAGGTAGAGGTTGATGGAGTCAGTCAACATCTGGAAGTGCTGGTGGCAGACGGACTAGGCCATGACATGCTGCTTGGAAGGGATGTACCTGAGCTATGGGACTTGGGAAAGCGGTTATTGTATGACAAAATGATTAACCTAGTAAGAACAAGGAGCATGGAGACTGAGCCACTGAAACAGCTTCCCCAGAACTACCAAGAGCCTGCAGCCAATGATGAGGAGGCAGAGACTGAAACAGAATGCGAATCAGACGAGGAAGATCAGGATGAGGTAAGGGTTTTTGGTTCACCCAATGCTATAGGTGCCAGACCACTGCCATATGAGACACAACCAGCAGATCCCACACCAGACAAAGAAAATGAGACGGAGGTTGATGAATCAGGAGAGGAAGCAGAGGTTGAACAGACAGCTCGGATGGAACCAGACAACAGTGAGGAAGAGGACTCCCTCAGAGTGAAGCAGAGCCGATCAGCTAGACGTAAGACTAGAGCGGACTACATCCGAGGAAATCCTGGCCACCCTCTAGACGTAAGTGCTGAGACCTTCAAACGTGAACAGCAGATGGATGAAACACTCATCCCCATGATGCGGAAAGCAGAAGCAGGAGATGGAGAGTTTGTACTCAAAGATGAACTACTCTACCGTCTTGCTACAGACAGACTGGGTGTTGAAATGTTACAGCTGTGTGTGCCAAAATCGTGCAGATCACTGGTCTTATCCCTAGCTCACCGCCCAGGACATCTCGGAAGAGACAGGACAACCGACAGAATACTAGACGAATATTTTTGCCCAGGAATCTACAATGAAGTGAAGCAGCTGTGCAAATCGTGTACAGAATGTCAGATGGCAAATAGAAGCAGACAGCCACCAGCACCTTTGAGACCATTAACGGTAATTAATGTTCCATTTACACGTATTGCTATGGATATTATCGGGCCATTAACAGTGACAAATGAGGGGAACAAGTTCGCATTGGTGGTGATGGATTTTGCAACCAGATGGCCAGAAGCATTTGCAATGAGACAGACTGACAGTGCTACCATAGCTGACGAACTCCTGGTTTTATTCACTAGAGTTGGTGTACCAGAGGAGATCTTGACGGACTGTGGTAAGAACCTAACTGGAAGATTAATGAGAGAACTGTATAAATTGTTAGGAGTAAGAGGTATCACCACCACACCATACCACCCAGCCACTGACGGAATGGTGGAGAGGTTTAATGGCAGCCTAAAAGAAATGATCAGAAAGACTAGTAAAAAGTGGAACGGGCAATGGGATCTGGCATTGCCTTTCTTGCTAGGAGAATATCGAAGCTCACCAAATGCAACGACTGGATTCACTCCTTCTGAATTATTGTATGGGTGGCAGATCAGAGGACCGCTACAAGCCTTGAGAGGGAGATGGACAGGTAAAAAGAATGAGTCTAACAATGTTGTGTTGTATCTGACCACAATCCAGGACAGGCTGGAACAAATCAAGGAACTGTCAGCAGCCAGAGAAGAGAGCCAGAAGGTGGATAGCAAGGAAAGATTTGACCTGAAGGCAAGAGAAAGAGAGTTTCAAAAAGGAGAACTCGTGATGGTGAGGACACCAGCGCTGGGTTAAAAAATGCAGACAGATTGGGAAGGCCCCTACACCATCACTGAGAAGCTGGATGAGACGACCTACCGTATCAGCATGCCGGACCACCCCAGGAGACTTGTGAAGCGACATGTGAACTTGATTAAATCATTTGTGTCTCCCACTGCAGGGTGCATGATGGTGGAGTTAGTAGATGACGAGGATTTCGGACCTCAGGAGAAAGAAGGAAGGAAGCACTGGCCTTCCTTTGGAGAGAAGCTGTCAGAAGGACAGAGAAACAGAGTGGAGGAGTTGTTAGTCAGATACAGGGATCTTGTGGAAGGGCAACCAGGTCTCACAAACCGAGCAGAAATCAGACTGGAGACAGGTGCAGCGTACCCCTTGAGCAAGCCACCCTACCGACTGGATGCAGGCAAGGCTCGGCTAATGGATGATCCAGTGAGGGAGCTGCTTGAACTTGGCATCATCCGACCATCAATGAGTCCATGGGCATCACCAGCCTTGCTCGTCGCTAAGAAAGATGGCTCAAAGAGACTCTGCATAGATTATAGAGCTCTAAACAGCATTACCATCTCAGATCCGTTCCCACTCCCTCACATTCCAGAGTTGTTGGATAAACTGGGCAAAGCATCCTTCATCTCCACACTCGATTTGGCCAAGGGTTATCATCAGGTACCAATGCATCCGGATTCGATCGCAAAGACAGCATTCATCACTTCCCGCGGGAAATGGGAATATCTGAGGATGCCCTTTGGCTTAAAAAATGCTCCCAGTACCTTTCAAAGGTTGATGAATTCAATAATGGCAGACCTGGCTGACTTTGCAGCTGCCTATATTGACGACATTGTGGTTTTCAGCCAGGATTTCGATAGCCACTTGCAGCATCTGGAGACTGTATTTAAAAGACTTACAGAAACTGGACTCAAGCTGAAACCCAAGAAGTGCACGCTCGCAGCAGGACATTGCCAATACCTGGGACACTCAGTAGGTGAGGGAAAGATTAGGCCATTGCAGGCAAAAGTGAAGGTAGTGTTGCAGTACTCACCACCCAGGAAGAAGAAGGACATGCGTGCATTTTTAGGCTTGACTAATTATTATCGCCGATTTGTTCCCAATTATGGCTCATTATCAATACCTCTCAATGAAGCTACAAAAAAGACAGCACCAGACAAGGTTGAGTGGTCAGCAGCCAGAATCAAGGCTTTTGAACAGTTGAAGAAAGCCCTTGCCAGCGACCCAGTGCTGGCAAGCCCAGATGAAGAGAAAAGATTCATATTACATACAGATGCCTCAGGTATCGGCATAGGGGCTGTGCTCAGTCAGAATGATGGACAGGGAGCTGACCAGCCGGTTGCCTATTATTCAAGACGACTCAAACCAGCAGAAACCAGGTACACTGTCACTGAACAGGAATGTCTAGCAGCAGTCGAGGCAGTCAGACATTTCAGCGTATACCTGAGTGGTGCACCCTTTACTATTGTGACAGACCACCGTAGTCTCCTCTATCTTCATCACATGAAGGATGAAAATGGAAGGTTGACCCGTTGGGCACTGGCCCTTCAGCCTTACCTGTTTGAGGTAGTCCACAGAGCAGGCACACGACATCAGAATGCCGACGGACTCTCTCGTCAATCTTGGAGTAGGACTTCGCCCTCCGAAGGGAAAAGAGGGGTGTCACCGGGTGACTTGCCTAACACAGACTTGCAACAACAATCAGCCACTCTGCAGGAGTGAACCTGTTCCTAATTATTAATTATCACTATTAGTGTTGATAGCATCACAACCACATTAAGTCATTGTTATTATGATGTTCAGTGCATGCATTTCCTTGTAAGGAGATATCGCCTAGCAGGGCCAGTAGCCTAATTAAGGAAACTGGTTTTACCCTGCAAGGAGAGTCTGCCAGTATTATCATTCTCAGGGTGGTGCTCTACTTTTAGAGTCTCTCAGTTTTCTGTCTTTTGCTTAATTGTACTTCAGCCATAAAGGTTTTAACTATACTTCTTCTTTGATCAGTCTCAGCCCAGTTCAGTGGTAGCACAGTAAGCTACCTGGTGGCAGCCCACTTAGTGATAGCTAAACCAGATTCAGCAGCTAGTTCCAGGCGTGTCACAGGACACCCTAGGACATGCACATGATTCATGATTTGTCAGCCAGTGATGGGTCTAGTTTCACACCATGGTCTTGAGAATTAAGATTCAGCAGTTGGGCAGATACAGGCCTGCATGCATGACTGTGCTTATACACTCTAGCATTCAATCAAGTCAGGAATCACATGCATTTACCCAAAGACACCACTTAGCCTGTACAACCATCAATTAACACTCACCCTTATGTTAATGTAGGAGACCTCTCACCTCACCCTTATATTGGTATTAACATGTTTGCATAGTACACACTCGTGGGTTATTTGTGGTGGAAGCATCCTCAAAACATGCTCCACAGCAAATCTTTTACCAGCTTCTTCTGGGCTGCTTCAACCAGCTACACAATAGTTACTTAAATCTTTGTCCCTAGCAGTACATAATGTCGCACTTTTGTTTGGCTTGATAGTTGATGGTGGGAAGCTACTATCAAGCCAAACAAAAGTACTACACAGTGTACTGCTAGGGACAATTAAACAACAATTGTGTAGCTGGTTGAAACAGCCCAGAAGAAGCTGGTAAAAGATTTGCTGTGCATGTTTAGAGGATATTTCCACCACACATTGCTTTAGCAGTGTCTGTGAGGAACAAAGACCCAGTCACATACATAAGAGAAAGGTATACCTTTGCTGTCCCACCTGCCATCACTCACATGACTACCTGGTACAGGACTTACTGAATGGCAAGGATGCAACCATCAAGTTAGACACAGCAGCTTCACACTCTGTGGTTACCAAGACTGCACTTCGGGAAGGCTCTTTGAATTTAACTTGCAAACATAAACATTGACATAGGTGGGAGACTGCAAAACTTCAAGGACCTAAGGCTGAAGGCACCTGCTGATATTCTACGGGTCAAGATGCTCCCTTCCTAAACCACTTACTTGAGCCATTAGTGAAAGAGAGACTGACGATTTAAACACAAGCTATGTTGGTAAAGACAAGACAAGCTGCAGAGCAAGAGCAACAACACTTGCAGGCTGATGAGATAGCTACAGTGAACTGAGGAGAAATACTCACACCGTGGGGGGAGTTAGTTGGAAATGACAGCGATATTTTGGTTGACTTGGATCAGAAACCCAGATAAAGCAAATGACAAAAATTAAAAGATGCTTAAAAGGCTTTGTCTCTATCCCATCTGTCATTCCTGAGATGAACACATCCTCTAAATTAGAGGAGAACACAACCTCTCAGTCAGATAAAACTGCACCCACTCGACCAGATGAGAACACACCCTCTCAACCAAATAAGACTGCACTCACTCGACCAGATGAGAATACACCTCTCAACCAGAGGATAGCGCACACTCTCAAATATATGAGAACACACCCTCTCAATCAGATGAGAGAACAACCTCTAAAATAGTTCGTAAACAAGTCTGTGTTGATGAACATGGTTGCCAAACTTTAGTGCTGGGCTACAGAACAACTCATACTTGCACAAAGAGTGAGAATCGCTGAACCAGGGGAACTCGGATTAGTTTTGTGAGGTTGGATTGTTGTCAAGATGTCGACACGACAAGTTAGACAATGAAATGCACCAACCAGTGTTGCCAGGCAACAGACAACAGCAAGCCATAGCTCACACACTCCACATGACTGGTCACCTCGGGTACAACAAAGCCAGACACAGACTGTTGGCCCACTTTTACTGGCCAGGCCTCAGCTGGGATGTGAATAAAGCCTGTCAATCCTGCACTAAATGCCAGAAGGGAAGTAGACGTCCACAGACCCTGTCTCCACTAATCTCTATGCCAATTATCACAGAATTACTGACTAGGGTACCTTTTGATATAGTTGACCCTTTGCCTCACACTAGAGCCGGCAACAAGATCTGTTAACATCCATGCATTTTGCCAGATGGTGATGCTACACTACTCAGGAAAGCTGTTGCTGAAACTCTTTCTTCTGCTTCGATGGACATATTCTCTCCCCCCAGGAATACCAGCTAAACTACTGACAGATCAGGGCATCAATTTTGTGTCATTCCTGTGACAACCTTATATCAGAAACTAGGCATTCACCACATCAAAGTAAGTCCATAGCACCCTCAGACGAACAGTACGTTAAAACGGTTTCATGCCACATTGAAACTAATTATTAAGAAGGTCAGTCAACACACCACTGCTGTTCAATCTCTAACAACCATGAGGGAGAACCTGGAACAGATGCAGCACATAGCACCAGTTACATACAGAGTGCACATGCATGACAGAAAGAAAAGGCATTGAACTATTCATGTCAACATGATGAAGTCCTGGCACAGTCCAGTGGCATCTGTATTTTATATCACCTTAACAGATGAAGAAACTCTGCAGTGACTTCTCTTGTCAACCCTATAGGAATCAGATTCAAAAGCTCTCATGGGACCAAACTTAAATGATGGACAGACTTCACAGCTCCAATGCTTGATGGATACTGCCCCAACAGTTTTCACAAATATCTCTGGGGAAACAACGGCAGTGGGACATGCCATTGAGACCAAGTAAGCCCATGGAACCATCTAAGAACACCTGTTCATTTCCAATCCTAATGGTGAGGAAGGATGAAATGGTAAGGATGTGCGTTGATTAGAGCCAATTGAATGCACTGACACACACCGAACAATAGCCAGACAAGACAAGTATTGTTCGCAGATCAGAAGTGACAATTTCCACACACTCTCCTGCTAACTACTCTATACTCCTTAAAGGAAGGGGTGCGGGCAGAGGCCCAAGCCTAACTAGCAACACTTAGCCTGCACAATCATCAATTTACACTCACCCACATGTTAATGTGAGACCTCTCACCTCACACACTAACGACTGGTTTATTTGTAATTATCTTATTTATGTAAATGTAAATGAAATGTGTTGCCAGTGAGTGTAAATGTGTTGCCTTGTTTCTCACCCTGATGAAGACGGAGCATTGAGGTAGAAACAGGCAAAAACATAACAAAACACTCATTTAAAAAATTAATCTAATTAGCACTCAAGAAAAATGGATGTTGCCACTTCTCCTTCCATTGATTGCTGGAAGCTACTCCCATTGTAAAATCTCCACGAAGACATGAGAAAGCCACAAAGTTCATAACATAGCAATCCCAATGATAAGTTAGCTTATTCTAGTTACCTAAATTTGGTGAGCACAGTGAAGTTGTTCTTCAGATGCCTCTAGATTTGCTAGTCTGCACATGCGTCTCCTTAATGGCATCTTTCTTACTGCTGTAAGTAAAGCAGAAGAGGCCATGACTCAATTTCTGTACTCCATTGTTAACTTTACAGAGCAATGTGGAGGGGGAAGGACAAGTGAAGAGCAAGCACGAGGAAAAGGGATTGAAAAGTTATGCTAATTACAGGCCAGAACATTTCACATGTCCCAGGAGAAATGGAGCTGGTCTGAAGACTTTGGAGGACTTTTCTTGAATACCTAACAGAACATCAGATAACCACACTAGCTTTGAAGTCACATGTTCGAGCCTATATGGAGCTTTTTCTTCCTGATGAGTTTATGCCGAGTATTGAACCTGTGAATTAACATATTTTAAGAGTCTTTATCTATAATTACTTCAATACAAACTACGCACCTGCTAAGAAGCATTTACGCATTTGAATCGTGCGAATATGGTCGAGCAGTTCCAAAAGTGTTAAAGATTGTTCTACCTTAAGTAATATCTAGATATATAAGAACTATGTTTAACAGCAAATATATATACACTGGTATAAAAGAAGATAAACAAGACTGTGCCCATGTAGACTAAGGGTGAGCACCCTTTACCACTTAAAATATACACACCAACACAACCAGCTAGACCTACCTTTGTTGATTAAGATGGAAATAATGTCTTCAGCACATTTCTCAGAATCTCCCTCCACACATACTTGAAGAAGATTCCTGTAAGTCTTTGGATAACGAGATTTAGATCTCCAACGATCCAGAAGAGCCCACCTGTAAATAGTGTGCATCTATAAAACCAAATCCACAGTTCACACATTTAGCATTGTAGTACCTTTGTAGACCATGACTGTGTGTGGTCATTATGTGCTGGACGTCTGACGAGTTCAGTCCTAGAAGATACGGCTGATCTTCCAAACAAAACAGTCTTGCAGAAATTCGACCTAGGTCTACGTCTGACATTATCTCATCATCTAGGTAACCACGGTTGCACTTGGTAACTTTGCCCAGCAGTTCCTCGTATTTCTACAACAATAACTAAAATAACAACAGAAACAACTAATTTAGCATGAAGATCATGGCTTCATAGAGACATTTTAGTTGCTGGGAAGAGTGGGAATGAGTGTCGAGCCTGGAATTGTTCATAGCTATCCTTACTACATGGACCCATTAGTCTGATTTTTGTTTAGACAAAGTTTAAGTCTTCGAAATAGATAAGTAACACTAACCTGGCTAGGCTCCGGTGAATCACAATTGAAGGACTTGAACTGACTTCAGCAGCTTTTAGTGCAATTTTGACAAATTCAAAGAGTAAAATCTTGGGAATGTATTATACATGTTGTCTACTTAATTGCCAAGTTCATTAACTGCACTAACATTAGCTGCAAAACAAATAGTGAATGCATACAATATACCTATTATGACATCACAATTTTTTTAATCCTTGTGGTGTAGGTGGGAGGTGGGGTAATCCCTGATCCCCTGACTCCCTGTGAAACTATGACAGCCGGTTTTGCTAACCTTTGCCTTGATGCTACTTGAGAATGCAGTGATGGCAGCTGTTTCTTCATTAGTTCTTCCAGTAACATCTGCAGTAACAACAGCTAGTCAATGAGTGGATTATTTGTGTGAGTGCATCAATGGAAGGTTTTATTTACTACACTACTACTAAACATACCAAGCAAGTGTATATCCACAAGTGAACCATAAACTCTGGTTGTCTATCACCACTTCTAACCAAACCAGCAAGAAAATCAGAGCTTAGAAACAACTGAGTCATTACTAAACAAATAATGCACACACATTGAATCTTCTACCATGTAAATGAATGCTTTGCATTATTTATTAGACAGGAGCAGAAAGCTATACTTCTGTTACATGAGCCACATGAATATGGAGTAACTCTCATAAGCCAGACAAATAAGAAGCCACTATCATGAGTCATACTAAGAATTGCTGAGCCACACCAGGCAGTGTTTGCTGGAAAGCATAGGTGCCTGTGCAGCTTTCTTTATAACAATAAATGGTAATAAGTAAGAAAGAGAACCTTCAAGAATGCAGTTGCGATTTTCAGCCATTTTTAGAGGTTGAACACCTCTGCAAACAATACTTATGTAATAGTAAATATACCCATAAGCCCTAGTCCTTGTGGTAGACTAACCCAGCATCATCTCCAACATTAGGTCCGCCATACCTCTATTCACAGCCCTAGCTTTAGACTGTGGTTTTATACCAGTCCCGTCAGACATTCCTATATCCATAACTCAAATCCCAAACAACTCGTACCCAGCTAGTCCAGCCCCCAGATCCAGCTCTAGATAGCTATACACACAAACATCCCTACACTGGACATCCCCATACTCCTAGGCTGACACTATAATGCCACACATGTCCTTCACTCTCCACAATAGACAGACCCAAACCAGAACAGCATCAAAGAAAAGAGGAACAAAATGGCTGAGCAGAACAGAGCAAAGGACATTGCACACACCATATATAGCAATACAACATTCAAAATTAAGTGTCAGGACTGCATTTATCCAGTTTTACACAAAAAAATAATTTTTTTCTCAGTTTTCAGTCTTCTCTTCTAGTCCTATTATACTTCTAGTATTATGATCCACATCACCACATTATATCTCTGTCAATCACCATTCACCATTTCACATGGACCAATCGCACTGGCAACACATTTATACTCACTGGCAACACATTTATACTCACTGGCAACACATTTATACTCACTGGCAACACATTTATGCTCACTGGCAACACATTTATACTCACTGCAACACATTTATACTAATTGGTAACACATTTATACTCACTGGCAACACATTTATACTCACTGGCAACACATTTATACTCACTGGTAACACATTTATGCTCACTGGCAACACATTTATACTCACTGGCAACACATTTATACTCACTGGCAACACATTTATACTCACTGGCAACACATTTATACTCACTGGTAACACATTTATGCTCACTGGCAACACATTTATACTCACTGGCAACACATTTATACTCACTGGCAACACATTTATACTCACTGGCAACACATTTATGCTCACTGGCAACACATTTATACTCACTGCAACACATTTATACTAATTGGTAACACATTTATACTCATTGGCAACACATTTATACTCACTGGCAACACATTTATACACACTGGCAACATATTTATACTAATTGGCAACACATTTATACTCACAGGCAACATGTGTCACATGAAATGCATGTGATTCATGATCTGTCAGCCAGTGACCTTGAGAGTTGAGATTCAGCAGTCGGTCAGCTCCAGGCCTGCAACTGTCTGATGTATTGCCATGCTTATACACTCTGGCATTCAATCAATGAATAACATGCATTGACCAAAACCTAACAGGCAACACTTAAGGCCGGTTCACAATATGACGCTAGCCCAGCGTTTCGTTCCGTTCCGTTACCTAGCGTCATACCGTCAATTTGTGAAGATGCTCCGTTTTGAAGAAAAGAAGAAACAGAGAGAAGCGCTAGATTAGACTCGAGTTCTATTCTAGCGTCTGTTGACACTAGCTTGACCAATCAGATTGCTTCATATTTTCACGTGTCATATCGTAGTTCTAATTAATGCCAATTTGTCAGTCAAAAATGGAGGATGAAAAGTCTGTGCGAAGCTTTGTATGTCTTTGGAAGGTAGGATCAAGCTCTTACAAGGATCTATGAGCTAAAGAGAGTTGCTAGCAAGGTAAACTACGTAGCTACTGAATTAAATTATCTTAGTAGTCGTCATATTCCCATAATATTCATAATATTGTTTAGGTTGGAGGCTACACAGCGGATGGATGCATCAAGAGGTGGAGGATTTTGATTGACAAATTTGTGAGGGAACTGAAAAAGACCAAGAAGAAGAAGTCTGGAGATGCTGGGCCTGTTGTGGTGTCCAGTGAGCACAAGAAGTATGTAGTGAGGTTGAATATTGATCCCTCTTCAGAAACCTTTCATTCCCATGATTCTATGGATTATTACAACTACAGTATTGAACTAGTGCATTATATTGTTATATTACATCGCATTTTGGTCAGTGAATGAATGATATAAATAATTAGTTGAGTTCTGCGAACATAGCTATACTGCCAATCAACTTCTCCAGCAGGAGTACAGAAGTATTCTTGAAACCTTCCCTGATCTTCACAGCAGACTGAGAATGTCTTAATAAAAAGAAATAAACAACGCATATGCAACTATATAGATAAATTATGGCAAACCTGTTGCTGCCAGCATGACCAATTGATGTCATTCCCGTATTTTGGTTCTTCATCTCCTCTTCACCCACCATAAATCATGTTTCTACTACCATCTTCATTATCAGACATCCGCAGATACCTGAAATGGCTTTCTGGATCTGACAGACGCATCTCCTGAACAGGTTGTGATACTCGCCTTGCTGTCTTCGCATTCTAAATATTGGACGTACCCACACTCTGTTCTGCCTTCCCCTATTCCTCCTCCTCCGCCTCCTGAGCAAAAGAATCAAAATAATAGCCTGCTTCATTGCCGAACTTTGAGTCATAGCTAGCCAGCCGTAGTCGAGGGTGTGGTAGGTAAAGGGTCGAACCTCAATTGGCAAAATTTGGCTCGAGGTGACGGAACGAAACGAAACGCCAATTTGTGAACAGGATTGAACGAAACGCTAGACGGAGAAGAAACGGAGACGAAAACGAGACGGAACGAAACGCTGGGCTAGCGTCATATTGTGAACCGGCCTTAAGCCTGCACAGCCAACCAACAATTAACACTCACCCACATGGTAATGTGTGTGACCTCTCACCTCACACTTGTACTGGTACTAGACATTACACACACTTGTATTTCATTAGTTATTTGTGGGGAAGCATCCTCAAAACATGCCACAGGAAATCTTTTACTAACTTCTTCTGGGCAGTTTCAAACAGCTACACAGTCTTTGTCCCTAGCAGTACATTGTGTTGCACTTTTGTTTGGCTAGATAGTAGTCTCCCACCATCAAATATCAAGCCAAACGAAAGTGCGACATTGTGTAGTACTAGGGACAAAGATTTAAGCAGCATGTCCTTACCAACAGACACATAACCATGATGTCAAGAAGCCGGGACCAGCCAAGTGTCCTAAAGAGAAAGTATACCTTTGCTGTCCCACCTGCCATCACTCACATGACTACCTGGTACAGGGCTTACTGAATGGCAAGGAGGCAACCATCAAGTTAGACACAGCAGCTTCACACACTCTGTGGTTTACAAGACTTGCACTTCTGGAAGGCTCTTTGGAGGGAGAGCTTTCCTTGGTAAGGGTGACTGGGTCCACTCACGGAATTTGACTTACCAAACATAAACATTGACATAGGTGGGAGACAGCAAACCTTCAATGAGCTATGGCTGATGGCACCACTGCTGATAATCTACTGGGTCAAGATGCTCCCTTCCTAAACCACTTACTTGAGCCATTAGTGAAAGAGAGACTGATGATTTAAACACAAGCTATGTTGGTACAGACCAGACAAGCTGCAGAGCAAGAGCAACAACACTTGCAGGCTGATGAGATAGCTACAGTGAACTCAGGAGAAATACTCACACCATGGGGGGAGTTAATTGGAAATGACAGTGATATTTTGGTTGACCTGGATCAGAAACCCAGATAAAGCAAATGAGAAAAATGGAAAGATGCTTAAGGATTTGTATCGATCCCATCTGTCATTACTGAAATGAACACATCCTCTAAATTAGACGAGAACACACCCACTCAACCATATAAGACTGCATCCACTCGACCACACCCTCTCTACCAAATGAGAACACACCCTCTCAAACAGATGAGCACACAACCTCTAAAATAGTTGGTAAACAAGTCCGTGTTGATGAACAGGTTGCCCAGACTTTATGCGGCGGAACAGAACAACTCATACTTGCACAAAGAGCACTGAACCAGGAGAATTCTGATTACTTTTGTGAGCTATTTAGATGTCAACACGGCAAGTTAGAAGTGCACCAACTAGTGTTGCCAGGCAACAGACAACAGCAAGCCATCCGGTTAGCTCACACTGTCTCCATGGCCAGTCACATCGGATAGAATAAAGCCAGACACAGACTGCTGCCCCACTTTTATTGGCTAGGCATTAGCTTGGATATGAATCAAGCCTGTGAATCCTGCACTAAATGCCAGAAGGAAGGGAGACACCCACAGACCCTGTCTCCACTAATCTCTATGCCAATTATCACAGAACTAATGACATGGGTCGCTTTTGATATAGTTGACCCATTGGCTCAAACTATTGCCGGTAACAAGTATCCATGGATTTTTCCAGATGGTGATGCCACACTACTCAGGAAAGCTGTTGCTGAAACTGTTTGTTCTGCTTTGGTGGACATATTCTGGAATACCAGCTAAACTACCGACAGTTCAGGGCAGCTATTTTCTGTCATTCGTGAAGACCTTAATCAGAAACTAGGCATTTACCATATCAAAGCAAGTCCATACCTCAGACGAATGGCATGTTAGAACAGTTTCATGCCACATTGAAACAAATGATTAAGAAAGTCGTAAACACACACAAGAGTGGACACATTGCTTCCTGCCATCTTGTTTGCTTATAAGGAAGTCCCCAACCAATCCACACGATTTTCTCTCGACTTCGGTCTTCATGTTAGAGGACCTCTGCAGATTTTGAAGGAGATCTGGACTGATAGTCATCGTAAAGACACCACTGCTGTTCAATGTCTAACAACCATGAGGGAGAACCTGGAACAGATGCAGCACATAGCACCAGTTACATACAGAGTGCACATGCATGGCAGAAAGAAAAGGCATAGAGCCATTCATGTCAACATGATGAAGTCATGTGCTTGATGGATACTTCCCCAACATTCCTAAAAAATATCTCTGGGGAAACAACGGCAGTGGGACATGCCGTTGAGACCAAGCAAGCCCAGCCTATCAGGTTAAGTCAAGGCAAGTCCCCAAGAGTTGAAGATGGTATTCACAAGGAAATCCAGACATTGTTGGAAAATAATATTATAGAACTATCTAAGAACACCTGGCTATTTCCAATCCTACCGGTGAAGAAGGACGAAATGGTAAGGATGTGCATTGATTAGAGCCAATTGAATGCACTGACCCAAGCCCACCAACAGCCAGACAAAACAAGTATTATACGCAGATCAGAAGTGACAATTTCCACACACTCTCCTGCTAATTACTCTATACTCCTTTAAGGAAGGGGTGGGGGCAGACGCCCAAGCCTAAAGGCCGATTCACAATATGCAAAACGCTCAAGCGATGCGATGCGATGCATCTTTTTTTAAATATTGTGAACACAAAATCGCATTGCACTGCGTCACACCACTTCAATAGAATCGAGTTCTATTCGAGCGGTATTGTGACCTGCGATTGCATCATTGGTGTGCAAGAGTTTTTGGGTCATTCTGGTGTGCTTTATTTTGATTATTCAGTAAAAGGTAGTGATTTCAAATCTGAACGGGCGACGAAAGAAGCAGGGACAACTTCCCTATGGGATGCATGAATGACATGAGCTCTGGTGTCCGTTCATTAATGGGTGGGGTCCGGTTGGGTGAAATCAAGTTTGGTCAAGTGGGGATTCTGTTTTTGTGAACAGCTAGTAGTAATGCAATGCGATGTGATGGCCTAGCAGCATATTGTGAATCAGCCTTAATTAACTGGCAACACTTACACTGTACAATCCACATGTTAATGTGTGGGACCTCTCACCTCGCACACTAACAAGATTGAACAGTACACAGACTTGTATTTGATTGGTTATTTTTTGTCTGACATTACCTCATTTATGTAAATGTAAATGTGTTTCTAGTGAGTGTAAATGTGTTGCATCTTGTCTCTTCTAATTCACCTGATGGAGATGGAGCATTTCAGTTGCAACATTGGCAAAAACATAACCAAATACTGTTAAAGAGATAAATCTCTTACGAATGAATTGAAAATTAGCACTCAAGAAAGATGGATGTTGCCGCTTCTCCTTCCATTGATTGCTGGAAGCTACTCCCATTGTAAAATCTCCACGAAGACGTGAGGAAGCCACAAAGTTCATAACATAGCAATCCCAATGATAAGTTAGCTTATTCTAACTAGCTAAATTTGGTGAGCACAGTGAAGTTGTTCTTCAGATGCCTCTAGATTTGCTAGTCTGCACATGCGTCCCCTTAATGGCATCTTTCTTACTGCTGTAAGTAAAGCAGAAGAGGCCATGACTCAACTTCTGTACTCCATTGTTAACTTTACAGAGCAATGTGGAGGGGGAAGGACAAGTGAAGAGCAAGCACGAGGAAAAGGGATTGAAAAGTTATGCTAATTACAGGCCAGAACATTTCACATGTGCCAGGAGAAATGGAGCTGGTCTGAAGACTTTGGAGGACTTTTCGTGAATACCTAACAGAACATCACATAACCACACTAGCTTTGAAGTCACATGTTCTAGCCTATATGGATTTTTTTCTGTCCTGATGAGTTTATGCCGAGTATTGAACCTGTGAATGCACATATTTTAAGAGGCTATATTTATAATTACAAATTACACACCTGCAAAGAAACATTTACGCATTCGAATAATTAAATATGGTTAAGCAGTTCCAAAAGTGTTAAAGATTGTTCTACCTTATGTAATATCTAGATATACAAGAACTATGTTTAAACAACAAATACAGCATATATATATATACTTTAAAAAATTAAGATAAACAAGACTGTCACCATGTAGACTAAGGGTGATCACCCTTTACCACTTAAAATATACACACCAACACAATCAGATAGACCAACCTTTGTTGCTTAAGATGGAAATAATGTCTTCAGCACATTTATCAAAATCTTCCTCCACACATACTCGAAGAAGGTTTCTGTAAGTCTTTGGATAACCAGCTTTAGATCTCCAATGCTCCAGAAGAGCCCACCTGTAAATAGTGTGCATCAATAAAACCACATCCACAATTCACACATTTAGCATTGTAGTATATACCTTTGTAGACCACGACCGTATGTGGTCATTATGTGCTGCACCTCTGACAAGTTCAGTCCTAGCAGATATGACTGATCTTGCATACCATACTCTCTTGCAGATATTCGACCTAGGTCTACATCTGACATTATCACATCATCTAGGTAATCATGGTTGCACTTGGGAACTTTGGCCAGGAGTTCCTCGTATTTCTACAATAATAATTAAAATAACAACAGAAACAACTAATATAGCATGAAGATCATGGCTTCATCGAGACATTTTAGTTGCTGGGAAGAGTGGGGATGAGTGTCGAGCCTGGAATTGTTCATAGCTATCCTTACTACATGGACTCATTAGCCTGATTTTTGGTTAGATGAAGTTTATTAAGTTAAGTCTTCGAAATAGACGAACCTGGCTAGGCTCAGGTGAATCACAGTTGAAGGACTTGAACTGACTTCAGCAGGTTTTAGTGCAATTTTGACATATTCAAAGTAAAATCTTGGGAATGTATTATACATGTTGTCTACTTTATTGTCAAGTTCATTAACTGCAATTATCAATTAACTAACATTAGCTGCAAAAACATTTAGTGAATGCATACAATATACCTATTATGACATCATTTTCCTTGTGGTGTAGGTGGGAGGTGGGGTAATCCCTGATCCCCTGACTCCCTTAGAATCCCAGATAGATGGTTTTGCTAACCTTTGCCTTGATGCTGCTTGAGAATGCAGTGATGGCAGCTACTTCTTCATCAGTTCTTCCAGTAACATCTGCAGCAACAACAGCTAGTCAATGAGTGGATTATTTTTGTGAGTGCATCAATGGAAGGTTTTATTACACTACTACTAAACATACCAAGCATGTGTATATCCACAAGTGAACCATAAACTCTGGTTGTCTATCACCACTTCTAACCAAACCAGCAAGAAAACCAGAGCTTAACAACAACTAAGCTCTTACTAAACAAATAATGCACACACATTGAATCTTCTACCATGTAAATGAATGCCTTGTATTATTTATTAGACAGGAGCAGAAAGCTAAACTTCTGTTACATTAGCCACATGAAGATGCAGTAACTCTCACAAGCCAGACAAAGAAGGAGCTACTCTCATGAGTCACACTAAGAATTGCTGAGCCACACCAAGAAAGAAGAGCAGGTAGTGTTTGCAGGAGGCATAGGTGCCTGTGCAGCTTTCCTCAAAATAGGAACTTCAATAAATGGTAATAAGCAAGAAAGAGAACCTTCAAGAATGCAGTTGCGATTCTCAGCCATTTTTAGAGGTTGAACACCTCTGCAAACAACACTTATGTAATAGTAAATATACCCATAAGCCCTAGTCCTTGTGGTAGACTACCCCAGCATCATCTCCAACATTAGACCTGCCATACATCTAGTCATAGCCCTAGCCTTAGACTGTAGTTCTATACCAGTCCCGTCAGACATTCCTATATATCCATAACTCAAATCTCAAACAACTCGCACTCAACTAGCCCAACCCCCAGATCCAGCCTAGATAACTAGATGCCTACACTGCACATCTCCATACTCCTAGGCTGACACTATAATGCCACACATGTCCTTCACTCTCCCCAATAGACAGACCCAAACCAGAACAGCAGCCCAGAAAACAAGAACAAAATGGTTGAGCAGAACAGAGCACAGGACATTGCACACACCATATATAGCAATACAACATTCAAAATTAAGTGTGAGGACCGCTTTTATCCAGTATTACACAAAAAGATAGATTTTTCACTAGGCTAACCTCAGTTTTTGTTGTCTCTGCTAGTCCAATCACACCGCCGGTCATCCACATCACCACATTATATCTCTGTCAATCACACCATTCACCATTACACATGGACCAATCGCAGAAGTGCATGACATGCTTAACCTTATATATATATATACACCATCAGGCAAGCAGCACCTCATTCTTACTGATGAAGATACCTATGTGTCAAAGGCTTTCTAACGAGAATTTAATTCATCTCTGTATCAAGTTCATGCCTGCTATTATTACAGGGAGAAAGAAATCCAATTAAACTGCCAAGAGCCACACTTCAGCTAGAAGCTGGCTGTTAGAAGCAATCTATTCCTGAGGAACTGATGGGTCCCCAGAGAGTGGGTGGTCCATACGGTGAGTCAGAAAGAGAGGAAGAGGTTGGTCTAGCTATCATAAATTAGAGGATTAACTCCACCCATCTCTTAACATCTCATACTTCATCCATTACATGGAGGGAAGAAGAACATCTCCAGCATCACTACCAACAACACTGACTTACCACATGCACACACTATAGTACCAACACCAAGTACAACTACACATTAGATAGCTTCATAGTCCCACAGAAAGGATACTTCACACCAGCTGGCCTCCACCACCCCAACTAATGTGAAGGCCCGCTGGCATATCCACCCGTCCAAGTTGTTTTATTGCTAAGTAGCAATGGAGTTTGAGTGATCTCTGTTTCGAAAGTTAAAAGGCTCTGGAGTTGGAGACGTATTTGTGCCATAGTTCACCACTGCCACCATGTGGTATAACTATTTCAAGAATAATCCCAGAACTAGACAGGCATATGCTTTATATAGAAAACCAACCATTCTATTAATAGCATGATATAATTATATTATAGCATGCATGACCTTCATGGTAAACCTCAGTAACCACAGAGTATACATACATGCAGGATATTACTAACCACTAATACTAAACCTGCTAAGTGTCGCATTCCGTAATACACACACTCCACTACCACAAGTGATGAACAACCCAACCCAACCCCAACTCATACACCATCCTACTCATATACATAGAGACAATGGTTTTCGGTGAATATGGAAAACATGGAATACAGGAATCTACATTCTGAACCAGGAATTTGCTGTTCTGAGGTTGCCAAAATCATTAACTAGTGTAGCCCAAAATTCATCTAAATGGAACCTGGTAATGGGTTTTTACAGTTCTGTGTATACATTTATAAGCTGTAGCTACTGCTGGTTAGAGAAATGGTAAGTACAGTAAGTAGCATTCAGTCCAAATAAGTAGCTGGGGCTCTACTATACTCTAATTAACATACATTACACACACGTGGTGTGGATGAGTCAGAGCCCGCCAGAGGCAAAAAAGCCAAAAGAAGTGCCCCACTTACAAGGAAGCACTGAAGGAGAGTGGATCAGCTGGGCCTTCATCCAGAAGGCAGACAACGCTCGGCACAATCTTAAAGTCCAAGGAGATTAGAGTTTTGTGTTGGATTATATGAAAATGTGCACCGTTGCAGATATTCCCCTTGATAAAACAAGATCAGGCCATTCCTACAGAAACACTGTAAACAAGTAGGAGCTCTACCTCAAGTAGCCACACTTCGCACAACATATATACCGAGGCTCTATTAGACTCATTTTTCAGCTCTCCAGGATGTACTTCATCACCAGCCAGTTAGCATCATTGTTGATGAAACTACTGATGTGCATGACCATAGCATCTTGAATGTCATTGCTAGTGTTCGAGGCAAGTCCTTTCTAATCAATGTGGTGAAGATGGAGGTGTGCAATCACAGCACATTCAGCCAAGCAATTATCCAAAGTGTGAGTGAAGCTGGAATAGCATTTGAGAATGTTGTTTCTATTGTTTCAGACAGTGCTGCGTACTGTAAGAAGGCATATAGGGATGTTCTCTCGGCTGTTTACCCTAAGTCTGTGCATGTTCTGCGCCTTGCACACATTGTTAACCTGGCAGCTGAAGTTTTTCACCATCATGGTGACTTTTCACATACCTCTGATCTTATCATGATGATAAAGTCACCTCTCTGTAAGAAGCCTGGCAGAAAGAATCGATTCCTGAAATACCTTGTTGCTAGTACTGACGTCAAGCTTCCAACAGTCCCTGATTCATCTGGATGGAATTCATGGTTTCAAGCAGCCATCTATCATGCCACAGGAATTCATGTGTATGAAGGTTTTTACAAGGCAGAGAAGGGGCAAGGGATCGCTGTTAACGAATCATTGAATTCGTGACACACAACACTATCTACGCTGAAATAAGCCTGCCGCTATACTTCATCTAGGAGAACTGCCAGCTTTTGATGGCTGTCTTGACGTCACTTGAGGCCAAAGAAACTCCATTGGCATGTACAGTGTACAATCTCCTCCAAGATCTGCATTCTTACCTCAGAGCTGGTGTCCCGAAAACCAGCTTTGGACCAGAGACAGATCGATTGCTTGTCAAATTCGAGGCTGACCAGAAGAGAAAATACATCAAATCATTTCAGACTGTGTTCAGACTATCTCTTAATAAGCTAGAACTTCACTTGGACAGACATCTGGCCTACCCACATTACACAGCTGTGAGGATTTTTGATCTGCGTCAGCTTCCAACTCTTGGGAATGATATCAAAGATTACCACGCTATCAATTCCCTCCAGTATCCATCTCCTGAGCTGCTTGAAGAGTGGCTCATCTACACTCAGTAACAGAAAGGAAAACCTTTGTCTCTATATACACACACCCGATCATACCCACACCACTCCCACCACACCAACTCAAATATACATCACTTCACCACCCTATCCCATAAACACACCAACACCACCATCCCAACCAAATGACACACACACCACCTCAACCCACACAAACACAACACTACCCCACTTCACTTATCCCACAACCCCAACCCATACACACCAATCCCACAAACAGCACCTCATACACACACACACCATGCCCACAATACTACCTCTTGCACACACCTCTCCCACTACCAAACTCATACACACACCACACAACTCATACCCCCTCTACCCACCAACTAAATCATGCACACACTAACCCCCACCACCATAACTCACATACACATTACTCCCATTAGTTCCAACACAAAAACATTCTTTATTTAGCACCCTCCCTCACACTTAGTGCCCAATCCTCCCTCCCTTCCCTCCCCTCCCAAAACACAGGTAGACCACTCCCTCGAGGTTTCATATAACTCAGGAGACCCAGGCGGAAGGAGTGGTACCCTTTGCTTCTGTCCCCCAGCCCCATTCCAAAATGAACAGTGTTTGTATAGATACACAGTGTCGCACATGGATAGACACACCCACTAATATTAAACATGGCAGAAATATTATCCCAGCTTTTTTAAGCTTGTGAAGCGAAACTTATAAATCACAAAAAAATCCAGTCCTATTCCTGTACCCAGCCATGGATTTGTGTGAATGGGACTGCCAGGACATGTAGAAGCTGGTGTGCGACCTGAAAAGTAGCACTCACCCTCACTGCCACTACCAGGCTGATCACCTGAACCAAAAGTACTAACACAGTCAAAACAATAACATTTATTATGTATTAGCTAAATAAATTATTAATAAGCAATATAGCTAGTCCTTCATTCATCTTATGACTCATTTACTCCAGTGTATGAAAGTATGCTTACCTCAAACATTTATGCTAAATAAAATAAATAAAAAATCCTGTACGCTCAATTTCTTCTGACGTATCATTTGTATGCTCTGTATTTTCTATTTCAGCAACAGCAAGTAACTAGCAACCTTTCCATTCTGGCAGCTGCGATATGAAAGTTGATTTGAACCGATGACTTATCTTTCTTAAAAAAATTTGCCAATGATGTAACTGAATCAATGCTTTGGCCTTCAGGGACATATGAAGACACGGAGACAATGCAACACATATATACTCACTGGCAACACATTTATACTCACTGCAACACATTTATACTCGCTGGCAACACATTTATACTCACTGGCAACACATATATACTCACTGGCATCACATTTATATTCACTGGTACTCACTGACAACTCATTTATACTCACTGGCAACACATTTATATTCACTGGCAAGACATTTATAACACATTTATACTCACTGGTAAGACATTTATACTCACTGGTAACACATTTATGCTCACTGGCAACACATTTATACACACTGCCAACACATTCATACTCACTGGCAACTCATTTATACACACTGGCAACACATTTATACTCACTGGCAACACATTTATACTCACTGGCAACACATTTATCTCACTGGCAACACATTTATACTCATTGGCAACAAATTAATGCTCACTGGCAACACATTTATACTCACTGGCAACACATTTATACTCACTGGAAACACATTTATATTCACTGGCAACACATTTACTCACTGGCAACACACTGGCAACAAATGTATACTCACTGGCAACACATTTATACTCACTGGCAACACATTTATCTCACTGGCAACACATTTATACTCATTGGCAACAAATTAATGCTCACTGGCAACACATTTATACTCACTGGCAACACATTTATACTCACTGGAAATACATTTATATTCACTGGCAACACATTTACTCACTGGCAACACATTTATACTCACTGGCAACAAATTTATACTCACTGGCAACACATTTATACTCACTGACAACACATTTATACTCACTGGCAAGACATTTATACTCACTGGCAACACATTTATACTCACTGGCAACACATTTATACTCACTGGCAAGACATTTATGCTGCTCACTGGCAACACATTTATGCTCACTGGCAACACATTTATGCTCACTGGCAACATATTTATACTCACTGGCAACACATTTATACTCACTGGCAACACATTTATACTCACAGGCAACATGTGTCACTTGAAATGCACGTGATTCATGATCTGTAAGCCGGTGATGGGTCTAATTTCACACCATGGTCTTGAGAATTGAGATTCAGCAGTTGGGCAGCTCCAGTCCTGCATCAGTCTGATGCATGACTGAGCTTATACACTCTAGCAGTCAGGAATCACATGCATTTACCCAAGCCTAACAGACAACAGTTAGCCTGCACAACCAATAATTAACACTCACCCTCATGTTAATGTATGAGACCTCTCACCTCACCCTTATATTGGTATTAACATGATTGGATAGTACACACTAATTGGTTATTTGTGGTGAAAGCATCCTCAAAACATGCTCCACAGCAAATCTTTTACCAGCTTCTTCTGGGCTGCTTCAACCAACTACACAATAGTTACAAATCTTTGTACCTAGCAGTACACAATGTCGCACTTTTGTTTGGCTTGACAGTTGATGGTGGGAGGCTATCAAGCCAAACAAAAGTGCTACACAGTGTACTGCTAGGGACAATTAAACAACAATTGTAAAGCTGGTTGAAACAGCCCAGAAGAAGCTGGTAAAAGATTTGCTGTGCATGTTTAGAGGATGCTTCCACCACACATTGCATTGGCAGTGAGGAACAAAGACCCAGTCAAACAAAGTTGGCACCATGGTTGACAAATACACACACTTGGTCATCTAGTACTCAGAAAATATAAGAGAAGGACCCCTTACCAACAGACAATAACCATGATGTCAAGAAGCTGGGACCAGCCAAGTGTCCTAAAGAGAAAGTATACCTTTGCTGTCCCACCTGCCATCAGTCACATGACTACCTGGTACAGGGCTTACTGAATGGCAAGGATGCAACCATCAAGTTAGACACAGCAGCTTCACACTCTGTGGTTTCCAAGACTGCACTTCTGGAAGGCTCTTTGGAGGGAGAGAAGCTATCCTTAGTAAGGGTGACTGGTCCACTCAAGGAATTTGACTTAGCAAACATAAACATTGACATAGGTGGGAGACAGGAAAACTTCAAGGAGCTGTGGCTGATGGCACCACTGCTGATATTCTACTGGGTCAAGATGCTCCCTTCCTAAACTACTTACATGATCCATTAGTGAAAGATAGACTGACGATTTAAACACAAGCTATGTTGGTACAGAGAAGACAAGCTGCAGAGCAAGAGCAACAACACTTGCAGGCTGATGAGGTAGCTACAGTGAACTCAGGAGAAATACCCACACCGTGGGAGGAGTTAGTTGGAAATGACAGCGATGTTTTGGTTGGCCTGGATCAGAAACCCAGATAAAGCAAATGACAAAAATGAAAAGATGCTTAAGGCTTCGTCTCTATCCCATCTGTCATTCCTGAGATGAACACATCCTCTAAATTAGATGAGAACACGCCCTCTCAACCAGATAAGACTGCACTCACTCAACCAGATGAGAATACACCTCTAAAATAGGTGTTGATAAACAGGTTGCCAGACTTTAGTGCTGAGCTACAGAACAACTCATACTTGCACAAACAGTGAGAATCGCTGAACCAGGGGAACTCTGATTAGTTTTGTAAGGTTGGATTGTTGTTTAGATGTTGACACGACAAATTAGACAATGAAATGCACCAACCAGTGTTGCCAGGCAACAGACAACAGCAAGCCATAGCTCACACACTCCACATGACCGGTCACCTCGGGTACAACAAAGCCAGACACAGACTGTTGGCTCACTTTTACTAAGCCGGGATGTGAATCAAGTGAATCCTGAGCTAAATGCCAGAAGGGAGGTAGACGTCCACAGACCCTGTCTCCACTAATCTCTAAGCCATCATAGCACTACTGACAAGGTTGACCCTTTGCCACAAACTAGAGCATCCAGCAACAAGATCTGTTAACATCCATGGATTTTGCCAGATGATGATACCACACTACTCAGGAAAGCTGTTGCTGAAACTCTGTCTTCTGCTTTGATGGACATAATCTCTCCCCCAGGAATACCAGCTAAACTACTGACAGATCAGGGCATACATTTTGTGTCATTCTTGTGACAACCTTATATCAGAAACTAGGCATTCACCGTATCAAAACAAGTCCATAACACCCTCAGACGAACAGTACGTTAAAACGGTTTCATGCCACATTGAAACAAATGATTAAGAAGGTCAGTCAACACACCACTGCTGTTCAATGTCTAACAACCATGAGGGAGAACCTGGAACAGATGCAGCACATAGCACCAGTTACATACAGAGTGCACATGCATGACAGAAAGAAAAGGCATAGAGCTATTCATGTCAACATGATGAAGTCCTGGCACAGTCCAGTGGCATCTGTATTTTCTGTCACCTTAACAGATGAAGAAACTCTGCAGGGACTTCTCTTACCAACCCTATGGGAATCAGATTCAAAAGCTCTCATGGGATAAAGCTAAATTAATTAAATGATGGACAGACTTCACAGCTCCAATGCTTGATGGATTCTTCCCCAACAGTCTTCACAAATATCTCTGGGGAAACAACGGCAGTGGGACATGCCATTGAGACCAAGCAAGACCAGCCCAACAGGATTCCGCCAAAGCAAGTCCCCGAGAGTTGTGAAGATGGCATTCACAAGGAAATCCAGACATTGTTGGAACATAATATTATAGAACCATCTAAGACTCTCTGGTCATTTCCAATCCTAACAGTGAGGAAGGACTAAATGGTAAGGATGTGCATTGATTAGAGCCAATTGAATGCATTGACACGAGCCGAAACAAGACAAGTATTGTTCGCAGAACAGAAGTGACAATTTCCACACACTCTCCTGCTAACTACTCCATAACTCTTAGACCCCGAGCAGCCGATTTTTCGGCTTTTTTCCCTTTTTTTCTTTTTTTTTCCTTCCTTTAAAAAAAAAAAATTTTTTTTTTGGCATTATAATCAACTTAATACTTTTTAGTAATTTTTTTCTCCAGGACCATAGGGTGGCAGGCACGCACATATTAGGGAGCATAGGGTTCTAAGGGTTAAGGAAGGGATGGGGGCAGAGGCCAGTGCCTAACTGGCAACACTTAGCATACACAATTAACAATTTACACTCACCCACATGTTAATGTGTGAAACCTCTCACCTCACACATTAACGACTTGTATTTGATTGGATATTTGTAATTACCTTATTTATGAAAATGTAAATGAAATGTGTTGCCAGTGAGTGTAAATGTGTTGCCTTGTTTCCCACCCTGATGAAGAACGAGCATTGAGGTAGAAACAGGCTAAAACATAACAAAATACTCATTAAAAAATAAATCTAATGATGAAAATTAACACTCAAGTAAAAGTGATGTTGCTACTTCTCTTTCCATTGATTGCTGGAAGCTACTTCCATTGTAAAATCTCCACGAAGACATGAGGAAACTACAAAGTTCATAACATAGCAATCCCAATGATAAGTTTGCTTATTCTAGTTAGCTAAATTTGGTGAGCACAGTGAAGTTGTTCTTCAGCTGCCTCTAGATTTGCTAGTCTGCAGATGCATCCCCTTAATGGCATCTTTCCAACTGCTGTAAGTAAAGCAGAAGATGCCATGACTCAATTTCTGTACTCCATTGCTAACTTTACAGAGCAATGTAGAGGGGGAAGGACAAGTGAAGAGCAAGCACGAGGAAAAGGGATTGAAAAGTTATGCTAATTACAGGCCAGAACATTTCACATGTGCCAGGAGAAATGGAGCTGGTCTGAAGACTTTGGAGGACTTTTCATGAATACCTAACAGAACATCATATAACCACACTAGCTTTGAGGTCACATGTTCTAGCCTATATGGAGTTTTTTCTGTCCTGATGAGTTTATGCAAAGTATTGAACCTGTGAATGCACATATTTTAAGAGTCTTTATCTATAATTACTTCAATACAAAATACAAACTACGCACCTGCAAAGATGCATTTATGCATTCGAATCGTGCAAATATGGTTGAGCAGTTCCAAGTGTTCAGGATTGTTCTACCTTATGTAATATCTAGATATACAAGAACTATGTTTATATAGCAAAAATATAATACTTGTAAAAAAGAAGATAAACAAGACTGTGCCCATGTAGACTAAGGGTGATCACCCTTTACCACTTAAAATATACACACCAACACAACCAGCTAGACCAACCTTTGTTGCTTAAGATGGAAATAATGATTTCAGCACTTTTCTCAAAATCTCCCTCCACACATACTCGAAGAAGATTCCTGTAAGTCTTTGGATAACCAACTTTAGACCTCCAACACTCCAGAAGAGCCCAACTGTAAATAGTGTGCATCTATAATATCACATTTAAAATTCTCGCATTTAGCATTGTAATACCTTTGTAGACCAAGACTATCCCAGTGTAAGGTCCTAATTTGGTCCACGTCCGACAAGTTCAGTCCTAACAGATATACCTTATCTTTCAAAGCAAACAGTCTTGCAGAAATTCGACCTAGGTCTATGTCTGACATTATCTCATCATCTAGGTAACCACGGTTGCACTTTGGAACTTTGGCCAGCAGTTTGCCATATTTCTACAACAATAAATAGAATAACAGCAAAAACAACTAATTTAGCATGAAGACCACATGGCTTCATAGAGACATTTGTGTTGGGGACAGAGTGAGGGTCATATCCAGTCTTGCTACCTGGATAGCATTAGCATGACATTTGGGTAGATGAAGTTTGAGAAGATAAGTCTTTGAAATAGATAAGTAACACTAACCTGGCTAGGCTCAGGTGAATCACAATTGAAGGACCTGAACTGACTTCAGCAGGTTTTAGTGCAATTTTGACATGTTCAAAGAGTAAAATTGTGGGAATGTATTATATATGTTGTCTACTTAATTGCTAAGTTCATTAACTGCAATTGTCAATCAACTAACATCAGTTAAAACAAATTGTCAATGCATATCATATACCTATTATGACACCATACTTTTTTTAATCCTTGTGGTATAGGTGGGAGGTAGGTTAATCCCTGATCCCCTGACTCCCTGTGAAACCATGACAGATGGTTTTGCTAACCTGTGCATTGAAGCTGCTTGAGAATGCAGTGATGGCAGCTGATTCTTCATCAGTTCTTCCAGTAACATCTGCAGCAACAACAGCTAGTCAATGAGTGGATTATTTGTGTGAGTGCATCAATGGAAGGTTTTATCTACACTACTACTAAACATACCAAGCAAGTGTATATCCACAAGTGATCCATAAACTCTGGTTGTCTATCACCACTTCTAACCAAACCAGCAAGAAAACCAGAGCTCAGCAACAACTAAGCTCTTACTAAACAAATAATGCACACACATTGAATCTTCTACCATGTAAATGAATGCCTTGAATTATTTATTAGACATTATTTCAACACCCTCAATTTTCCACCCACGCACTGACCAGGTAATACATTTTTAACGCCTATTCAAAACGGTGATTGTATGCGCTAGAGCTTCCTCTAGCCATTCGTACTATTATCAATTTTTTTGGCACTTCGCAACCCAGAGTGGTTTCTGCTGCCGGTTGGAGCGATTCATGTTTTTGAGGTCCCTCCACTTTAGGGTCTAGTAACTTGCCTATAGTTATATCTATGAAACATTTTTTGGTGTCAAAAGAGAGCACACAGAGAGACCTATCTTTTGAGCTATATATCAAGTCCATACCATGAAGTTTGCAGAATCTACGGAGCTCTAAATTTGTAACCACAGGTAAAAAAACAAATAAAAAAATACAATCGTCCCCGCACATTTCTTTTACATGTGTCAAATGAAATGCATGTGATTCATGATCTGTCAGCCAGTGATGGGTGTAGTTTCACACCATGGTCTTGAGAGTTGAGATTCAGCAGTCAGGCAGCTCCAGGCCTGCATCAGTCTAATGATGACTGTGCTTGTACACTCTAGCATTCAATCAAGTCAGTCACATGTATTTACCCAAGCCTAACAGGCATCACTTAGCATGTACAACCATCAATTAACACTCACCCTTATGTTAATCTGTGGGACCTCTCACCTCACACATATACTGGTAATAACAGTACACACACTTGTGGTATTTGTAGTCACACTCATTACCATATTTGGTTATTGTACAACCACGGCTATTTAAGTGAACCACTGAGATTTGAGATAGAGAACTAGTCTCAACAGGGTTCTGTTCTGTTCCACCTGGTCATCTTCATATATGATTCAGTTGTAGTTTAACATATTCTTAGTATTTTCGCACCTTGTTTCTCTAATTATTCTAATTATTTCTCTAATTAATATTTAAGCTATAATCAGAGGACTCTATTGTAGCTTAATGACAACTAGCAGTTAGCTGTAGAGTCTGGCGGAGAAAGGATTACAAAACCCTAAGAAATATTGACAAGTTAACCGAATGAACCTCGACCATTGATTAGACCATTCAGCCAGAGACCACATATTAGTCAAGATTAGCATGCGTTTGATCCGACTAGAAGGACTGGACCTCCGCATAGCGTGAGCAGAGACCAGAGTCAGGGAGAGCAACAGACCAGACCAGCTGCACCAACTAGAAATATTGCCAGCTGTTGATGGTATTGACTATTTGAATTGTCACTACAAAGATTTATTGTTGTTGGCTACACCAGTTACAGGTTTGTTTGTTAGCAGCCAAGTATACTAAAAGGAAAGTATATCTTTGTTATCCCACCTGCCATCACTCACATGATTACCTGGTGCAGGGCATACTGAATGCAAGTTAGACACTGTAGCTTCAAATTCTGTGGTTACCAAGACTGCACTTCCGGAAGGCTATTTGGCGGGAGAAAAGCTATCCTTAATATTGGTGACTGGTCCACACAAGGAATTTGACTTAGCAAACATAAACATTGACATGGTGGGAGACTGCAAAACTTAAAGGAGCTGTGGCTGATGGCACCACTGCTGATGTTCTACTGGATCAAGATGATCCTTTCCTAAACCACTTACTTGAGCCATTAGTGAAAGAGAGACTGACGATTTAAACACAAGCTATGTTGGTACAGACCAGACAAGCTGCAGAGCAAGAGCAACAACACTTGCAGGCTGATGAGGTAGCTACAGTGAACTCAGGAGAAATACTCACACCGGGGGGGGGGGAGTTAGTTGGAAATGACAGCGATATTTTAGTTGACCTGGATCAGAAACCCAGATAAAGCAAATGACAAAAATGAAAAGATGCTTAAGGCTTTGTCTCTATCCCATCTGTCATTCCTGAGATGAACACATCCTCTAAATTAGATGAGAACACTCCCTCGCAACCAGATAAGACTGCACTCACTCAACCAGATGAGAATACACCTCTCAACCAGAGGATAGCGCACACTCTCAAATATATGAGAACACGCCCTCTCAACCAGATGAGAACACAACCTCTAAATTAGGTGTTGATGAACATGGTTGCCAGACTTTAGTGCTGGGCAACAGAACAACTCATACTTGCACAAAGAGTGAGAATCGCTGAACCAGGGGAACTCTGATTAGTTTTGTGAGGTTGGATTGTTGTTTAGATGTCGACACGACAAGTTAGACAATGAAATGCACCAACCAGTGTTGCCAGGCAACAGACAACAGCAAGCCATAGCTCACACACTCCACATGACAGGTCACCTCGGGTACAACAAAGCCAGACACAGACTGTTGGCCCACTTTTACTGGCCAGGCTTCAGCCGGGATGTGAATCAAGCCTGTGAATCCTGCGCTAAATGCCAGAGGGGAAGTAGACGTACACAGACCCCGTCTCCACTTATCTGTATGCCAATTATCACAGAACTACTGACTAGGGTAGCTTTTGATATAGTTGACCCTTTTCCTCACACTAGAGCTATCTAGATACACAAGAACTATGTTTATACAGCAAAAATATATACATGTATACTTGTAAAAAAGAAGACGGTATGCATGTAGACTGAGGGTGACCACCCTTTACCACTTAAAATATACACACCAACACAACCAGCTAGACCAACCTTTGCTGCTTAAGATGGAAATAATCTCGTCAGCACATCCCCCAAAATCCTCTTCAACACATACGCGAAGAAGATTCCTGTAAGTCTTTGGATAACCAGTTTTATATCTCCAACACTCCAGAAGAGCCCAGCTGTAAATAGTGTGCATCTATAAAACAACATCCACAATTCATGCATTATAGTACCTTTGTAGATCAGGACTGTATGTGGTCATTATGTGCTGCACCTCTGACAAGTTCAGTCCAAGCAGATATGCATCATGTACAACCAGTCTTGCAGAAATTCGACGTAGGTCCACACCAGACATTATCACATCATCTATGTAACCACGGTTGCACTTGGGAACTTTGGCCAGCAGTTCGTCGTATTTCTACAATAATAACTAAAATAACAACAGAAACAACTAATTTAGCATGAAAATCATGGCTTCATAGAGACATTTTAGTTGCCAGGAAGAGTGGGGATGAGTGTCGAGCCTGGAATTTTTCATAGCTATCCTTACTACATGGACCGATTAGCCTGATTTTTGGCTAGATGAAGCTTATTAAGTTAAGTCTTCGAAATAGATAAGTAACACTAACCTGGCTAGACTCAGGTGAATCACAATTGAAGGACTTGAACTGACTTTAGAAGGTTTTAGTGCAATTTTGACATATTCAAAGAGTAAAATCTTGGGAATGTATTATACATGTTGTCTACTTAATTGCAAAGTTCATTAACTGCAATTGTAACATTAGCTGCAAAACAAATAGTGAATGCATACAATATACCTATTATGACATCACAATTTTTTTAAATCCTTGTGGTGTAGGTAGGAGGTGGGGTAATCCCTGATCCCATGACTCCCTGTGAAACTATGACAGCCGGTTTTGCTAACCTTTGCCTTGATTCTACTTGAGAATGCAGTGATGGCAGCTGTTTCTTCATTAGTTCTTCCAGTAACATCTGCAGCAACAACAGCTAGTCAATGAGTGGATTATTTGTGTGAGTGCATCAATGGAAGGTTTTATTTACACTACTACTAAACATACCAAGCAAGTGCATGTCCACAAGTGAACCATAAACTCTGGTTGTCTATCACCACTTCTAACCAAACCAGCAAGAAAACCAGAGCTTAACAACAACTAAGCTCTTACTAAACAAATAATGCACACACATTGAATCTTCTACCATGTAAATGAATGCTTTGCTTTATTTATTAGACAGGAGCAGAGAGAAGATGCAGTAACTCTCATAAGCCAGACAAAGAAGAAGCTAGTCACTCTAAGAAAGAACAGGATTCCTGAGCCACACCATGAAAGAAGAGCAGGTAGTGTTTCCTGAAATGTATAGGTGCCTGTGCAGCTTTCCTCAAAATAAGAGCTTCCATAAATGGTAGGATCAGCAAGAAAGAGAATGTTCAAGTTGGCAGTTGCGATTTTCAGCATTTGTATTGAAGTGGCAGTTGTGCACCTCTGCAAGCAAAACTTATGTGTAGTACTAGCCCTGGCATTACACTCACACAGACTCATTCCCAACATCACACATGCACACATCCATAATCAAAATACCAAACAACTCACACTCAGCTAGCCCAACCCCCAGATCCAGCCCTAGATAACTAGACACACAAACATGCCTACACTGGACATCCCCATACTCCTAGGCTGACACTATAATATATAATACCACACATGTCCATCACTCTCCGCAATAGGCAGACCCAAACAAGAACAGCAGCACAGAAAACAAGAACAAAATGTTAAGCAGAACAGACCAATCAACACCAGTCAACACATAGCAACATAACATTCTAGACTAAGAGTCAGGACTAATTAACTCTTCCTGTAGTAATTAAACAAAAAGTAGATTATTTTCTCAGCTTATCTAGTTTTTTGGGTCTTTTCTGCTAGTCCTATCACACACCCAGTCATCCACATCACCACATTAGCTCTCTGTAATCACACCATTCACCATTACACATGGACCAATCACAGAAGTGCATGACATGCTTAACCTTATATACATATATATATATATATATATATACACCATCAGCACCTCATTCTTACTGATGAAGATACCTATGTGTCAAAGGCTTTGTAATGAGAATTTATTGATCCCTGTATCAATTTAGTGCCTGCTATTATTACAGAGAGAAAGAAAAATAATAAGCTCCCTGGTATGGCCAAGAGCTACCCTCCTGCTAGAAGTAGTCTCTTCCTGAGGACCTGATGGATCCCCAGAGAGTGGGTGCTCCATACAGTGAGTGAGAAAGAGGAAGAGTTTGGTCTTGCTATCATCAATGACAAGAGTGGCTTCATCCATCTCTTAACATCTCTTACTTCTGACATGAAGGGGAAAAGCCCATCTCCAGCATCAGCACCTACAAGACTGACTTACCACATGCACACACTATACTAGTACCACCACCAAGTACAACTACACATTAGATAGCTTCATACTCACACAGGAAGGATACTTCACACCAGCTGGCCTCCACCACACCCACTCATAAACACACCATTCAACCACCCCAACTCAGGCCCGTAGCAAGCAATTTTGATGTGGTCCGGCCAGGAAGTGGGTGTGGCAACGGGAGTGGCAGGATGTGGTTACATTTTATTACTGGTGATTGCTTATTGCTATTGATTTTGGCTATATATGACTGATTCTGGCTAGGACACAAGTCCAGTAGTGAGTTTGTGTTAGTTATTTGAATGCAAGTCCATCATGTTGTTAAATTGTATTGCCTGACAGACTGTAATAATGATGATTCCACTTCAAATTGTCTTCTTTTCATGCTCCTCATCCAATATGTGTGTGTAAATTCTGTGGTGGTCAAGCAGGATATATATATCACCTTTAAAATTGCACAGTTTCGCCAAGCATCTCAAAGATTGCTGTAGAATGAATGATTCTCAAACTTGCATTGTAACTTACGCATTATAATATGTACATATAATTTCATTGCCCATTTAAAGGCACTGTTAAAAAATAAATATAATAATAATAATAATAATAATAATAATAATAATAATAATAATAATAATAATAATAATAATAATAATAATAATAATAATAATAATAATAATAATAATAATAATAATAATAATAATAATAATAATAATAATAATAATAATAATAATAATAATAATAATAATAAAATAATAATAATAATAATAATAATAATAATAATAATAATAATAATAATAATAATAATAATAATAATAATGCTGATTGATATTGATTAAAATTTTGCAAATATATTACACCTGTGATCTGAACTACCTACAAATTCATTTATTAAGATAATTTTTAGATCCAGTGCATCAGTTTTATCCTTATGAACATGAAGAAGCATTAAGTAATTCAGGCATTCCTGCTTCACCGTTGCACGAAGATGCGTCTTTACACGCCTTAGGACACTAAAAGACCTTTCAGAAGATGCATTGGTGGCAGGCATGACCACAAGGCATTTGACGCAAGACAAAAGTGTCAACTGACCAGAGGATAGTGAAAGAAAGTAATTCTTGACATCAAAAATGTTGAATTTGTTCATCTCAAGTGTCTCCTACTGACTTGTCTTGGGGCTGTAGTGTTGGAAATGCACCAAAGATCTAGTCAGCATTGCTTGTCCTTATTCTTTTTGTCTTGATTCCCATGATACAAATATGGCAGTACGCAACATCTTTGGCCTCATCATACAGTACGTGAGGAATGGCCATTTCGAGAACCAAGCAGGCAGAAAAGCACGGAAGATTAAATTCTTCTTACCAAGGAGCGTTTAGGAAAGTTGAACGAGATTGGTTGGTGGGGAATATCTCCAGTGATCTCTGGTGGACCTCAAGAAGCAGATGGAGCAGCTGCAGGAGTAGCGATAAGAAGGACAGACTGGATTGACAAAACTGCTAAACGTTTCATGACGTTGCAAACAATTGTTTGATTACCAACTCTATACGCATGCGCATGATTTGATTTAAGCAGACTTGAACTCTGAACCTTTAAACTTTTATTTAGCCATAGTTTTAAAAAAGTGGTCCGGGAGCAGCCAGACCCTTTGCTACGGCCCTGCTCACCTATTCGTGAACTAGAAGCCATGACCTTTCTTTAGTAGTACTCGAACTCAATGGTCCACGTGCCTATAATTCTAACTTCGAACTCTTATTTATTTAATTTTTTATTATTTTTTTTTATTTGATTTTTTTTTATAGCTGAGCTTGAAATTTGGTGCGGCCAAAATCGGAGCGGCCATAGTGGTTTCTATGGCCCTGCAACTAATATACACACCAATCCCACCAACCCAACTCATAAACACTCCACCATAACCATTACCAAACTCACACACCCACCACCCAACCCATACCCCTCTACCCACCAACTCAATCATACGTACACTAACCACACCACATCAACTCATTCACACACTACCCACATTAGTTCAAATTCTCACCCCCTCACACATTCTTCTACAATTAGTCCATCCCCATACCCCCCACCAATCGTAAGTCAACCAAAATTTTGACCACATGCCCAACCCAAACTCATACACCATCCTAAACCAGCAACTCATATACACACACCCCACTATACCAATCATACCCACACCACTCCCACCACCCCAACTCAAACATACATCACTTCACCATCCTATCCCATAAACACACCATCCCCACCATCCCAACCAAATGACACTCACAACATCAACCCACACACACCAAGCCCACAAACACCACCTCATACACACACACCATGCCCACAATACCACCTCTTGCACACACCTCTCCCACTACCAAACTCATACACACACCACACAACTCACACCCCCTCTACCCACCAACTAAATCATGCACACACTAACCCCCACCACCATAACTCACATACACATTACTCCCATTAGTTCCAACACAAAAACATTCTTTATTTAGCTCCCTCCCTCACACGTTCTCCTGCACTTAGTGCCCAATCCTCCCTCCCTTCCCTCCCAGGTTCATTTAGGGGGGGGGGGGGGGTTGGAACTTTTTTGCCCCCCCTTGGAAATCGTATTATTAAAACCTTTTTCACATCTTTAACCATCATGCCCCCCCTTAAAATCCAGATTACTCCAGTTGTGCAAGAAACCCTGCCCCTGTCCCAAAACAGAGATAGCCACACCCATTAATATTAAACATGGCTGAAATATTATCCCAGTCTTTTGAAACTTGTGAAAGTAAATCAGAAAAAAAATCCAGTCCTATTCCTATAGCCCAGCCATGGATTTGTGAATGGGACTGCCAGGACATGTAAAAGCTGACCTGAAAAGTAGCACTAATTAAAGGTTTTCTCACCCTCACTGCCACTACCACTAACATAGTCAAAACAATAACATTTATTATGTATTAACTAAATAAATTATTAATAAGCAATATAGCTACTACTTCATTCATCTTATGACTCATTTACTCCAGTGTATGAAAAAATACTTACCTCAAACATTTATGCTAAATAAAATAAAAAACAATCCTGTACGCTCAATTTCTTCTGACGCATCATTTGTATGCTCTGTATTTTCTATTTCAGCATCAGCGAGTAACTAGCAACCTTTCCATTCTGGCAGCTGCGATATGAAAGTTGACTCGTACCAATGACTTTTCTTTCTTAAAAAAATTTGCCAATGATTTAAGAATGCTTTAGCCTTCAGGGGACACGGAGTCAATGCATCACATTTATACTCACTGGCAACACATTTATACTCACTGGCAATACATTTATACTCACTGGCAACACACTTATACTCACTGGCAACACATTTATACTCACTGGCAACACACTTATACTCACTGGCAGCACATTTATACTCACTGGCAACACATTTATACTCACAGGCAACACATTTATACTCACTGGCTCACTGGCAACACATTTATACTCACTGGCAACACATTTATACTCACTGGCAACACATTTATACTCACTGCCAACACACTTATACTCACTGGCAGCACATTTATACTCACTGGCAACACATTTATACTCACAGGCAACACATTTATACTCTCTGGCTCACTGGCAACACATTTATACTCACTGGCAACACATTTATACTCACTGGCAACACATTTATACTCACTGCCAACAAATTTATACCCACTGGCAACACATTTAAACTCACTGGCAACACATTTATACTCACTGGCAACACATTTATACTCACTGGCAACACATTTATACTCGCTGGCAACACATTTATACTCACTGCCAACACATTTATACTCGCTGGCAACACATTTGTACTCACTGGCAACACATTTATACTCACTGGCAACACATTTATACTCACTGGCAACACATTTATACTCGCTGGCAACACATTTATACTCACTGGCAACACATTTATACTCGCTGGCAACACATTTATACTCACTGGCAACACATTTATACTCGACGGCAACACATTTATACTCGCTGGCAACATATTTATGCTCACTGGCAACACATTTATACTCACAGGCAACACATTTATACTCACTGGCAACACATTTATAGTCACTGGCAACACATTTATACTCACTGGCAACACATTTATACTGACTGGCAACACATTTATACTCACTGGCTACATATTTATATTCACTGGCAACACATTTATACTCACAGGCAACATGTGTCACTTGAAATGCACGTGATTCATGATCTGTCAACCAGTGAGGGTCTAGTTTCACACCATGCTCTTGAGAATTGAGATTCAGCAGTCGGGCAGCTCCAGGCATGCATCAGTCTGATGCATGACTGTGCTTATACACTCTAGCATTCAATCAAGTCAGGAATCACATGCATTTACCCAAGCCTAACATGCATCACTTAGCCTGTACAATCCTCAAAACATGCTCCACAGCAAATCTTTTACCAGCTTCTTCTGGGCTGCTTCAACCAGCTACACAATAGTTACTTAAATCTTTGTCCCTAGCAGTACACAATGTCGCACTTTTGTTTGGCTTGATAGTTGATGGTGGGAGGCTACTATCAGGCCAAACAAAAGTGCTACACAGTGTACTGCTAGAGACAATTAAACAACAATTCTGTAGCTGGTTGAAACATCCCAGAAGAAGCTGGTAAAAGATTTGCTGTGCATGTTTAGAGGATGCTTCCACCACACATTGCTTTGGCAGTGAGGAACAGAGACCCAGCCACACTCAAAAAAGTTGGCACTATGGTTGACAAATACCCACACTTGGTCATCTAGTGCTCAGAAAATATAAGAGAAGACCCCTTACCAACAGACACATAACCATGATGTCAAGAAGCCGGGACCAGCTAAGTGTCTTAAAGAGAAAGTATACCTTTGCTGCCCCACCTGCCATCACTCACATGACTACCTGGTACAGGGCTTACTGAATGGCAAGGATGCAACCATCAAGTTAGACACAGCAGCTTCACACTCTGTGGTTTCCAAGACTGCACTTCTGGAAGGCTCTTTGGAGGGAGAGAAGCTTTCCTTAGTAAGGTTGACTGGTCCACTCAAGATATTTGACTTAGCAAACATAAACATTGACATAGGTGGGAGAAAGCAAAACTTCAAGGAGCTGTGGTTGATGGCATCACAGCTACTGGGTCAAGATGCTCCCTTCCTAAACCACTTACTTGAGCCATTAGTGAAAGAGAGACTGATGATTTAAACACAAGCTATGTTGGTACAGACCAGACAAGCTGCAGAGCAAGAGCAACAACACTTGCAGGCTGATGAGATAGCTACAGTGAACCCAGGAGAAATACTCACACCATGGGGGGAGTTAGTTGGAAATGACAGCGATATTCTGAGATGAACACATCCTCTAAATTAGATGAGAACACACCCTCTCAACCAGATAAAACTGCACCCACTCGACCAGATGAGAACACGCCCTCTCAACCAGAGGATAGCGCACACTCTCAAATATATGAAAACACACCCTCTCAACCCGATGAGAACACAACCTCTAAAATAGTTGGCCAACAAGTTTGTGTTGATGAACATGGTTGCCAGACTTTAGTGCTGGGCTACAGAACAACTCATACTTGCACAAAGAGTGAGAATCGCTGAACCAGGGGAACTCTGATTAGTTTTGTGAGGTTGGATTGTTGTTTAGATGTTGACACTACAAGTTAGACAATGAAATGCACCAACCAGTGTTGCCAGGCAACAGACAACAGCAAGCCATAGCTCACACACTCCACATGACCGGTCACCTCGGGTACAACAAAGCCAGACACAGACTGTTGGCTCACTTTTACTGGCCAGGCCTCAGCCGGGATATGAATCAAGCCTGTGAATCCTGCGCTAAATGCCACAAGGGAGTTAGACATCCACAGACCCTGTCTCCACTAATCTCTATGCCAATTGTGATAGGATCTGAGAAAAGGGGTCTTAACTCTTATGTACAAAAAAAAAAGAGTTATAGATACCAGTTGAAAGAACAAAGCAATGCCTATATTTTGGAATTCAAATCATCACTTATTTCCATTCAGAAGAAAAGTTATGAAAGCCTGAATGCTAGACGCTTGAAGCATTCATTTTGAGAAAATTTTGCAGCTTCCTGTGCACTTGATGAAGCCATTCCTTTGTTAGTTTGTTAACCACGTGGCCACTATAGAAGCTAGTAGGAAATCCCCCCTTTTTGTGGGAGTTTCCCATCTTTCCGCATAGGCGGGCAGTATTTTCTCCGCGTTACATGGCAACCCAGTTCCGTTAAACGCGTAGCAAGCTTCTTGACCACCAATCTTCTAACCTCATTCTTGCCTACAAAGAAGCAAGCAGGAGCCTTCAGACTTCACACAAATGTAAAGGAAAGTTAGTAAATGCCGCCTGTATACGGAAAAAAGAAAAATAGTCAAACTATAACTTTGAGCTTATTTTGGTCATACCACAAAACCATTTTTCTCTACATAAGACCCTTTTTCTCAGATCCTATCACAATCTTCACAGAACTACTGACAAGGGTAGCTTTGGATATAGTTGACCCTTTGCCTCACACTAGAGCCGGCAACAAGATCTGTTAACATCCATGGATTTGGCCAGATGGTGATGCCACACTGCTCAGGAAAGCTGTTGCTGAAACTATTTCTTCTGCTTTGATGGATATATCCTCTCCCCCAGGAATACCAGCTAAACTAACAGATCAGGGCATCAATTTTGTGTCATTCTTGTGTCAACCTTATATCAGAAACTAGGCATTCACCACATCAAAGCAAGTGCATACCTCCCTCAGATGAACAGTACGTTAAAACGGTTTCATGCCACATTGTTAAGAAAGTCAGTAAACACACCACTGCTGTTAAATGTCTAACAACCATGAGGGAGAACCTGGAACAGATACAGTACATAGCACCAGTTACATACAGAGTGCACATGCATGACAGAAAGCAAAGGCATAGAGCTATTCATGTCAACACGATGAAGTCCTGGCACAGTCCAGTGGCATCTGTATTTTGTGTCATGTTAACAGATGAAGAAACTCTGCAGGGACTTCTCTTACCAACCCTATGGGAATCAGATTCAAAAGCTCTCATGGGACCAAACTTAAATGATGAACAGACTTGATGGATACTTCCCCAACAGTCTTCACAAAATTAATATCTCTGGGGAAACAATGGCAGTGGAACATGCCATTGACACCAAGCAAGCCCAGCCCAACAGGATTCCGCCAAGGCAAGTCCCCAAGAGTTGTGAAGATGGTATTCACAAGGAAATTCAGACATTGTTGGAACATTATTATTATGGAACCATCTAAGAACACCTTACCATTTCCAATCCTAACGGTGAGGAAGGACGAAATGGTAAGGATGTGCATTGATTAGAGCCAATTGAATGCACTGACACAAGCCGACCTACAGCCAAACAAGACAAGTATTGTTCGCAGATCAGAAGTGACAATTTCTACACACTGTCCTGCTAACTACTCTATACTCCTTAAGGAAGGGGTGGGGCAGAGGCAGAGGACTAACTGGCAACACTTAGCCTGCACAATCAACAATATATACTCACTCACTTGTTAATGTGTGAAACCTCTCACCTCACACACTAACGACTTGTATTTGATTGGTTATTTGTAATTACCTTATTTATGTAAATGTAAATGAAATGTGTTGCCAGTGAGTGTAAATGTGTTGCCTTGTTTCTCACCCTGATGAAGACGGAGCATTGAGGTAGAAACAGGCAAAAACATAACAAAATACTTATTAAAAAAATTAACCTAATGAGGAAAGTTTAACACTCAGGAAAAATGGATGTTGCCACTTCTCCTTCCTGGAAGCTACTCCCATTGTAAAATCTCCACAAGACGTGAGGAAGCCACAAAGTTCATAACATAGCATTCCCAATGATAAGTTAGCTTATTCTAGCTAGCTAAATTTGGTGAGCACAGTGAAGTTGCAGGGGTGGATCCAGGGGGGGGGGGGTTTCTGGGGTTGCAACCCCCCCATAACGTTCTAAACACTAGCTCCACCTCCAGTTTCTTAGTTAGTATAGACACTTTGTTAGATATAGACACTTGTTAGATATAGACACTTGTTAGATATAGACACTTTGTTAGATATAGACACTTTGGTTAAACTACAAACTGTTAAATATGAATGAAATTCTAGTAAACCCACACTCCTGGAATGTGGCTGTGCATGATAATAGCCATATTATAGCTGCCATCAATATTGCCATGTCTGGAAGTAGAAAGAGGCCATCACCCAGGGATTGCACCCAGCTGACAACTTTTTAAAAAAGGTAAGATACAATATACAGCTAGTATATGAACAATAAGGGTTAAGAGTTTAATGCTCAATTTATAATAGCCTTCTAACTAATGTAGAATCGAGTCTGGGTCCCATATCCCTGTGTCAACGACTGCTGATGATGGTAACTCTAGTGCATCGATTTATTTGTTCAATTCACCATCAATGACAGTCACAACCACTACATCGAGCTCTTCCTTGTCAATGCCAACTACTGTTTCTCAGTTATGCTCAGCAACAATTGATACGATGACTACATCACTCAGTGTAGTTCCGTCAACTAGTGGACAGGTGGACTTAGGGACAATAGTTGAAGCCGCTCAAGGTAACTGGGATAAGCTTAGCTCCTTAGCAAATAATATCCCAGATGATCGTAAGAAGCAATATCTTTCTCATCATTCCAAACCTTCTTCTTCTGATCATCTTCATTCACATCAGGTTACCAAAGTAGGAAAAACCTGGAGTGTATCCTTCCAGCTTGGATGGTTAGTACAATTTCCTTGGCTTTCATACAGCACTGTTCTTGCAGGTGGTCTTTGCAAATATTGTATAGTTTTTCCAGAGCAGCCGGATAGAGGCGGTGTTTCTGGAGTTGGCAATCGTTCTGGTTTGTTAGTTTTGTCCCCATACCAGAAACCATACTCAAAAGCACTAGGCAAGGATGGTGTACTTGTATGCCATGATCAGACTCAAATGCATTGCCGTGCAGCTGAGAGCGTAGACCTTTTTTTCAGAAATTTTAACCAACCAGATGAAAGGATAGATACAAGGCTGTTGAAACAGAGCAACCAACAAGCTGAAGAGAACAGTTTTGGCTGTAGAGTTTTTGGCAAAGCAAGCACTACCATTCAGAGGCCACTCTGACTACAGAGTGGATGAAGATGTCAACAGGGACAATTTTGTAGCCACACTTCAGCTTTTGGCTAAGACAGATAAGCTCCTACACAAACACCTTCTCTCAGCTAAAAGTATACCAGCAAGACCATTCAAAATGAGGTTATTCACATATATGCATCTAAAATTAGAGAGCATATAACTGAACAGCTCTGAGGAAAAAAATTGCCTTTCACCATCATTGCTGATGAAGCCACAGATCCTCATTCCAATCAAGAGATTCTTTCTGTGTGCTTCAGGTATGTTGATCTGTCCTCCCCCACTGATCCTCATAGTGCGTGATTAGCTTTGTCTACTTGGACCAAGCCAATGCTTCATCCATTTCAAGAAAGATTCTTGAAACAGTTTCTAGTCCTTCAGTTTCTTTAGATCCCTGTAGAATTAGAGGGCCAGCTTATGATGGAGCATCTGTGATGTCATCCGGCATTGCAGGAGTTCAATCTAAAGTCAAGGAGGTCAGCCCACTAGCTCTGTACACACACTGCTACTCACACTGCCTTCTTTCAATTGCCAGACCATGTCTTGTTCAGGAAGTACGAAACTTGATTTTAGTTATAAATGAAGCACACCTCTTTTTAGCTCACAGCCCTAAGAGACAAAACCTTTTTGAACTTACAGTCAATGAATTCTTGCCCTCTTCAAAAGCAAGAAAGCTTCCAGGAATGTGTAAGACAAGATGGGTGGAGAGACATACATGCTTTGAAATGTTTCTTGAAATGTATGAGCCACTTATCACTTTCTTAGATGCCATTTTGTGTCCTACTGATTACCCAGTAGATGGGAGCTGGAATTGGGATACTGAGACAAGAGTGAAAGCACAAGGTCTGAAAGCTGCTCTCTCTTCTTTTCAAACTCTTGCTGTTTTTATAATCACCAAGAATGTTCTTGATGAAGTAAAAATACTTGCTTCAAAACTTCAGAAGCAGGATCAAGATATATATGATGCCTATAACAAAGTCACTGAAGCGATTGAATGCTTAAAAACCCTCAGAAAGACTATTGACACCGTTTTTAGCTTGTGGTATTGTGAGGTACTTGAACTGGCTGAGTCAATTGGTGTGAGTGAGAGTGTTCCAAGAAAGACAAGCATTCAACGGAATCAAAGCAACACTCCAAGTCAATCAGCAAAAGAGCATTACAAGAGAGTCATTGCTATATATACCAGTGCTGGATTCAATCATTAACCAGTTGGAGGAAAGATTTCAAGGTGAGGGAAAACAAAGTCATATGCTTTTGTGCCTTGTGCCTTCAGTGCTCAACTGCAATCCGAGTGTTCAACTATCACAACATATAGATGACCTTCTGTACTGGGAACAAGATCTTCCATGTTCCTTGTCTCTCAAAACTGAACAAAGAAGATGGCAATCATTGTGGGAGCATAAGAGAGACAAAGATGAGGCTACCATCCCCAACAATCTTCTCCTAGCTCTTAGCTCTTGTGACTCTGACTCTTTCCCAAACATTCATTGCTTACTAGTCATTGCTTGCACTCTGCCTATCACCAGTGCTGAAGGAGAACGATCATTTAGTTTGCTCAGGAGGATAAAGACATATACAAGGTCGACTTTGACTGAACAACACTTTTCTGATCTTGCTGTAATAGCCATGAACTATGGAGTGAGAGTGTCAGTTGATGATATCTGCCATGCTTTTGTGCTGTGTCACCCGAGAAGGCTCTTTCAAGCTTCACTATTTATTGACTGAAAATAGTTTCCTGTTTATCTTTAGTTGCTGTTCTTTTAAGCTAATAAATATTCTTATTCATTACACAGTACAGTGTGCATGGGCTAGTTCTCCACACCTGCACCCCCCCTGTACCTTTCTAAAATTCCTGGATCCACCCCAGAATCTTCCTTAGGTTGTTAGCAGGCAGGCAGCCAGGACCATAGCCCGGAATAAGTAAGGGGGTTTCCTGAGCACTTGCACTATTACTCACAATTCTTTTTAAAGGATACCATGTTCAATTTTACATTTCTTGTTATAATAATGTTGGTGATGATATGTCTTGTTAGAGAAATGCAAGACGGTGCTTTCTTGCAAAATGATTAATGATCTGATCATGATTCAGGAAAGAAAGGATTTCCGGGCAACATGGAAACCCCCGTGGCTATGGCCGTGAGTAGTTCATCAACCCCCCCAATCTAAAATTCCTGGATCCACCCCTGAGTTGTTCTTCAGATGCCTCTAGATTTGTTAGTCTGCACATGCGTCCCCTTAATGGCATCTTTCTTACTGCTGTAAGTAAAGCAGAAGAGGCCATGACTCAATTTCTGTACTCCATTGTTAACTTTACAGAGCAATGTGGAGGGAGAAGGACAAGTGAAGAGCAAGCATGAGGAAAAGGGATTGAAAAGTTATGCTAATTACAGGCCAGAACATTTCACATGTGTGCCAGGAGAAATGGAGCTTGTCTGAAGACTTTGGAGGACTTTTCATGAATACCTAACAGAACATCAGATAACCACACTAGCTTTGAAGTCACATGTTCTAGCCTATATGGAGTTTTTTCTGTACTGATGAGTTTATGCCAAGTATTGAACCTGTGAATGCACATATTTTAAGAGAATAATATATCTATCATTACTTCAATATACAGGCTTAGCACCTGCGAATAAGCATTGCACTCATTCAAATATGCTTGACCAGTTCCAAAAGTGATCAAGATTGTTCTACCTTATGTAATATCTAGATATACAAGAACTATGTTTTTACATTTTACAGTCAAAATATATAATATACTTGTAAAAAAGAAGATAAACAAGACTATGCCCATGTAGACTAAGTAAGGGTGACTACCCTTTACCACTTAAAATATACACAACCAGCTAGACCAACCTTTGTTGCTTAAGATGGAAATAATGTCTTCAGCACATTTATCAAAATCTTCCTCCACACATACTCGAAGAAGGTTTCTGTAAGTCTTTGGATAACCAGCTTTAGATCTCCAATGCTCCAGAAGAGCCCACCTGTAAATAGTGTGCATCTATAAAACCACATCCACAATTCACTCATTTAGCATTGTAGTACCTTTGTAGATCAGGACTGTGTGTGATCATTATGTGCTGCACGTCTAACAAGTTCAGTCCTAGCAGATATGCCTTATGTTGCCAACTACACAGTCTTGCAGAAATTCGACCTAGGTCCACATCTGATATTATATCATCTAGGTAACCACGACTGCACTTTGGAACTTTGGCCTCCATCTCCTGGTATTTCTACAACAATAACTATAATAATAGCAGAAACAACTAATTTAGCATGAAGATCATGGCTGCATACAGACATTTTGGCTGCCTGGAAGAGGGGGGGGGGGGGGTGAGTGTTGACCCTGGAATTTTTTTATAGCCATCCTTACTACCTGGAACCATTAGCCTGACTTTTGGTTAGACGTAGTTTATTAAGGTGAGTCTTCGAAATATTTAAGTAACATCAACCTGGCTAGGCTCAGGTGAATCACAATTGAAGGACCTGAACTGACTTCAGAAAGTTGGGGTAATCCCAGTCCCCTGACTCCCTGTATGAAAACCCGATAGATTGGTTTTGCTAACCTCTGCCTTGATGCTGCTTGAGAATGCAGTGATGGCAGTTGCTTCTTCATTAGTTCTTCTAGTAACATCTGCAGCAACAACAGCTAGTCAATGAGTGGATTATTTGTTATTTGTGTGAGTGCATCAATGGAAGGTTTTATTTACACTACTAAAACATACCAAGCATGTGTATATCCACAAGTGAACCACAAACTCTGGTTCACCACTTCTAACCAAACCAGCAAGAAAACCAGTGCTTAACCCTCCAACCGTCACAAGCGATTTTGGCGCAGAGTGATCTAGCGTCGCAATAGTAAAAGATCAAACCGTATATTTTGATATAAAATAGCCTGATTTAAACTCTATTTATACACCAAATAACGTGACCGTATGTACGCGGTAACTTGGGTAAAAAAATTATTCAAACGTTTGGATTATTTCAATCTCACAATGGTTGAACGACTGTCTCTCCAAAATGTCCTAGCACTTGTTCAAGAAGACGACTTTGACATCTATGAGGATACTTCCAGCGATGTAGAAGGGGATGGCATACATGCGTACCTCGGAGAGAGAAAATCTAGCTGTGGAACAGTTTATTCTTTGCTACTATAGTTGCGTCCTTGCCAACCAGCATATTGTAGCGCTACAGCTGATCACGATGTTTTTCTCTCCGATTATGAAGAAGGAAGTGATGAACAAGGATAATAAGGTTTGTCATGATTCTAGCTAGCCATAGAAAAGATTTAGCTTTCTAGTAGCTAGATAGGGCTTCTTTTTTTTTACTTGGGTAGCAGAAGGGATATGCATTCATGCAATAACTTTTTATTGTATGTATATACATACAGACAACATGATGGATACTTGACAGCCTTGTGCTGCTTCCACTAGTGTCTACAACAGCTGCTCTCTAACCTTCAGTGACATAAGCTCCAGAGATTATCACAGTGTGTAATTAGATAATCATATTCATAGCTGGTGGTTGGTTGCTTAGCAACCAGTTGTCAACCGCAATGTTTATCAACACCAATGCTATCCCATCAACAATGGTTGCTAGGGAGTTTAGTGCACCCCTGACCTGGTATTTATTACCATGGTCATGTTAACCCCATGGTCTGTTAATCCTGTGTAAATCCGACGGTGAAAGAGTTAACAACTAAGCTATTACTAAACAAATAATGCACACACATTGAATCTCCTATCATGTAAATGCAAACTTTGCATTATTTATTAGACAGGAGCAGAGAGCTAAACTTCTGTTACTTGAGCCACATGAAGATGGAGTAACTCTCATAAGCCAGACAAAGAAGGAGCTACTCTCATGAGTCACACTAAGAATTGCTGAGCCACACCAAGAAAGAAGAGCCAGTAGTGTTTGCAGGAAGGCATAGGTGCCTGTGCAGCTTTCCTCAAAATATAACTTTCCTAATGGTAGGATCAGCCAGAAAGTGAAAGTTCAAGATGGCAGTTGCAATTTTAAGCCATTAAAAAAAAGTAGTTGTCCACCTCTGCAAACAGAACTTATGTAATAGTAAATATTCCCGTTGTCCTGGCCCTGGTGCTAGACTCCCTCAGCCCCAACATTAGACCCACCATACCTCTAGTCATAGCCCTGGCCTTAGACCATAATTCTGTACCTGCCCCAATGTACATGCCACAAAATCAGACATTCCCATATCCATATCTCAAACCCCAGACAACTCACACCCAGCTATCCCTACACTGGATATCCCCATACTCCTAGGATGACACTATAATGCCAAACATTTCCTTCACTCTCTGCAATAGACAGACCCAAACAAGAACAGCAGCACAGATGACAAAAAAATGGTTAAGAAGAACAGACCATTTAGAGCTCTCCACAGGATTTTGCAGACACCATACAGCAGCACAACATTCAGTCAGGACTAGTTATCTTTTATTTTAACCAAGTGTGTGTGTTTTTGAGTTATACACAAAAAAGTAGAATTTTCTCTCAACCTATCGTGGTTTTTTTGGTCTTCACTGCTAGTTCAATCATCCAAATCACCACATTATGTCTCTGTCATCACACTGTCACCATTTCACATGGACCAAAGGCAGAAGTGCAAACAGATACTTATCCTGATAGCTCTATACATGGTCATGCAAGCAGCACCCCATTATTGGCACTGATGAAGGATACCAATGTATCGAAAGCTTTATAATAAGAATTTATCGATCCCTTTATTAAGTTAATGCCTTCTATTATTATGGAGAGAAAGAAAACCAATAAGCTGTCTGGTATGGCCAAGCACTACACTTCTGCCAGAAGCAGTCTCTGCCTGAGGAACTGATGGATACACAGAGAGTGGGTGCTCCATACGGCGAGCAAGAAAGAGAGGAAGAGCTCAGTCTTGCCATCATCAATTAAAAGAGTGGCTCCTCCCATCCTCTAACATCTCTTACACTATCCTTGACATGGAGGGAAGAAGAACATCTCTAGCATCACCACTAACAACACAGACTTACCACATCACACACTATCAGGGTTTCATTTAGAAAATTGTCCAAGGGGGGGCAACTGGAGGAATCTGGTTTAAGGGGGGGTATGATGTTTAAAGATGTGACAAAGTTTCATAAACGCCATCGGGGGGGCGGGGTATGCTTGAATGTGTGTGTGTGTGTGTGTGTGTGCAGGGTTTCATACAGAATTTTGAGTTTTGGGAGGGGGGGGGGGGGGGGGGGGGGAACTCCAAAGTTTGGTGTTGATGTGGAGGAGGGTTGTACAGCGCATAACAACTAGGGGGGTCTGGGGCATGCTCCCCCAGAATTATTTTAAAAAAATAGATGCTCTGAGATTGATTCTGAGTCATTCTGGGGGTACTAGTAGTCAGTTCTAAAAGGGAAGTCTACACATCCAGACCCAGTTTTATTTGGGTTGTGTGAAGGGAGGGGGTGGAATTTATTACTACTTTGTATGCACTATATTCCTTTATTAATGCACTTTAATAGAGAATTGTTAGGGAAAAGAAAAAATGTTAGGGGGGGAGGAGGAACTGGTCTTTGTGGAGATCTCAGGGCGTCCCCCCCCCTCCTAAATGATGGTATGTGCGGACTTCCCTGTGTTTTTTTTGTTTTTGGTTGGCTGAGGTGGCTTCAGCCTGGATATATTTGATATTATAATGTGGAACTAACAGTTGACACAAAGGTTGTAGAAAGGTAAACTGGTGGTAGAAATACTGTCCATGTGATCTATTTATAGAAGGGAACAATACTAGACACTTACATCATCATATTATTGAGTGATATATAAATTGAAGCATAGAGAGAAACAAAATATAAAAATGGATATTCGTTCGTTTTCAGGAGTGCATCCAAGTCTTTGGTAGTTTCTAGCTGTAGTGATGCTGAGATGGTAATGAGTCTGAGATTGATGTACAGCCCAATCCTCCTAAGAAGCATTGCTCAAGTTCTACTTCTAAACCACCTTCCAAGTCAGGATCTGGAATCAGGAGATACAACAAAAAGTGGGAAGAAACTTTTCCCTGGTTAGAGTTGGATGAAAATTTACAGGGTGCGTTCTGCAAATTATGCAAAAAGGGTGGAAGATCTATTCAGAGGACTGGTGGGGCTTGGATTACCAAACCATTCACTAACTGAAAGAAGGCGACTCAGAAAATGAAATCACATTCAAAAAGTGAAATGCACCTTCTATCCTGTCAATTGGACATGGAAGCTGATAGAGTTATGCGAGAAGGATCCATTATCAGCCAGCTTCAAAATGTTGGAGAGCAGCAAAGATTACAAAATAGGAAGACAATTAAAGCTCACATCCAATGTACTAGCTCATCAGCACATTGCACATAATTACTAACTTTGACAACCTACTTGAATTTGTAGCAAGTTGTGGTGGAGAGACTCTTCAAACTTTTATTGATAGAGCTGGAAGAAATGCAACGTACAACTCAAAAATGGCTGTAGTAGAGTTTGTGAATACTCTTGGAACATGGGTGGAAGAGTCTCTACTCAAACGGCTTCATTTTTTAGCATCAAGGCTGATGAATGCACTGTACTACCATAGAGGAGCTGATAATTTGTTGTCATTGGGTGGAGAGCAGTGTACCAGAAGAACACTTCCCTTAAAGAAAGCTAATGCTGAAAGTATCTATTCTGCTTCAGTGGAGTACTTCAAGGAAAAGAACATTCAGTTGGGAAGGCTTATAGGAATGGGATTTGATGGAGCTACTACTTTCTCTAGTGACGAAACAGGAGTTCAAAGAAGGTTGAAAGAGCTCTCACCTCATTCACTTGTCCCCTGTCTGTCAGGTCCTTCAACTGGCTTCTGTACAAGCTGCTAATGCTACACCAGGTATCAAGCATGTCGACACTACTAAGATGACATTATGGAAGTTCTTTGATTACTCTCCATAACGTGCAGAGTCATTAAAGAAAGTACTAGATCTTCCAGAGCTCAAGATTGTGAAACCGTCAAACACACGCTGGCTTGCACATGAGCGTTGTGTCAAAGCAGTAAAAGCTAGTTACAGCTCAATAGTTCTTGCTCTTGAAAATATATATGGAACATCACATGAACCAGAAGCTCTTGAACTAAGTAAAGCCCTTTCTAGTCACTCCAAAATAGCGGCAATGTACCTACTTGACTACATTCTTCCTCAAGTGGCAAAGCTTAGCCGTGCCTTACAGACCAAGCACCTGGACCTCTCTGTTATTTCTAGTCTAGTGGATGCTACTTTTAATTCACTTGATGATGCTATACAGCCTTCAGCAAATTGGGTTTTACAGCTACAAGATGCAAGAGAAGAGTTAAAAGCAGAAACAGGTATTGAAGTGACTTATTTAGATATATGCCCTTTTCAAGAAAGAGTGGGCAAGCTTTTATCAGACTCATCAAAGATAACATATCCAGCAGGTTTAGATCCTCCTCAAAAGATGTGTTATCAGCATTCAGTATTTTTGATCCAAAGAAAGTGCCCAGCCTCTCTACTCATGAGCTACCTTTATATGGAGACAGTGCAATTCAAACTCTCATTGGACAGTTTGGGAAAGATTTACCAGCTAAATCATTGGAAGGAACTGAATTTGAGAAGGCCGCCATTGTCTCGTCTGACCTCAGCACAGAGTGGAAAATGGATCATCAGCTCTTTTTTATTAAGCAGCCAAAAGATGATACATCCATGCAACTGAAGGAATTACTCACCAATGACATGCTTATAGCATTATTCCCCAATCTACATAAACTGGCAACCATATGCCCATTTCTACAGCATCAGCGGAACAAAGTTTCTCAGACATAAAATTAATAAAGAATCACCTTCGTAACCGCTTAACTGAACTTAGCCTGTCCAACTTAATGAAAATTGTCATTGAATCTCCCGAAAAACTGACTGATAGTGATTTGGAAGAAATTGTTGACGTGTGGAGTAGAAAAGGTAGACGGATTGCTGTGTAAACTCTCATTCAGACTCTTATCTCATTACATATGCATAATCTCACTGCTCATGCACTTTGTCAAGCTCTTATAAACATCAATAATGAATTTTAATAATACAATTTCCAAGGGGGGGGGGGGGGCAAAAAGGTTCCAAGGTGGGGCACCTGCTCCCCCTTGCCCAAATGAAACTCTGACTATACTAGTAACACCACTAAGTACAACTACAAATCAAACTCCCACAGGAAGGATACTTACCACAACTAGCCTCCACCACCTGATCCCATAAACACACCACACCTACCATCCCAACCAACTCACTCATACACACCACCCTAAATTCACATACCACCCAATCAGCCTAACTCATATACACCACACACCACCATCCCAACCAATTCACACATCACCCAAAATCATATACACATACCCCACTAACCCACTAGACCTCAACTCATACCCCACTACCCCACTAGACCTCAACTCCATCTAATACATACACCATGCCCAACCACAATCCATGCCCACAGAGCTAATTCATACCCACACCACTCCCAAACTCATACAAACACCACCCAATTCATACCCTCTTTACCCACAAACTCAATCATAAGGCCTGTCCACACTGCACACTGGAGTCGACTTAAGTAGTTTCATAAGTGTTTCTAGCAAGGTGTACAAGTAGCTAGCTAGCTATAGCTAGATAACTGACCCTTGTAGCCTCTACCTGTGTATCTCAAATAAAACTGATCTTGCATGGGCCTTCCTTGCCATTAATACTCTCCTTCTCCTTCTCTGAACAGCATGAGACTTCATCAGCCGTAGATAGGCCATCATCCACACGGAAAAAAGAAGAACTCGATACGTAGCTAACAGTTAGGTTTCGCGCATGCGTGACATTTTTGACGACCGTGGGCGGTCCCGTGCAGGTGACTTCGCTGTTCATTTCTGTAGTGTGGATGCGCGCAAAACGACTTAAGTCGTTTTGCAACTGAAACGACTCAGAAAACGATTTGAAACGTTTCCATTTTTGTGTAGTGTGGACAGGCCTATACACACACTAACTCCAACATGTCAACTCATATAAACTCAATTCCCATTATTCTTATAATTAAAAACATTCTACATTTAGCTCTCTCCAGCACACATTCTTTTACACATAGTTCCATCTCCCCCCTCCCCCCTCCCCACCACCACCACCAACACCTCCCTCCTATCCCAACCCACATGTAGATCACACCCAATATTATCCCAACTTCTTGTCATTTGTGAAAGCAAAAATTTAAAAAACACAGCCCAATTGCTATACCCAGCCAGGATTTATGAACGGGATCACTGCCTGGACATGACAAGTTGGTGTGTGATATGAAAACTAGCACTAGTTATAGGCGTTCTCACCCTCACTGCCACCACCAGGCTGATCACCAACAGCACCAACACAGTCAAAACAATAACATTTATTATGTAGTACTTCAGTGGCTCAGATCTTATGGCTCAACTCCTCCAGTGTATGAACATCATAAATAAAATGCTTAGCTTATACATTTATGCTTCATACAATTCTTTATGCTAAATTTCTTCTGACGCATCATTTGTATGCTCTGTATTTTCTATTTCTGTGTCAGCGAGTAACTAGCAACCTTTGTATTCTGGGAGCTGCGATATGCGAGTTGACTTGTACCGATAATTTATCTTTCTTAGATCAATTAATTTTTTGGCAAACATTTTAATTGAATGCTCGGTCTTCAGGGGCAAATGAAAACGTGGAAACAATTGTTAAAGAGTCATCTACTGCTAACGACTCCCTAACCTGACTAAACTGCCTGACTGTCTGTTAAGGCTCTTACCCCAGTTACCCTGTTGCCCAATGTTGGCAATACATGGTAACTTAAAGATTAATAGAAATACACTCAATTCCAGCACACTCAATCAGAACTCAAGCTCAAAAAAGATCACATGACTGTCCATGTACGTGGCTTATATAGCAAACACAATATATGTGCCTAAAAATAGTACAGACTAATAATAGACTAATTACTGCATATCAAGTTAATTTACGGTCATCACAGTCACGACCACAGTCACGACCTAATAAGGTCATAACTGTCTCGGTTCATTGTGCATGATCAGGGAGTCCTGCCTGCAGTTAGGGGGTTGGGCTCCATGACAACTGCTATGGACAAAGATTTAAGCAACAATTGGAGCATGTTTTGAGGATGCTTCCACCACACATTGCTTTGGCAGTAAGGAACACCCAGCCACACTACAAATAGTTGGCACTATGGTTGACAAATACCCACACTTGGTCCATCTAGTACTCAGAAAATATAAGAGAAGGACCCCTTACCAACAGACACATAACCATGATGTCAAGAAGCCGGGACCAGCCAAGTGTCCTAAAGAGAAAGTATACCTTTGCTGTCCCACCTGCCATCACTCACATGACAGTTTATTAGTTCTTACGAAGTTCAGTCTGAGTTTATTAGTTAATTGATTACTTTAAGGGTAATACGGCCTTTTATTAGTTCTTACACAGGCTTACTGAATGGCAAGGATGCAACCATCAAGTTAGACACAGCAGCTTCACACTCTGTGGTTTACAAGACTTGCACTTCTGGAAGGCTCTTTCAAGGGAGAGAAGCTATCCTTAGTAAGGGTGACTGGTCCACTCAAGGAATTTGACATAGCAAACATAAACATTGACATAGGTGGGAGACTGCAAAACTTCAAGGAGCTGTGGCTGATGGCATCACTGCTGATATTCTACTTGGTCAAGATGCTCCCTTCCTAAACCACTTACTTGAGCCATTAGTGAAAGAGAGACTGATGATTTAAACACAAGCTATGTTGGTACAGACCAGACAAGCTGCAGAGCAAGAGCAACAACACTTGCAGGCTGATGAGATAGCTACAGTGAACTCAGGAGAAATACTCACACCGTGGGAGGAGTTAGTTGGAAATGACAGCGATATTTTAGTTAACCTGGATCAGAAACCCAGATAAAGCAAATGACAAAAATGAAAAGATGCTTAAGGCTTTGTCTCTATCCCATCTGTCATTCCTGAGATGAATATATCCTCTAAATAAGATGAGAACACACCTCTCAACCAGATGAGAACACAAACTCTAAAATACTTGGTAAACAAGTCCGTGATGATGAACAGGTTGCCAGACTTTATGCAGAGCAACAGAACAACTCATACTTGCACAAAGAGTGCGCTGAATCAGGGGAACTCTGATTAATTTTGTGAGCTATTTAGATGTCAACACGACAAGTTAGACAATGAAGTGCACCAACTAGTGTTGCCAGGCAACAGACAACAGCAAGCCATCCGGTTAGCTCACACTGTCTCCATGGCCAGTTCACCTCGGATAGAATAAAGCCAGACACAGACTGCTGCCCCACTTTTAATGGCTAGGCCTCAGCTGGGATATGAATCAAGCCTGTGAATCTTGCACTAAATACCAGAAGGTAGGTAGACGCCCACACACCCTGGCTCCACTAATCTCTATGCCAATTATCACCGAACCAATGACAAGGGTAGCTTTTGATATAGTTGATCCTGCCTCACACTAGAGCCAGCAACAAATGAATATCTGTTAACAGATTTTTCCAGATGGTGATGCCACACTACTCAGGAAAGATGTTGCTGAAACTGTTTCTTCAGCTTTGACATATTCTCTCCCCTAGGAATACCAGCTAAACAAAATATTACAGATCAGGGCAGCAATTTTCTATCATTCTTGTGAAGACCTTAATCAGAAACTAGGCATTTACCATATCAAAGCAAGTCCATACCTCAGACGAATGGCATGTTAGAACAGTTTCTTGCCACATGGAAACAAATGATCAAGAAGGTCGTAAACACACACAAGAGTGGGACACATTGCTTACTGCAATCTTGTTTGCTTATAAGGAAGTCCCCAACCAATCCATATGATTTTCTCTAGACTTCGGTCTTCATGTTAGAGGACTTCTGCAGATTTTGGCGGAGACCTGGATTTAACAGTCAGTGTAACGACACCGCTGCTATATGTTTATCAACCGTGAGGCAGAATCTGGAACAGATGCAGCACATAGCACCAGTTACATACAGAGTGCACATGCATGACAGAAAGAAAAGGCATAGAACTATTCATGTCAACATGATGAAGTCCTGGCACAGTCCAGTGGCATCTGTATTTTCTATCACCTTAACCGTCTCACCGCCGTATCCGCCATATGGCGGAGTTGTAAATGACCGCGACAAAAACAAATATATAAAATCGTTAGTTTTAGCTACGCATGTGCTAAATATACCTGGGGATGTCCCTTGCTTTGCTAGAGCTGGAATTAAAATAGCTGAGGTATAGTGCCTAGGTAACCAAGGTATTCGTGACGTCAAACTCAGCTGATCGATTAAAAAATGGCTTCTAGACTAAATTGGACGATGTTTTGGCAATGCTGGATGACGACGAATTCGGTCTGTCTGAGGTTGAAAGCAGTGATGAGGAAGGAGAAGGGCCTACCACGGAGAACAGACTAGAAATCCTGAAGAGCTAGTAACTCTGAATGACATCGTAGATTCAGAACCTTTTTTTGCCAGTCCAGAGATAGTAGCGCTGATTTGCGTAGGGATCCAGGTCTTGAGACTGATGATGGTGAAGAACAGGAACAAGATGTCCCAGGAAAATAAATAGCCATACATGTAAGATCCCTTAGCATTACTGCCTTTTTCCTGACTTGTATAAAAAATAGCATTTACCTGGGTACTTCGCGGGTACTAGCTATCCATCTATATAGCTATAATAATATAAAGCTAGTAGGTAGTTAGTTAGCTATGGTTTCTAATTATCTGCCCTAGTAAAATATGACACTGTCATTTTATTATATTTACATCATGATGTAATCTCTGTCCATATTCTGCCTAAAAATACAATCAAAACAAACAATCAAATGTTATAATGAAATTCATCGTATGTGGTCAGTTGCTAGGCATCCTACAGTTGACCACAATGTTTGTCAACACCAATGCTATAACATCAACCATGGTTGCTAGGGACATTTGCGCACTCCTGGTTGAATATAAAATATTATGTAAAATAACGTCAATATTTTTAAAAAGTGCTGTGTAAATCCAGCGGTGGAAGGGTTAACAGATGAAGAAACTCTGCAGGGACTTCTCTGACCAACCCTATGGGAATCAGATTCAAAAGCTCTCATGGGACCAAACTTAAATGATGCAAAGACTTCAGAGCTCCAATGCTTGATGGATACTTCCCCAACAGTCTTCACAAATATCTCTGGGGAAACAACGACAGTGGAACATGCCATTGAGACCAAGCAATCCCAACCCATCAGATTCTGTCAAGGGAAGTTCCCCAAGAATTGTGAAGATGGTATTCACAGGAATCGAGACATTGTTGGAACATAATATTATAGAACCATTAATACCCCTGGTCATTTCAATCCTAACGGTAGAAGGATGAAATGGTAAGAATGTACATTCATTAGAGCCAATTGAATGCACTTACACAAGACAACCAACAGTCAGACAAGACGAGTATTGTTCACAGATCAGAAGTGACAATTTCCACACACTCTCCTGCTAACTACTCCATACTCCTTAAGGAAGGGGTGGGGGCAGAGGCCCAAGCCTAACTGGCAACACTTAGCCTGCACAATCAACAATTTACACTCACACACATGTTAATGTGTGGGACCTCTCAGGGTTTTATCTGGGGGGGGAGACCGGGGTATGTTTCCCCACCCAAGAGGACATGTTTCCCCCCCCACCCTCCCCTCCCACTCATTAATTTTTTTTATGAAGTTGCATAATGAAATACATAACTAAACATGTAAAGCTCTTGTCTTAATCGTGCTCCATATAGTCACAATTTTATCTAAGTCTATATCAGATAATTTATCTGGTCCTTCAATGACTATTTTCATCAAATTGCTAAGGCTTGAATCAGCAAGTCTATTTCGTAGCCTTGTTTTGACAGTTTTCATTGCTGAAAAGCTACGCTCTACTGAAGCAGTGCTTACTGGAAGACAAACTAAGATTGACATTAGCTTCACAATGTTAGGAAACATTTGCCTGTAGATAGGACTTTTAAGGACTTCCTCTATCCCCTCTTGCATGTTTCGGACTCTTTTTGTGAGTTTAAAAGGCGTCTGTACGTCATCCATTCTTCCATAACCAGCTCAGAGTCAATATCAGGACAAACGTAACCACTTTGCCGTTGTCGTCTACTTCCGATTGGACCCATACTGTCAACAAAGTTGAATTAACTTGTCTTTACCATACTCTCTGTATCTTTGATCAGATTCAGGTGGCAAGTGATGTGGATCAAAAATTGAAAATGCAATTAATAAATCCTTACCATCAGCAAATCTGCCGTTAGTGTAATGAAAGGATTTATTACCCGAGTGTGGAAAGTGCTCAAGGTTTCTTCGAAGGACTCCATAGCAATACCAGACAATTGAAGGTCTGGAATAACTTCCTTTAGACTGGCATTCCATGCAGAGTCTGTAGGAGATACTTGAATAGCATGCAATTCCTGAAGAGTCGAAGATACTGCCAACTGAACTTGAACAAGATCAAAGCCCTTTGTCTGTAAGGCTCTACAAAGCCTTGCAATACTGCCAAGCATCTCAGAAAGCATGTAAATGGATGCTACTGTTTCCAGCTTTCTGAGAAGTAGAGACAGACCATGAGCTTCAGCATCACCAGACTCCTCATAAATTGCCACAACTATTGCAATGTATGATCTTTTAACTGACCTGATTGTGTTTTCATGCGACAGCCAGCGGTTCAACTAGATCAGCAAAGTTAGTTGTATGGGCAATTCTATTTTTGGCCAAATAGTAGGTGCACCGTAACAATTTCTTCACAACAGTACGATTTTCATCTCGTTGTCTTCTTGAAACAGACTGTATCTGCTCAATAATTGTACCTTCTCTCTGGGAATGCTCGTGTTCTAAAGCCAGTAAAGATGCCTCCTTATGCCAGTTGGACTTAGCATGCTCTTGCATTTTCTCTCTGGCCTTTTTCCAAGCTCTAAATGGCTCATGTACCCAAGCTCCTCGAACTTGAAGGGGAGGCTTTCCCCACTTCTCACAGATGGTACAGAATGCCCCATCAATTGCTGAATCGTGTCGAACCCAAGGGAAGTCATGTAACAACCTTGAATTGAAAGACATTCTTTTCTTTGATTGCTTGACTTGTTCCTTTCTGCTAGTTTTTTCCATTTTCTTCTTTTTGGAGGATTATCCATTTCAGTGTCAGACAAACTTGCATTATTGTCAGATTGATCACCACCAGACTCAAAAGAATGCAGTCCAGCACTTACACCAGTTTCAGGCTTATTTCTTGGACTAGTGCAGGGTCAAGCACAGGTATTTTCTTAGTAAAATACTTTCTTAGATCCATTTTAAAGCAATCAAAGAGCATGATATAGCTTCCATGTGCTCTCCAGACAAACCTAGCCCACTGCACTTAGTGTTATTGGCATATTAAGAACCACGTGTGGCAATTAACACATTTGTCCAATGTTTCCCCCCCAAAAACAATATCCCCAGATAAAACCCTGCCTCTCACCTCACACACTAACGACTTGGATTTGATTGGTTATTTGTACCTACCTCATTTGTGTAAATGTAAATGAAATGTGTTGCCAGTGAGTGTAAATGTGTTGCCTTGTTTCTCACCCTGATGAAGACGGAGCATTGAGGTAGAAACAGGCAAAAACATAACAAAATACTCATTAAAAAATAAATCTAATGATGAAAGTTAACACTCAAGAAAAATGGATGTTGCCACTTCTCCTTCCGTTGATTGCTTGAAGCTACTCTCATTGTCAAATCTCCACGAAGACGTGAGGAAGCCACAAAGTTCATAACATAGCAATCCCAATGATACGTTTGCTTATTCTAGCTAGCTAAATTTGGTGAGCACAGTGAAGTTGTTCTTCAGATGCCTCTAGATTTGCTAGTCTGCACATGTGTCCCCTTAATGGCATATTTCTTACTGCTGTAAGTAAAGCAGAAGATGCCATGAATCAATTTCTGTACTCCATTGTTAACTTTACAGAGCAATGTGGAGGGGGAAGGACAAGTGAAGAGCAAGCACGAGGAAAAGGGATTGAAAAGTTATGCTAATTACATGCCAGAACATTTCACATGTGCCAGGAGAAATGGAGCTGGTCTGAAGACTTTGGAGGACTTTTCATGAATACCTAACAGAACATCACATAACCACACTAGCTTTGAAGTCACATGTTCTAGCCTATATGGAGTTTTTTCTGTCCTGATGAGTTTATGCCAAGTATTGAAACTGTGAATGCACATATTTTAAGAACTGTATCTATAATTACTTCAATACAAATTACACACTCATTTACGAATCGTGCGAATATGGTTGAGCAATTCTAAAAGTGTTCAAGATTGTTCTACCTTATGTAATATCTAGATATATAAGAACTATGTTTATACAGCAAAAATATATATACTTGTAAAGAAGATAAACAAGACTGTGCCCATGTAGACTAAGGGTGAGCACCCTTTACCACTTAAAATATACACACAAACACAATCAGCTAGACCAACCTTTGCTGCTTAAGATGGAAATAATGTCTTCAGCACATTTCTCAAAATCTCCCTCCACACATACTCGAAGAAGATTCCTGTAAGTCTTTGGATAACCAGCTTTAGATATCCAACACTCCAGAAGACCCCACCTGTAAATAGTGTGCATCTATAAAACCACATCAACAATTCACACATTTAGCATTGTAGTACCTTTGGAGATCAGGACGGTATGTGGTCATTATGTGCTGCACATCAGACAAGTCCAGTCCTAGCAGATATGCCTTATGTTGACAACGATACAGTCTTGCAGAAATTCGACCTAGGTCCACATCTGACATTATCACATCATCTAGGTAACCATGGTTGCACTTTGGAACTTTGGCCAGCAGTTTGCCATATTTCTACAACAATAAATAGAATAAGAGCAAAAACAACTAATTTAGCATGAAGACCACATGGCTTCATAGAGACATTTGTGTTGGGGACAGAGTGAGGGTGAGTATCCAGTCTTACTACCTGGATAGCATTAGCATGACATTTGGGTAGATGAAGTTTGAGAAGATAAGTCTTTGGTAACACTAACCTGGCTAGGCTCAGGTGAATGAACTGACTTCAGCAGGTTTTAGTGCAATTTTGACATATCAAAGTGTAAAATCGTGGGGATGGATTATACATGTTGTCTACTTAATTGTCAAGTTCATTAACTGCAATTGTCAATCAACTAACATCAGTTAAAACATTTTTGTCAATACAAACAATGTACATATTATGACAGCTAATCTTTGTGGTGTAGGTGGGAGGTGGGGTAATCCCTGATCCCCTGACTCCCTGACAAACCCTTATAGATGGTTTTGCTAACCTGTGCCTTGATGCTGCTTGAGAATGCAGTGATGGCAGCTGCTTCTTCACTAGTTCTTCCAGTAACATCTGCAGCAACAACAGCTAGTCAATGTGTGGATTATTTGTGTGAGTGCATCAATGGAAGGTTTTATTTACACTAAACATACCAAGCAAGTGTATATCCACAAGTGAACCATAAACTCTGGTTGTCTATCACCACTTCTAACCAAACCAGCAAGAAAACCAGTGCTTAACAACAACTAAGCTCTTATTAAACAAATAATGCACACACATTGAATCTTCTACCATGTAAATGAATGCTTTGCATTTTTATTAGACAGGAGCAGAGAGCTTACTTCTGTTACATGAGCCACATGAAGATAATATTGACAGAACTGGTCAGTTTACACTGATTAATGATAGAGTCAAAGAAATGCAAATCAAGCAATTGCCATGCTTATGAGTAACTATTATAAGTCAGATGAAGATGAAGCTTGTATCATGAGTCACACTAAGAAAGAACTGGATTCCTGAGCCACACCAAGTAAGAAGAGCAAGTAGTAGTGTTTGCTGGAAGGTATAGGTGCCTGTGCAGCTTTCCTCAAAATAAGAGCTTCCATAAATGGTGATCAGCAAGAAAGAGAATGTTCAAGTTGGCAGTTGCGATTTTCATCATTTGTATTGAAGTGGAAGTTGTGCACCTCTGCAAGCAAAACTTATGTGTAGTCCTAGCCCTGGCATTAAACTCACACAGCCTCATTCCCAACATCATACATGCACACATCCATAATCAAAATACCAAACAACTCACACTCGAGCTACCCCAACCCCCAGATCCAGCCCTAGATAACTAAACACACAAACATGCCTACACTGGACATCCCCATACTCCTAGGCTGACACTATAATGCCACACATGTCCTTCACTCTCCGCAATAGACAGACCCAAACAAGAACAGCAGCACAGAAAACAAATACAAAATGTCAAGCAGAACAGACCAATCAACACCAGTCAACACATAGCAACATAACATTCTAACTAAGAGGCATGACTAATTAACTCTTACTCTGGCTAAGTTTTACTTAAACAAAAAGTAGATTATTTTCTCAGCTTATCTAGTTTTTTTGTCTTTTCTGCTAGTCCTATCACACCCGGTCATCGACATCACTACATTATATCTCTGTCAATCACACCATTCACCATTACACATGGACCAATCACAGAAGTGCATGACATGCTTAACCTTATATATATATATACACCATCAGGCAAGCAGCACCTCATTATTACTGATGAAGATACCTATGTGTCAAAGGCTTTGTAATGAGAATTTATTGATCCCTGTATTAAGTTAGTGTCTGCTATTATTACAGAGAGAAAGAAAAATAATAAGCTCCCTGGTATGGCCAAGAGCTACACTCCTGCTAGAAGTAGTCTCTCCCTGAGGACCTGATGGGTCCCCAGAGAGTGGGTGCTCCATACAGTGAGTGAGAAAGTGGAAGAGTTTGGTCTTGCTATCATCAATGACAAGAGTGGCTTCATCCATCTCTTAACATCTCTTACTTCTGACATGAAGGGGAAAAGCACATCTCCAGCATTAGCACCTACAACACTGACTTACCACATGCACACACTATACTAGTACCACCACCAAGTACAACCACAGGTGTGCACAGCATTACTATGTTGGGGGGGAGAAACATAGCTACAATTGCATGGTATATGCAAAATAACCTGCATTCTACAATATATCACCTCCAGGAAATTTTTTATTTTTTATGTCATGCAGAAATTAACATCAAGGCCATTGATTTATATTATATCTTATATTTTTTGGAATCATAATTGTATTTGTTGAGGTCCCATAGACGCAAAGGTGTCGGTAATAGTCATAATTTAGCTTAGCAGTGATATCATTTTCAACAAAAAGAATCATTTAAGTTCTCCACTCTCTTGAGATGTCATGGATCGAAGCAACAATGGTTGAGTTTACTAAAGCTTCTCTCATAGGATGCTGTGGTCACAGGAAGTGTGACAAACAAACGATAAAGTTGGTATAGTTCTCCATGCACTCTGTGCAGATCAGTCTGATGCAAAACTTGTAATATATCCAGAACTGTTTTGCAATTTTGAAGAAGGTCTCTCCTCAGGGAAAACTCTGTTTTCAAAGCTGATGATTAGACAATGACAATGATTTGTGGGCAACACTAATGGGAAAGTAGACAGTTCAGCATCTCCAGTTATTGTCTAAAGTTTGTCCCTTTACACTAAAAATAAAATAATCTGGACTCTAGCTATAAAAAATAATAATAATAAAAATAAAAAATAAAATAAAAATAATAATAAAATATATAAAAAAAATAAAATAAAAAATTAAAAAAAATAAAATATATATATATATATATATATATATAATAATAAATAATAAAAAAAAATAATAATAAAAAAATAATTTAAAAAAATTTAAAAAATATTAACGCGAATAATTAAACTCGCACTGATTTACGCAGGTCAGGTGAGAAATCGCTCTCTACTACACTATTCACTAGGTCTCTACGAGTCTACGAAACAAGCACATTCACTAGCTGCCATACAATTTGCAATAGCAAGCAGCACTCGACTCAATCTTATTCTCTTGATAGTTCAGTGATCTCACAAACGGCGTCCAGACTCGGCATCAAATTTCGTGTGACTGATCTGTGTGTGAATGATAGAGCTTAGCTTGCTAGCTGGCTGGTAAAGCTGTGTTGGTTGGGGGGGGGGGCGGACGCCCCCTTCGCCCCCCCTTAGTACCGCCGGTGAGTACAACTACACATTAGATAGCTTCATACTCCCACAGGAAGGATACTTCACACCAGCTGGCCTCCACCACACCCACTCATAGACACCCACCACCCAACCCATACACACTCTACCCACCAACTCAATCATACGCACACTAACCACACCACATCAACTCATTCACACACTACCCACATTAGTTCAACATTCCCTCCCCATCACACATTCTTCTACAATTAGTCCATCCCCCCCCTCCCCACCCATCGTAAGTCAACCAAAATATAGACCACATGCACAACCCAACCCAACCCAAACTCATACACCATCCTAAACCAGCAACTCATATACACACACCCCACTATACCAATCATACACACACCACTCCCACCACCCCAACTCAAACATACATCACTTCACCACCCTATCCCATAAACACACCACACCCACCATCCCAACCACATGACACACACACCCTCAACCCACACAAACACACCCACTACCCCACTTCACTTATCCCACAACCCCAACCCACACACACCAAGCCCACAAACACCACCTCATACACACACACCATGCCCACAATACCACCTCTTGCACGCACCTCTACCACTACCAAACTCATACAAACACCACACAACTCATCCCCCCTCTACCCACCAACTAAATCATGCACACACTAAACCCCACCACCATAACTCACATACACAACATTACTCCCATTAGTTCCAACACAAAAACATTCTTTATCTAGCACCCCCTCACACATTCTCCTGCACTTAGTGCCCAATCCTCCCTCCCTTCCCTCCTGTCCCAAAACACAGGTAGACCACTCCCTCGAGGTTCATATAACTCAGGAGACCCAGGCGGAAGGAGTGGTACCCTTTGCTTCTGTCCCCCAGCCCATCCCAAAATGAACAGTGTTTGTATAGATACACAGTGGCGCACATGGATAGCCACACCCACTAATATTAAACATGGCTGAAATATTATGCCAGCTTTTTTAAACTTGTGAAAGCGAAACTTATAAATCACATAAAGATCCAGTCCTATTCCTATAGCCAGCCATGGATTTGTGAATGGGACTGCCAGGACATGTAAAAGCTGGTGTGTGACCTGAACAGTAAAGGTTTTCTCATCCTCACTGCCACTACCAGGCTGATCACCTGAACCAAAAGCACTAACACAGTCAAAACAATAACATTTATTATGTATTAGCTATCAATAAGCTAGTACTTCATTGATCTTATGACTCATTTACTCCAGGGTATGAAAAAATGCTTACCTCAAACACATATGATAAATTAAATAAAAAACAATCCTGTACGCTCAATTTCTTGTGATGCATCATTTATATGCATTATCTATTTCAGCAACAGAGCAACCTTTCCATTTTGGCAACAGAGCAACCTTTCCATTTTGGCAGCTGTGGTATGAAAGTTGACTCGTACCGATGACTTAACTTTCTTTAATGTTTTGGCCAACGATTCAACAGAATGCTTTGGCCTTCAGGGGCATATGAAGACACAGAGACAATGCAACACATTTATACTCACTGGCAACACATTTATACTCACTGGCAACACATTTATACTCACTGGCAACACATTTATACTCACTGGCATCGCATTTATACTCACTGGCAACACATTTATACTCACTGGCAACACATTTATACTCACTGGCAACACATTTATGCTCACTGGCAACACATTTATACTCACTGGCAACACATTTATACTCACTGGCAATACATTTATGCTCACTGACAACACATTTATACTCACTGGCAACACATTTATACTCACTGGCAACACATTTATACTCACTGGCAACACATTTATACTCACTGGCAACACATTTATACTCACTGGCAATACATTTATGCTCACTGACAACACATTTATACTCACTGGCAACACATTTATACTCACTGGCAACACATTTACACTCACTGGCAACACATTTATACTCACTGGCAACACATTTATACACACTGGCAAGACATTTATACTCACTGGCAACACATTTATACTCACTGGCAACACATTTATACTGTGTCACTTGAAATGCACGTGATTCATGATCTGTCAGCCAGTGATGGGTCTAGTTTCACACCATGCTCTTGAGAATTGAGATTCAACAGTTGGGCAGCTCCAGGCCTGCATCAGTCTGATGCATGACTGTGCTTATACACTCTAGCATTCAATCAAGTCAGGAATCACATGTATTTACCCAAGCCTAACAGGCTTGTACAACCATCAATTAACATTCACCTTATGTTAATTTACTTCTCACCTCACCCTTATATTGGTATTAAAATGATTGGATAGTACACACTCATTGGATATTTGTGGTGGGAACATCCTCAAAACATGCTCCACAGCAAATCGTTTACCAGCTTCTTCTGGGCTGCTTCAACCAGCTACACAATAGTTACTTAAATTTTTGTCCCTATATAGCAGTACACAATGTCGCACTTTTGTTTGGCTTGACAGTTGATGGTGGGAGGCTACTATCAAGCCAAACAAAAGTGCTACACAGTGTACTGCTAGGGACAATTAAACAACAATTGTGTAGCTGGTTGAAACAGCCCAGAAGAAGCTGGTATGTGCATATTTAGAGGATGCTTCCACCACACATTGCTTTTGCAGTGAGGAACAAAGACCCAGCCACACTAAAAACAAGTTGGCACTATGGTTGACAAATACTGACACTTGATCCATCTAGTACTCAGAAAATATAAGAGAAGGACCCCTTACCAACAGACACATAACCATGATGTCAAGAAGCCGGGCCAAGCCAAGTGTCCTAAAGATAAAGTATACCTTTGCTGCCCCACCTGCCATCACTCACATGACTACCTGGTACAGGGCTTACTGAATGGCAAGGATGCAACCATCAAGTTAGACACAGCAGCTTCACACTCTGTGGTTTCCAAGACTGTACTTCTGGAAGGCTCTTTGGAGGGAGAGAAGCTTCCCTTAGTAAGGATGAATGGTCCACTCAAGGAATTTGACTTAGCAAACATAAACATTGACATGGTGGGAGACTGCAAAACTTCAAGGAGCTGTGGCTGATTGCATCACTGCTGATATTCGACTGGGTCAAGATGCTCCCATCCTAAACCTCTTACTTGAGCTATTAGTGAAAGAGAGACTGACGATTTAAACACAAGCTATGTTGGTACAGACCAGACAAGCTGCAGAGCAAGAGCAACAACACTTGCAGGCTGATGAGATAGCTACAGTGAACTCAGGAGAAATACTACCACCGTGGGAGGAGTTAGTTGGAAATGACAGCTGGTTGGCCTGGATCAGAAACCCAGATAAAGCAAATGACAAAAATGAAAAGATGCTTAAGGCTTTGTCTCTATCCCATCTGTCATTCCTGAGATGAACACATCCTCTAAATTAGATGAGAACACACCCTCGCAACCAGATGAGAATACAACCTCATAGGTGTTGATGAACAGGTTTCCCAGACTTTAGTGCTGAGCAACAGAACAACTCATACTTGCACAAAGAGTGAGAATCGCTGAACCAGGGGAACTCTGATTAGTTTTGTGAGGTTGGATTGTTGTTTAGATGTCGACACGACAAGTTAGACAATGAAATGCACCAACCAGTGTTGCTAGGCAACAGACAACAGCAAGCCATAGCTCACACACTCCACATGACCGGTCACCTCGGGTACAACAAAGCCAGACACAGACTATTGGCCCACTTTTACTGGCCAGGCCTCAGCCGGGATGTGAATCAAACCTGTAAATCCTGGCTAAATGCCAGAAGAGAGGTAGACGTCCACAGACCCTGGCTCCACTAATCTGTATGCCAATTATCACAGAACTACCGACTAGGGTAGCTTTTGATATAGTTGACCCTTTACCTCACACTAGAGCCGGTAATAAACATCCATGGTTTTTGCCAGATGGTGATGCCACACTACACAGGAAAGCTGTTGCTGAAACTCTTTCTTCTGCTTTGATGGATATATTCTCTGCCCCAGGAATACCAGCTAAACAACCGACAGATAAGGGCATTAATTTTGTGTCATTCTTGTGACAACCTTATATCAAAAACTAGGCATTCACCACATCAAAGCAAGTCCATAGCACCCTCAGACGAACACCCTCAGACGAACAGTATGTTAAAACGGTTTCATGCCACATTGAAACAAATTATTAAGATGGTCAGTCAACACACCACTGCTGTTCAATGTCTAACAACCATGAGGGAGAACCTGGAACAGATGCAGCACATAGCTCCAGTTACATACAGAGTGCACATGCATGATGGAAAGAAAAGGCATAGAACTATTCATGTCAACATGATGAAGTCCTGGCACAGTCCAGTGGCATCTGTATTTTATATCACCTTAACAGATGAAGAAACTCTGCAGGGACTTCTCTTACCAACCCTATGGGAATCAGATTCAAAAGCTCTCATGGGACCAAACTTAAATGATGGACAGACTTCACAGCTCCAATGCTTGATGGATACTTCCCCAACAGTCTTCACAAATATCTGTGGAAACAACGGCAGTGGGACATGCCATTGAGACCAAGTAAGCCCAGCCCAACAGGATTCCGCCAAGGCAAGCCCCAAGATGAAGATGGTATACACAAGGAAATCCAGACATTGTTGGAACATAATATTATGGAACCATCTAAGACCCCTGATCATTTCCAATCCTAAGGACGAAATGCTAAGGATGTGCATTGATTAGAGCTAATTGAATGTACTGACACAAGCCGACCAATAGCCAGACAACACAAGCATTGTTCGTAGATCAGAAGTGACAATTTGCACACACTCTCCTGCTAACTACTCTAACCTCTAACTCCTTAAGGAAGGGGTGGGGCAGAGGCCCAGGACTACAGTAACTGGCAACACTTAGCCTGCACAATCTACAATTTACACTCACCCACATGTTAATGGGTGAAACCTTTCACCTCACACACTAACGACTTGTATTTGATTGGATATTTGTAATTACCTTATTTAAATGAAATGTGTTGCCAGTGAGTGTAAATGTGTTGCCTTGTTTCTCACCCTGATGAAGACGGAGCATTGAGGTAGAAACAGGCAAAAACATAACAAAATACTCATAAAAAAATATATCTAATGATGAAAGTTAACACTCAAGAAAAATGGATGTTGCCACTTCTCCTTCCATTGATTGCTGGAAGCTACTCCCATTGTAAAATCTCCATGAAGACGTGAGGAAGCCACAAAGTTCATAACATAGCAATCTCAATGATAAGTTAGCTTATTCTAGTTAGCTAAATTTGGTGAGCACAGTGAAGTTGTTCTTCAGATGCCTCTAGATTTGCTAGTCTGCACATGCGTCCCCTTAATGGCATCTTTCTTACTGCTGTAAGTAAAGCAGAAGAGGCCATGACTCAATTTCTGTCCTCCATTGTTAACTTTACAGAGCAATGTGGAGGGGGAAGGACAAGTGAAGAGCAAGCACGAGGAAAAGGGATTGAAAAGTTATGCTAATTACATGCCAGAACATTTCACATGTGCCAGGAGAAATGGAGCTGGTCTGAACACTTTGGAGGACTTTTCATGAATACCTAACAGAACATCACATAACCACACTAGCTTTGAAGTCACATGTTCTAGCGATTTTTCAGTCCTGATGAGTTTATGCCTAGTATGAACCTGTGAATGCATATATTTTAAGAGGCTGTATCTATAATTACAAATTACCCACTTGCAAAGAAGCATTTATGCATTCGAATCGTGGGAATATGGTTGACCAGTTCCAAAGTGTTCAAGATTGTTCTACCTTATGTAATATCTAGATATACAAGAACTATTTTTATACAGCAAATATATATATATATGTTATGTGCTATCCACCGACTTGCGCCATCGATAGATCATGCTGCGCTATCTATGGATCCTTCGTTAGTGCAGTAATCGGTAGATCGTACAAGGTCGCACAAGGTCATACACCATAATCATGAACGCTAACTCCAGACAACGTATGCAGAAAATTGCTGACGACAAGCAGCTTCGCAAAAGAGTCCAGTCCTAATCCAAGAAAAGTACCATTCTATTTGAAGCCATCTCCTTGGCCAAAGCCAAAAGGTTGAGATGCATGAAATTAATTTCTTACATATAACTCGTAGTACTCTTATATTAAATAACTTGTATTGTTACATTTTTATACTGGCATGTAATTTATTATGATGTAAAAATAAAGAATAACCTTAATTTAATGAAAAATTAAAATTGACTCCTTTGCCTACATCCCCCCCCCCCCCCCCCCCCACCCCCCACCCACCCACCCCACCCCCCGATTAACTGGCTTTCTGGCCAACAGTGACCATTTTATATGGGGAAAATAAGGGGTAGGAAAAATCCATTACAATGTCAATTCATTCACAGTAAGGCCTGCACATCAATCAATTTAGAGATGTCCCCAACTCATGCCTCCTAAAACATCAAGTACAAAATATTGTCAGTATACTGACCCAACTCGATGTTTATCAGATTGCAGAAGCCCTTCTCCAAACCCCCCTTGAAACCTCTCTCTGTTGCTCTCCGATTCCCCCACAACGAAATATTTAAAAATAACTACCAATTGGTAATTTAATTTAAAATTGGAATTTTATAATAAAAAAATCATATACCCAAATTTCTCCATAGCGTAGCATCGGTCGATGACAAGACCTTGCACGATCTACCAATTACTGGACTAACAAAGGATCCATAGATAGCATAGCGTGATCTATCTATGGCGTAGGTCGGTCGATTGCGCATAACATATATACTTGTAAAAAAGAAGATAAACAAGACTGTGCCCATGTAGACTAAGGGTGACCACCCTTTACCACTTAAAATATACACACCAACACAACCAGCTAGACCAACCTTTGCTGCTTAAGATGGAAATAATCTCGTTAGCACATCCCCCAAAATCCTTTTCAACACATACTCGAAGAAGATTCCTGTAAGTCTTTGGATAACCAGCTTTTGATCTCCAACACTCCAGAAGAGCCCACCTGTAAATAGTGTGCATCTATAAAACCACATCCACAATTCACACATTTAGCATTACCTTTGTAGATCAAGACTTCCACTGTATGTGGTCCTAATTCGCACCACCTCTGACAAGCTCAGTCCCAGCAGATATGCCATATATTCCAAATTATACAGTCTTGCAGAAATTCGACCGAGGTCCACATCTGACATTATCACATCATCTATGTAACCACGGTTGTATTTTGGAACTTTGGCCAGCAGTTCGTCGTATTTCTACAATAATAACTAAAATAACAACAGAAACAACTAATTTAGCATGAAGATTATGGCTTCATAGAGACATTTTAGTTGCCGGGAAGAGTGGGGATGAGTGTCGAGCCTGGAATTGTTCATAGCTATCCTTACTACCTGGACCCATTAGCCTGATTTTTAGTCAGATGAAGTTTATTAAGTTAACTCTTCTAAATAGATAAGTAACACTAACCTGGCTAGGCTCAGGTGAATCACAATTGAAGGACTGGAACTGACTTTAGAAGGTTTTAGTGCAATTTTGAGTATCAATTTTGACATACTCAAAGAGAAAAATTGCGGGAATGTATTTGACATGTTGTCTACTTAATTGCTAAGTTCATTAACTGCCATTGTCAATTACTAACATCAGCTAGTCAATGCATACAATATACCTATTATGACAACATTTTCCTTGTGGTGTAGGTGGGAGGTGGTGTAATCCCTGATCCCCTGACTCCCTGTGTAACCATGATAGATAGTTATGCTAACCTTTGCCTTGATGCTGCTTGAGAATTCAGTGATGGCAGCTGCTTCTTCATTAGTTCTTCCATTAACATCTGCAGCAACAAGATCTAGTCATTGAGTGGATTATTTGTGTGAGTGCATCAATGGAAGGTTTTATTTACACTACTACTACTAAACATGCCAAGCATACATGTGTATATCCACAAGTGAACCATAAACTCTGGTTGTCTATCACCACTTCAAACCAAACCAGCAAGAAAACCAGAGCTTAACAACAACTAAGCTATTACTAAACAAATAATGCACACACATTGAATCTTCTACCATGTAAATGAATGCTTTGCATTATTTATTAGACAGGAGCAGAAAGCTAAACTTCTGTTACATGAGCAACATGAAGATAATATTGACAGAACTGGTCAATTTACACTGATTAATGATAGAGTCAAAAAAATTCAAATCAAGGAACTACCATGCTTATGAGTAACTCTTATAAGCACGAGGATGAAGGAGCTAGTCTCATGAGTCACACTAAGGAAGAACTGAATTCCTGAGCTACACCAAGTAAGAAGAGCAGGTAGTGTTTGCTGGAAGGTATAGGTGCCTGTGCAGCTTTCCTCAAAATAAGAGCTTCCATAAATGGTAGGATCAGGAAGAAAGAGAATGTTCAAGTTGGCAGCTGCGATTTTCATCATTTGTATTGAAGTGGAAGTTGTGCACCTCTGCAAGCAAAACTTATGTGTAGCCCTGGCATTACACTCACACAGCCTCATTCCCAACATCACACATGCACACATCCATAATCAAAATACACACTCAGCTAGCCCAACCCACAGATCCAGCCCTAGATAACTAGACACAAACATGCCTACACTGGACATCCCCATACTCCTAGGCTGACACTATAATGCCACACATGTCCTTCACTCTCCGCAATAGACAGACCCAAGCCAGCCAGAACAGCAGCGGAACAAAATGTTTTAAGCAGAACAGACCAATCAACACCAGTCAACACATAGAAACATAACATTCTAAACTAAGGGTCATGACTAATTAACTCTTCTTGTAGTAAAAAGTAGATTTTTTCCTCAGCTTATCAATTTTTTGGGGTCTTTCCTGCTAGTCCTTCACACCCCTGGTCATCCACATAGGCACATTATATCTCTGTCAATCACACCATTCACCATTACACATGGACCAATCACAGAAGTGAATGACATGCTTAACCTTATATATATACACTATCAGGCAAGCAGCACCTCATTCTTACTGATGAAGATACCTATGTGTCAAAGTCTTTGTAATGAGAATTTATTGATCCCTGTATCAAGTTAGTGTCTGCTATTATTATACAGAGAGAAAAGCAATAAGCTCCCTGGTATGGCCAAGAGCTATACTCCTGCTAGAAGTAGTCTCTCCCTGAAGACCTGATGGGTCCCCAGAGAGTGGGTGCTCCATACAGTGAGTGAGAAAGAGGAAGAGTTTGGTCTTGCTATCACCAATGACAAAAGTCATCTCTTAACATCTCTTACTTCTGACATGGAGGGGAAAAGAACATCTCCAGCATCAGCACCTACAACACTGACTTACCACATGCACACACTATACTAGTACCACCACCAAGTACAACTACACATTAGATAGCTTCATACTCCCACAGGAAGGATACTTCACACCAGCTGGCCTCCACCACACCCACTCATAGACACTCCACAATAACCAACCTGACTCATACACAACCCCAAGTACTACATCAAATCATACACACACCATCCCCACTATACCAAATCATGCACACATCACCCCACCACCTAACTTAGAAACATACTACCCCACCTTCCCAACCATATCACCCACACACCACCCAAACACCCCACTACCCCACTCATACATTCACCATCCCCACAACCAAACTCACACACCCACCACCCAACCCATACCCCCTCTACCCACCAACTCAATCATACACACACTAACCACACCACATCAACTCATTCACACATTACCCACATTAGTTCAACATTCCCTCCCCATCACACATTCTTATTCCCCCCTCACCCATCGTAAGTCAACCAATATATAGACCACATACTTTGAGCTTCCATGGCATAACTCAGGAGACCCAGGTTGGAGGATGGGTACCCTTTGCTTCTTGCCCCGAGCCCCAACCCAAAATGAACAGTGTTTGTATCGACACCCCAGTGTCTCACCTGAACAACCGCACCCACTTATATTAGACATGGATGAAATATTATCCAATTTTTTTGTAATTTGTGAAAGCAAATATTATAAATCCCAAAAAATATCTAGCCCTATTGCTATACCCAGCCATAGATTTGTGAACAGGATCACTGCTGAAATGTATAAGATGGTGTGTGATCTGAAAACTAGCACTAGTAAAATATTTTCTCACCATCACTGCCACCACCAGGCTGATCACTTGGACATACAGCACCAACACAGTCATTAATTATGCATTAAATAAAAGCCTCTACTTCAGTGGCTCGGATCTTATGGCTCAACTACTCCAGTGTATGAACATCATAAATAAAATGTTTAGCTAATCCATTTATGCTTCATTGAACAAAATAATTCTCTAGCCTCAATTTCTTCTGATGCATCATTTGCATGCTCTGTAGTTTTCTATTTCTACACGAGCGAGTAACTAGCAACCTTTCCATTCTGACAGCTGCGATATGAAAGTTGACATGAACTGATGATTTATCTTTATTAATTTTTATGGCCATTTCAATTGAATGCTTTAGACTTCAGAGGCAAATGAAAACACGGACACGACGCAACACATTTATACTCAGTGGCAACATGTTTATACTCACTGGCAACATATTTAACTCACTGGCAACACATTTATACGCACTGGCAACACATTTATACTCACTGGTAACACATTTATACTCACTGGCAACACATTTATACTCAGTGGCAACACGTTTATACTCACTGGCAACACATTTATACTCACTGGCAACACATTTATACTCAGTCAACACATTTATACTAACTGGCAACACATTTATACTCATTGGCAACACATTTCTGCTCACTGGCAACACATTTATACTCTCTGGCGACACTGGCAACATATTTATGCTAACTGGCATCACATTTATACTCACTGGCGATGTGTGTCACATGAAATGCACGTGATTCATGATCTGTCAGACAGTGCTGGGTGTAGTTCACACCCTGATCTTAAGAGTTAAGATTCAGCAGTCGGGCAGCTGCAGGCGTGCATCAGTATTGCTGCACTTATACACTCTAGCATTCAATCAAGTCATGAATCACATGCATTTACCCAAGCCTAAAGGCTGGTTCACAATATACTGCTAGGCCTTCCTGTCGGAACGCATTGCATCACTTCTGGCTGTTCACAATACGGAGTCTACGCTCGAACAAACTTGAACTTTCAGACAACTGGAAACCCGCCCATTAATTAACAGATACTAGCGCTCATGTCATTCGCACATCCAATATACTAGGGAAAGTTATCACTGCTTCGATGAGCCTTTCATCGTCCGTTCAGGATTGAAATCACCAGGTTTTACTGAAAAATCAAAATAAAGAACACCAGAATGACGAAAAACTCAAATAAATACACACAGGAATGTTACAATGACAGGTCACAACGCCGCTCGAATATAACTCAATTCTATTCAAGTGGTTCGACGTGGTGGGATGCGACACGATTTTGTGTTCACAATAAAAAATTTAATAACACATTGCGTCGCATCGCTTAAAGTGTTTTGCATATTGTGAATCAGCCTTAACAGGCAACACAAGCCAGCACAACCAATAATTTACACTTTCCCACATGGTAATCTGTGGGGCCTCTCTCACCTCACACTTACATGGCACTAACATGATAGGAGAGTAGATACACTTGTATTTGTATAATCAGAGCCATTACACTAATTTAGTTATTGTACAATCACGGCTGGTGAAGCTATTTAAGGAAACCGCTAAGGTTTGACATAGCAAACTAGTCAACAGTATTCGGTTCTGTTCCACCTGGTCATCTTCATACTTGATTCAGTTGTAGCTTAACCTGTTTTTTCACCTTGTTTCTGTAATTAATATTTGAGCTATAATCAGAGTACTCTATTCTAGATTAGTCACAACTAGCAGTTAGCTGTAGACTCTGATAAAGAAAGGATTGCAAAACCCTAAGAGATGGTGACAAGCTTACCAAATGAACCTCGATCATTGATTAGACCACTCAGCCGGAGACCACATATTAATCAAGATTAGCATATATTTGATCCAACTGGAAAGACTGGACCTCCGCATAGGCGTGACCAGAGACCAGAGTCAGGGAGAGTTAGAGCCCAATCTAGCTGCACCAACTAGAAATATTGCCAGCTGTTGTTGGTATTGACTATTTGAATTGTCGCTACAAAGATTTATTGTTGTTGGCTACACCATTTACAGCATTATTTGTTAGCAGCCAAGTATACTAAAGAGAAATTATATCTTTGCCATCCTACCTGCCATCACTCACATGACTACCTGGCACAGAGCTAAAACCACACAGCAGCTTCAAATTCTGTGGTTATCAAGACTGCACTTCCACTTACTTGAGCCATTAGTGAAAGAGAGACTCGACAGAAACAACAAGATGCTTTAAGACTTTGTCTCTATCCCAGCTCTCCTTCCTGACATAAACACATCTTCTAAATCAGATGAGAAGACACCCTCTCAACCAAATGAAAGTGAACCCTCTCAAGCAGATTAGACTGAACCCTCTAAAGCAAATTAGACTGCACCCACTTAACCAGATGAAAACACACACACTCAAACAGATGAGAACACAACCTCTAAAATTGTTGGTAAACAAGTCTGTGACGATGAACACGATTGCACAGGCTTTATTGCTGGGCAACGAAACAACTTTTCCTCACACAAAGTGTGTGAACAGCTGAACCAGGGAAACTCTGATTACTTTTTTGAGATTGGATTATTATTTAGAATTCAACACGACAAGTTAGACATGCACCAACTAGTGTTGCCAGACTACACACGACAGCAAGCCATCTGGTTAGCTCACACTCTCCCAATGAGTGGTCACCTTGGATACAAGAAAACCAGACACAGACTGCTTCCCCACTTTTATTGGCTAGGCCTGAGCTTGGATATGAATCAAGCCTGAGCTAAATGCCAGAAGGCAGGGAGACACCCACAGACCCTGGCTCCACTAACCTTTATGCCAATTATCACAGAACCTTTTGATATAATTGACCCTTTGCCTCAAACTAGAGCCAGCAACAAGTATCTGTTAACATCCATGGATTTTGCCAGACAGTGATGCAACACTACTAAGGAAAGCTGTTGCTGAAACTCTTTCTTCTGCTTTGATGGACATATTCCCTCCCCCAGGAGCTAAACTACTCACAGATCAGGGCAGCAATTTTGTGGCCTTCTTGTGACAACCTTATAGAAGAAACTAGGCATTCACCACATCAAAGCAAGTCCATACCACCATCAGACGAACAGTTCCATGCCACTTTGAAACAAATGATTAAGAAGGTCAGTAATCACAAACAAGAGTGGGGCACATTGCTTCCTGCAAATCTTGTTTGCTTAAAGGGAAGATGCTTAAAGGTAAGACACCAATAAATCCACACCATTTTCTCCCTTTAAACTAGTCTTCAGTTTTCATGTTAGAGGACCTCTGCAGATTTTGAAGGAGACCTGCACTGACAGTCATTGTAAAGACACCACTGCTGTTCAATGGTGAACAACCATGAGGGAGAACCTGGAACAGATGCAGCACATAGCTCAGCCAAACAGGAGAACTACCAAGAACATACAGAAAGTTATTTCAACATGAAAGCTAGAAAATGATCCTTCAAACTGGGTAAGTAAGTGTTGATACTCACCCCAGTTGCTCCTGGCAAACTCATGGCCCAATCGCAAGGACGTTATGAAATCATCAGCAAAGTATCAACAGTTACATACAGAGTGCACATGCATGACAGAAAGAAAACAATTCATGTCAACATGATGAAGTCTCCTGGCACAGTTCAGTGGCATCTGTATTTTGTATCATCGTAACAAATGAAGACTCTGCAGGGACTTCTCTTACCAACCCTATTGGAATTAGACTCTAAACATATCATGGGACCAAACTTAAATGATAGACAGAATTCACAGCTCCAATGCTTGATATATACTTCCCAAACAGTCTTCACAAATATCCATGGGAAAACAATGCCAGTGGAACATGCCATTGAGACCAAGCCCATCAAGATTCCAGCAAGGCAAGTCCCCAAGAGTTGTGAAGATGGTATTCACAAGGAAATTCAGACATTGTTGCAAGATAATATTCTAGAAGCATGCAAGAGCCCATGGTCATTTGCAATTCTACAGGTGAATAAAAAAGGCGACGTGGTGAGGATGTGCATTGAATACAGCCAATTGAATGCATGACACAAGCCAACCAACACCCAGACAAGACACGTATTGTTTACAGATCAGAAGTGAAATATTTCACTCCTGCTCCAGCCAACTACTCCAAACTCCAGAAGAAAGGGGGGAGGGGCATGGTGTGTTAGGCCCACTCTGGGTGGGGCTTGTCTAGGTCTTGCATGCCTACAAGAGGTACTAAAGGTTTGTGGTCGGTTTCAATGAGAAATTTCATTCCATGTACATAGCTTGCAAACTTCTCCATGCCCAGGAGGTAGCCAATGCCTCTTTCTCAATTTGGGCATTCTTTGTTCAGTTTCTGTCATTGAGCTGGAGGCATATGCAACTGGTTTCCAGTTAGAGCTGTTTTCTTGTAACAAAACTGCTCCCAGTCCACATGATGAGGCATCTGCTGATATTTTTGTTGGTGCTTGTAGGTCATAGATAGCCAGTATCGTTACTTTTGATACCTCTTCTTTGAGGTTGGTGAAGGCCTGCTGTTGAGCACATCACCACAATCCAAGTTGTTTTATTGCTAAGTAGCAATGGAGGAGGTTGAGTTATCTCTGCTAGCTTGCTGGAAAATTTCCGTAGCTGATTTGCAATCCCCATGAGGCGTCGTAGCTCTGGAATCTTAGTGGGCGGCTTCATTTCACAAATGGCAGATTCTCGTCTTGATCTGCCTGGATTCCATTTGAGTCTATGATGTGAGCAAGGAATTTCAGTTTGGATTTCTCAAACTCGCATTTGCTTGGGTTGAGTGTAGCTCTAGCTGCTTTGATGCACTCAGCACAGCTGTCAGGCAAACATCAAGCTCCTCCTTGTCCTTTACAAACACTAGAACATCATCCATCAGGCAGAGAGCTCCTTGTAGTCCTCAGTGTATTCTGATCTTTCATTTCTGAAAGTGTTCTGCTGCACTAGATATCAAATGGCAGCGTGTTGAAGTAGTACCATCCGAAAGGAGTGATGAAGGTCTTTAGGGGTCGTGATGTCTTGGCTAAAGGAATTTGCCACAATCTACTCGCATCAAGTTTACTGAAAACCTTGGCTCTGAGTGTGAGTCATCCACTCTTGGCAGAGGATGTACCTCCCTGAGGACATTCTCATTTAGAGGCTTGAGGTGGATACTGTGGCGCACAACATATCAGAACGTTATTAACATTGTTATTGGTGTATTGGTATGCGTGTCGATCCTTTACCATGTGACGTGATTCAAAAATGTATCTTTGTAAAAGCAACAATCAACTGTCTTGATTTGTTTGTAGCTAAGCTCGCTACAATTGGTGACCCCGACGTCAATCAGCGTGCAGACATCGTCCTTCAGTCACGCTAAAGACCCACAGCAGGTGGTAGACTCAAGCGCTTTCGGAATTCTAGAGACTTTCTACGGACATTCTTCCCTCTCGTCTCGTCCAACTCCACACGATGCCTCTCGAAATTGAGGACGTTCAGGCCATCGCCCAGGCCCTTCAAGCGCTTCTCCCAGCTACCCCTGCTGCAGCACCTGCCGCCATCTCATCTGTTTCCATCAAGCTGCCACCATTCTGGACCACACGGCCGGAGGTGTGGTTTCGACAGGTTGAGGCCCAATTTGCAACCCGTTTACCCCCCATCACAGTGGACTTGACCAGATTCAACCACGTAGTTGCAGCTCTAGACACCGCCACAGCAGGAGAAGTTGAGGCCATTATTCTGTCTCCCCCCGCTGATGACAAATATGGTGCACTGAAGGCCACCCTCATCAATGCCTTTGGTAAGACCCAAGCATCCAAGGACATGGAGCTCCTGTCCTTGTCAGGTCTAGGTGATAAAAAACCTTCAGGCCTCCTCTGCCACATTGAATCTCTCAACGCGGATCCCAAGACCCTCCTTCGAGCCCTTTTTCTCGCCCAGCTGCCTATAGAAGTACGTCGTGTCCTCGCTGGGTCTTCCACCACCGAGCTCAAGGATCTGGCAAAGGAGGCTGATGCCATCATGGAGGCTGGCTCCACCGGATTTAGTGCCACAGGTATTTCTAGTATGCACAAACCAATGTCCTCATCCACCACTGTGATACCCAGAGAGCTGTGTTTTTATCACATGAAGTTTGGTAAGGAGGCCAAGAAATGCAACCAGCGTGGATGCAAGATGGCCCACCTTGTTATATCCCCCACTTCCACCTTCTCTGCCACATCCCCAGCCTCGGGAAACGGACAGGCCGGCCGCTAAAAATCTCCGCGGTCGGCCCAGGGGAGAAACACACAATGACAGTGTGGGACCGCTGCTCAGGCCGTTCCTTCCTCGTTGATTGTGGAGCAGACGAATCTGTCTTCCCTGCCTCAGCCACCGATAAGAGGAATCGTGCCTCCTCCGCACCTCTAGTCGCCGCTAATGGCACACTCATTCGAACATGGGGCAAACGCAAAGCATCCCTTTTGCTCGGCAAGAGTCACAACTTCACTCAGGAGTTTCACGTGGCAGACGTCACAGACCCCATTCTCGGCGCTGACTTCTTTGCCTCAAACCGGTTGGCCATTGACATGACCAACAAGCGTCTCATCAGCCTTGATGATCTCAAAGTGGTAGCAACAGGCGTTGCCAGCATCTGCTCCTCTATCTGTGGTCTTCACTTTGCCCGCATTCACTCCTTCGACACCGTCATAGACGAGTTTCCTGAGCTGCTCATCCCCCGTTTCAAGTCCACGGACTCAAATAAGCATGGTGTGGAGCATTACATCTCCACCGACGCCCCCCCCCTTCATGCTCGTGCTCGTCGTCTCAAACAGGAGAAACTGGAGGTGGCCAAAGCAGAGTTTTCGGAGATGGAAAGGATGGGCATCATCAGACGCTCCAACTCTCCCTGGGCCTCGCCGCTTCACATCGTCCCAAAACCAGGTGGTGGCTGGAGACCTTGCGGTGACTTTCGACGCCTCAACAATGCCACTGTGGATGACAGGTACCCCTTGCCCCACATACAAGATTTCAACGGCAGTCTGGCGGGCAAGACGATCTTTTCCAAAGTGGACCTGGTGCGCGGTTACCACCAGATCCCTGTTGCATTGGCAGATATCCCAAAGACAGCTGTCATCACTCCCTTCGGGCTCTGGGAATTCCTCCGCATGCCCTTTGGCCTCAAGAACGCTGCCCAGGCATTCCAGAGGCTAATGGATGGCATCCTCCGCAACATCGACTTCGTCTTTGTGTACCTGGACGACATCCTCATCGCCAGCCACACCGAGCAAGAGCACAAAGCACACCTCTGTCAGGTCTTCCGCCTCCTCTCTGACAATGGAATGGTCGTTAACCGAAAGAAGAGTGTCTTTGGCGTCAGTGAACTCACCTACCTCGGCCACCGGGTGACCAACTCTGGCATCATGCCCCTTGAGTCCAGGGTCGATGCAGTGAGCGACTTCCCCGTGCCCACCAGCAAGGTCAGCCTACAACGCTTCCTCGGCATGATCAACTACTACCACCGCTTCATGCCGAGGTTAGCCGACAAACTCCATCCACTCCATAACGCCACTAAGGTCAAAGGGCAGGCAATAGAGTGGACACCAGAGTGTCAGTCAGCCTTACTCGCAGCCAAAGCGGCCCTGGTGTCGGCCACCCTCCTCCATCACCCACACTCGAGTGCCAAGACCAGCATTACGGTGGACGCTTCAGACAGGGCAGTAGGTGGTCAGCTTGAGCAGCTGCTCGATGGCATCTGGTGTCCTGTTGCTTTCTTCTCCAGGAAGCTCTCCAATGCAGAGAGGAAGTACAGTGCTTTTGACCGCGAGCTTTTGGCCATCTTCCTCGCAATCAAACACTTTCGCCACCATATCGAGGGTCGCCAGTTCACCATATTCACGGACCATAAACCCCTCACTTTCGCCTTTGCCAGTGCTACCGAGCGATCGCCCCGTCAGACTCGCCACATGTCTTTCATCAGCGAGTTCTCCACCAACGTGCAACATGTCAGTGGAAAGGACAATGTCGTTGCCGACGCGCTCTCCCGTCCCGACATTTCCGCCATCTCACTCCCCACCATTGACTACCAGCAGCTGGCCGCTGATCAAGCCACTTCAGATGAAATCACTGCCTACAAAACCTCCATCACTGGCCTCCGCTTCGACGACGTTCAGTTTGACAATTGCACTATACTCTGCGACATCTCCATGGGTAAACCTCGACCAGTGGTACCTCGCGAGTGGACAAGGAAAGTCTTTGATGCCATTCACGGCCTTGCCCACGCCGGCTGCCGCCCGACGCAACATGCCATTGCCTCGCGCTTCGTGTGGCACGGACTGAAACGTGATGTCCGCAAGTGGTGCCGAGAATGTCACCCCTGCCAAGCGTCGAAGATGCACCGCGATGTCCATGCGCCTCTCACTGAGCGTCCACCTCCTGACCGTCGCTTCGGCAGTCTCCATGTAGATCTGGTGGGACCCCTTGAGGAGTCCGAGGGCATGAAGTACTTCTTCACCATCATCGACCGCTTTACACGGTGGCCCGAAGCCGTTCCACTGCCTGACTCCACCACTGTTACCTGTGCAAAAACCCCATCCGTCACTGGATCTACCGCTTTGGAGTGCCTGACGACATCACCTCCGACCATGGCCCTCAATTCACCAGCCACTTGTGGTCCGAACTCAACCGCCTGCTCGGGATATCAGCCTCTAACACAACAGCCTATAACCCGCAAGCTAATGGGCTCGTTGAGCGTTTTCACCGCCAGTTGAAGGGATCTCTCAAGGCTCGGCTACAAGGCCCACGTTGGATGGATGAACTGCCGCTCGTGCTCCTCGGCATCAGGACAGCCTGGAGAGAAGGATCAGACTGCTCCGCCTCCGAACTTGTGTATGGTACTTCCCTCCGCATCCCTGGGGAATTCCTTCCTCACGAGCCACGAGTCATGCAGGTGTCCTCTGAGTTTCTCCGCCAACTCCAGGACTACATGCACACCGCCCTTCCACCCGCACATGAGTTCCATGGCAGTCGCTCAGCCTACAAGCCTGACAACCTGGCGTCTACCGGTTATGTGTACGTTCGTCATGACGCTCACCGCAGTCCACTTCAGCGACCCTACGATGGCCCATTCAAGATCCTCGAGGCTCACGACAAATTCTACGTGCTGGACATAAACGGCTGCCATGACTCTGTCTCCATCGACAGATTGAAGATTGCTTATAGCAATCCAGTTGACATCCGACCTGCCCCGGTTCATTCTCAGCCTGCCACTACTCCACATCTAATACAAGCAGCTCCGTCTCCACCAACAGCAGCTGCGCCACAGCCTACAGTGCACTCTCGCTCAGGCAGACATATCATGATACCTGCCCGCTACCTGTAGGCCTTGGTCGTTCCGGTCTCCCTCACTAGGGGGGGCCCTTGTGGCGCACAACATATCAGAACGTTATTAACATTGTTATTGGTGTATTGGTATGCGTGTCGATCCTTTACCATGTGACGTGATTCAAAAATGTATCTTTGTAAAAGCAACAATCAACTGTCTTGATTTGTTTGTAGCTAAGCTTGCTACAATACCAATTGGAATTGCTCCAGCTTTCTTTGGCACTGACCATTCCTGCACAGCAAGGTGTTGGTTCTTCCACTTTGGATATGTCACCATTAGATTCCATCCGGGTAAGCTCTTCTTTCACTTTTGGCCTTAGAGGTATTGGGATATGTCTCGGAGCCAAGAGAGAGTATGGTTTAGCATCAGCCTTGAGTTTGACTTCATACTCCTCTCCTAGATTGCCAGGCCTTGGAAGACCGATGGATTCTTCTGCGTTATGCTGGCGTAAATGTCAGGGTTTTGCTCGACATTTACGCCAATTATACTGCAAGATTCAGGGCAGATATAGCTGGCTGTACCAGTAAGTTAGTCTTCAGACCAACAATTACAAACATAGGGTGCCTCTTCAACTTGTTGCCACGAGAGATAGTTGCATCAAACATACCCATACCATTCAGCTTCTTGCATTTAGGATCTGGCTAGTGTCAGTCAATTGAAGTTTCTTTAGTTGCTTGTGAGAATATTGGCTTTGTCAAGAGTTAGAGCTGCAGCCAGTTGGAGTCACTGTAATAGTGCGCTGTCACTAATTCCTAATACCAGCCGATCTCGGATCATTTCATTCTTAATTTCCCAGTAGTTACAGGTTTCAGCCATCATATAGAGTTCCATTATGTACTGTTCCATCATCTCGACTCAGAGTTCATTATGCTTGTTGAATCTAGCTCTCTCGAAAACCACATTTTGCCACACTTGGAAGAAGGCATCAAATGTTGTTACAATGGTGTCATAGACTGTGCCTTCTTCCTCTGTGATATTCATAGACACGAGTACCACTTCTGCTTCTTTGCCCAAGCAGTTAAGAAGTGCATTGATTTGTTGGTGTCACTGTCCGCAGTTAGAGAAGATGGCTCGTGAAATTGAGTGAATCGGCATTCCATCTGGGCCAGTCTCATCAGGGTTTCAAAAGTTAAAAGGCTCTGGAGTTGGAGACGTATTTGTACCACTGCCACCATGTGGTATAACTATATCAAGAATAATCCCAGAACTAGACAGGCATATGTTATATATAGAAAACCAACCATGCCAAAAAAATATATATATAGCATGCATGATCTTAATGGTAAACCTCAGTAACCACAGAGTATACATACATGCAGGATATTACTAACCACTAATAGTAAACCTGTATATGTGCTAAGTGTCACATTCCATAATACACACACCCCACTAATACCACAAGTGATGCACAACAGAACACAACCCAAACTCATACACTGTAAGATATCAGAATCTGTCGCAATTGTCCTCGTCTTCGTCAGCGCTAACTACTCACACTCACACGATGCAATAAGATAAATTTCGAGACACCTAATTCCGTTTATGCAAGATTGACAAAACCAATAGAGAACATTCGTGAGGTAACGTGACCATTATTAAATACGCAATAAATCAGTTCAGTTTCTCGACATATACCATCCTAAACCAGAACCTCATATACGCACACCCCACTATACCAATCATACCAACACCACTCCCACCACCCCAACTCAAACATACATGACTTCACCACCCTATCCCATAAACACAACACCCCACCATCCCAACCATATGACACACACACCACCTCAACCCACACAAACACACCACTACCCCACTTCACTTATCCCATAACCCCAACCCACACACACCAAGCACACAAACACCACCTCATACACACACACCATGCCCACAACACTATATCTTGCACACACCTCTCCCACTACCAAACTCATACACACACCACACAACTCATACCCCCTCTACCCACCAACTAAATCATGCACACACTAACCCCCACCACCATAACTCACATACACATTACTCCCATTAGTTCCAACACAAAAACATTCTTTATTTAGCTCCCTCCCTCACACGTTCTCCTGCACTTAGTGCCCAATCCTCCCTCCCTTCCCTCCCCTCCCAAAACACAGGTAGACCACTCCATCGAGGTTTCATATAACTCAGGAGACCCAGGCGGAAGGAGTGGTACCCTTTGCTTCAGTCCCCCAGCCCCATCCCAAAATGAACAGTGTTTGTATAGATACACAGTGTCGCACATGGATAGCCACACCCACTAATATTAAACATGGCTGAAATATTATCCCAGCTTTATGAATCTTGTGAAAGCGAAAGTTATAAATCACTAAAAAAATCCCATCCTATTCCTATACCCAGCCATGGATTTGGGAATGGGACTGCCAGGACATGTAAAAGCTGGTGTGTGACCTGAAAAGTAGCACTAATTAAAGGTTTTCTCACCCTCACTGCCACTACCAGGCTGATCACATGAACCAAAAGCACTAACACAGTCAAAACATATTACTAGTACTTCATTCATCTTTTGACTCATTTACTCCAGTGTATGCTTAACTCAAACATTTATGCTAAATAAAATTTAAAAAATCCTGTACGCTCAATTTCTTCTGACGCATCATTTGAATGCTCTGTATTTTCTATTTCTGCATCAGCGAGTATAACTAGCAACCTTTCCATTCTGGCAGCTGCGATATGAAAGTTGACTTGCACAGATGACTTATCTTTATTGCCAACGATTCAACTGAATGCTTTAGCCTTCAAGGACATATGAAGACACAGAGACAATGCAACACATTTATACTCACTGGCAACACATTTATACTCACTGGCAACACATTTATACTCACTGGCAACACATTTATACTCACTGGCAACACATTTATGCTCACTGGCAACACATTTATACTCACTGGCAACACATTTATACTCACTGGCAACACATTTATATTCACTAGCAACACATTTATAGTCACTGGCAACACATTTATACTCACTGGCAACACATTTATACTCACTGGCAACACATTTATACTCACTGGCAGCACATTTATACTCACTGGCAACACATTTATACTCACTGGCAACACATTTATGCTCACTGGCAACACATTTATACTCACTGGCAACACATTTATACTCACTGGCAACACATTTATATTCACTGGCAACACATTTATACTCACTGGCAACACATTTATACTCACTGGCAACACATTTATACTCACTGGCAACACATTTATATCCACTGGCAACACATTTATACTCACTGGCAACACATTTATGCTCACTGGCTACACATTTATACTCACTGGCAACACATTTATACTCACTGGCAACACATTTATACTCACTGGCAACACATTTATACTCACTGGCAACACATTTATACTCACTGGCAACACATTTATCTCACTGGCAACACATTTATACTCACAGGCAACATGTGTCACTTGAAATGCACGTGATTCATGATCTGTCAGCCAGTGATAGGTCTAGTTTCACACCATGCTCTTGAGAATTGAGATTCAGTAGTTGGGCAGCTCCAAGCCTGCATGCATGACTATGCTTATACACTCTAGCATTCAATCAAGTCAGGAATCACATGCATCCCAAGCCTAACAGACAAAACTTAGCCTGCACAACCATCAATTAACACTCACCCTTATGTTAATGTATGAGACCTCTCACCTCACCCTTATACTGGTTGTTTGGTCAAATCTTTTACCTTATTTGTTTATTTTGCAATCACGGCTGGTGAAGCTATTTACAGCTGAGGTTTGAAATACAGAACTAGTCAACAGGATTCTGTTCTGTTCCACCTGGTCATCTTCATACTTGATTAATTAAACTATTGTTAATGTATTTGCACCTTGGTTATATTAATCAGAGACCTCTAATCTAGCTAAGTGACAACAGCAGTTAGCTGTAGACTCTGATAGAAAGAGGATTGAAAAACTCTAACAGATGATGGCAACTTACCAAACGAACCTCGATCATTGATTTAACTACTTAGCCAAAGACCACACTATAGTAAAGATTAACATATGCTAGATCGGACTGGATCTCTGCATAGGCGTGAGCAGAGACCAGAGGCAACAGACCAGTCCAGCTGCACCAACTAGAAATATTGCCAGCTGTTGTTGGTATTGACTATTTGAATTGTCGCTACAAAGATTTATTGTCATTGGCTACACCAGTTATAGGTTTGTTTGTTAGCAGCCAAGTATCCCAAAAAGAAAGTATATCTTTGCCATCCTACCTGCCATCACTCACATGACTACCTGGTGCACATGGCAAACTGAATGACAAGGATGCAACCATCAAGTTAGGCACAGCAGCTTCACACTCTGTGGTTACCAAGACTGCACTTCCAGAAGGCTCTTAGGTGCAAGAGAATCTTTCCTTAGTAAGGGTGACTGGTCCACCCGAGGAATTTGACTTAACAAACATAAACATTGACATAGGTGGGAGACAGCAAATCTTCAATGAGCTGTGGCGATGACATCACTGCTGATATTCTACTGGGTCAAGATGCTCCCTTCCTAAACCACTTACTTGAGCCATTAGTGAAAGAGAGACTGACAAGTGAATCACAAGTTATGTTGGTACAGACCAGACAAGCTACAAAGCAAGAGCAACAACAGCTGCAGGCTGACAAGACAGCCACAATGTACTCAGCAGAAACACTCACACCGTGGGAGGCGTTAATTGGAAATAAAGTAATTCTTTTGTTAACCTGGATCAGAAACTCAGAATACCCAAAGGACAGAAACAACCACATGCTTAGGATTTGTCTCTATCCCAACTCTTGTTCCTGAGATGAACACATCCTCTCAAACAGATGAGAACACAACCTCTAAAATTGTTGGTAAACAAGTCCGTGATGATGAACACGATTGCACAGGCTTTTGTGCTGGGCAACGAAACAACTCTTCCTTGCACAAAGCATGTGAACAGCTGAACGAGGGAAACTCTGATTACTTTTTTGAGATTGGATTATTATTTAGAATTCGACACGTCAAGTTAGACAATGAATGCACCAACTAGTGTTGCCAGACTACACACGACAGCAAGCCATCTGGTTAGCTCACACTCTCCCAATGAGTGGCCACCTCGGATACAAGAAAACCAGACCCAGACTGTTGGCCCCCTTTTACTGGCTAGGTCTCAGTCGGGATGTGAATCTAGCCTGTGAATCCTGTGCTAAATGCCAGAAGGCAGCTAGACGCCCACAAACCCGGGTTCCACTCCACTAATCTCTATGCCAATTATCACAGAAGCAATGACAAGGAAGCTATTGACATAGTTGGCCCTTTGCCTCAAACTAGAGCTTGGTATCTGATAACATTCATGGATTTTGCCACCCGATGACATACTACTCAGGAAAGTTGATGCTGAAACTGTTTCTTCTGATCCGATGGAGATATTCTCTCTCCTAAGAATACCAGTAAACAACTGGCAGATCATGGCAGCAATTTTGTGTCTTCCTTGATGACGACCTTGTATCATAAACTAGGCATTCACCACATCAAAGCAAGTTCTAACCACCCTCAGAGAAATGGTATGTTAGAACAGTTTCATGCCACATTGAAACAAATGATTAAGCAGGTCAGTAAACACAAACAAGAATGGGACACATTGCTTCCTGCAATCTTGTTTGCTTATAGGGAAGTTCCAACAATCAACAGGATTTTCTCCCTTTGCTTCAGTCTTCATGTTAGACGACCTCTTCAGATTTTGGAGGAGACCTGGACTGGCAGTCAGTGGAAAAACACCACTGACGTTCAATGATTAACAACCACAAGGGAGAACCTGGAAGAGATGCAGCACATAGCTCAGCAAAACCAGAAGAACTACCAAGAACAGACAGAAAGTCGCTTCTACCTGAAAAAAGATCCTTCAAGCAGGGTTAGCAAGTCTTGATACTCGCCCCAGTTGCTTCCAGCAAACTCATGGCCCAATGGCAAGGACGTTATGAAATTGTCAGTAAAGTATAAATAGTTACATACAGAGTGCACATGCATGACAGAAAGAAAACAATTCATGTCAACATGATGAAGTCCTGGCACAGTTCAGTGGCATCTGTATTTTGTATCACCTTAGATGAAGACTGTGAACGGACTTCTCTTATGGGAATCAGACCCAAAAGCTCTCATGGTACCAAACATGATGAACAGATTTACAGCTCCAATGCTTGATGGATATTTCCCCAACAGTCTTCAGAAATACTCCTGGGAAAACAATGGCAGTGGAACATGTAATTGAGCCTAGCCCATCAGGTTCCGCGAAGGTGAGTTTCCAAGTCTACGGAAGATGGTATTCTCAAGGAAATCCAGACATTGTTGGAACATAATATTATAGAAATGTAAGAGCCCAAGGTCATTTGCAATTCTACAGGTGAAGAAGAAAGATGATGTGGTGAGGATGTGCATTGAATACAGCCAATTGAATGCATGACACAAGCCAACCAACAGCCAGACAAGACACGTATTGTTTACAGATCAGAAGTGAAAAATTTCACTCCTGCTCTAGCTAACTACTCCAAACCCTTTATGGGTGAATGTGTGAGACCTCTCACCTCACACTTATACTGTTACTAACATGGCCAGTACACACACTTGCATTTGATTGGTTATTTGTAGTCTGATTCATTACCTTATTTGGTTATTGCACAAACACTTGAACCTATTTATAAGGAACTTAAGGTTTGAGCTAGAGTACTAGTCAACAGGATTCTGTTCTTCCACCTGATCATCTTCACACTTGATTCAGTTGTAGTTGTTAGTATATTAACTTATAATCAGAGAACTTCATTCTAGCTTAGTGATAACCAGCAGTTAGCTTTAGATTCTGGTAGAGAAAGGATTGCAAAACCCTAAGTATTACATGTGAAATGTGTTACCTGTGAGTGTAAATGTGTCTCTTCTAATTCACCCGAAGAAGACGGAGCATTTCAGTTGCAACATTGGCAAAAACATACCAAAAAACTGATAAAAAGATAAATCTCTGATGCTAATGAATTCAGTTAAAAATTACCACTCAAGAAAGATGGATGTTGCTATTTCTCCTTCCATTGATTACTAGAAGCCTCTACCATTGTAAAATCTCCACGAAGACGTGAGGCACCCACAAAGTTCATAACATAGCAATCCCAATGATAAGTTTGCTTATTCTAGTTAGCTAAATTTGGTGATGAAGTTGTTCTTCAGATGCCTCTAGATTTGCTAGTCTGCACATGCGTCCCCTTAATGGCATCTTTCTTACTGCTGTAAGTAAAGCAGAAGAGGCCATGACTCAACTTCTGTACTCCATTGTTAACTTTACAGAGCAATGTGGAGGGGGAAGGACAAGTGAAGAGCAAGCACGAGGAAAAGGGATTGAAAAGTTATGCTAATTACAGGCCAGAACATTTCACATGTGCCAGGAGAAATGGAGCTGGTCTGAAGACTTTGGAGGACTTTTCGTGAATACCTAACAGAACATCACATAACCACACTAGCTTTGAAGTCACATGTTCTAGCCTATATGGAGTTTTTTTCTCTCCTGATGAGTTAATGCCGAGTATTGAACCTGTGAATGCACATATTTTAAGAGGCTGTATCTATAATTACCAACTACGCACCTGCAAAGAATCATTTATGCATTAGAATCGTGGGAATAATTATGGTTGAGCAGTTTGCAAAAGTGTCAAGGATTGTTCTACCTTACGTAATATCTAGAACGTAATATCTAGATACACAAGAACTATGTTTATACAGCAAAAATATATAAACTTGTAAAAAAGAAGATAAACAAGACTGTACCCATGTAGACTACTGGTGATCACCCTTTACCACTTAAAATATACACACCAACACAACCAGCTAGACCAACCTTTGCTTCTTAAGATTGAAATAATGTCTTCAGCACAATCAAAAAAGGTTCCCTCCACACATAGTCGAAGAAGATTCCTGTATGTCTTTGGATAACCAGCTTTAGATCCCCAATGCTCCAGAAGAGCCCACCTGTAAATAGTGTGCATCTATAAAACCACATCAACAATTCACACATTTAGCATTACCTTTGTAGATCAGGACTGTATGTCGTCATTATGTGCTGCACGTCAGACCAGCTCAGTCCTAGCAGATATGTCTTATGTTGCAAACTATACAGTCTTGCAGAAAATCGGCCTATGTCCACATCTGACATTATCACATCTAGGTAACCATGGTTGCACTTGGGAACTTTGGCCAGCAGTTCGTCGTATTTCTACAATAATAACTAAAATAACAACAGAAACAACTAATATAGCATGAAGATCATGGCTTCATAGAGACATTTTAGTTGCTGGGAAGAGTGGGGATGAGTGTCGAGCCTGGAATTTTTCATAGCCATCCTTACTACATGGACCCATTAGACCGATTTTTGGTTAGACAAAGTTAATTAAGATAAGTGGGGGAACTGCACGTCTGTACTGGGCAGCACAGGCATCTGACACTTTCCCATTAAAATATATATATATACTGTATATAATATATAATAATATTTACAAGTAAAAAAAAAATATAACATTAGATAAGTCTTCGAAATAGATAAGTAACACTAACCTGGCTAGGCTCAGGTGAATCACAATTGAAGGACTTGAACTGAATTAACTTTAGAAGGTTTTAGTGCAACTTTGACATATTCAAAGAGTAAAATCTTAGGAATGTATTGTACATGTTGTCTACTTAATTGCCAAGTTCATTAACTGCCATTGTCAATTAACTAACGTCAGCTAAAACAAATTGGCAATGCATACAATATACCTATTATGACACCACAATATTTATAAATCCTTGTGGTGTAGGTGGGAGGTGGGGTAATCCCTGATCCCCTGACTCCCTGTGAACCATGATAGATGGTTTTGCTAACCTTTGCCTTGATGCTGCTTGAGAATGCAGTGATGGCAGCTGCTTCTTCATCAGTTCTTCCAGTAACATCTGCAGCAACAACAGCTAGTCAATCAGTGGATTATTTGTGTGAGTGCATCAATGGAAGGTTTTATTTACACTACTACTAAACATACCAAGCATGTGTATATCCACAAGTGAACCATAAACTCTGGTTGTCTATCACCACTTCTAACCAAACCAGCAAGAAAACCAGTGCTTAACAACAACTAAGCTCTTACTAAACAAATAATGCACACACATTGAATCTTCTACCACGTAAATGAATGCTTTGCCTTATTTATTAGACAGGAGCAGAAAGCTATACTTCTGTTACATGAGCCACATGAAGATGGAGTAACTCTCATAAGCCAGACAAAGAAGAAGCTACTCTCATGAGTCACACCAAGAATTGCTGAGACACACCAAGAAAGAAGAGCAAGTAGTGTTTGCTGGAAGGTATAGGTACCTGTGCAGCTTTCCTCAAAATAAGAACTTTAATAAATGGTAGGATCAGCAAGAAAGTGAATGATCAAGTTGGCAGTTGCGATTTTCATCATTTGTATTGAAGTGGAAGTTGTGCACCTCTGCAAGCAAAACTTATGTGTAGTCCTAGCCCTGGCATGCCTCATTCTCAACATCACAGATGCACACATCCATAATCAAAATACCAAACAACTCACACTTAGCTACCCCAACCCCCAGATCCAGCCCTTGATAACTAGACACACAAACATGCCTACACTGGACATCCCCATACTCCTAGGCTGACACTATAAGGCCACACATTTCCTTCACTCTCCGCAATAGACAGACCCAAACAAGAACAGCAGCACAGAAAACAAGAACAAAATGTTAAGCAGACAGACTAATCAACATCAATCAACACATAGCAACATAACATTCTAAACTAAGTCGCATGACTAATTAACTCTGTATCTGAGTTTTACAGAAAAATTAGATTTTTTCTCAGCTTATGTGGGTCTTTTCTACTAGTCCTTCACACCCCCGGTCATCCACATCACCACATTATATCTCTGTCAATCACACCATTCATCATTACACATGGACCAATCACAGAAGTGCATGACATGCTTAACCATATATATATATACACCATCAGGCAAGCAGCACCTCATTCTTACTGATGAAGATACCTATGTGTCAAAGGCTTTGTAATGAGAATTTATTGATCTCTGTATCAAGTTAGTGTCTGCTAATAATACAGAGAGAAAGAAAAACAATAAGCTCCCTGGTATGGCCAAGAGCTACACTCATGCTAGAAGTAGTCTCTCCCTAAGGACCTGATGGGTCCCCAGTGAGTGGGTGCTCCAATTGGTCTTGCTATCATCAATGACAAAAGTGGCTTCATCCATCTCTTAACATCTCTTACTTCTGACATGAAGGGGAAAAGCACATCTCCAGCATCAGCACCTACAACACTGACTTACCACATGCACACACTATACTAGTACCACCACCAAGTACAACTACACATTAGATAGCTTCATACTACCACAGGAAGGATACTTCACCCCAGCTGGCCTCCACCACACCCACTCACACACCCACCACCCAACCCATACCCCTCTACCCACCAACTCAATCATAGGCACACTAACCACACCACCACATCAATTCATTCACACACTACCCATATTAGTTCAACATTCCCTCCCCATCACACATTCTTGTACAATTAGTCCATCCCCATACCCCCCCCACCCATCGTATGTCAACCAAAATATAGACCACATGCACAACCCAACCCAACCCAAACTCATACACCATCCTAAACCAGCAACTCATATACACACACCCCACTATACCAATCATACACACACCACTCCCACCACCACACTCAAACATACATCACTTCACCACCCTATCCCATAAACACACCACACCCACCATCCCAACCAAATGACACACACACCACCTCAACCCACACAAACACACCACTACCCCACTTCACTTATCCCACAACCCCAACCCACACACACCAAGCCCACAAACACCACCTCATACACACACACCACGCCCACAATACCATATCTTGCATACACCTCTCCCACTACCAAACTCATACACACACCACACAACTCATACCCCCTCTACCCACCAACTAAATCATGCACACACTAACCCCCACCACCATAATCACATACACATTACTCCCATTAGTTCCAACACAAAAACATTCTCTATTTAGCAACCTCCCTCACACTTAGTGCCCAATCCTCCCTCCCTTCCCTCCTGTCCCAAAACACAGGTAGACCACTCCCTCGAGGTTTCATATAACTCAGGAGACCCAGGCGGAAGGAGTGGTACCCTTTGCTTCTGTCCCCCAGCCCCATCCCAAAATGAACAGTGTTTGTATAGATACACAGTGTCGCACATGGATAGCCACACCCACTAATATTAAACATGGCTGAAATATTATCCCAGCTTTTTTTAACTTGTGAAAGCGAAACTTATAAATCACATAAAAATCCAGTCCTATTCCTATAGCCAGCCTTGGATTTGGGAATGGGACTGCCAGGACATGTAGAAGCTGACCTGAAAAGTAGCACTAATTAAAGGTTTTCTCACCTTCACTGCCACTACCAGGCTGATCACCTGAACCAAAAGCACTAACACAGTCAAAACAATAACATTTATTATGTATTAGCTAAATAATAAGCAATATAGCTAGTACTTCATTCATCTTATGACTCATTTACTCCAGGGTATGAAAAAATGCTTACCTCAAACATTTATGCTAAATTAAAATTAAAAACAATCATGTACGCTCAATTTCTTGTGACGCATCATTTGTATGCTCTGTATTTTCTATTTCTGCATCAGCGAGTAACTAGCAACCTTTCATTTTGGCAGCTGCGGTATGAAAGTTGACTCGTAGCGATGACTTATCTTTCTTGCCAACGATTCAACTGAATGCTTTGGCCTTCAGGGGCATATGAAGACACGGAGACAATGCAACACATTTATACTCACTGGCAACACATTTATACTCACTGGTAACACATTTATACTCACTGGCAACACATTTATACTCACTGGCAACACATTTATACTCTTTGGAAACACGTTTATACTCACTGATAACACATTTATACTCACTGGCAACACATTTATACTCACTGGCAACACATTTATACTCACTGGCAACACATTTATACTCACTGGCACCACATTTATACTCACTGGCAACACATTTATACTCACTGGCAACACATTTATACTCACTGGCAACACATTTATACTCGCTGTCAACACATTTATACTCACTGGCAACACATTTATACTCACTGGCAACACATTTATACTCACTGGCATCACATTTATACTCACTGGCAACACATTTATACTCACTGGCAACACATTTATACTCACTGGCAACACATTTATACTCACTGATAACACATTTATACTCACTGGCAACACATTTATACTCACTGGCAACACATTTATACTCACTGGCAACACATTTATACTCACTGGCAACACATTTATACTCACTGGCAACACATTTATACTCACTGGCAACACATTTATACTCACAGGCAACACATTTATACTCACGGCAACACATTTATACCTACTGGCAATCATTTATACTCACTGGCAACAGATTTATACTCACTGGCAACACATTTATACTCACTGGCAACACATTTATACTCACTGGCAACACATTTATACTCACTGGCAACACATGTATGCTCACTGGCAACACATTTATACTCACTGGCAACACATGTATGCTCACTGGCAACAAATTTATACTCACTGGCAACACATTTATACTCACTGGCAACACATTTATACTCACTGGCATCACATTTATACTCACTGGCAACACATTTATACTCACTGGCAACACATGTATGCTCACTGGCAACACATTTATACTCGCTGGCAACACATTTATACTCACTGGCAACACATTTATACTTACTGGCAACACATTTATACTCACGGCAACACATTTATACTCACTGGCAACACATTTATACTCACTGCCAACACATTTATACTCACAGGCAACACATTTATACTCACTGGCAACACAGTTATACTCACTGGCAACACATTTATACTCACTGGCATCACATTTATACTCACTGGCAACACATTTATACTCGCTGGCAACACATTTATACTCACTGGCAACACATTTATACACACTGGCAACACATTTATACTCACTGTCAACAATTTATACACACTGGAAACTCATTTATACTCACTGGCAACACATTTATACTCACTGGCAACACATTTATACTCACTGGCAAGTCATTTATGCTCACTGGCAACACATTTATACTCACTGGCAACACATTTATACTCACTGGCAACACATTTATACTCACTGGCAACACATTTATACTCACTGTCAACAATTTATACTCACTGGAAACACATTTATACTCGCTGGCAACACATTTATACTCACTGGCAACACATTTAGATGGCGGTTGAAGTGTATAGGCAGTTTGAGCTTATCTTTATAGCTAGCAAATTAGCTAGCGCTTGAAGTTGGCAGTTTTAGATAGCCAAGTAGCTAGCGCTTGAAGTGTATAGGCAGTTTGAGCTGATCTTTATAGCTGGCAAATTAGCTAGCGCTTGAAGTTGGCAGTTTTAGATGATCATTATAGCTAGCAAATTAGCTAGCACTTGAAGAAGGCAGTTGTAGCTGATATATAGCCAGCAATAGCTAGCATTGGAGGTAGCTAGTAGACTACCAAGCAAACCAAGTTGTTCTATGGCTAGTGCTAGTATGTATCTCAGCTCAGCTAGCTTTGGATGATCTACCAACTGTGCTATCATCATGGATAGTACTCAGAATGGTCACAGCTCTCTTGTCCATCCATTTCAAGGCATGGATACCATTTGTACTTACAGATTCCTTTTCATTTTGTCTTTGGCCGGGATACATGCAGGTCCCCCCCCTGTTCACCCGAACTGTACCAAATGCACCAAAGCCACTACTTTTTAGAGATAGTACAAGTGTATATATCATATTATTGTGTGTATACTAAAGTCTCCTCACCTACATACAGCTTCCAACTATAGGTATATCCTCTAGAGCTGTCTGCCAGGACATAAGCTTTCGTACCTCACTTTTTGGGCTTCATGGACAAGTACTGGATGAACCAGACCCTCCCCTTGAATCCAATTGATTCATCGACAGCAATTTCTCTTCCAAGCTGGTATGATTGTCCACGCTAATGGCTATAATGAGGGCAATGAACCTCTTTATCTCGCTAACTGTGCCAAGCTTTCCAATCTCTCATTCTAGATTGAGGAGATAGGTCTTGATTTGAAGCTATAAATTGGTCTGCTTACAAATTTGTTTCCTCCACAATTCTCCTTAGGCTAGTGTTATTGAGAAAAAGCTGAGCAAAGTCAATGGGCGCTTTTCCTTCCATATCAACTGTGCAACCAGATGTCTGCCTGAATGAGATTACCACTGGAGCTGCTGGTACTGGAGCTGCTGGCCACTGGAGCTGCTGGCACTGGAGCTGATGGCACTGGAGCTGCTTGAACTGGAGCTGCTTGAACTTTCACTGGAGCTACTCCTACAACCTTCTTCATCGTTACACTATCCACAACATTTTCACCATCCTCCACACCTTCTTTACCATCCTCCACACCTTCTTTACCATCCTCCACACCTTCACAATAATTCTCATCAATATATCCACCAAAATCATCATCACTGTCATCTCTTTTTAACATACACAGCACTTCAGCTCTATTATAATAATTATCTATCCATCACTTGTATTCAGCACAATACTTTATCAAGCATCTAGAGTGAAGGTACATAACCACCTTACATAACCACATTTTGGCGAAAGATAGTTGATAATTCCAGGTCAGTACAAGTGAATTAAACACTGTGAGCAGCTGTACCAATAAGCAGACAATAGGCAGATGCTTCGTGAGTGGCTGTACTGATAAGCAGCACCTTACTGCGAGTCAATAAAGCATTAGTCCTTTACGGACATATATATATGTCCACCACTACGAGTGCAATTTTTGCCGGACATATATGTCCACCGCAGTCAAAGAGTTAACAGGTGCTAGTGCTCATGTCATTCGCACATCCAATACACTACGGAAAGTTATCACTGCTTCGATAAGCCTTTCATTGTCCGTTCAGGTTTGAAATCACCAGCTTTTACTGAAAAATCAAAATAAAGCACACCAGAATGACGAAATACTCAAATAAATGCACACCAGAATGATACAATGCCAGGTCACAATGCCGCTCGAATAGAACTCAAGTGGTGTGATGTGGTGCGATGTGACACGATTTTGTGTCACAATATTTATTTTTTTAACGCATTGCGTCGCATCGCTTGAAGTGTCTTGAATCAGCCTTAACAGGCAACACAAGCCAGCACAACCAATAATTTACACTTTCCCACATGGTAGCCTGTCACACCTCACACTTACATGGCACTAACATGATAGGACAGTAGATACACTTGTATTTGTATAACCTTATTTGGTTATTGTACAATCACGGCTGGTTAAGCTATTTAAGAGAACCGCTAAGGTTTGACATAGCGAACTAGTCAAGAGTATTCTGTTCTGTTCCACCTGGTCATCTTCATACTTGATTCAGTTGTAGTTTAACCTGTTTTTGCACCTTATTTCTCTTAATTAATATTTAAGCTATAATCAGAGAACTCTATTCTAGATTAGTCACAACTAGCAATTAGCTGTAGACTCTGATAAAGAAAGGATTGCAAAACCCTAAGAGATGGTGACAAGCTTACTGAATGAACATCGATCATTGATTAGACCACTCAGCCAGAGACCACATATTAGTCAAGATTAGCACACGTTTGATCCGACTAGAAGGACTGGACCTCCGTACATGCTCGACCAGAGACCAGAGTCCGGCAGAGTTACAGACCAGTCCAGGTGTGTACCAACTAGAAATATTGCCAGCTATTGTCGGTATTGACTATTTGAATTGTCACTACAAAGATTTATTGTTGTTGGCTACAACAGTTACAGGTTTGTTTGTTAGCAGCCAAGTATACTAAAGAGAAAGTATGTCTTTGCCGTCCTACCTGCCATCACTCACATGACTACCTGGTGCAGGGCAAACTGAATGCAACCACCAAGTTAGACCCAGCAGCTTCAAATTCTGTGGTTTCCAAGACTGCACTTTTGGAAGGCTGTTTGGCGGATCCTTAATATGGGTGACTGGACCCCCCAAGGAATTTGACTTGGCAAACAGAAACATTGACATGGTTGGAGACTGCAAAACTTCAAGGAGCTATGGCTGATGGGATCACTGCTGATGTTCTACTGGGTCAATATAATCCATTCCTAAACCACTTACTTGAGCCATTAGTGAAAGAGAGACTGACAAGTGAAGTACAAGTTATGTTGGTACAGACCAGACAAGCTGCAAAGCAAGAGCAAGAACAGCTGCAAGCTGACAAGACAGCCACAATGTACTCAGCAGCAACACTCACACCGTGGGAGGGGTGAATTAGAAATAAAGCAATTCTTTTGTTAACCTGGATCAGAAACCCAGAAAAAGCAAACGACGACAGAAACAACAAGATGCTTAAGACTTTGTCTCTATCTCAGCTCTCCTTCCTGACATAAACACATCTTCTAAATCAGATGAGAAGACACACTCTCAACCAAATGAAAGCGAAACCTCTCAAGCAGATTAGACTGCACCCACTCAAACAGATGAAAACACACCCTCTTAAACAGATGAGATCACAACCTCTAAAATGGTTGGTAAACAAGTCCATGATGATGAACACGATTGCACAGGCTTTAGTGCTAGGCAACGAAACGACTCTTCCTTACAAAGTGGCTGAACCAGGGAAACTCTGATTACCTTTTTGAGATTGGATTATTATTTAGAATTCGACACGACAAGTTAGACATGTACCAACTAGTGTTGCCAGACTACACACGACAGCAAGCCATCTGGTTAGCTCACACTCTCCCAATGAGTGGTCACCTCGGTTACAAGAAAACCAGACACAGACTGCTTCCCCACTTTTATTGGCTAGGCCCGAGCTTGGATATGAATCAAGCCTGTGAATCCTGCGCTAAATGCCAGAAGGCAGGTAGACGCCCACAGACCCTGGCTCCACTAATCTCTATGCCAAATTTTCACAGAACTAATGACAAGGGTAGCTTTTGATATACTGTAGGTGATCCTTTGCCTCAGGCTAGAGACGGCAACAAGATCTGTTAACATCCATGGATTTTGCCAGGTGGTGATGCAACACTACTCAGGAAAGCTGATGCTGAAATTTTTTCTTCTGCTTTGATGGACATATTCTCCCCCCCAGGAATACCAGCTAAACTACTGAGAGATTAAGGCATCAATTTTGTGTCATTCTTGTGACGACCTTGTATCAGAAACTAGGCATTCACCATATCAAGTCCATAACACCCTCAGATGAACAGTTTCATGCCACATGATTAAGAAGGTCAGTAAACACACACAAGAGTGGGACACATTGCTTCCCGCTAATCTTGTTTGCTTACAGGGAAGTCACCAACCAATCCACACCATTTTCTCCCTTTAAACTAGTCTTTGGTTTTCATGTTAGAGGACCTCTGCAGATTTTGAAGGAGACCCGGACTGACAGTCAGTGTAAAGACACCACTGTTGTTCAATGATTATCAACCATGAGGGAGAACCTGGAACAGATGTAGCACATAGCTCAGCCAAAGAGGACAACTACCACAAGAACAGACAGAAAGTCATTTCAACCTGAAAGCTAGAAAAAGATCTTTAAACCAGGTGAGCAAGTCCCAGTTGCTTCCAGCAAACTCATGGCCCAATCGCAATGACCTCATGAAATCATCAGCAAAGTATCAACAGTTACATACAGAGTGCACATGCATGACAGAAAGAAAGCAATTCATGTCAACATGATGAAGTCCTGGCACAGTTCAGTGGCATCTGTCTTTTGTATAATCCCAACAAATGAAGACTCTGCAGGGACTTCTCTTACCAACCCTATGGGAATTAGACTCTAAAGACATAATGGGACCAAACTTAAATGATAGACAGAATTCACAGCTCCAATGTTTGGTAGATACTTCCTCAACAGTCTTCACAAATATCCTTGGGAAAACAACGGCAGTGGAACATGCCATTGAGACCAAGTAAGCCAAGCCCATCAGGATTCAACCAAGGCAAGAGTTGTGAAGATAGTATTCACAAGGAAATCCAGACATTGTTGGAACATAATATTCTAGAAGCATGTAAGAGCCCATGGTCATTTCCAATTCTACAGGTGAAGAAGAAAGGTGATGTGGTGAGGATGTGCATTCAATACAGCCAATTGAATGCATGACACAAGCCAACCAACAGCCAGACAACAGCCAGACAAGACACGTATTGTTTACAGATCAGAAGTGAAAAATTTCACTCCTGCTCCAGCCAACTACTCTGAACTCCAGAAGAAAGGGGAGAGGAGCATGGTGTGTTAGGCCCACTCTGGGTGGGAGCTTGTCCATACCTAGAAGAGGTACTAAAGGTTTGTTGGTCGGTTTCAATGAGAAATTTCATTCCATGTACGTAGCTTGCAAACTTTTCCATCCCCAGGTGGTAGCCAATGCCTCTTTCTCAATTTGGGCATTCTTTGTTCAGTTTCTGTCATTGAGCTGGAGGCATATGCAACTGGTTTCCAGTTAGAGCTGTTTTCTTGTAACAAAACTGCTCCCAGTCCACATGATGAGGCATCTGCTGATATTTTTGTTTGTGCTTGTGGGTCATAGAGAGCCAGTATCGTTAGTTTTGATACCTCTTCTTTGAGGTTGGTGAAGGCCTGCTGTTGAGCACATCACCACATCCAAGTTGTTTTATTGCTAAGTAGCAATCGAAGAGTTTGAGTGATCTCTGCTAGCTTGCTGGAAAATTTGCCCAGCTGCTTTGCAATCCTCATGAGGCGTCGTAGCTCTGGAATATTTGTGGGTGGCTTAATTTCACAAATGGCAGATGTCTTGTCTGGACCTGCCTGGATTCCATTTGAGTCCATTTGAGTCGATGATGTGACCAAGGAATTTCAGTTTGGATTTCTCAAACTCGCATTTGCTTGGGTTGAGTGTAGCTCTAGCTGCTTAGATGCGCTCAAGCACAGCTGTCAGGCAAACATCAAGCTCCTCCTTGTCCTTTCCAGACACTAGAACATCATCCATCAGGCAGAGAGCTCCTTGTAGTCCTCAGCATATTCAGCTCTTTAATTTCTGAAAGTGTTCTGCTGCACTAAATGTCAAATGGCAGCGTGTTGAAGTATACCATCCGAAGAGAGATGAAGTTCATTAGGGGTCGTGAGATCTTGGCTAAAGGAATTTGCCAGAATTCACTGGCAGTGGATGTACCTCCCTGAGGACATTCTCATTTCAAGTGTTGAGGTTGACACTAATTGGAATTGCTCCAGCTTTCTTTGGCACTACGACCATTCCTGCACAGCAAGGTGTTGGTTCTTCCACTTTGGATATGTCACCATTAGATTCCATCCGGGTAAGCTCTTCATTCACATTTGGCCTTAGAGGTAATGGGATATGTATCGGAGCCAAGAGAGAGTATGGTTTAGCATCAGCCTTGAGTTTGACTTCATACTCCTCTCCTAGATTGCCAGGCCTTGGAAGACCGATGGATTCTTCTGCATTATGCTGGCATGAATGTCGGGTTTTTTCTCGAAAATTTCCGCCAATTATACTGCAAGATTCAGGACAGATATAGATGGCTATACGAGTAAGTTAGTCTTCAGACCATCAACTACAAACATGGGGTGCCTCATCAACTTGTTGCCATGGGAGATAGTTGCATCAAACATACCCATACCATTCAGCTTCTTGCATTTAGGATCTGGCTAGTGTCAGTCAATTGAAGTTTCTTTAGTTGCTTGTGAGAATATTGGCTTTGTCATGAGTTAGAGCTGCAGCCAGTTGGAGTCACTGTAATAGTGCGCTGTCACTAATTCCTAATACCAGCCGATCTCGGATCATTTCATTCTTAATTTCCCAGTAGTTACAGGTTTCAGCCATCATATAGAGTTCCATTATGTACTGTTCCATCATCTCGACTCGGAGTTCATTATGCTTGTTGAATCTAGCTCTCTCGAAAACCACATTTCGCCACACTTGGAAAAGGCATCAAATTTCATTATGACGGTGTCATAGACTGTGTTTTCTTCCTCTGCGATATAAATAGACATGAGTACCACTTCTGCTTCTTTGTCCAAGCAGTTAAGGAAGTGTATTGTGTCACTGACACAGTTAGAGAAGATGGCTCATGAAATTGTGTGAATCGGCATTCCATCTGGGCCAATCATCAGGGTTTCGAAAGTTAAAAGGCTCTGGAGTTGGAGACGTTATTTGTGACCACTGCCACCATGTGGTATAACTATTTCAAGAATAATCCCAGAACTAGACAGGCATATGTTTTATATAGAAAACCAACCATTCTATTAATAACATAATATATATAGCGTAGATCACATGCATGACCTTCATGGTAAACCTCAGTAACCACGGAGTATACATACATGCAGGATATTACTAACCACTAATAGTAAACCTGTGATATGTGCTAAGTGTCACATTCCATAATACACACACCCCACTACTACCACAAGTGATGCACAACACAACCCACACCCAAACTAATACACTGTAAGATAACAGAATCAGTTCCAATTGTCCTCATCTTCGTCAGCACTAACTACTCACACTCAATAAGATAATTTTCGAGACACCTAATTCCTTTTATGCAAGATTGACAAAACCAATAGAGAACATTCGTGAGGTCACGTGACCATTACTAAATACGCAATAAATAAGTTCCGTTTCCCGACATTCTCCCCCCAACTGATGCAGGCTCAGAAGTTAACTACAAATTACAACAGAGGGTATATACAAATTAGTTTTACAATGCTAGTTCGTTAGTCTTGCAGCTCCTGACTCCAGACCCTCCTCTCTTCATTGGATATTTGGGCTGCAGCACGAACATGGCGTCTCTTGGGTTCTGTTAGAATAGAGACATTAGATTCTTCATCTGTGTCAAAGGTTGGATCTTTCTTCTTGAGCGGGTGCAGGCACATCCTTAGAGATGGATTTTGGTTCCTCTGCTTCACGAATGTCTAATAGCTAGAGAAGTTGCAGTGGCCCTCTCAACACAATGTGCTGTCTGTCTCTAGTGGCAACCCTCACCAGTGCGCCCCGAGGCATTCCGTCCCATCCAGTGAGAAGTTCCTGGATCGGTCCGAGTTTCTATAGACCACAGGGCAGTGCTTCATCATGGACGACAACAACAACTCCCTTGGATACGCGAGGATGATGTGACTCTCTCTGAGCTCAGTCAGATACTCAGACCTCCAAAAAGTGAACTGGAACACTTGACAGATGTTTCCTTCTTTTCGTCAGCTGAATGGAATTGACTTCAAAATCTTCATCTCCAGAATCCCACACACAGCCCAAGTGGTCAGGTAAGGTTAGCAACCTTCGTCCAACTAAGAGATGGGAAGGAGTGAGAGGTTCGTCGAAATCTGCAGAGGAAATGTACAACAGAGGTCGGGAATTGATTACAGCTTCTATCTCAACTATGGTGGTAGTGAGTAGCTCATTGTGGGGAAAGTTCGCTACAATCTTTCATAAACAGCGTTTGGTGGATTTAATCATCCGTTCAAAGACACCACACCACCATGGTGCACGTTCGATGTTGAAAATCTACTGACTTCCTTGATTAGTCAAGTGCTCTGGAACAGTCTCGTCCTTGAAAACAACACTAAGGAACCTGGCAGTGGCTTTGAAGGTCTTCCCATTGTCAGAGAGAAACTTGCACAGTAGCTCGTCTGGATGTAAATTGCTTCAAACAGCGTATGAATGTCTCGGTGGATAGATCGGACACGATATCCAAGTGTATGGCTCGAGTAACAAGACAAGTGAACATACAAATCCATACCTTACTGCTGCCATTGGGAGGTCCACAACGAATAAACAAAGGACCCGCAAAATCCACACCTGTGTGAAGGCAGGGTCTTCCTTGACCCTAAACTCCGGCAGAGGTGGAGGTGGTGGGCCATGGACTCATTCATACTTCTTGCACCTGTGTATTGTAGATCTCATCCGACTTTGGCCCTTTATGATCCAGTATCTTCTTCGGACTTCAGTTAACGTCTCCTTGACTCCATTGTGATGCACATGTTGGTGAGCATCACAAACTATTAGGGTGGTGAATGGATGACTTCGGGGCAGAAGTACTGGGTGCCTAGCTGAATAGGGATCTCCGCATTCTGTAATTGGCCGCCACATCTCCATAAGCTCCTGTCATCACGGAACAGGCCTAATTGGCTCTTCAGAACATTGAAATCTTTCTGGAGGACCAACTGCCTTTGTGCATGGGAGATCCATAGTACTTCGGCTGCTGTGATCTCTTGAGGCGTCAATACGATCGGATGATTGGAGTAAGATTTCTTCTTGGTCTTGAAGCGCTCCACCGCTCTCACAACATATGCAGTGACCCTAATGAGCCTCTGCAGGGTACTGAAGGTTTTGCATGGCATTAGGTCTCCGATGGTGGGCCTTTTCTCAATGGCCAACAGATTGTGGGACAACTTGCCAGTAGATTTAAACTCTTGCGAGCACGGCTCTGGCATGGGGTTTGACTCGACATCGGCATGAGAAAGTGAGTGTGAACCAAGCCACTTGGGTCCAATGCGCCACAACTGCCTGACTGATAACTCTACCATAGTGATTCCTCTCGAGGGCAGATCCGCAGGGTTAGTGATGCCTGGGCAATGGTGCCAAAGATCGGGATGAACCTTGCGTCGTATCTCCTTTACTCTATTTTGGACAAAAGGTTTCCACTCTTTATCTGTTCCAAGAATCCAATAAAGTGCGACCTTGGAATCAGTGTAACACCTTATATCAATAGGGGCCATCTGGTGTAAACTGTCGTGAACAGAGACCATAAGTTTAGAGAGAAGAAAAGCAGACAATAGTTCCAATCGATGGACCGTTAGAGCTTGTAAGGGCACAACTCTCGTCTTAGCAGCAACAAATCTGACCACTCTGTGGAACTCGGTATTTAGGACGAGATAGATCACCGCCGCATAGGCCTTCGTGGATGCATCAGAACCCACAGAGAGTGGTTGAACGTAAGAAGTCTGCGTCATCGCATAGGTAGCTTCTTGGGAGAGATATTGGCAAGGTTTTGTTAAGGTCTGATGTCAGTTCCTTCCATTCTGCTATCAGCCATTGTGGGACAACATCATCCCAGTCGGACTTGCACTGGCAAAGCTTCTGAAAAAGTATCTTGAACCGGATGATCACCGGAGAGAGAGATCCAAGGGTCATAGAACTTGCTGATGAGTCTGACAATGTTTCTCTTCATCGGATTCATATCCACAGCAAGGTTAGTGACGTAAAAAATTAGTTGGTCGGACTCAGGATTCCATGGTATTCCCAAGACCTTGTGTTCTTCCATTTTTTTAACTTAAGAGACTCCAAGAGTTATTTCAGAGTAAGTCGGATTGTGCTGCTAGGGTGGATTGTCGGCCTTTGAAAGTATCATAGAATTCTTCGTCCAGCAGTTTAAGATCTGGCTCGAAGGACCATGTAAGATGTCACAATCTGTCCCAATTGTCCTCGTCTTTGTCAGCGCTAACTACTCACACTCACACGATGCAATAAGATAATTTTCGAGACACTAAATTTTATGCAAGATTGACAAAACCAATAGAGAACATTATTGAGGTCACGTGATCATTACTAAATACGAAATAAATCAGTTCAGTTTCCCGACATACACCATCCTAAACCAGCAACTCATATACGCACACCCCACTATACCAATCATACCCACACCACTCCCACCACCCCAACTCAAACATACATCACTTCACCACCCTATCCCATAAACACACCACCCCCACCATCCCAACCAAATGACACACACACCACCTCAACCCACACAAACACACCACTACCCCACTTCACTTATCCCACAACACAAACCCACACACCACCTCATACACATACACCATGCCCACAATACCACCTCTTGCACACACCTCTCCCACTACCAAACTCATACACACACCACACCCCTCATACCCCTCTACTCACCAACTAAATCATGCACACACTAACCCCCACCACCATAACTCACATACACATTACTCCCATTAGTTCCAACACAAAAACATTCTTTATTTAGCACCCTCCCTCACACGTTCTCCTGCACTTAGTGACCAATCCTCCCTCCCTTCCCTCCCAGGGTTTCATTTAGGTGAGGGGGGCAGGGGCGGCTGCTCCCCCTTGGAACTTTTTTGCCCCCCCCTGGAAATTGTATTATTACAATTAATTAGAAACTTTTTCACATCTTTAACCATCATGCCCCCCCCTTAAAATGCCCCCCCTTAAAATCCAGATTCCTCCAGTTGCGCCAGAAACCCTGACCCTGTCCCAAAACACAGATAGCCACACACATTAATATTAAACATGGCTGAAATATTATCCCAGTCTTTAGAAACTTGTGAAAGCGAAACTTATAAAATCCAGTCTTATTCCTATAGCCAGCCATGGATTTGTGAATGGGACTGCCAGGACATGTAAAAGCTGACCTGAGAAGTAGCACTAATTAAAGGTTTTCTCACCCCCACTGCCACTACCAGGCTGATCACCTGAACCAAAAGCACTAACACAGTCAAAGCAATAACATTTATTATGTATTATATAGCTAAATAAAATAATATAGCTAGTACTTCATTCATCTTATGACTCATTTACTACAGGGTATGAAAGAATGCTTACCTCAAACATTTATGCTAAATAAAATAAAAAACAATCCTGTACGCTCAATTTCTTCTGACGCATCATTTGTATGCTCTGTATTATCTATTTCTGCATTAGCGAGTAACTAGCAACCTTTCCATTCTGGCAGCTGCGATATGAAAGTTGACTCGTACCGATGACTTATCTTTCTTAAAAAAATTTTCCAATGATTTAACAGAATGCTTTAGCCATCAGGGGCATATGAAGACACGGAGACAATGCAACACATTTATACTCACTGGCAACAGATTTATACTCACTGGAAACACATTTATACTCACTGGTAACACATTTATACTCACAGGCAACACATTTATACTCACTGGCAACACATTTATACTCAGTGGCAACACATTTATACTCACTGGCAACACATTTATACTCACTGGCAACACAATTTATACTCACTGGCAACACATTTATACTCACAAGCAACATGTGTCACTTGAAATGCACGTGATTCATGATCTGTCAGCCAGTGATGGGTCACCATGCTCTTGAGAATTGAGATTCAGCAGTTGGGCAGCTCCAGGCCTGCATCAGTCTGATGCATGACTGTGCTTATACACTCTAGCATTCAATCAAGTCAGGAATCACATGCATTTACCCAAGCCTAACAGACAACACTTAGCCTGTACAACCATCAATTAACACTCACCCTCATGTTAATGTATGAGACCTCTCACCTCACCCTTATATAGGTATTAACATGATTGTATAGTACACACTCACTGGTATTTGTGGTGGAAGCATCCTCAAAACATGCTCCACAGCAAATCATTTACCAGCTTCTTCTGGGCTGCTCCAACCAGCTACACAATAGTTACTTAAATCTTTGTCCCTAGCAGTACACAATGTCGCACTTTTGTTTGGCTTGATGTTGATCGTGGGGGCTACTATCAAGCCAAACAAAAGTGCTACACAGTGTACTGCTAGGGACAATTAAACAACAATTGTGTAGCTGGTTGAAACAGACAAGAAGAAGCTGGTAAAAGATTTGCTGTGCATGTTTAGAGGATGCTTCCACCAGACATTGCTTTGGCAGTGAGGAAGACCCAGCCACACTCAAAAAAGTTGGCACTATGGTTGACAAATACCCACACTTGGTCCATCGTCCATCTAGTGCTCAGAAAATATAAGAGAAGGAGCCCTTACCAACAGACACATAACCATGATGTCAAGAAGCCAGGACCAGCCAAGTGTCCTAAAGAGAAAGTATGCCTTTGCTGTCCCACCTGCCATCACTCACATGACTACCTGGTACAGGGCTTACTGAATGGCAAGGAGGCAACCATCAAGTTAGACACAGCAGCTTCACACTCTGTGGTTTCCAAGACTACACTTATGGAAGGCTCTTTGGAGGGAGAGAAGCTATCCTTAGTAAGGGTGAGTGGTCCACTCAAGGAATTTGACTTAGCAAACATAAACATTGACATAGGTGGGAGACTGCAAAACTTCAAGGAGCTATGGCTGATGTCATCACTGCTGATATTCTACTGGGTCAAGATGCTCCCTTCCTAAACCACTTACTTGAGCCATTAGTGAAAGAGAGACTGATGATTTAAACACAAGCTATGTTGGTACAGACCAGACAAGCTGCAGAGCAAGAGCAACAACACTTGCAGGCTGATGAGATAGCTACACTGAACTCGGGAGGAATACTCACACCATGGGAGGAGTTAGTTGGAAATGACAGCGATATTTTGGTTGGCCTGGATCAGAAACCAAGATAAAGCAATAGACAAAAATGAAAAGATGCTTAACCCTTTCACTGCGCATACCCGGTAGTACCGGGTAGAAAAAAATATCGTTGAATTGCGCGTACCCGGTAGTACCGGGTATGTGAAAATAATCATTTTTAAAATTCCACATGCACTGCACGTGCCAGCTATTGTTTTTTCTATGAACTAGAGATGATTTCCACTTGGAAAGTCGTGTTTCCCAGCGGTAGGCAGTGAAATGACGCGAGCGCGGCCTCAGCAGGCAACGAAGTTGTGGACCAGACAGCGTGGACAACTTTGATTTGGACGATACAGGTAATTCGTTTCCAACAGTTGACTACGATAATGCGGACAGTGATTGGGAGTATTCCATGGACGAAACCAATGATTTGCTCGACTTGGGCGGCCCTCCACAGGGCCAAAGTGACAACGCCATGTCTGTAGATTGAAACGACATCAATGTGACCAAAATATATGGCTGCTAAGGGTTACATAGCCAGATAAATGTTCAAAACACATTAGAAAATGTGCATGTGAACATGAAATACCTGCATTCCATGATCCCAGAAGGTTGTGTGGAGTATAAATGACTAATTGTTGGGGAAAACTTGTTACAGTGATTTGTTTGGAAATTTCATGTTTTTTCATGATTCTGCCGACAAACATTGATTTTTGTCTATTTTTGAATAAAATGATGAAAATAATTCAATATTGATGTTTTTATTCATTTTATGTATCTTCATCATTATCCAGTGGAAAAAAAAGGCATCCCATAAAAATTTCTTGGAGAAAAAGTAGTTTTTATCACCGATTTGATGATAAAAGGGAAATCCAATATGGCCGCCATTAGGCCACATGACCACCTAATTATTCAAAATACCAAATTTCAATTTTTCCCCCATAGGTCTACCTCTTGCCCACCCAAACCCCAAACACACAAAAAGAATTTCAAAATAACCTCTTAGTCTTTTTTTGGCATTGATTTCAAAATCACCTTTTAAGCCAGCACAGGGGGGGTATTTACCTGCAGCAGTGAAAGGGTTAAGGCTTTTTCTCTATCCCATCTGTCATTCCTGAGATGAACACATCCTCTAAATTAGATGAGAACACACCCTATTAACCAGATAAGACTGCACTCACTCGGCCAGATGAGAACACACCACTAGACCAGACACTCTCAAATAATTATATGAGAACATATCCTCTCAACAGATGAGAACACAACCTCTAAAATAGTTGGTAAACAAGTCTTTGTTGATGAACACGGCTGCCAGACTTTAGTGCTGGGCTACAGAACAACTCATACTTTCATACTTGCACAAAGAGTGAGAATCGCTGAACCAGGGGAACTCTGATTAGTTTTGTGAGGTTGGATTGTTGTTTAGATGTCGACACGACAAGATAGACAATGAAATGCACCAACCAGTATTGCCAGGCAACAGACAACAGCAAGCCATAGCTCACACACTCCACATCGGTCACCTCGGGTACAACAAAGCCAGACGACACAGACTGTTGGCCCACTTTTACTGGCCAGGCCTCAGCCGGGATGTGAATCAAGCTGTGAATCCTGCGCTAAATGCCAGAAGGGAAGTAGACGTACACAGACCCTGTCTCCACTAATCTCTATGCCAATTATCACAGAAGTACTGGCAAGGGTAGCTTTTGATATAGTTGACCTTTTGCCTCACCCGAGAGCCGGCAACAAGATCTGTTAACATCCATGGATTTTGCCAGATGGTGATGCCACACTACTCAGGAAAGCTGTTGCTGAAACTCTTTCTTCTGCTTTGATGGACATAATCTCTCCCGTAGGAATACCAGCTAAACTACTGACAGATCAAGGCATTAATTCTGTGTCATTCCTGTGACAACCTTATATCAGAAACTAGGCATTCACCACATCAAAGCAAGTCAATACCACCCTCAGACAAACAGTATGTTAAAAAGGTTTCATGCCACATTGAAACAAATTATTAAGAAGATCAGTAAACACGCCACTGTTGTTCAATGTCTAACAACCATGAGGGAGAACCTGGAACAGATGCAGCACATACAGTAGAGGCCAAAAAAAAATTTACGTACCATTTGCGTTGGACGTTTGTGGTATGTTTGAGTCGTAGCATTGCTGTACCGTTGGCCAAACATTCGCCGAACATTCGCCAAATGTTCGCTAAACGTTGGCCAAAAACGTTAGGCAGGGATCATCAATTGAGCATTGTAAAATTGAATTTCTCTAGCGCATGCCTGATCGACGAAGACGGGAGAAAGGCTAACTGTCGTTGCTCTAGCAGTTATTCTTTTTCAGAATCAAGATGCCTTATTCTATTATAAGAAACAGAATTCTATTCTTTAGGATCTAGAGGATTCAACGCTACAGCTATTGTCTGTATTTTGAATGAGGGCCTGACAGCAACAAGGCAAAGCGTCCAGTTTTGTCAAGCACTGCGAGACTGGTATCGCCTTACAGCCATGGAGCGGGTGATCTTCGTTTTTTATTGCTGGCCCAAAACTTGTGGTGGAAAACATGCTGGAAGATGATGAGAAGACAGCATACCAACTGCAGTTCTCCTTCACAGCGAAGGGAACCCAGTCTTGCTTTGCAGGACATTGCTTGTGTTGATATTTTGAGGCAGTGGTAATGCCAACTGATAAGAGAAGCCAATAAAGTTTGTGTTGAACTAGTTTTGGGATGGAACTATGTGAAAGTTAATATCTAGTGTAGAAGCTTTCTGTGTCACACTGAAGCTATGTTGGTTGCTAGTGGCTAATGATAATCTAGGCATGGGTCTTGATGGTATTTTGGCTAGAGTCAATGTGCCGATTGGGATAAGCCATTGGATTAAAATATATATATATATATATAGTTTAGGGACTTTGTAGATGTTATGCCTTAACCCTTTCACTGCTGCAGGTAAATACCCCCCCTGTGCTGGCTTTTTTTTTTAGGAAAAAAGGTGATTTTGAAATCAATGCCAAAAAAAGACTAAGAGGTTATTTTGAAATTCTTTTTGTGTATTTGGGTGGGCAAGAGGTTGGCCTATGGGGAGAAAATTGAAATTTGGTATTTTGAATAATTAGGTAGTCATGTGACCTAATGGCGGCCATATTGGATTTCCCTTTTATCATCAAATCGGTGATAAAAACTACTTTTTCTCCAAGAAATTCTTATGGGATGCCGTTTTTTTCACTGGATAATGATGAAGATACATAAAATGAATAAAAACATCAATATTGAATTATTTTTATAATTTTGTTCAAAAATCAATGTTTGTCGGCATAATCATGAAAAAACATGAAATTTCCAAACAGATCACTGTAACAAGTTTTTCCTAACAATTACTCATTTACCACACAACCTTCTGGGATCATGGAAATCAGGTATTTCATGTTCACATGCATATTTTCTAATGTGTTTTGAACATTTATCTGGCTATGTAACCCTTAGCAGCCATATATTTTGGTCACATTGATGTCGTTTCAATCTACAGACATGGCATTGTCACCTTGGCCCTGTGCAGGGCCGCCCAAGTCGAGCAAATCATCGGTCTCGTCCATGGAATACTCCCAATCACTGTCGGCATTATCATAGTCAACTGTTGGAAACGAATTACCTGTATCGTCCAAATCAAAGTTGTCCACGCTGTCTGGTCCACAACTCCGTTGCCTGCTGAGGCCGCGCTCGCGTCATTCCGCTGCCTACCGCTGGGAAACACGACTTTCCAAGTGGAAATCATCTCTAGTTCATAGAAAAATACAATAGCTGGCACGTGCAGTGCACGCGGAATTTTAAAAATGATTATTTTCACATACCCGGTAGTACCGGGTACGCGCAATTCAACGATATTTTTTTCTACCCGGTAGTACCGGGTATGCGCAGTGAAAGGGTTAAGACAAGGGCAAGATATTGATATAGAACACTGGTGAATTGATATAGTGACTCATGTAATAACATGATCAATAGCGGTATCATTTATCCCTGTCCTAGGTCAAGAGATTGGAGCGAGATAGGCAGAACCTTGAAGAGGCAGCCAATGGACAGACGAGTTCACAGTTCAATTGGAAACATATAGGCTTTTTGGTGTATAAGGCAGGCAGGAAAGAACAAGCCAAGATATGATTCATGTTGTATTATGGTTGTGTAATAAGGTGTAGATTTATGGTATACTCAGGTGTTTTAAACCTCTGTTTATTTGATTATAGCGTGAAAGATTTGGTGAAGGTGCATGTGTGGGCCGGTATTATGAGAGCCCCACTTTTTGTTCAAATTCTTCACTAGACCCTTTTTACCCTTTGTAAAGGATGTTTGCTCCCATCACCGCTTCATGCAGGACACTGACCCCAAACGTACATCCAGGCTGGCTAAGGAGTTGTTCGATATAAATTGATGGAGGATGCCTCCTGAGTTTCAAGATGCCAACCCCATTGAAGACCTTTGACACGAGTTGAAAGCATCAGGAGAGAAGTGAAGCCCAAGTCCAAAGCTGAATTGGTGGACAGCACAACACAATTTTGATTAAATGCTGTAGATGTCAGAAGTAGAACAGACACATGGGAGGGTTGGGCCACGGGGAGGTTTATTTGGAAATCACTTGCCAAGCAATGCTTCTTGATATCAAGTTGGCAAAACTTTCGTGTGTTTGGGTGGTACTGGAGGTGTTTTCCCCCTTCAAATTATTATCAATAAGAAGTTATCAAAAAGAAGATATAAAATAATGATAATTTCATTATCAAAACAACTATATATATCTAGTTATCGATCAAGTCCAGTCCTGATCCCACCACCACAGATGTAGGGAGTGAAGAACTGTAATCCTCGTCTTCCATGACGGGCTTGAATTCTTCCTCCATGGCTGCCTGGTAACTGCATTTCAAAATAGTAAATCACACCTGAATTTGATTTAAAGAATTTGATTTAAAACTTACCAATAGCTGAAATCTCGCCTTTATGTATCACCCTCACTGCCTCGACCTCCCACTCCCACTGAGGAGCCCCCTAAAACATTGCTGCTTGGTACAGCCACCCAGAACTTTCATTCTGCCAGAAGACCAAACAATAGTCTGTATAATTATCATTACTGTTCTAGCTTTTATTTTTGGGGGGGTTCGTTTTCTTGAACATTACTAACAACTAGACTGAAGTGAAGTAAAGGCTGGGTCACTACCCGCTAGAGGTACAAGCCATTGGAGTTCTACCTAGTATTACACTTACTGCTTAGAGCGAAGGTGGCAGCGAGAGTTCTTCTGTAAGCCATTCTCAGGACAAATCAAAAGTAGAAGCTGCAACAAAACCCAACAGTGATCAACAGTAGGCCGACTGATTTCACACGCTCTATCGAACACGTGGTGTAGGATACCGAATGTTGATGGCGTGTTTTGGGTAATTAAATAACGGTTCGTGCGTTGCGTTCGCAATACATTGCTTGAGCGTTGCATGTGCGTTCCTTGAGCATTGCTTGAGCGATTCTTAAGAAAGGTTTCTGCGTTGAACGTTAGCCCAACGCAACGGTACGTAAAGTGTTTTTTTGCCTCTACTGTAACACCAGTTACGTACAGAGTGCACATGCATGACAGAAAGAAAAGGCATAGAACTATTCATGTCAACATGATGAAGTCCTGGCACAGTCCAGTGGCATCTGTATTTTCTGTTACTTAACAGATGAAGAAACTCAGCAGGGACTTCTCTTACCAAACCTATGGGAATCAGATTCAAAAGCTCTCATGGGATAAAGCTTAAATGATGGACAGACTTCACAGCTCCAATGCTTGATGGATACTTCCCCAACAGTCTTCACAAATATCTCTGGGGAAACAATGGCAGTGGAATATGCCATTGAGACCAAGCAAGCTCAGCCCAACAGGATTCCGCCAAGGCAAGTGCCCAAGAGTTGTGAAGATGGTATTCACAAGGAAATCCAGACATTCTTGGAACATAATATTCTAGAACCATCTAAGACCCCTCGACCTTTCCAATCCTAAGGATGAGGAAGGACGAAATGGTAAGGATGTGCCTTGATTAGAGCCAATTGAATGCACTGACACAAGCCAACCAACAGCCAGACAAGACAAGTATTGTTCGTAGATCAAAAGTGACAATTTCCACACACTCTCCTGCTAACTACTCTATACTCCTTAAGGAAGGGGTGGGGGCCTCTGGCAAAACTTAGCCTGCACAATCAACAATTTACACTCACCCACATGTTAATGGGAGACACCTCTCACCTCACACACTAACGACTTGTATTTGATTAGTTATTTGTTATTACCTTATTTATGTAAATGTAAATGAAATGTGTTGCCAGTGAGTGTAAATGTGTTGCCTTGTTTCTCACCCTGATGAAGACAGAGCATTGAGGTAGAAAAAGGCAACAACATAACAAAATACTCATTAAAAAATTAATCTAATGATGAAAGTTAACACTGAAGAAAAATGGATGTTGCCACTTCTCCTTCCATTGATTGCTGGGAGCTACTCCCATTATAAAATCTCCACGAAGAAAGTGAAGAAGCCACAAAGTTCATAACATAGCAATCCCCATGATAAGTTAGCTTATTCTAACTAGCTAAATTTGGTGAGTACAGTGAAGTTGTTCTTCAGATGACTCTAGATTTGCTAGTCTGCACATGCGTCCCCTTAATGGCATCTTTCTTACTGCTGTAAGTAAAGCAGAAGAGGCCATGACTCAATTTCTGTCCTCCATTGTTAACTTTACAGAGCAATGTGGAGGGGAAAGGACAAGTGAAGAGCAAGCACGAGGAAAAGAGATTGAAAAGTTATGCTAATTACAGGCCAGAACATTTCACATATGCCAGGAGAAATGGAGCTGGTCTGAAGACTTTGGAGGACTTTTCATGAATACCTAACAGAACATCACATAACTACACTAGCTTTGAAGTCACATGTTCTAGCCTATATGGAGTTTTTTACTGTCCTGATGGGTTTATGCCGAGTATGAACCTGTGAATACACATATTTTAAGAGTCTGTATCTATAATTACAAATTACGCACTTGCAAAGAAGCATTTACGCATTCGAATCGTGGGACTATGGTTGACCAGTTCCAAACGTTTTCAAGATTTTTCTACCTTACGTAATATCTAGATATACAAGAACTATGTTTATACAGCAAATATATATATATATATGTTATGTTCTATCCACTGACTTGCGCCATCGATAGATCATGCGGCGCTATCTATGGATCCTTCGTTAGCGCAGTAATCGGTAGATCGTGCAAGGTCATACACCATAATCATGAATGCTAACTCCAGACAACGTATGCAGAGAATTGCTGATGACAAGCAGCTTCGCCAAAGAGTCCAGTCTCTACCAAGAAAAGTACCATTATATTTGAAGCCATCTCCTTGGCCAAAGCCAACAGGTTGAGATACATGAAATTAATTTGTATATATATCTTACATGTAGCTCGTAGTATTCTGATATTGTCTGATTAAATAACTTGTATTTGTACTTGCATGTAATTTATTATGATGTGAAAATAAAGAATAACCTTAATCTATTGAAAAATTAAAAATGACTCCTTTGTCTACATCCCCCCGATGCTGATTTGACATTTAACTGGCTTTCTGGCTAAACTTGACTATTTATATGGGGAAAATAAGGGGTAGGAAAAATCCATTACAATGTCAATTCATTCACAATAGGGACTGCACATCAATCAATTTAGAGATGTCCCCAACTCATGCCTCCTAAAACATCAAGTACAAAATATTGTCAGAAATATGAGTATACTGACCCAACTCGATGTTTATCAGACGAAGAAGCTCTTCTCCAAAAAAATTCAACCCCCCTTGAAACCTCTCTCTGTTGCTCTTCGATCCCCCCACAACGAAATAATTGCCAATAATTTATTAGTAATTTAATTACTAATTAAAAAAATGAATTCCAATTTTCCAAATTTCTCCATTAGATAGCGTACATCGGTCGATGAAGAGACCTTGCGTGATCTACCGATTACTGCGCTAACAAAGGATCCATAGATAGCACAGCGTGATCTATCGATGGCACAGGTCGGCCGATTGCGCATAACATATATACTTGTAAAAAACAAGATAAACAAGACTGTCCCATGTAGACTAAGGGTGACCACCCTTTACCACTTAAAATATACACACCAACACAACCATCTAGACCAACCTTTGCTGCTTAAGATGGAAATAATCTCGTTAGCACATCCCCAAAAATACTCTTCAACACATACTCGAAGAAGATTCCTGTAAGTCTTTGGATAACCAGCTTTAGATCTCCAACGCTTCAGAACAGCCCAGCTGTAAATAGTGTGCATCTATAAAACCACATCCACAATTCACATATTTAGTATTGTAGTACCTTTGTAGACCATGACTGCATGTGGTGATTATGTGATGCATGTCTGACAAGTTCAGTCCTAGCCGATATGCCTCATCTACATTCAGTCTTGCAGAAATTCGACCTAGGTCCAAATCTGACATTATCACATCATCTAGGTAACCACGGTTGCACTTGGGAACTTTGGCCAGCAGTTCGTCGTATTTCTACAATAATAACTAAAATAACAACAGAAACAACTAATATAGCATGAAGATCATGGCTTCATAGAGACATTTTAGTTGCTGGGAAGAGTGGGGATGAGTGTCGAGCCTGGAGTGTCGAGCCTGGAATTGTTCATAGCTATCCTTACTACATGGACCCATTAGCCTGATTTTTAGTTAGATAAAGTTTATTAAGATAAGTCTTCGAAATAGGTAAGTAACACTAACCTGGCTAGGCTCAGGTGAATCACAATTGAAGGACCTGAATTAACTTTAGCAGGTTTTAGCATAATTTTGATAAGAAAAATCGTGGGAATGTATTTTACGTGTTGTCTACTTAATTGCCAAGTTCATGAACTGCCATTGTCAATTAACTAACGTCAGCTAAAACAAATAGTTAATGCAAACAATATACCTATTATGACACCACAATTTTGTTTAATCCTTGTGGTGTAGATGGGAGGTGGGGTAATCCCTGATCCCCTGACTCCCTGTGAAACCTGATAGATGGTTTTGCTAACCTGTGCCTTGAAACTGCTTGAGAATGCAATGATGGCAGCTGCTTCTTCGTCAGTTTTTCCAGTAACATCTGCAGCAACAACAGCTAGTCAATGTGTGGATTATTTGTGTGAGTGCATCAATGGAAGGTATTTACACTACTACTAAACATACCAAGCATGTGTATATCCACAAGTGAACCATATACTATGGTTGTCTATCACCAAAACTTCTAACCAAAACTCAGCAAGAAAATCAGTGAATTTCGTAAAAATTCCATAAAATTCATTTTCCAACAGTGCACTTTACCACATACTTAAGTTTTAGTGCCTAATGAAACAAGTCATTGCATAGAGTAAGGCTTCCTCTAGCCACAGGTGCTCATTTCAACTCTCTAGCACTTGGCAATCTGAAGATATTTATGTGGCAAAATCAGGCATTCAGGTTTTGAGGTTCCCCCCACCAGTAACTTGGCTATAGTATACTTACTTGTATGAGAAATGCTTTAGTATCAAAAGAGAGCACACAGAGAGACCTATGGAGCTATAAAATGGTAACCCTTTTCACCCCCCCCCCCCAATAACTAAGTTCTTACTAAACAAATAATGCACACATTGAATCTTCTACTACATAAATGAATACATTAAATTATTTATTAGACATGAGCGGAGAGCTATACTTCTGTTATATGATCCATATGAAGATGGAGCAAGTCGGATGAAGAAGGAGCTACTCATGAGTCACACTAAGAAAGAACAGAACTCCTGAGACACACCAATAAAGAAGAGCAGGTAGTGTTTGCTGGAAGGCATGGATGCCTGTGCAGCTTTCCTCATAATATGAGCTTCCATAAACTGAAGGACCAGCCAAAAAGTTAATGTTCAAGATGGCAGTTGCGGTTTTCAGTTAAAAAGTAGTTGTACGTCTCTGCAACAAAACTTATGTAGCAGCAATATACCTATGCTCCTAGTCCTGGTGTGAGACTCCCCAAGCTTCAGTCCCAACATTAAACACTGCCATACATCTAGTCATAGCCCTGGCCTAACCCATAGTTCTATACCTGCCCCAACATCAGACATTCCCATATTCATAACTCAAATCCCAGACAACTCACACCCAGCTAGCCCAACCCCCAGATCCAGTGCTAGATAAATATGCCTACACTGGACATCCCCATACTCCTAGGCCATTGGTTCTTAACCTGGGGTCCATGGATGGGATTTAGGGGGTCCATGAACTAGGTACACAACATAACTAGATTTAATGCTCATAATTTGTGGAGGACCCTAAGGTGAAGCCCAGGAGTAAGAAATATCTAATTTCCACAAAGTGGTAACAAACTTTCTGAATCTAAGCATTACCACCTTTTTACCACCTTTTTAACTATGGTGGTGACCAAACTTACTAAATTGTTTGCTAAATTGTTATGTGTCAGACATCACACTTCATTCATGTGGGTTCATGTGTCTCATCACTCTTCATTCAGGGTTCCATTTACTGTAGCCCTGATCCATGATTTATTGCACTTTCACTAGCTTTTTATAGCTAGACTTCTAGCTCAGCTTGAACCAAAAAAATGTCAACGAAAAGGAAGTACAATGAAGACTATATAGCCTTTGCTTTTACTTGCATCACTGAGCGTGATGGAAAACCAAAGCCACAGTGTTTCTTGTGTGGCAAAGTTCTTGCCAATGGAAGCATGAAGCCAACAAAGTTGAAGGAGCACCTCATGTCTGTACATCCTGAAAATGTATCAGAGAGTGCAGATATACTTCATGCAAAGAAGGCTCGATTTGAGAAGGCTGGGACTTCACCAAAACTTGGATTTGCCCCAACGCAAAAGCCTTGTCTTTAAACTTCTTACAAGGTTGCTTATCAGATTGCCAAAGAAAAGAAGCCGCACACAATTGGGGAGACTTTAGTGAAGCCATGTTACTGGATATGGTTGAGCTGGTTTGTGGATTGGAGCAGAGGAAGAAAATCGAAGCAATCCCTTTGTCAAATGACGTCATACATTCCAGAATAGTTGATATGTCTTCTAATATTTTGAAGCAAGTCATGGAAGAGTTGGCAGCTACACCATTTCAATTCAGTATGCAACTGGATGAAAGTACTGACATTTCTCAGTGTCAACTACTTGCTTTTGTCCGTTATGTTCATGCTCATGCCTTTAAAGAGGAATTCCTATTTTGTGAGCCACTATTGGAAACAACAAAAGCCATTGACACATTTGATATGGTGAAAGGTTTCTTTACCAAGCAAGGTTTTGACTGGAAGAAACATTTGGGTACTTTATGCACAGATGGAGCACCTGCAATGCTTGGTAACACATCTGGTTTGGCTGCTTTAGTGAAGAAAGAAGCTCCTCACGTCATTGTCACCCACTGTTTTCTACATCGCCATGCACTGGCATCAAAACCTCTGCCAACAATCCTGAAAGAAGTATTGTCCACTGCAGTGAAAGTTGTCAGCTTCATGAGAGCCAGGGCTCTGAATTATCGTCTTTTCAAGATGTTTTGTCAAGAAATGGGAGCAGAACATGAAGTTCTTCTTTACCACACAGAAGTCCGCTGGCTTTCCAGAGGACAAATTTTGAAGCATTTGATAAAACTTAGGGCTGAAGTGTCATAGAAAAGAACGCCCCCACTCTCTGAACAATTTGAAAGGGAGGAGTTCATATATGGCTTGGCTGATTTGGCTGATTTCTTTGGCCATATGAATGAGGTGTATCTTTCGATGCAAGGCCAAGCAGTCACCATTATGGATGTTGCTGAAACACTACATTGGCCAAACTGCCACTTTGGAAGAGGAGACTGGAGGCACACAATTATGCAAACTTTTCAATACTTGAGGAAGTGCTTCTGCCAAGTGGAGTAGAGAGAGAGAAAGCGCTGTCGGTTTCTCTGCATACAAAATGTGCAGAAATGTGCAGACACCTAGAAACCCTGCAGAACTCTTTCAATGGTTACTTCTGCTCGGATGACCTAAAGGTCGAGCCATGGATTCGTAATCCTTTCCTTGCTGACATTAATCAAATTAGTGATGCAGACCTTGCCAAAGAGGATGTTATCGACTTGAGAACAAAAGAAATGATACGGTTTGAATTCAACACAAAATGTCTTGGAGATTTTTGGTGCTCCTTAATGCAAGGCTATCCTCACTTAGTAAAGATGGCTGGAGGGCTATGGGGGCTTTGATGCCATTTGCAACCACGTATCTTTGTGAATCAGGATTTTCAGCTCTTGTTACAATTAAGACTAAAAGTAGTAATCGATTGGATGTTAGACATGACATGCGTCTTGCCTTATCAAAGACAACTCCAGAATTTCAACTTCTAATTCATAACAAACAGCAACAACCTTCTCATTGAAACGTATTTTAGAGCGGACATGAATATCTTTTTTTTCTTTTTTGATTCAAACCTTTTTGATTCAGACCTAATGTATATATGTTAAGGAAATCACCAATATATTCTTTCCAAATTGTTTATTGCATTTTTCTGGGGAGGGGTGCGTAGCTTTTGCCAGACTACCAGAAAGGTCTGTGACCAAAAAATGGTTAAGAACCCCTGTCCTAGGCTGACACTATAATGCCACACACGTCCTTCACTCTCCGCAATAGACAGACCCAAACAAGAACAGCAGCACAGAAAACAAGAACAAAATGTTAAGCAGAACAGACCATTTAGAACTCTCCTCAAGATATTGCAGACAACACACAGGTCTGGACTAATCAGTCTTCAGATTGTCTTAGCCATGAAGATCATCAATACCATCATGATTCAATGACAAGAATGGTTGCTTTCAGAGGTTCGTGTTCTCCTGCAACAACCCAGAATGTTGCTTGCATGCTCAGCAAGCAACGTGAAGAGCAAGTGGCTTGAAATACAACGGTGTTGAAGTCACTGTTAGAGTGTGTTTGCTTTTGTGCAATGGAAGGTCTTTCTTTTCAAGGTCATAGAGATTATTACAAACTGAGTTTGAAAATAACAGTAACTTTATTGAACTGATCCAATTTAGGGCTAAAACGGATGAGGTGCTGCGCATAATCAGGAAAATGCACCTCCAAATGCAGTGTATACCTTTAAGCCCATCCAAAATGAATCCATAGTAGGTAATCTGGAATAAGATTATTAAAAGAAGCAATGAATTCCACCATATTCGCAGATGAGGTAACAGATGGTGCTAATTTGGAGCAGATTTCTATTAGTGATCGGTTTGTTGTATGTCTGAGAAACAAATCAGAGAAGAGCTTCCTGATTTTATTTCTGTAGAAGTATTACAGGTGATTCCATCTCAACTGCTCCTCTTTCTTGGCTTAAAGCACATGACATAGATGTGGCATTCTGTAGAGGTCAAGGCTATGATGGTGCAGCCAGTATATATGTCTCCCAGCAATGTGGGTGGTCAGGCAAGGATCTGTCAAGTATGCCTTTAGCTTTGTATACTTACTGCCAGAGTCACCAGTTGAATCTTTGTATTATGAGAGCATGCTCAATTTCCAATATCAGAAATACCAATGGATTGGTGTTATTTCAGAAATTGAGAAGTGTCAGCACTTTTTTGAGCATGTTTATTGAATCAGTTTCACCTGCAGAGAAAAGAGTTAAACTCAAGGACTTGTCCCGAACACGCTGGGTTCAGAGGACATATTCCTATTTGGTACTTTATGACTTGTATCTTGCCATAATCAAGACTATGGAATCGATTAGCACCAGTAGTTCAGAGTATAGCAATTGATCTTGGGATTCAGAAAGCTTGACAAAAGCAAATAGTTTCCTTCATCAACTTCCTTCTTTTGAATTTCTTGTTTCATTCAGCATTACAATGAGAATCTTTAGTAGTCTTCGATATCAACCTATCAAAGAGGACTCATGATGTTATGTCTGCATATGAACACATTTCAGATGTGCAACTGGAGTTGGAACTGTTTAAAACAATCTGTGAAGCAGAATTCCATGCTTGGTTTGAAGACTTTTGCTGACAGCATTAACATACCTGTTAGCATTACCAGGATTACATCAAGACTAGTACATAGAGCCAATGTTTCTGCAGACAGCCCTGACTATCGCAGAAACATCATGATGACTTTCTGGAATCACATAACCACAGAAATGGAAACTATATTTGGATCAATTTACCAGATAAAGATAAAACTGCTTGCTCTCATTCCATCCACTGCTATGTCTTATGCCTCCTCCTCCATTAAAGATGTGGTGAACTGTACAAGTCTGACTAGCCTTCTCCACCATTAAAGATGTGGTGAACTGTACAAGTCTGACTTGCCTTCTCCTCCATTAAAGATGTGGTGAACTGTACAAGTCTGACTTGCCTTCTCCTCCATTAAAGATGTGGTGAACTGTACAAGTCTGACTTGCCTTCTCCTCCATTAAAGATGTAGGTGAACTGTACAAGTCTGACTTGCCTTCTCCTCCATTAAAGATCTACGTGAACTGTACAAGTCTGGCTTGCCTTCTCCTCCATTAAAGATGTGGTGAACTGCACAAGTCAGACTTGCCTTCTCCTCCATTAAAGATGTGGTGAACTGTACAAGTCTGACTTGCCTTCTCCTCCATTAAAGATGTGGTGAACTGTACAAGTCTGACTTGTCTTCTCCTTCATTAAAGATGTAGGTGAACTGTACAAGTCTGACTTGCCTTCTCCTCCATTAAAGATGTGGTGAACTGTACAAGTCTGGCTTACCTTCTCCTCCATTAAAGATGTGGTGAACTGTACAAGTCTGACTTGCCTTCTCCTCCATTAAAGATGTGGTGAACTGTACAAGTCTGACTTGCCTTCTCCTCCATTAAAGATGAGGTGAACTGTACAAGTCTGACTTGCCTTCTCCTCCATTAAAGATCTACGTGAACTGTACAAGTCTGGCTTGCCTTCTCCTCCATTAAAGATGTGGTGAACTGCACAAGTCAGACTTGCCTTCTCCTCCATTAAAGATGTGGTGAACTGTACAAGTCTGACTTGCCTTCTCCTCCATTAAAGATGTGGTGAACTGTACAAGTCTGACTTGTCTTCTCCTCCATTAAAGATGAGGTGAACTGTACAAGTCTGACTTGCCTTCTCCTCCATTAAAGATGTGGTGAACTGTACAAGTCTGACTTGTCTTCTCCTCCATTAAAGATGAGGTGAACTGTACAAGTCTGACTTGCCTTCTCCTCCATTAAAGATGTGGTGAACTGTACAAGTCTGACTTGCCTTCTCCTCCATTAAAGATGTGGTGAACTGTACAAGTCTGACTTGCCTTCTCCTCCATTAAAGATGTGGTGAACGGTACAAGTCTGACTTGCCTTCTCCTCCATTAAAGATGAGGTGAACTGTACAAGTCTGACTTGCCTTCTCCTCCATTAAAGATCTACGTGAACTGTACAAGTCTGGCTTGCCTTCTCCTCCATTAAAGATGTGGTGAACTGCACAAGTCAGACTTGCCTTCTCCTCCATTAAAGATGTGGTGAACTGTACAAGTCTGACTTGCCTTCTCCTCCATTAAAGATGTGGTGAACTGTATGTGTCTGACTTGCCTTCTCCTCCATTAAAGATGTGTTGAACTGTACAAGTCTGACTTGCCTTCTCCTCCATTAAAGATGTGGTGAACTGTACAAGTCTGACTTGTCTTCTCCTCCATTAAAGATGTAGGTGAACTGTACAAGTCTGGCTTGCCTTCTCCTCCATTAAAGATGTGGTGAACTGTACAAGTCTGACTTGTCTTCTCCTCCATTAAAGATGTAGGTGAAGTGTACAAGTCTGACTTGCCTTCTCCTCCATTAAATATGTGGTGAACTATACAAGTCTGGCTTTCCTTCTCCTGCATTAAAGATGTGGTGAACTGTACAAGTCTGGCTTGCCTTCTCCTCCATTAAAGATGTGGTGAACTGTACGTGCCTTCTCCTCCATTAAAGATGGTGAACTGTACAAGTCTGACTTGCCTTCTCCTCCATTAAAGATGTAGGTGAACTGTACCAGTCTGACTTGCCTTCTCGTCCATTAAATATGTAGGTGAACTGTACAAGTCTGACTTGCCTTCTCCTCCATTAAAGATGTATGTGAACTGTACAAGTCTGACATACCTTCTCCTCGATTAAAGATGGTGAACTGTACAAGTCAGACTTGCCTTCTCCTCTATTAAAGATGTGGTGAACTGTACAAGTCTGACTTGCCTTCTCCTCCATTAAAGATGAGGTGAACTGTACAAGTCTAACTTGCCTTCTCCTCAATGCTCTCTACAGAATTTAATAGATGGAAGATAAAATTTATTTCTATGTCACCAGATGACAGGCCTGACACTCTACGAGCAGCTTTACTATGCTGTGATGACGATGCCTTTCCTAATATAAAAGTGCTTCTAATTATAGCATGTACTCTACCAATTACTACCTGTGAGTCAGAGAGAGCCAATAGCCAGCTGAAGTTGCTGAAGACATATCTTCGGTGTACAATGTCGGAAGAGCGATTTGGTGTTTTGGCAGTAATCAAAGTCCATCGTAGAATGGTCCATCCATCTGGTTGCAGCCTTTGCAATCAAGCACCCTCACTGGATGGCTCTACCCTGCCTACTAACACAAGCACCCTCACTGGATGGCTGTACCCTGCCTACTAACACAAGCATCCTCGCTGGATGGCTCTACCCTGCCTACTAACACAAGCACCCTCGCTGGATGGCTCTACCCTACCTACTAACACAAGCACCCTCGCTGGATGGCTCTACCTTGCCTACTAACACAGTAAATGGTTTATGTAAATGTCTGCATGCATGCTCATTATTTAAATGACTTTTGAAAACTGGATGTGGTTTTATAAAGTGAGTGTGACAGTCATAAAGTTTATTAGAAGAACCCACCTGTTCAATTTTCTGGATCTACAACGTATTAGAATCCAAAAAGTGGAAAGCTATAAACCAAATAGTGGATTTCGAAACATAAAAGTGAATATATACGGCCTTGATGGTTTATTGGCTTTTTTGATTAGTTATTGAGACCCTTTCTGACCCAGCTGAAAATACGATTACTCTGCTCCTCACAAGCATGGTGGGTACAGGTAAAGATGACCTGCTATAACCTATTCTAGACAACTGCTTACTTATAAACTGCTTCTGCTATCTCTAGTCAGTACAGCTAGCTAAGTACTTGCTTAACTCCAGACAAAAGAACTTGCTCAACATTGTGAGTAAATGAGGACAATGGAGCATAACGGGCAGACATTGACCACCCAAGGGGAACCATAGATTCTGCACTGCCTCGTGAGGTGGGCCTATCATATCCCACATAACCCAACCTGTGGTCACTATGTGCAGTGACATGGTTCTTCACATAACCCAACCTGTGGTCACTATGTGCAGCCAAATATGGTTCTTCACATAACCCAACCAGTAGTCAGCCCAACATGTGACATGGTTCTTATCAATGATCACCAAGCTGCCACGCCCAGAAGATACCTGCCTGAGACTCACATCTGTGGATGTCCCCAGCATCGTAAAAGGCAGTGGATCTTGGTTTCATGCACACATCTATTTCAGTTGTGTCTATTGCTAGTTTTGCTTTCCATGTAAATTAAATTCAGATTGCATCTTGACCATGAATATGCATAATTCAGGGATAGAGATTATGGAGCGGAAGAGTGCATCAATAATTATTAGTGTGACAAAGGTACATGTTTGGAACTAAATGTCGGAATTTTATTTAAAAATTCCCGGATGCATCTCTAAACCAAGCATAGAAGTTCTCCACCATCACCCAATTACAATCCTCTATCTGGCCCAAAAGTCAGCTCTCCATCTCGCTTGGACAGGTTGGGTACCACTCTTTGACTATACAAAATCTGCCTAACCAGCATTTGCATTGTACTGGAAAACTTACCCTCACATAGTTACCAGGAGGAATATGATCTGCTTCTTGCTCAGCATCTAATATGTCAAGATCTCTAAAAATAGCTGAACAAAAATGAAGAACTTTGCATAATTCATTCTAGCTGAGGCTAGGTGTAATTTGTTGGGAAGAAGCTAATTTTATTTCATCTAATATGACGTGATTCAACCAACCAAGAAAAATTCCTTTACAATTCACATTTCAACTTCTCTATAGATGATAGTTAACCAGCTACTCTCTCTCTCTCCCAATGATACTTGCAAGGCACTAGGTAGAGCTATAGGAAAATCTTCTTCAAGAAACGACAATGGAATGGCTAGAAATTATACCAGTCAAACTCTCAGGGGGCATGAGCTTCATAATACCATTTTTTACAAAATGAAAAGTAACTGTGGCTACAATTTCAGAGCTCCATAAATTGCGTGCACTTTACTCTATGAATGATATATACAGTAGGAAGTCAGTTATCCGAACGTCAGTTATCCGCACACGTCGGTCAACCGAACGCTAAATGAAGCCACACCTACCACCCATTTAATTAATATATATATATATATATATATATATTTTAACCTTCCTTCAATAGTGTGCACTCGTGCTCATGCGCATAAACGTAGGCTGCTAGCTGTTGATGCCCAAATCATTTCGGGAGGAAGAGGAGGTGGAAACACCAGAAATTGACACTCTTCTCAATAACTTGGCCATTCCACCAGAAGAGAGAATCGGTTGGCTTTTGGCTGACGACAACGATGCAGGCTACCATGAACTGACAGAAGAGGAGATTGTGGCACTTGCTACAGAAGGTGACAAAAGTGATAGAGAAGAGGAAGAGGAAGAGGAGAGTCTTCCAGCTGTGTCCCATTCCCAAGCTTGCACTGCACTAGAGACAGTTCTAGCATATGTCCAGGAGCAGCCTGGAATCCCACTGAGCACAACTGTAGTGTTCTAGCATATGTCCAGGAGCAGCCTGGAATCCCACTGAGCACAACTGTAGTGCTAAATAATCTCCTAATTGAAACTGCAAAAAAAAGAATTTTTGTAAATAAGAAACAAACAAAAGTTACAGATTACTTTAATCAAGCTGCAGACTAGATATTCTAAATGTTAGATTACATACAATATGCATCCACTTTTATTGATTATGTGTAGTAAAATGTCATAATATCCCGTATCGCTAAATTTATTTTGTGTGACCAGTTATCCGAACATTTCAGTTATCCGAACACCCTCGGTCCCAAGGTGTTCGGATAACTGACTTCCTACTGTAGCTTCAAAGATAGCTCTCTCTGTATGCTCTTTTTATATTAAACTCTTACATCTTACATAGGTACAACTATGCTCCAGTTATAGGTAGTCAAGTTGGGGACCTCAAAACCTGATTTTCTGCAGTTCTACCTCCTAATTGGAAAGTGCTTGATGTTCCAGCAGCTGCTACTTAGTGTTTTCATTAAGTGCTAAATGTAAGTACATGGTCAAGTGTGCGGGTGATAATTAATTTTAAGAAATTTATTTTCAACCCACACGCCCAAGATATCGAATTTCGGTATACAAAATAGAATTTAACTTTCTTCCTCCCTTTCTCTTATGGTATACTATGTCAGGGGAAACTCTGCATTGCTCAATTTATAGTTAGTGTCATATAATAAGTATAACCATCCCAATAACCAGCAGCCAAGACCACTGGACAGGTTCGGTGGTATTTGTGGTGCATAATAGAGGCTTTAGGTTCCCAGCTACAGCAGGTGTGCCATGTTTTTGGTGAGAGTTGCAGGCCCAGTGTCTGTGGGTTCTCCTGTTGGTGAACCTTCTAGACATAGAAACCTGTTTTCCTTTAGAGTAATGCACTCTGTCATGTGACAAGAACAGGAATAATGATATCTAAATGCACAGACAACATGCACAAACAATATATATAGCTATATAGCCTGAGACTGCATGGTGGCTCCAAAAACTGCCATACCCCAAACCAGAAGTAATAATGAGTCACACACAAACAGTCCTTCAGCATTCACATTATTATATCCTTTTCTCTCTAATCACCATAACTGACTGACAAGATAGTGATTAAGCATTTTAATGTACTCAACATTCCAAGCCTTTTTTTGTAAAACTGTTTGGTGCCTAAGCTTGACAGAATGTGCAAGCCTAGGTGACAATGGTTTGGGACAGTGGATAAATAAGAAGTAGGTAGATATAGGAATGCAAAGCCATTATTAAAGTCAGGTCAGTTTTCTTTACTTGTATTACATCTGTTTCCTATAAACACATGTTTCTATGAAGTTTCTGCTTTTATCCTATAAAAGAACTTTTTTTATTCCAGTTGTCTTAACTGATGGACTGACCTGACTTTGTACTAATAAATTTACCCACTGTCCCAGAACTTCACCATGGCTTTGCACTTTCAATCATGACTTGTATTATACCTGCTAGCTAGCACAGCATTTTAACTCAGAACTACTTTAGCTTTAAATGTGTTCTTTCGACATACCCTTATTCGGAACGCTTCTTTTTCCCGCTTTCTTTGCCGTCTCCATAACGAGCGGGCTTAATTTAGTGGAGAGCGGGTCCTGACATCCAAATCGAAGGGATCTCGGGCCAGCCCTTTTAACCTATTCATTGTTTAACTTTAACCCATTCACTGGTGGAAACTGAAGAAAACGGCTTAATTTTAAGGGTTTTACGATAATATTGGCCAGTGAGAAAGAGGTGCCTTGGCTACCTGATTACAAAAGAATTTAGTCAAGCTTTGGTGTCCGCTGTGAATACCAAATTTCGAGTTCCAAAGAGTATAATCGAGCGTTCAGCTAAAGATAGGAGTTCTTCGACTCTACAGAAACTTCGATAGCCGTATCCTACTCACTTGCCTGACCCTTGGAAGTCCCTCAGAAGATGACGCCACGCGCTAGCATTGGAGAAATGCGAGCTATATAATTATATTATTTTGGATCAAGCGACTCCAGCCATCAAGAAATTCGTGCGCTTGAAGAGGTTATAGGCTACCTCAACAGCAAGGGTCTATATACTAGCTCTTTCTTTTTCATGTTCCAGGTAAGAAAGGGTCAACAGCAACGGTCAACTAGCTCTTTCTTTTTCATGTTCCAGGTAAGAAGGGGTACCTAGCCATCACATACTATGTTATACCCGTGTATAGGTGTAGTTGTTCAATGGCGCTAAGAAAAAAAGCGGACCTGAAGGATGGGGCATGACCAAGTTGTAAATTCCTGAAATCAATTAGCAGGGAGTTTTTTCTCAAAATCTCACCTGGTACTTCAGACATGGCTGCTATTAATATATTGGTGGGTGGGTGAGGCAGTACCCTGTATTAGATGCAGCAGATGAGTGTGGCTGTAACAAGAAAATGGCAATTACTGTGTACCAGTGGCTTAGGGAAGTGTGCTCTGCAGTACTATGTCGGAACCAGATTGTGCTTGCTGGTGTTGGATCTGTTATTCAAATAGACGAGTCACAGTTCACAGACAAACCCATGGTATCACTTGATATACTTTAATGGATGATCACTTTGGTTATTGACTGTTTAGCATCATAGAGGCCACCCACCATGCGCCTGCTCTTGGTACACTTGATAAACGTATTGTGCCTATTTCAAAGATCTTAATTCAATGAAAATGTGTTTAGGTTACATGCAAGTTGTGGAGCAGAGAGACGCAGCCACCTTGCTACCCATCATTCAGGCGCATGTTGCACCTGGATCAATAATCCATTCGGACCAGTGGGCAGCTTATAGGCAGGTGGCTACTCTGCCTGGGATTGTGGATGAGAGAGTAAATCACTCCATTGAATTTATAAATAGGGTGTGCACACCCAACATATTGAGTCCTATTGGAACAGGGTATGGTTTGTGTGGAACGTAATTTTTTTTTAAACAACAATTATTATATTGTGCAGGTGAAGCTCAAGCGGTTGAAAGGAGTTGATCGCCACCAGCTCCCATCCCTAATCTATGTGGCGTGAGCTAAATGGAACAACTGTGGCTTTCACTTATAACATATTAGCAGAAATTAAAACCCAATACCCTGTTTGATTGTAAATTATTCTGAAATATGGATTAGACTTTCATTAATAGTTTAATTTTTAATTGTTAGTTAGTTAATAATAAATTACTTTCATTGTATTATTTTTATTTGGATGATATTTCATGAAATTTGGATTGTGAATTATTCTGAAATTTGGATTTGGATGATATTTCATGAAATTTGGATTGTGAATTATTCTGATTTGGATGAGATTTCCGTACTCGCATGAACCCCCAAAACGTGCATGCATGAAATTAAAAAATACGCACGGATTTCTTGATGGCTGGAGTCGTAAAATCCATATTTTTTAATATTTGGAACGCGTTCAATGTGTAGCTGCTAGCTCAGCTAAATTGAACTGTAGGTATAATACGGAGTTTTGTACGTCCATCCATAGATTTTTTGGTATATTAAACCTCAATCCAATGTCCTACTAACCTTCCATCACCCCCATGGATGGGCATGATGGAGAGAGCAGTGGAAGAAACTAACCCCTTGAACTATGAAGCAACTTTAATTTCCCACTTTCTCACAAGTACATTTTATATGACTAGAATGTAGTATATTGGTACATAGGAGAGAGAAGGCAGGACTATAATTTGTTTTTGTGCCACAGTAGGTAGCAGTCAGTGCTCGTGATTCCACTCTGGTATAGCCATATGCCACATTACTGGCACCACCATTGGCTCTTCTGTTTTTTTGTGTTTTGTTCTTTTTGTTTTTTTATAAATGAATGCAAATACGGCAAATGCATAAGAATGGCTAATATCAACCAAATGCTAGTATTAAAGCCAGCCTAGTTACATGAGTAATGGGATGCACACATAAGAAAAGAATAAGTTGTGGGTAACAATAAGTGTAATGACCTCGACTGCGATTCCCAGATGTTGCAGGGTTCTTTATCGGGAAGTGGGGAAAAGGAAGCTTCTTGATAATGGAGCCACTACACCCAGCTCTGCGTCAGCTACAATAACCTCCGATGATCTCCTTGGCCAGCTGAATCCTGGAACTTCTTGATCGTAAATTCACTGCCTCTTCCAGACCATTCTTTGTGCAGAATGAAGGCGTTTGTGATAGCCACATCGATCAGAAAGTAATATATGTATTTGTAGTACTTTCTGCTTTTCACCTGACACCTATAATATCCTCTGATCTGATTACTTTTGTCCACACCTCCCATGTATTTATTGTAGGACTGTATAGCTAGGGGGCAGCTTATTTCCTCTCTGCTGCCATTGCTCGTATGCCGAATGACTGAGGTGACACTCTTGGGTCTTGGGGGCACTGTTGGTGTACATAGGCATGATGATCTCTCAGTCCTGCCATGCCACACACTTTTCAGGATTGCATGGTTAGTGACTGGCTCCTAAAAATGTTTACAAGTTCATATAATGAGTATCCCATAATTATTGTAAATAACATGTATGAACTGATATACAACCCCAAAATGTTTGTGGCATTGTTGTACTAAATTGTGTTTATAGAACGCACATTAATTTTTACCTTTTCTTGAATTTGGCGTTCTTCAGCTCCTCAGCGCAACCACACCTGTCTTTCCTGGCAGTCCCACATCCATAGAACCCTCTCCTCTCCAAATCAACCAACAGGCTGTGGGGATCAAAAAAAAAGTTGTTGAAATAGCCACTTGCCCTGTAGGTCCTCAGTTAGGTCCTTCACCACTCTTGTTTCCATGTGCTGTTCAACTGCACCTTTCTTTTTGCCTGTATATACTTCGAACTGCGAGACAGAAAAGGGTTTCAGCTATCAGCCCGAACCCACACCTTGATACCTCTTTTGATGGGTTTCATGGGCATGTACTGTTTCAGGGATGAATGTCCCTGAAAGTTAATTATAGCCTCATCAATTGCTAACTCGCAGTTCGGGCTGTACGTATAGGGATGACAACTTGTGTGGGGCTGACAAGGTGGGATTTTCCCCAACCTGTCATAATTTGCACAGCCCCTTGTGGAAAGTGTAGAAAAATGTACAAATCATGAAATATCCCTGTACCTATCCCTAGATATTCTTTGGGCTATTGGTTTGTAGTTGTGGATGGTGTAGTGAACACAATGAGCCACATCATCCATCCTGTGACATCATCCTTACAATGTCATGTTATGTAAACAGTAGATCTCATCATGCCTTACTATTGCCTTTTATGGTTGTGCAGTACTTGCTTCTAGAACATTCTATTAGATATGTCGGTGATGTATATAATTATAGTGTTGTTCATGCTCACAATAATTAATTAAAGTTCTTGTTCTAATATTTCTTGATTTGAGATATAAGTTTGAATATACTTTTGATAAGTAGTACCTCTACTACATTGGTGACCCTCGAAGCTACACAGCTACAGCGTTACAGACTCTCAAAGCCTACCTTTACTCCTCCATCCTGAGTGACAGCTGCTGACAAATGTCCCACGAAGACGCTCCTGCTGTAGATCCTCCAATACCTGTTCCAGCCATGGCTGCAGTCACCATCAAGCTGCCACCCTTCTGGCCCGCTGATCCACAGGTCTGGTTCGCTCAGGTTGAGGCTCAGTTCACCACCAAACGGATCACTACTCAGCGAACAAAGTTCGATTATATCGTCAGCTCCCTCAATCCGGAGTTCGCCATGGAAGTCAGGGATCTTCTCCTCAACCCTCCAGCCGCCACGCCCTACGACACACTCAAGAAGGAGCTCATCAAACGAACTGCCGCCTCCGAGCAACGGAAGCTCCAGCTGCTGATCAGCGGAGAAGAGCTAGGAGATAGGAAACCGACGCAACTCCTACGTCGTATGCAGCAGCTCCTCGATGGTCAACTTGGTGCCGATTCCAACAGTTTCCTCAGAGAGCTGTTCCTGCAGCGGCTACCACCGAATGTCCGCATGATCTTAGCATCAACTGACATAGACATGGACCTCCACAAACTGGCAGACATGGCCGACAAGGTCATGGAAGTAGCCATGCCATCCATTGCTACAATCGAGACCAGCCGCCCCGCCCCCCACCCGGAAATCAAAAAAATTCTAGAGGAATTGACACGCCTTGCAGGCCTCGTCACTTCTTTGACGTCCACTTACCAACCACATCGCGGTAGAGGACGAAGCACTTCAAGAGCTCGCCACCGTCGCAGTCCTACTCCCACTGACACCGCAGGACACCAGGAAAAACAGTCCCTCTGTTGGTACCATACGAAGTTTGGTGAGGCTGCCAAAAAGTGCCAGGATCCGTGCAGTTGGGAAAACGCCTAGGCCGGATCCCTGCAGCGACGGGTGCTCACGGCCAACACACACACAGTCGCCTCTTCTACGTAAGCGATGCACACACAAACACACGATATTTAGTGGATAGGGTTCTGAAGTGAGTGTTATCCCTCCCACTCCTGCTGACAGGAGACTCACGCCAGACCCACTCACTCTCATAGCAGTAAATAATACATCCATACAAACATACGGGAAGCGATCTATTACCCTCAACCTCGGTCTCCGAAGAACCCTACCTTGGATTTTCATCGTTGCAGAGGTGCAGAAGCCCATCATTGGCGCTGATTTCCTCAGACACTTTGGTCTGGTGGTGGACATGCGCCGCCGACAACTGGTAGATGCACACACACACCTTCATATACAAGGTATCCTCGCCTCTAACCCCTCCTCCAGCCCGTCCATCAGTCCCAAGGGCACTAACAATCCCTATCTTAACCTATTGTCTGAGTTTCCTACTCTAACACAGGTCTGCGCCACAGACACACCAGTTAAGCATGATGTCACTCATCATATAGAGACTACTGGACCACCAGTCTATGCACGCCCCAGACGCCTAGCAACGAACCGTCTACAGGCTGCCAAAGCAGAGTTTGAACACATGCTCCAACTCGGCATTGTGCGACCCTCCTCCAGTGCCTGGTCATCACCCCTCCACATGGTGCCCAAGAAGACTCCCGGGGACTGGCGGCCCTGTGGCGACTACCGGGCCCTCAATCGTGCAACAGTACCTGACCAATACCCCATTCCTCACATCCATGATTTTTCTTCCGCACTGCAGGGTGCCACTATATTTTCCAAGCTGGACCTGGTACGTGCCTATCACCAGATACCAGTGACTCCCTCAGATATCCCAAAAACCGCAGTAACCACCCCATTTGGATTTGAGTTCGCCAAGATGCCATTTGGACTTCGCAACGCAGCTCAAACCTTCCAACGATTCATCGACTAAGTTCTCCGGGGCATTCCCTCGGTGTACGTCTACATTGACGACATCCTCATCGCCAGCATCACCCAAGAGCAACACCTAGACGACCTGAGAGCGGTGTTCGAGCGCCTGGCATCGCAAGGAATGGTAATCAACCCCAACAAGTGTTCTTTTGGTGCCACTGACCTGGATTTTCTCGGACACCACATTGACCGACACGGCATTTCACCCCTCCCCGAGAAAGTACAGGCCGTCCGCGATTTCCCTCAACCACACACACAACGACAGTTACGACAGTTCATCGGACTTGTAACTTTTTATCACCGGTTCCTCCCTCATGGTGCTGATATGATGCAACCTCTATACGCCCTACTCTCGGCCAAAAAACCCAAGTCTTATCCGCTAACCTGGACTGATTCAGCTCTCGCTGCCTTCAAAGCCACCAAGGAAGCTCTAGCCAAAGCCTCCCTACTAACCTACCCACAACCAGACGCTCCCACCTGCCTGATGACAGACGCCTCCGACACGGCGGTTGGTGCTGTCCTTCAACAACGCATCAACGATGCCTGGCATCCAATATCCTTCTTCTCCAGGAAGATGACTCCAGCTGAGACTCGGTACAGTACCTTCGACAGAGAATTGCTGGCCGTGTTTCTTGCTATCAGACACTTCCGCCACTTCCTGGAAGGTCGACCGTTCCATGTACTGACCGACCACAAACCACTCACATTCGCCCTGAACATTCGCTCAGATCGGCATTCACCACGTCAAGCCCGTCAGCTCGACTACATTTGTCAGTTCACCTCCACAATCCATCACATACCTGGACGTGACAATGTCGTAGCCGACGCCCTCTCTCGTACCAACCTCAATGCTCTCCTATCTGGCCAACCCCCCAGGGTAGACTTTGCTGCCATGGCCAACACACAAGCGACTGTCCCTCAAATTCGCTCTCTTCAGTCCTCACCATCCTCTACACTCGTCGTGGAGGAAGTTCCACTGCCTAACTCAACCGCCCCACTATTCTGTGACACTTCCACCGGTACTCAACGACCTCTAGTACCTCTCGTATGGCGACGCACTGTTTTTGACTCCCTTCATGGACTCTCACACCCAGGAATTCGGGCAACACAGAAACTCATCACGGCCCGGTTCGTTTGGCCGGGTATCAATACAGATGTTCGTCGTTGGACCCGTTTCTGTGTACAGTGACAACGGGCCAAGATACAGAGACATACAACTGCTCCACTCCACTCTTTTCCTACCCCGGAGGCTCGTTTCGACGTCGTACACATCGACCTCGTCGGTCCACTACCACCCTCCCGTGGATTCACTTACCTCCTCACCTGTGTAGATCGTTTTACACGCTGGCCTGAAGCAATTCCACTCACTTCGATTACTGCCGAAGCAGTAGCCCATGCTTTTCTAAGTGGTTGGATTTCACGCTTTGGTGTCCCCTCTACCATCATTACGGACCGGGGACGACAGTTCGAATCCCAACTCTGGACTCAATTAATGTCATTCATTGGTTCTAACCGTGCAAGGACCACAGCCTACCACCCTCAAAGCAACGGCATGGTGGAGCGTTTCCACCGTCAGATGAAAGCAGCCTTCAAAGCTCAACTCCAACCTGATCATTGGATGGACACCCTTCCTCTCATCCTGCTCGGCATCCGTACGGCCCTCAAGGAGGATATCTCCTCCACAGCCGCAGAGATGGTTTACGGTACTACCCTCCACCTACCTGGAGAATTTTTCACACCCTCGCCCATCACCTCTCTGCCCAACCCCTCCGATTTCGTCACTAAACTCCGAAACCATTTTAAGACTATTCGCCCAGTGGCACCACATCTTACTCAGAGGACTACACACATCTCTGAGGGATTATCCACCGCCACACATGTGTTCATTCGTCATGATGGTGTTCGTAAAATCTTCAACCCCCCTATCATGGTCCATACAGAATAGTTATAAACGAACGGAAAAACACTTTACGATCGACGTCATGATACAGTCTCGATCAATAGACTCAAACCCGCCCATCCCGACATCGAACAGCCGAACCAGTCGCCAAATACATCTATTCCACAACCCATCTCTCCCACCCAAACCAACCATCCTACTCGTACTACTCGCTCTGGCCGTCATGTCCATTTCCCCCGACATCTCTCATCCTATGTGTTGTAAGGCACTGGGGGGGAGTAGTGTAGTGAACACAATGAGCCACATCATCCATCCTGTGACATCATCCTTACAATGTCATGTTATGTAAACAGTAGATCTCATCATGCCTTACTATTGCCTTTTATGGTTGTGCAGTACTTGCTTCTAGAACATTCTATTAGATATGTCGTGATGTATATATAGTGTTGTTCATGCTCACAATAATTAATTAAAGTTCTTGTTCTAATATTTCTTGATTTGAGATATAAGTTTGAATATACTTTTGATAAGTAGTACCTCTACTACAATGGGATCCTCTTCCAGTAGTCTTCTGTAGATGGCTGGTGATTAATTCCCATAAGAATGCTGAAGCTTTGAATGCTTGAATGTCATCCTCGGTAATTTCTTTCCAAGAAACATAGGCTTCAGCACCCATGACCTCTTCAGCATACTTGTTTGTCTGATCTACTGTCTCTTCCACTATGTTAGGTGTTTAAAAAAAAGTTCAAATACCTCCAGTGGTGATTCCGGAATAGGAACGTAGGTCCTACTGAGTATGTGAATGGATAAATGGTAGGGGTCACTAGGTTTGTGGACCAAACTGGAGGCAATGTCTGTGTGGAAGAGACAGTGGATGGCAAGGCTGAGGAGGTAGCAGTGAAAGAAGGTGATGGTTGGATTGTTGTTGAGTGTATAAGATTGAGTTGGGGCTGGGGTGTGTAAGTGGGTGTGGTTGATACTGATGTTGGTTGAGGCATGGGTGTGGTCGATTCTCATGTAGGTTGAGGCTGGGTATGGAAGTGGGTGTGGCTGATACTGGTGTTGGTTGGGGCTGGTGTATGGTCAATATTGCTGTAGGTTGAGGCTGGGTATGGAAGTGGGTGTGGTCAATGCGGATGTGGTTTGATGAGGGTGTGTGGTTGATACTGACGTGGGTTGAGGATGGGGGGTGTGGAAGTCAGTGTGGTCAATACTGATGTAGTTTTGAGGATGGGGTGTGGTCAATGTGGTTTGAGGTCTGGGTGTGGTCGATACTGATGTGGGTTGAGGATGGGGCTTGGTCAATATCGATGTGGTTTGAGGAAGAAGTGTGGTCGATACTGATGTGGGTTGAGGATGGGGTGTGCTCAATACTGGTGTGGTTTGAGGAAGGGGTGTGGTCTATATTGATGTGGTTCTAGGAAGGGGTGTGGCCAATAATGATGTGGTTTGCGGCAGTGATGTCGTCAATACCAATGTGATTGGTGCCGGGGTGTGGTCAGTACTGATGTGGGTTGTGGTTTAAGAAGGGATGTGGTCTATACTGATGTAGTTTGAGGCTGGGGTGTGGTCGATACTGGTGTGGTTTGAGGATGGGGTGTGGTCGATACTGATGTGGTTTGAGGATGGGGTGTGGTCAATAGTGATGTGGTTTGAGGAGTGGGTGTGGTCATTACTGATTTGGTTCGATGAATGGGTGTGGTCAATACTGATGTGGTTTGAGGCTGGAGTGTGGCCAATACTAATGCGGTTTGAGGCTGGGGTGTGGTCAATCCTACATCACACCGCACCCTAAACCACATCAGTATCGATCACACCCCAGCCTCAAACCACATCAGTATTGACCACACCCCAGCCTCATACCACATCAGTATTGACCACGCCACTGGGATTTGGAAGTTTGTGTTGTCGATAGCAGTTTGTGTTGTCGATAGCGATGATGGTAAACGTGGCAGGTAGTAGTAGTGTTTGCTGAGTCTGATGTGGAAGCAACCATGGAGTCTTTTACTGAGATGGGTGGGGTAAAAGCGACATTCAAATGTACTTGGGTAGATGGTTGATGAAAGGTGAGGTGTATAATGCAGCAGGTATCGCAGAAGAATGAGCAGCTTCCTCTTCAAATATTGTTTGTTCACTTTACCTTCCTGCAGGCCTTCAAATTCTTCATCACTTTCATCAGCAAATGGCTCATCAAAGTCCCCATCTGCATCCAAAGCCTTAAAGACCCACTCCAAAGAGAAACATTGTCTTTTTTCCATAAGTAAGTGCTATGTATTACAGGCACTATCATGAACTTCAGTCAGTATCTTAGGACGCCAAGAAGGTGATGGTATCTCGTCTTACCTTGGCCAGACCAGTGTTGACTCTGAAGCTCTGCTTGCTAATTTGGGCGATTTTTTGTTTCTGTGTCTCACAAAGAAGGACTGTTTTTTTCCCTTCCAAACATCACACCATGGTAGAATTCACCCAGTAGTAGTATCCTTGTGTTTTACTTCAATCTGTATGTTGTTTGTTGCAATTATTGGTTTGTGCATGGTATTTTCTTTCTCTGTTATATCATATTCATTGTGATGGTCATGTATTGTGCTAGCATGCATATATGTATTCACACTTCTGGAATGCTATAATTCAAATCAAATATAAATTTGTGGTACACTGTAGACGTAAAGTATTATGTTTTCATTATTATGAAGACACATTCAAAACACTCATTCCTGTGATAGGGCGCTTCATTTTAGAGTCCCTTGAACCTTATTTCTACATTGTTGCCTACAGTATTTGAATCTTCACAGTATATCATGTATCTTTGTAGCCTATATAATTACAATGATTAAAATACCTGTATGATAAATTATACATGAAGGTGCGTAGCTTATTATTTTACACACATCAAAACAAGAATTACCAAGTTCAAATAAGATTCGTCTCAATGTGGTTTTGACTTACTATAATTATTGTTCTGTTGACTATCGAGGTGGACCAAATCATTGCACGTTAACAAAATTCCACGTGGAAACAGACCATTACAGATTTGTGCACTGTGGCATGTGGCTTTTCTACCACATACTAAATAAAAGTGAAAACACCATACACCACAACCCCCCCACCCACCACCTCCGGAAAATTTTCTTCTGTATACATCCCTGCACACACACACACACAACACTCAATTACATGAGAATGGTGCTTAGAGCAAGGTGATATCCACACCATGCTGTACATATTTGTTGACTTCTTCCTCTCTCTCACAGACACATATGTGCCTGAAGCAAGTCAAGATCAAGAACTCAAGAAACAAGTGAGGTCAGCCTGAACAGTGAAGGAGGAGGTCTCGTTGAAGAAAAATTTAACTGCAATGTTTACATGAGGCTAACTTTTTAGTGAAAATCAATGGTAGTATTGCCTTTGTACAAATTTTTGTTTTGATCACAAACTCATTTTGGAGCTTTTTCTTTGCTCTTCAAAATGAGTTATGAAAATGTCTGTATTGGAAGTTATTGATGATCAAAGGTCAGAGGTTGCCGAAACGTCTGGCTCTCTATCCTGACCCCTCCCTCATGTACTTCTCTCTTCCCTGAGGGTTGTGGATGTGTCTTGAGAAAGGCTGCAAGATTCTCAACTTCCTGCAGCAGCGTGACTTCCTTGGTGCAGAAGACTGGATTGGTCATCTATTCCTTACCATTGGGGTCTTACTTTTAAACATTTCAAGCCTCAAGAGTGGCCTTCTGGATCTATCGGGAAACCATGAGAAACCTGGGAGAGTAGGTTCTCCTTAGGTGTCTCAGCCTGTGCCAGGCTCATAGTTGGACCTCATATTGCATGAGCAGTGGAGGCTGTTGGGATGGGTTGAGGATCCTTCTTTATAAAGCCTAAGAAATTGTCCTCAGCATAATAGCTTCCAGGAAAGTTATGAAGTTATATTGATATATTCATGACATGTAGAAATTCATTTTTAATATGGGCAAAACTTTGAATTTTGTATATAGTTTCTATATATTTTTCTTTGACTTCTGGTAAGTAGGATAAGTTTCAAATTACACACTATAATATGTTTATGCACTATGTTCTTTGTATAATTGCACCAAACACTTTCTAGACTCTTATATTATTGTTATCCCATCGATAATATATGAAGTCTTTGAAATCACCATCGACTGTGAGATATATTTTCAGACGATAATCAACAGATGCAAACCCAGACATCTCACAAAATAATTATTTGTTCAAAATGTGTTATTTTGTATCTGCACATGCCCAGTAGAATGCTGAATTGTAATATAAGAGTACAAGAGAACCATAATTCCAGTTTAATGAGAAAGCAAGAAAAATGAGAAGTGGTTGATGATTATAACTGTCATTATTAACAGGCTCTTATTAGGTCCTTACTGCTGTTTTTGGAAGGCATAAAAGCTGCATATATAGGTTACCTGGAATCATTCCTAGTGCCTTTGCTCTATTATTAGTTTGTGATATAATATTGATTACCAATATGTAAATAGAGTACTCCCATCATCTGTTTTCATGCTTCCTGAATGCCGTGGTGTTTCATGGTAAATGTCACCATAGAAACATGTGGTACTCAGTGATTATCATTAACTTTATTTCTAGAACACTGATAAACTGTGTGTTCAAGAATCTAGAACTTGAGTTACATAATATACATATGTATATTTATATATATATATTATTATGTCCACAATATTAGTCAATCTAAAATCCGACTAGTCTGACCACTAGCTATGGCCCTGATTATATTTTGATGAGTGAACATATAATTATTATAATTTTGTGTCAGTATATAACTACTACACATTTGTGGAGGTAATCAAGGCAATTCTTTCGGGGAAATTTCAGTATGTACACAGGAATGAGTATTTCTCTAGAATCAAAAAATTATGGCCTCAAACTACACTTGGTCTCCCTTCTGGTGTCACAGAGTGTACTTTCCATGCTTCTGCATTTGTATCTGGCAAATGTGTGTTTCCTGACAACCATGAGCATGTGAGTGAAATATACCAGATAGACTCTTCCCAAGAACTTAACACACCAGTCAACATCACAATCCAGCATTGTGTGGCCAAAGATGACATACACCGCCTGTCCTTCGCCTGCTGCTCAGATACCAAACCTCCATTCCAGTAGCACATCATTGAAGGCGGTCACTTCACTTTCATTTATGGAGAACTTCGTGTAAAGAAGTTTTCATTCTATACAATCATGTGGGAACTTTACGAATATGGTGTCAGTTTTTTCCCTTCTCACCCTGAGAAGTCATACTTGGTTTCCATGTATAGTAGGAGTCTGTTCAGCAGTCCCTCTCGCAGTTCTGCCAGTTGGAATCTATACTTTTCTGTTGTAGATAAATTGTATCATCTTTCAAACCAGTATAAAAAGCTTTCTTGAAGAGAACATTGCATGGTGAAGAAGTTCAATTCATTGTAGATGATGTTGTTTGATTCCAGGAAAATAAGGAGAGTTCGTTAGATATTCCAGAGGATGAAGCTGATCAACACATTGGGTGGTATTTAAAAGCTCTGGTACATCCTTCCATTAGCAAATATGATATTGATCATTATAAATGTAAAGGTAATCCACCTATATCTGACTTCAAGCAATCCTCCATCTGACTTGAATTTTAAATTCCATCTTAAGGTTGTGGAAGCTCCAAACAACATCATGATAGCACAGCGGCTAGAAACCATTATTTTTTAAACTGGTGTAAAATTGAAAAGCAAATGAAACATGGCGAAGAAGGTCAAAATAACTTACTTTGGAGTTTCCTAACTTGCACATGCATCATAGTTAATGATTTATAAAGTGTTTTTATCTAATATATGTGATGTAATAACCAAAGTCAGGCCCCTCAACCGCCCAAAACCACGGAGCATACATTACCATAAACAACTAATACATGTTGTGTATAGTTGTTGCGTGGTTTAGTGTTGCTATAAGTTCCATAATGACCTTCGATTATGTTGAGTGTGTTTAGCTTTTAGTATCGATCATTTTACCCCCCATAGGAATTGTATTATGTCAAGAGTCGATGAGCACAGCTGTTTTAGCTAGGTTGTTTGTATGGTGAACTTACTGCTATAAAGGCTGGAAACTTGTTCTGGGCCATGGAATCTACATATACAACAGCCCCAAAACTATAGCTTCCACATTCTCCATTCTCTCCTCATTAATTTTCCACTTTCCACCCGCCATCATTGTCTTACTTTCTCTATGAAACCTAAATCTCTATTTTATTGCACACTTTCCCACTACATCCAACATCACTTGTTTCTGCCCATGATCTCTAGATAATAGCAATCAAAATATAGCAACCAACAACAACGTGTTTCTTGACCTTAAGCCCAACCATTTTCCTTCAAAATCCTTCAAAATTCCAACACATACTCACTATAGATGAGAACTGGTGGCAAAGTACTATTCTGTTTCAGCCCTGCCTCCACCTAAAACCACCTAAAATCCAAAACACTCGGTCAACTTGGTCAAATAAGTCTTTGCACACATCGACAATTTCTTGAACACCATACCTGTTCATCTTCATCGAAAATCCTTCTCTCCACAGTATAGCATATCCTTGCTTGCATCTAGACCTGCAAGAAATAATTGCCGTCCCTGTGATGTCATAGCGCACACTCTCAAATATATGAGAAAAGACCCTGACAACCAGATGAGAACACAACCTCTAAAATAGTTTGTTAACAAGTCTGTGTTGATGAACACGGTTGCCAGACTTTAGTGCTGGGCTACAGAACAACTCATACTTGCACAAAGAGTGAGAATCGCTGAACCAGGGGAACTCGATTAGTTTTGTGAGGTTGGATTGTTGTTTAGATGTCGACACTACAAGTTAGACAATGAAATGCACCAACCAGTGTTGCCAGGCAACAGACAACAGCAAGCCATAGCTCACACACTCCACATGAACGGTCACCTCGGGTACAACAAAGCCAGACACAGACTGTTGCCCCACTTTTACTGGCCAGGCATCAGCCGGGATGTGCATCAAGCCTGTGAATCCTGCGCTAAATGCTAGAAGGGAAGTCGACGTCCACAGACCCTGTCTCCACTAATCTCTATGCCAATTATCACAGAATTAATTACAAGGATAACTTTTGATATAGTTGACCCTTTACCTCACACTAGAGCCGGCAATAAGATCTGTTAACATCCATGGATTTTGCCAGATGGTGATGCCACACTACTCAGGAAAGCTGTTGCTGAAACTCTTTCTTCTGCTTTGATGGACATATTCTCTCCCCCAGGAATACCAGCTAAACTACTGACAGATCAGGGCATTAATTTTGTGTCATTCTTGTGACAACCTTATATCAGAAACAAGGCATTCACCACATCAAAGCAAGTCCATAACACCCTCAGACGAACAGTACGTTAAAACGGTTTCATACCACATTGAAACAAATTATTAAGAAGGTCAGTAAAGACACCACTGCTGTTCAATGTCTAACAACCATGAGGGAGAACCTGGAACAGATGCAGCACATAGCACCAGTTACATACAGAGTGCACATGCATGACAGAAAGAAAAGGCATAGAGCTATTCATGTCAACATGATGAAGTCCTGGCACAGTCCAGTGGCATCTGTATTTTATATCACCTTAACAGATGAAGAAACTCTGCAGGGACTTCTCTTACCAACCCTATGGAAATCAGATTCAAAAGCTCTCATGGGACCAAACTTAAATGATGGACAGACTTCACAACTCCAATGCTTGATGGATACTTCCCCAACAGTCTTCACAAACATCTCTGGGGAAACAACGGCAGTGGAACATGCCATTGAGACCAAGCAAGCCCAGCCCAACAGGATTCCGACAAGGCAAGACCCATGACTTGTGAAGATGGCATTCACAAGGAAATCCAGACATTGTTGGAACATAATATTATGGAACCATCTAAGAACTCCTGGTCATTTCCAATCCCAAGGATGAGGAAGGACTAAATGGTAAGGAGGTGTATTGATTAGAGCCAATTGAATGCACTGACACAAGCCGACCAACAGCCAGATAAGACAAGTATTGTTTACAGATCATAAGTGACAATTTCCACACACTCTCCTGCTAAATACTCTATACTCCTTAAGGAAGGGGTGGGGGCAGAGGCCCAGGCCTAACTGGCAACACTTAGCCTACACAATCAACAATTTACACTCACCCACATGTTAATGTGTGGGACCTCTTACCTCACACACTAACGACTTGTATTTAAATGTAAATGAAATGTGTTGCCTTGTTTCTCACCCTGATGAAGACAGAGCATTGAGGTAGAAACAGGCAAACATAACAAAATACTCATTAAAATATATATCTAATGATGAAAGTTAACACTCAAGAAAAATGGATGTTGCCACTTCTCCTTCCATTGATCGCTGGAAGCTACTCCCATTGTAATATCTCCACGAAGACGTCAGGAAGCCACAAAGTTCATAACATAGCAATCCCAATGATAAGTTAGCTTATTCTACTTAGCTAAATTTGGTGAGCACAGTGAAGTTGTTCTTCAGATGCCTCTAGATTTGCTAGTCTGCACATGCGTCCCCTTAATGGCATCTTTCTTACTGCTGTAAGTAAAGCAGAAGAGGCCATGACTCAATTTCTGTACTCCATTGTTAACTTTACAGAGCAATGTGGAGGGGGAAGGACAAGTGAAGAGCAAGCACGAGGAAAAGGGATTGAAAAGTTATGCTAATTACAGGCCAGAACATTTCACATGTCCCAGGAGAAATGGAGCTGGTCTGAAGACTTTGGAGGACTTTTCATGAATACCTAACAGAACATCACATAATCACACTAGCTTTGAAGTCACATGTTCGAGCCTATATGGAGCTTTTTCTGTCCTGATGGGTTTATGCCAAGTATTGGACCTGTGAATCCACATATTTTAAGAGGCTGTATCTATAATTACAAATTACGCACTTGCAAAGAAGCATTTACGCATTCCAATCGTGGGAATATGGTTGACCAGTTCCAAAAGTGTTCAAGATTGTTCTACCTTATGTAATATCTAGATATACAAGAACTATGTTTATACAGCATATATATATGTTATGTGCTATCCACCGACTTGCGCCATCGATAGTAATCGGTAGATCGTGCAAGGTCGTGCATGGTCATACACCATAATCATGAATGCTAACTCCAGACAACGTATGCAGAAAATTGCTGACGACAAGCAGCTTCGCCAAAAAGTCCAGTCCTCAGCCAAGAAAAGTACCATTCTATTTGAAGCCATCTCCTTGGCCAAAGCCAAAAGGTTGAGATGCACTGAAATTAATTTGTATATATATCTTACATGTAACTCGTAGTACTCTTATAGTGTCTGATTAAATAACTTGTAATTGTATTGTTACATTTTTGTACTGGCATGTAATTTATTATGATGTGAAAATAAAGAACAACCTTAATTTAATGAAAAATGAAAATGACTCCTTTGCCCCCTCCCCCACCCCCCCCACCCCGATTCTGATCTACATTTAACTGGCTTTCTGGCCAACCTTGACCATTTATATGGGGGAAATTTATATGTGGGAAATAAAGGGTAGGAAAAACCCATTAAAATGTCACAGTAGGGCTTGCACATCAATCAATTTAGAGATGTCCCTAACTCATGCCTCCTAAAACATCAAGTACAAAATATTGTCCGAAATATGAGTATACTGACCCAACTCGATGTTTATCAGACTTCTCAAAAAAATTCAACCCCCCTTGACACCTCTCTCTGTTGCTCTCTGATCCCCCCACAACGAAATATTAAAAAATACGTTAATTTAATTTAAAAAAAATTAAATTCCAATTTTATAATTAAAAAAATCATATTTCCATAGATAGCGTAGCATCGGTCGATGATGAGACCTTGCGCGATCTACCGATTACTGTGCTAACGAAGGATCCATAGATAGCATGATCTATCGATGGTGTAGGTCGGTTCGATTGAGCATAACATATATACTTGTAAAAAACAAGATAAACAAGACTGTGCCCATGTAGACTAAGGGTGAGCACCCTTTACCACTTAAAATATACACACCAACACAACCAGCTAGACCAACCTTTGCTGCTTAAGATGGAAATAATGTCTTCAGCAGATTCCTCCAAATCTCCCTCCACACATACTCGAAGAAGATTCCTGTAAGTCTTTGGATAACCAGCTTTAGATCTCCAACACACCAGAAGAGCCCAGCTGTAAATAGTATGATCTATAAAACACATCCACACATTTAGCATTGTAATACCTTTGTAGACAAAGACTTCCCCTCTATGTGGTCTTTATGTGCTGCACGTCCGACAAGCTCAGTTCTAGCATATATGCCATATCATCCAAACCTAACTGTCTTGCAGAAATTCGACCTAGGTCCACATCTGACTTTATCACATCATCTAGGTAACCACGGTTGCACTCTGGAACTTTGGCCAGGAGTTCGTCGTATTTCTACAATAATAATTAAAATAACAACAGAAACATCTAATTTAGCATGAAGATCATGGCTTCATAGAGACATTTTAGTTGCCGGGAAGAGTGGGGGTGAGTGTCGAGCCTGGAATTTTTCATAGCTATCCTTACTACATGGACCCATTAGCCTGATTTTTAGTCAGACAAAGTTTATTCACCGATTAAGCGCCATAAGCGCCATATGGCCGCAAAGGGAAATCGGACTCGCGAAAAAAATTATATAAAAAAATATATTTGAACTAAGTGCCAAATTCTTGTTGCTGCACATGCCCAAAAGAATGCTGAATCATTCTAAAAACGTCATTTACACGTGCTGCTATATGTGCCGGCCACGCCCCGCTTTTTGTTCATAACTTCGGTTTTCAAGATGGCGAGGATGCTTTGTTTTGTACGAAGTAACTTTTCTTCTTTTTGACGACGACACTAGCGGCTCTGGCTCGGATTCTGGTGGGAAAGAAGGCCAGAGATATATGCCTACCATGGTTGTGCCCTGGATCCCCTGGCTCTAAGTCAAAATGCTCGGGTGGAAGGATTTCTCGATGGTATGTTTTTTTCTACCTTAGCGCTTGGTTGCCATTGTATTCCACAATCTTCTGAGATAATTCGCTAACCAAACTGTAGCCTATTCTTGTGTTTTTTGAGGATATAAATATTTCTAACATAGCAGTTGAAGAAGATTAGTTATAGCCATAAATGTAGGTTGAGCTTTATTATTACTTATCAAATTTGAATTTGAATTTTTTTTTTAAACGTTCGTATAAGGTTTATGTTATCAACTTTTCTTTCTTGGCAGTCCGTTGGAGATGAAGGTGATCCATTGTTACCATCTACTTGTGGGAGCTCTGGACTTAGTGTAGGTTGGTACAAAGGAAATTTTGTAGAGTTACTATTATATATTTCCTTTCAGCCTCTGAAGAAGAGAGTGACCATTTGAACACTCCTTCCTTACCATCTACTGACCCTCCATCCTTATTACCATCTACTGACCCTCCATCCTTATTACCATCTACTGACCCTCCATCCTTACTATCTACTGACCCTCTGTCCTTACAATCTGCTACAGGGGACTCTTCTGGAATAAGTAAGTTATCAAAATTGATATTTGAATATTTGTTTGTATACATATTTATGTGTTACAGAGAATGTGAGGTGTGGTGCTAGAGTAGAGGTTCATGTAGTACTAATAGTCCACCACCACAAGGTACTGGTAATAGGCAGGCCCAGTCCCTAGTTTGTAGTAGTAAGGCTCTCTCATCTAGCACTAGTTATCAGATAATACCAGTCGAAGGTCGCTGGGGGAAAAAAGAGACAATTCTGGCCCAAACTCAGCTTTGCTCGGTGTAACAAGTTCGTTACTAGGTGCTTTTTATCTTTTTTTATTACTATTGACGTGTGGGACCTCCATGTGAGAGAGACTAATATGTATGTTTCTAGGGTGGAGCTCCCCCATAATTGGCATGATACATGTGAAGAAGAAATGGAGGCTTTTGCAGAACTTTTGATTGTTATGGGCATTTCAAAACTTCCCCATATAGACATGTACTGGTCTTGTGAATATCCTGATTTGTCATGTAGTTTGGTGAGTAGAGTAATGCCCCTTTGGAGGTTTAGGCAGTTGATGCGGCTACGTGCATGTCAACTCCATTGCTAGCTCACAGGTAACATCTGGTAATCCCATTATGATAGGCTTTGAAAGCGAGTATTGTTTGCATCAGGAGCTTAGCATTGATGAAGCCATGATTCCCTATCAAGGGAGGCTTGGCTTCAAGCAATATATGAAGGATGAGCCTACGAAATGGGGCATAAAAGTATTTGTGCTTTTGGATGCAAGGAATGGTTATATTTATCGATTACAAATTTATACTGGGAAGAATGTGGAAACAGGAGATAGTACAGGTTTGTGTAGTCGGGTAGTGTTAGATTTGTTGGAGGGATTTGAGCACAAGAACTTTCAGGTATACATGGATAACTTTTATACAAGTCCTAATTTATTTCACACACTGACTATTAGAGGGGTTGGTGCATGTGGCACAGCTAGGCCTAATGGGAAAAACTTTCCTAAGGAGTTACTTACAAAGTGGAAGAATAGAGGAAAATATGATTACAGATCAAATAGTTCACTCCTGGCTTTAGTGGGTAGACAAGGGTGTGATTGACATGATAACTAATATGCATGCAGCTTTGTGGCAAGGACAACAACCAACTGTGAAACATCATCAGCTTGATGGTTCTCGACTGAATGTGTCTTGCCCCCCTCCCTGTTTACCTGATTATCAATCATCGACTGAATGTGTCTTGCCCCCCTCCCTGTTTACCTGATTATCAATCATTCATGAGGGGTGTCTGCCAAATATGCAAACACCCCCTTCCACCATCTCTTTGATTTTCTACCGAAATTGTAGTAGCCCATTCTTTGGTCTGCTCTGGTAGAAGTTGGTTTTTTTAACGCCTTTATTGAATGCCTTTATCTGTTTTCTTTTTCAAACACTTCTCTACATAAGAGGCAGGATAGTTATTTAGATCTTCGGATTAGCTTAGTAAAAACATTGATTGGTTCCTATTCTTCTCGCTGGCGTATAGGCCTTGTATGTTTCCTACATCCCAGCTAGAACGTCTCAATTTGCAACTAGGTCATTTCCCCCTTCTACTTCTGTTTGGTGTGCATAAAAATGGTTCGAGGCATGAAAGCCTAAATGAGTGTGGTTACTGTAGGTTCATTTGTGCATTGGATCTGACCGTATCATACCTTGGTGGAATATTAGTGTTGCATGTATTCTCTTTGTTCTCGTGACCATGAAATATAAGTTGTGTATGGTGTATGTGCATGCCTCTTGGTAAAAAGTGTGGATACTTGTGTCTAATAATGCATTTTTCTCTATTGTTGTGTCTTTGTGTTCTAGATGCCTGGGAAGTGTTGATAGAGCCTCGTCTTGCCCTTCTACACACACACACACAACGTGTATTACAATGCTACTCTCTCACTCTCCTTCATTCTTCATCAAATTACCCACCCACATTCTACCCACACACAGATACTTTTTCTATTCAAATATTCGATTCATATATTGTCTGTTCAAAAAATTTTGTCTTAGGAAGTTTTAGGATTGTTATTGTCTTGATTCTGTGTCAAATTATATGAATATGCTCAAATATATGGTATATAAGTGTTGGTTCAATTTTGAAAAGCTTGCCAAATGCTGGATATTTGGTCCTTGGGTTTCATTCAAAAATCAGGATGTAGAGCAATCACTGGGCTTCCATATGAACGAGGTTTCCTGTGCTGACGTCCTATAAGAAGTTCGAGGGAAAAATTAGTAATTAAATCGTTAATTATTTTACCGCGGGTACTAGGAAAGTCGGCGCTTAATCGGTTAAGATAAGTCTTCGAAATAGATAAGTAACACTAATCTGGCTAGGCTCAGGTGAATCACAATTGAAGGACTTAAAATGACTTTAGTGCAATATTTGACATTTTGTCTACTTAATTGCTAAGTTCATTAACTGTCGCATACAATATACCTATTATTACACCATTTTCCTTGTGGTGTAGGTGGGAGGTGGGGTAATCCCTGATCCCCTGACTCCCATGATAGATGGTTTTGCTAACCTGTGCCTTGATGCTGCTTGAGAATTCAGTGATGGCAGCTGCTTCTTCACTAGTTCTTCCAGTAACATCTGCAACAACAACAGCTAGTCAATGAGTGGATTATTTGTGTGAGTGAATTAATGGAAGGTTTTATTTACACTACTACTAAACATACCAAGCATGTGTATGTCCACAAGTGAACCACAAACTCTGGTTGTCTATCAACACCACTTCTAACCAAACGAGCAAGAAAACTAGTGCTTAGCAACAACTAAGCTCATACTAAGCACACACATTGAATCTTCTACCATGTAAATCAGGGGTGCCCAATAGGTCGATCGCGATCTACCAGTAGATCGCGCATGTAGTACGGGTAGATTGCGCGCTATTATTTTTTTTAATATATTAAAAAAATTATTTAATTTAATTTAATTTTTTTTATTAATTTTTTTATGCTATCCCATCATCTATCCTCCCTTTGGCGGTTCTTGATTGATGTACAGGGCGGCTAGTCTTGTGTTACTTAACTTCTAACACATGGTCACCAGTAGAAAACACACGAGCTACTGCAAAACTACAATGAGCTAGTGACCTAGTTAGCCTGCCAATTTATATTTACTAAAGAAGGGATATAAAAAATTAGTAGGGGAGCTGGACCAGGTAAGAAACAAAAAACCACTTCCAAGCGGAATGGAAGGATTTTTTTTTACCATGTCATATTCGGCTGACTCCATTCAGTGCAAATCATCAGAGTAAGGTAGTGACCATAAATGTATTCAATTGTTTTGTGCCGTTGTGGTTCATGCAGTGATTCAAGGTATGCCAACATATATTATATATATAAAGTATACTCAGTACATATATAGTACATATATAAATAAATATATTAGAATCTTTTAATACAGGTAGATCATTTTGACCTGGTCATTTGAAAAGTAGCTCGCAAGCCGAAAAAGTGTTGGCACCCCTGGTGTAAATGAATGCTTTGCATTTCTGGAGCAGAGAGCTAAACTTCTGTTACATGAGCCACACATGGATGAAGATAATATTGACAGAACTGGTAAATTTACACTGATTATTGATAGAGTCAAAGAAATACAAATCAAGCAATTACCATGCATATGAGAATGTTCAAGTTGGCAGCCAGCATTTGTTTTGAAGTGGAAGTTGTGCACCTCTGCAAGCAAAACTTATGTGTAGTCCTAGCCCTGGCATTACACTCACACAGCCTCATTCCCAACATCACACATGCACACATCCATAATCAAAATACCAAACAACTCACACTCAGCTAGCCCAACCCCCAGATCCAGCCCTAGATAATAGACACACAAACATGCCTACACTGTAGTTAAGCTCAGTAAGCTATTCACCTAGCTGATGCAACTGGACGAGTTCAACAAGTTATCAGTAGGAAATGTGTATAGCGAATGAATGTGTGCTAGTATGCATGCTGCGAGGTAAAGGAGTCGTGTGTGAGGTAAAGGGTCGTACGTAGCAATGTTTATACATGTAAGGGTGGTTATTGTCTATCTCCCCCCAAGTCCGTCTTAAGGGGGACTGATAGTTCTCTGTCCGTAGCGTACGACTGGTTTTGCTCCTCTCTTGCTGCGTCTCAGCACGGCCGCTGGGTTGGGGTTCTTGGGGGGGTTGATGGCGGGCGTCAAGGCCAGGGTTTTCTGGGCGGTCTGGGTGGGGCGATGAGGCGGGGTTCCGGTGCCGGCGACGGAGGCGTATGATCGTCCGTCTGCCGGGGTAGCCAGCAGGGCGGGCTTGCGTCCGGTTGGCTTTGTTGATGTTGATGGTGGATGTACAGGTGTCCCCGGTGTAGTAGGGGGCAGTTTGGTCTGGGGTATCGGTTGAGGGGGCGGGAGCGGTGGGGGGGCGATCTGGGGTGGAGTAGATGGTGGTGGTGTGGGAGGGGGGTATTCAATGGGGGGTGGAATATAGGTTGGTGGTATGGGAGGGGGGTATGCAATGGGAGGAGTGCCAGGCAGCGGACGGCTGAGCGGGTGAGTCGGCTGGGCTGGTTGAGTCTCCGTCTGACGACGTAGGAATCGTCTGTTCCTTGTGGTGAGGCGGCCCGATCCGTCCATCCTCACGGCATATTGGTGGTACTGGAGCACCTCCACGACCAATCCAGTTTTGTCCCACTTCGTTGGGTGGCGGCCTGTCTGATTTTGGATGAATACTCTGTCACCGCAACGAAGGGGGGAAAGGCCGTGGGTGTGTTCGTCCCAGCGTGCTCTGCCGAGGGTTTGGCGATGGGATCTGGCTTGTTGCCTCTGGTGGAGTTGTGATTCTGATGCATGGGTTTGTCGCAGCCGCGTGGGGAGGCCGGGTAGTGCATCACGGATGGGGCGACCAAATACGCATTCGGCGGGTGACATCCTTGTGTCTGGGTTCGGGCTGTTGCGGTAGACCAGGAGGGCCTTGTGGAATTTGGTGGTGAGTGTGCCTCCTGGTCCTGTGTTCCCCGAAATGAGCCTCTTCATGGATTTGACCGCGGTCTCTGCTCGGTTATTGGAGTGTGGGTTATAGGCAGAGGAGGTGCGGTGGTGGATGCCCCAAGAGGTGAGGAGCTCCCTGGTGGTATGAGCGGCAAATTCTGGGCCGCCGTCCGAGGTTAGAGTGGTGGGGATGCCATAGGTGCTGAATGTCTCTCTCAGTATGGTGGCGAGGCCTGCTGCGCCGTTGGTGGCCGGTTTGGTGATTGGCCAGCCAGAGTACCGGTCTACCAGCACAAGGTATGCGGATCCTTCGTGGTGGAAGTAATCCGCACAGATGTGCTGGAAGGGGTACTCTGGCTCTTCTGGGGTGACTGACGGCATGGCAGGTTGAGAGGGGGCGTTGCCGTTGCATGCTGGGCACCTGTTCCTGGTTGCAGCGATGTCTGCGGGCATACCCGGCCAGTACAGGGAGGAGGTGGCTCTGGCAGTCATCCCGCTCGTGCCCTGGTGGGCTGCATGGAGGGTGGATAGGCAAGTTGGTCTCAGGGATGTGGGGATGATAAGTCGTTCCCCGTAGCATACCACACCGTCTACGATGGAGAGGTGTGGGAGGATTGAGAAGTAGTCCCTGATGGGGGCTGGGAGCATCTGCCTGTTGTCGGGTGTGCCTTGCTCGATATAAAACATCAGGTCCTGAAGGGTAGCGTCGGAGGCGGTGGCTGTCTGGAGGTGCTCCCAGCTGATGGGGATTGAAGAGATTGCTTTGCAGACGGCGGTGGAGAGGCCGGACTCGTCTATATGCGCAGAGGTGGTATTGGTGATGGCGCAGAGTGTGGAGGCAGGGCTGCCCGGACAGGCTGGGCTGGGGTTCGCAACATCATCGGGGAGGTGGAGCTGGGGAGGCGTCCGGGTTCCGGATGGGTGGCGTGAGAGGGCGCTGGTGAGGTTCTTAACGCCAGGAATGTACACCATCCGGAACCGGTACCGGAGGGTCTTCTCCTTGATGTTGCGGAGGCGTGGGTTAGGTATGTCCTCGAGGCAGCGATCCCCGAACAGTTTGAGGAGGGGCTTGTGGTCTACAGCTACCACTAGATCGCTGCACCCGAGGACGAAGTGCCGGGCTTTGTCTAAGGCATCCGCCACTGCCAGAGCCTCGCCCTCCACAGGGGCGTAGCGGGACTCGGCAGGGTGGGTAAACCTGGAACCCACAAGGGTGACGCGCCAACCCTCCCGACAACAGAGGATCTCCCGGGATGGGCACTGGCAGTGCTTCTGGAATAGCCAGTACCCTATCCCGTCTTTGCTCCAGTCTGTTGCCAGGCAGGTTGGGCGGTTTCGGTCGAATATGGCCACCCCGTCGCGAATCTTCTCTACAATCTCCGACTTGGATGCCTGGAACGCGTGGTCCAGGGCTGGTGTCCAGAGGAATGGTGAGGTGGGCTTCAGGAGGGCCCTGAATGGCAACATGGTGGCGGTGAGGGAAAATGCATAGGCGACCTGGTTCACCAAGCCGAACCAGGCGCGGATGTCCGTGATGCTTGCTGGGGTGGGGAAGTCAGTGATAGAGTTGAGGAACCTCGGAGCTGGTCGTACTTCGGAGGGGGTGATGTCGAACCCGGCAAACTCCACTCTGTCCTGGGCAAAGCGGAATTTGCGCGGGTTCAGGGTGATGCCGTTCACGGCACAGATGTGGAGCCACTCAGTCGCCTGGTGGAATGCTCCCGTGATGTCGTCCGACCAAAGCAGAGCGTCGTCGATGCATTTGGTCTTCGACATCACGTTGGCGACGAGGGCATCGTACCTGGCCGTGTAGGCATCACCTGAGGCGATGTACCCCTGGGGGGCCGAGCAGTAGCGGTACCTTCCCCAGGGGGTGATGAAGGTGGTGTAATGGCGGTCAGCTTCTTTGAGGGCCACGGAGTGGTAGCCGTTCCAGGCGTCGAAGATGGTCTTTTTGGTGTTGCCTGGAACGGCTCTTGCCTGATGGAATGGGGATGGGCAGTGATGGGTCTCGCGCGTGGCGTGCTGGTTGAGTGGTTGAAGGTTGATGGTCCTCCTGAGTGACCCGTCCTTCTTGGTGCAGATGACCATACGGTGGCACCAAGTGACGGGCGTACCCAGGGGGACCTTCTCCAGCACGCCGAGGCGGACGTCCCGGTCAAGGCCGGCCTTCACCTCGTCCTGATGAATTGGGATATCAATGGGGTTGTGGCAGGGTTTGGGGATGGCGTTGGGGTCAATGTTGAGGGAGAGGGGGGGTCCTGACATCATGGGAAGGGGTTGATGCTCACAGACATTGAACGCACTTGCTGAGTATAAGTCCAGCAAGTGACGTTCAAGCCTGTGACGGTTGGCCTCAGTGCCAGGGAATGGCAGGGAGGTGGGTCTGACAGGGGGCGGGGCACGGGTGGGGCATGAGCAGGGTCTGGGTTGGTTATGGGAAGGTTTGCTCACCACAGGTGTCGAGGGGCTGTCCATAGTTCTGGTCTGCAGGTCCGCGACTTCAGGGGGTGGGGGCCGATTCGGGGTCGCCCATGCATCCGTGCCGTCTCTCGAAGGTGGCGTCTGCTTGCAGAGGGGAAACTCCGTGTGAATCAGTCCCAGATCGATGCAGCTGGCCAGGCTGAGATATAGTTTGGAGGCCAGGTCGCTGAAGTATACCATCTGCCGCGTTTCACGGCCTGAGTGGGTGGATATTCTGAGGAGAGCGGCACCCTTGATGGGGAGGGGGTTGCCACTGGCGGAGCTCATGAGGAGCGTGGCCGGGACCAGGTCGTGGTCAGTAAGGAGCAGTTCCTTCATGAGGGCTGGGCCTGCCAGACAGCTCTGGCACCCCGTGTCAGCTAGGGCTGTGGTGGTGATATTGTGCCTATCTACCCTGAGGGTGTGGCCATGGGCCCTGAAATCCTCTCGGTGGGACGAGACTCTCACCTCCATGTTGGGTTGGGGCGGGGAGCGGCGTTGGGTCCAGGTCATGGTGCTGGAGTCCCACGATTGGTGTGGTAGCGATCCCTCGGTCATGGTTGCCACTGTCTCGGAGATCGCGCTCTCCTGCTCCGCCTGTCTCGACCAGCACATCTGTGCGTAGTGGTGTTGTCTACCACAGGAGGAGCAAGTGGAGCCAAAGGCGGGGCATTCGAGCCTTCGCACCGCTGTCCGTTCCCTCTCACCGTGGCCTTGGTGGCCACAGAAGCAACACACTGCCTTCGGGTTGATCTTGGGGCGGGTGGTGTTGCTGGGTTGCCCTCTGTTCTGTTGGGGCAGGTTCCGGGGGGGGGTGTGGGAGATGGGTGAGCGGCGTTGGGTCCAGGTCTGTGTTGTCCTTGGTGTGACTGGGTTTGGCTGTCTCTGTTGGCGTCGGTACGCGCTATTGATAGCATCCCCTTGGTCATGGTCGTCACCCAATGAGTCTGTCGAGGTGGGTGTGGTGATGGTGACCGCGGACCGCTTGCCTGCGGCCCTCACCTCGACAAACCTGATTGTCTCCTCGACAGTCATGTTTTGGTTTGTGTCTTTTAGGAGATCTTCCTGAATATCTGCATCTGCCAGGCCGATGCGGAGTTGATCGGCAACTCTTTGCTCCCCTTGGCTGTTGACGACTTCACAGCCAGAGCACTTTTGTGTGAACCTGCACACCTCAGATTGGCCTCGGAGGCGGGCAGCGAACGAGCGAATGGGTTCCCCCCGGTCCTGCACCATGCGGGAGAGGGCGACCCTGGCCACTTTCGGGTTCTCCTCCCGCACTGCAAGGGCCTTGATGGCAGCGAGGAGGTCTGTCTCCGAAAAATCTTCAATGGGTAAAGGGTCCACCGCATTGCGGGTGACGTCCCTTCTTAGCTTCGGCTCGAGGCACTCGAGCAGCTGGATGGCTACATCAGTGCCCGTTAGTCTTACTGCCATGGAGTATGCCCTCCATCTGGTGGCAAAGTAGTGCCAGGCTTCAGTGGTGCCCCCGGCCGTTATCTTGGGCGCTTGACCGGGGTGGGCTTAGCCCGGGTCGCCTGGCTGTGGACCAGCATGTGTCCATTCAGCACGGCCGCAGTCACCACGGGGATCAACTCTGCTGGTGTCGAGAAGTCGCAGCCGGGGTATGGGCAGTCAACAGCCATTAGGCGGGTGGGCGGTAATTGGAAATATCAAACAACGGTCCCCCTCCTAACTTCTTCGGGCGGGGCTAGGTACTACCAATCACTATCGAGGATTCGCTATACACATAGTTAAGCTCAGTAAGCTATTCACCTAGCTGATGCAACTGGACGAGTTCAACAAGTTATCAGTAGGAAATGTGTATAGCGAATGAATGTGTGCTAGTATGCATGCGCGAGGTAAAGGAGTCGTGTGTGAGGTAAAGGGCCGTACGTAGCAATGTTTATACATGTAAGGGTGGTTATTGTCTACACTGGACATCCCCATACTCCTAGGCTGACACTATAATGCCACACATGTCCTTGCAATAGACAGACCCAAACAAGAACAGCAGCACAGAAAACAAGAACAAAAATTAATGTTAAGCAGAACAGACTAATCAACACCAGTCAACACATAGCAACATAACATTCTAAACTAAGAGGCATGACTAATTAACTCTTCCTCCGGTAGTATATTTTTTTATCAGTCTTCTCTGCTAGTCCAATCACACCCCTGGTCATCCACATCACCACATTATATCTCTGTCAATCACACCAATCACCATTACACATGGACCAATCAGAGAAGTGCATGACATGCTTAACCTTATATATATATATATATATATATATATACACCATCAGGCAAGCAGCACCTCATTCTTACTGATGAAGATACCTATGTGTCAAAGGTTTTGTAATGAGAATTTATTGATCCCTGTATCAAGTTAGTGCCTGCTATTATTACAGAGAGAAAGAAAAACAATAAGCTCCCTGGTATGGCCAAGAGCTACACTCTTGCTAGAAATAGTCTCTCCCTGAGGACCTGATGGGTCCCCAGAGAGAAGGTGCTCCATACAGTGAGTGAGAAAGAGGAAGAGTTTGGTCTTGCTATCATCAATGACAAAAGTCATCTCTTAACATCTCTTACTTCTGACATGGAGGGGAAAAGAACATCTCCAGCATCACCACCTACAACACTGACTTACCACATGCACACACTATACTAGTACCAGCACCAAGTACAACTACACATTAGATAGATAGCTTCATACTCCCTCAGGAAGGATACTTCACACCAGCTGGCCTCCACCACACCCACTAATAGACACACCAATCCAACAACCACAACTAATATACACACCAACCCCACTAACCCAACACATACACAACCAATATATAGACCACATACTTTGAGCTTCCATGGCATAACTCAGGAGACCCAGGTTGGAGGATTGGTACCCTTCGCTTCTTGCCCCAAGCCCCAACCCAAAATGAACAGTGTTTGTATACACACCCAGTGTCTCACCTTAACGACCGCACCACTTATATTAGACATGGGTGAAATATTATCCAAGCTTTTCGTAATTTTTGAAAGCAAATATTATAAATCCAAAAAAATATCTAGCCCTATTGCTACACCCAGTCATGGATTTGTGAACAGGATCACTGCCTGGAATGTATAATATGGTATGTGATCTGAAAACTAGAACTAGTTAAATATTTTCTCACCATCACTGCCACCACCAGGCTGATCACTTGGACATACAGCTCCAACAGTCAAAACAGAATCATTTATTATGCATTAAATAAATGATTAATAATTCATAAAGCTACTACTTCAGTGGCTCAGATCTTATGGCTCAACTACTCCAGTGTATGAACATCATAAATAATATTATGCTTAGCTAATCCATTTATGCTTCATTGAACAAAATAATTCTCTACACTCAATTTCTTCTGGTGCATCATTTGTATGCTCTGTAGTTTTCTATTTCTGCATGAGCGAGTAACTAGCAAACTTTCCATTCTGACAGCTGCGATATGAAAGTTGTCATGAACTGATGATTAATTTTTTTTGGCCGTTTCAATTGAATGCTTTAGCCTTCAGGGCAAATGAAAACACGGACACAATGCAACACATTTATACTCACTGGCAACATATTTATACTCACTGGCAACACATTTATACTCACTGGAAACACATTTATACTCACAGGCAACACATTTATACTCACCGGCAACACATTTATACTCACAGGCAACACATTTATACTCACCGGCAACACATTTATACTCACTGGCAACACATTTATACTCATTGGCAACACATTTATACTCACTGGCAACACATTTATACTCACTGGCAACACATTTATACTCACTGGCATCACATTTATACTCACTGGCAACACATTTATACTCACTGGCAACACATTTATACTCACGGCAACACATTTATACTCACTGGCAACACATTTATACTCACGGCAACACATTTATACTCACTGGCAACACATTTATACTCACTGGCAACACATTTATACTCACTGGCAACACATTTGTACTCTCTGGCAACAAATTTATACTCACTGGCAACACATTTATACTCACTGGCAACACATTTATACTCACTGTCAACACATTTATACTCACTGGCATCATATTTATACTCACTGGCAACACATTTATACTCACTGGCAACACATTTATACTCACTGGCAACACATTTATACTCATGGGCAACACATTTATACTCACTGGCAACACATTTATACTCACGGCAACACATTTATACTCACTGGCAACACATTTATACTCACTGGCAACACATTTATACTCATTGGCAACACATTTATACTCACTGGCAACACATTTATACTCACTGTCATCACATTTATACTCACTGGCAACACATTTATACTCACTGGCAACACATTTATACTCACGGCAACACATTTATACTCACTGGCAACACATTTATACTCACTGGCAACACATTTATACTCACTGTCAACACATTTATACTCACTGGCAACACATTTATACTCACTGGAGACGTGTGTCACATGAAATGCACGTGATTCATGATCTGTCAGACAGTGTAGTTCACACCCTGATGTTTGTGCATCAGTATTGCTGCGCTTATACACTCTAGCATTCAATCAAGTCATGCATTTACCCACATTAACCCAAACCTAAAGGCCGGTTCACAATATACTGCTAGGCCTTCGTATCGGATCGCGTCGCATCACTTCTAGCTGTTCACAATAACGGAGTCTACGCTTGAACAAACTTGAACTTTCAACCAACTGGAACCCCAACCATTAATTAACAGATGCAAGCACTCATGTCATTCGCACATCCAATATAATAGGGAAAGTTATCACTGCTTAGATAAGTCTTTCATCGTCCGTTCAGGTTTGAAATCACCAGCTCTTACTGAAAACTGAAAATAAAGCACACCAGAATGACGAAAAACTCAAATAAACGCACACCAGAATGATACAATGACAGGTCACAATGCCGCTCGAATAAAACTCAATTCTATTCAAGTGGTGCGACATGGTGCGATGTGACACTATTTTGTGTTCACAATATTTTTTTAAACAACGCATTGCGTCAAATCGCTTAAAGCGTTTTGCATATTGTGAATCAGCGTTAACAGGCAACACAAGCCAGCACAACCAATAATTTACACTTTCCCACAAGGTAATCTGTGGGGCCTCTCACCTCACACTTACATGGCACTAACATGATAGGAGAGTAGATACACTTGTATTTGTATAATCAGAGCCATTACCTTATTTGGTTCAATAACAGCTTGTGAACCTATTTAAGGAAATCGCTAAGATTTGACATAGCGAACTAGTCAACAGGATTCTGTTCTGTTCCACCTGGTCATCTTCATACTTGATTCAGTTGTAGTTTAACCTATTTTGAACCTTGTTTCTCTAATTAATATCTAAGCTATAATCAGAGAACTCGAGACTCTGACAGAGAAAGAATTGCAAAACCCTAAGAGATGGTGACAAGCTTACCGAATGAACCTCGATCATTGATTAGACCACTCAGCCAGAGACCACATATTAGTCAAGATTAGCATACGTCTGATCAGACTAGAAGGACTGGACCTCCGTACATGACTAGTAGTAGCCACTTAGCTTGTTATTTGCTGTTAGGACAATCTGGCTGAGCAAGCAGAGGATTTTGAGTTTTGGAAGGGGGGGGGGGGGGGAACTCCAAAGGTTGGTTTGGTGTTGATGTGGAGGGGGTTGTATAGCACATAACAACTAGGGGGGGTCTGGGGCATGCTCCCCCAGAATTATTTTAAAAAAAATAGATGCTCTGAGATTGATTCCGAGTCATTCTGGGGGTACTAGTAGTCAGTTCTAAAAGGGAAGTCTACACAGCCAGACTCAGTTTTATTTGGGTTGTGAAGGAGGGGGTGGAATTTCTTACTACTTTGTATGCACTATATTCCTTTATTAATGCGTTTTAATAGAGAATTGTTAAGGAAAAGAAACATTTTTAGGGAGGGGAAAGCTGGTGTTTGTGGTGGGGGGTAAACTGGTCTTTGTGGAGATCTCAGGGCTTTAACCCCCACCCTTACCCCCCATCCTTGAAACCCTGGTGTGGACTTCCCTGTTTTGGTGTTTTGGGGGGGTTGGCTGAGATGGGATATACTTGAGTACTATCATGTGGAACTAACAGTTGACACAAAGGTTGTAGAAAGGTAAACTGGTGGTAGAAATACTGTCCATGTGATCTATTTATTAAAGGAACACTACTAGACACTTACATCTGAGTGGTATATAAATTGAAGAACAGAGAATAAAAATGGATATTCGTTTGTATTTCAGGAGTGCATCCAAGTCTTCAGTGGTTTCTATCTCTAGTGTTCTGAGGATGGTAATGAGTCTGAGATTGATGTACAGCCCAATCCTCCTAAGAAGCATTGCTCAAGTTCTACTTCTAAACCACATTCCAAGTCAAGATGCCAGCCCACAAGAACAAGAGCCACTACCGGATCTCACTCACAACCGCTCAGACAAAGCTGAACTTATACAGCAGCAGAAGGAAGATTCCACACTAGCTCCTCTTCACTCACTAGGGGACAATAATGACAAAAGCTACGGTTGGGAAGATGGCTTACTGGTTCACAATGAAACAGACGATTTTGGCACAGATTACACCAGGATTGTGCTTCCCACTCAAAGAAGACAGACTGTACTCAAGTTGGCCCACTCTTCTCTCACTGGAGGCCACTTTGGGAGGAAAAAGACTCAAGCTAAGATCAGGCAGCACTTTACATGGCCGGGACTCACCACTGATGTGCAGCAGTTTTGCCAGACATGTACATGTCCAGAGTGCCAGAAGGCAGCTCCACACACACATCAACGTGCACCCCTCCATCCTCTTCCCGTTATTGCAACACATTTTGCAAAGATAACGTTCGACATCGTTGAACCTCTACATGGGACCAAATCAGGATTCAAATACATACTAACAAGTATGTGTTATGCCTCCAAGTACCCATAAGCCATTCCACTTAAACGGGTGACAGCGGAAGTCGTGGCAGAGGCCATGCTGGAAGTCTTCTCACGCACAGGATTACCAGAACACATCTTGATGGATCAAGGGTCAGTTTTTGTTAGTAGAGTGATTAACCATCTTTGTCATTTATTAGGTATCCACCACATCAGGACCTCACCATACCACACTCAATCCGATGGGATGCTTGAGCGGTGGCATGCCTCGCTCAAGGCAATGTTGAAGAAAGCCTCCCAAGATAAGCAACACTGGGATTGTTATCTTAAATTCTTATTGTTCTCATATAGGAACACTCCTCATACTGTGACAGGTCATGCTCCGTTTCAGCTTATTTATGGCCGCAATGTATGAGAGGTCCTCTGGAGGTGCTTAAGTCTACCTGGATGACAGAGATACTACTGCGACAACTGTCATTGATTGGATCAATGCATTGAAACACAAGATGTCCACAATGGCTGAGATTGTTGGCTCCAAAGAGTTGGTTGCAAAAGAGGCCATGAAAAGAACTTATGACAGAACAGCACAGCTAAAAGAATTCTCCCTTGGTTCCATGGTCTTGGTGAGAATACCACAGCTCACAGGAAAATTAGATGACAAATGGGAAGGCCCTTATGAAGTCTTGGAGCAGGTCTGACCACCACTCACTTATAGACTGGCCATTCCGGGTCGAACAAACGTTCCAGAGTCTTGCATGTCAATATACTGAAACTGTGGCGGACAGTAGACAACCGAGTGCTTCGCATCTAGTTGCAATTGAGGACAGCCAGGACACTCATCCTCAATACCCAGCTGATCCTCTCCCAACCCTGAACAAACACCAGGCAGAGCAGTTAGCTGCATTGCTACAGTCACACAAAGACGTCATAACGGATGCACCTGGACTCACAACTGCAACCATTGACACCAATGATGCTTCACCCATTAGGACGGCTCAGTATCATTTGCCTCCCGCATGGAAGGAACAACTCCGGGAAGAGGTCTCCGCTCTTCGAGCAGCTGGTATCCTTGAGCCTTCACTGAGTCCGTGGTCGTCCCCTATCTTATGTTCGGAAGAAAGACGGCGGAATCCGACTTTGCATAGATTTCCATCGAATTAACACTATCACGGTGCCAGATCCATACCTGATGCCACGCATCGATGAGATCATCGACACACTCGCTGATGCCAAGTTCTTATCCACACTGGACCTGAACAAAGGGTTTCATCAGGTGCCACTCAGAACACAAGACAAACCCAAAACGGCTTTCTGCACGTCCTGGGGAAAATTTCAGTATACTCGGATGCCCTTTGATCTGCGCAGAGCACCCGCTACGTTCCAGCGCTTGATGGATCAAGCCCTGGACGACCACTTGGACTATTCTCGTGCGTATCTCGATGACATCGTCTTGTTCAGCACATCTTGAAACCAACATCTCCATCACCTTACTGCAATCCATGGAAGCTTAAAGGAACTCGACTTGATGGTTAAGGCAGCCAAATGTACATGGGCGGTTGCCTCTTGCTCATTCCTTGGTCACACTGTTGAAAAGGCAAGATTAGCCTTGGGGAATGCAAGGTGACAGCCATCAGACAGTTCAGGCAACCACAGCCAACATCCGATCTTTCCATGGCTTGTCGGGCTATTACAGTACCAGAATTCGCACAGAACTCGGTCCAGCTCAGCGCAGCAACCACAAAATCAGACCCGGAGAAGACCCAGTGGTCACCACAATTGGAACTTGCGTTTGCATATCTAAAAGATGCCTTGTGCAAATTGCCTATGCTTGCCATGCCCACACAGACGGACATGTTCCTGTTACAGATGGATGCTTCCATAAGAGGTCTCGGAGCTATACTTACTGTTGTGCGGGACGGAGCTGAGATACCAGCTGCCTTCTATTACCGACGACTACTACCTGCAGAGACTCACTATTCGGCTACCGAGCTGGAAGTTCTAGCGATTGTTGCAGCAGTGGAGCACTTCAGCTATTACTTAGTGTGTCGCCCTTTCAAAATCCAAACGGACCACCGTGCCTTGTCCTTTCTCAACACCACCAAACACCTCAATGGAAGGCTGGCAGGATGGGCACTTTGTCTTCAGCACTACTCCTTCACCATCGTATACCGTCCCGGGAAGGACAACGCTAATGCAGATGCGCTCTCCCGTCAGGCATGGAAGGATCAACCTAATGACGGCCTTTGGCCTCTAGAAGGAGAGGAGGATGTCAGGACCGGCCCTAACATCCAGGCTCCTTCCTAACTATTAATCACACACAAACTATTCGTGCATATCACACTAAGGTATTATTTGAATTAACCATAGCATTCATTATTAGTTAACCGCATGCTTATCTTGCATCATCCTTAGTTTTACCATATAATTCTTGTGAGCCAGCGGCTGAGGTATTTTAACCCCTACCCACCTGGGCTAGTGCAGTCGGTATAATCTTTATTTTATCCAATAACCTACTTACAGCCTAAACTCTGTGTAATAGATACCATGGGGATTTGAACCTCTCCTTGGTCGGGTAGATAAGTGCGGCAGAACTCTGGTGGCAGCTATCGTTATTACCTTTTGCCCCAACACTGGATCTGGAATCAGGAGATACAACAAAAAGTGGGAAGAAACTTTTCCCTGGTTAGAGTTTGATAAAAATTTACAGGGTGCGTTCTGCAAATTATGCAAAAAGGGTGGAAGATCTCTTCAGAGGACTGGTGGGACTTGGATTACCAAACCATTCAAGAAGGTGACTCAGAAAATTAAATCACATTCAAAAAGTTAAGTGAACCTTCTATCCTGTCAATTGGACGTGGAAGCTGATACAGCTGTGAGAGAAGGATCCATTGTCAGCCAGCTTCAAAATGTTGGAGAGCAGCAAAGATTACAAAATAGGAAGGCGATTAAAACTCTAATCCAATGCACTCACTTTGTAGCTCATCAGCACAACGCATATACTATTAACTTTGACAAACTACTTGAATTGGTAGCGAGTTGTGGTGGAGAGACTCTTCAAACCTTTATTGACAGAGCTGGAAATGCAACGTACACCTCAAAAATGGCTGTAGTAGAGTTTGTGAATGCTCTTGGAACATGGGTGGAACAGTCTCTACTTAAGTGGCTTCATAAGGCACCTTTTTTAGCATCATGGCTGATGAATGCACTGATGTTACTACCATAGAGGAGCTGACAATTTGTTGTCATTGGGTGGAGAGCAGTGTACCAGAAGAACACTTCATTGAAATTTTACCCTTAAAGAAAGCTAATGCTGAAAGTATCTATTCTGCTTCAGTGGAATACTGCAAGGAAAAGAACATTCAGTTCGGAAGGCTTGTAGGAATGGGATTTGATGGAGCTGCTACTTTCTCTGGTGACAAAACTTGAGTTCAAAGAAGGTTGAAAGAGCTCTCACCTCATGCATTGTTTGTCTGTCTCTGTCATGTCCTTCAACTGGCTTCTGTACAAGCTGCTAATACTACATCAGGTATCAAGCATGTCTACACTACTCTGGTGACATTATGGAAGTTCTTTCATTACTGCCCCAAAACGTGCAGACAGTTGCATTTCCCCCCCCAAAACTTATGGTTACCACTTTAGTGCTTCGTAGATTCTGCAAACTTCATGGTATAGACTTGATATATAGCTCAAAAGATAGGTCTCTCTGTGTGCTCTCTTTTAATACCAAAATATTTTTCATAGGTATAACTATAGGCAAGTTACTAGACCTAAAGTGGAGGGACCTCAAAACCTGAATGCCTGCAACCTCCACATAAATAACTCTAGATTGCTAAGTGCTAATTATCATGTGTGGCTAGAGGAAGCCCTACTCTATGCAACGAGTGTTTTGCAATATTTAGATCAGCAGTGATGTGCATCCATAGGAGTAGATCGTCCAAAGATTATGCCATTAAGGACGCTGATATAGCTCTTGTGCATTCCGAGAGCTGTATCCCAGCTGCGGAACTATAATAGTGTATGCATATGTAATGTTAAACATTCCACCCCTCCCCTCACCCCCCCCCCCCCCCCCCCCCCCAAAAGTGTTTTCATTAGGCGTTAACATTTTAGTACGCGGTCAATCGCGTGGGTGGAAAATGACTCAACCCCATCGGTGGAAAATGACTCAACCCCATCATCCCTAAAGCAAAGCTGTGTGTTGGCTACGAGATTTAGTAAACATTCACACCTTAGTGACTGTTTGGAGTTAGTGCTTTTTATCTCAAGGCTATCTATAATGTTAGGCAATGTTTAGCTAAGATTTAGTAAACAGGCACAACTTAGTGACTGTTTAGAGTTAGTGCTTTTCTATATCAAGTCTATCTATAATGTTAGGCAATGTTTAGCTAAGATTTAGTAAACAGGCACAACTTAGTGACTGTTTAGAGTTAGTGCTTTTCTATCTCGAAGGCTATCTACAATGTTAGGCAATGTTTAGCTAACGATCAACTTTTGTGACACTCCTTCTTTAGAAACATGCGGAGATGGCGTGTAGAAGCTTTACCTGAGCTTAAGGAAGCTCCTGGACAGTGGATGATGCTAAGCTCCAGCAATAAAGGTAGGAAGCTCCTGGACAGTGGATGATGCTAAGCTCCAGCAATAAAGGTAGGAAGCTCCTGGACAGTGGATGATGCTAAGCTCCAGCAATAAAGATAGGAAGCTCCTGGACAGTGGATGATGCTAAGCTCCAGCAATAAAGGTAGGAAGCTCCTGGACAGTGGATGATGCTAAGCTCCAGCAATAAAGGTAGGAAGCTCCTGGATAGTGGATGATGCTAAGCTCCAGCAATAAAGATAGGAAGCTCCTGGACAGTGGATGATGCTAAGCTCCAGCAATAAAGGTAGGAAGCTCCTGGACAGTGGATGATGCTAAGCTCCAGCAATAAAGGTAGGAAGCTCCTGGACAGTGGATGATGCTAAGCTCCAGCAATAAAGGTAGGAAGCTCCTGGATAGTGGATGATGCTAAGCTCCAGCAATAATGGTAGGAAGCTCCTGGACAGTGGATGATGCTAAGCTCCAGCAATAAAGGTAGGAAGCTCCTGGACAGTGGATGATGCTAAGCTCCAGCAATAAAGGCAGGAAGCTCCTGGACAGTGGATGATGCTAAGCTCCAGCAATAAAGGTAGGAAGCTCCTGGACAGTGGATGATGCTAAGCTCCAGCAATAAAGGTAGGCAGCTCCTGGACAGTGGATGATGCTAAGCTCCAGCAATAAAGGTAGGAAGCTCCTGGACAGTGGATGATGCTAAGCTCCAGCAATAAAGGTAGGAAGCTCCTGGACAGTGGATGATGCTAAGCTCCAGCAATAAAGGTAGGAAGCTCCTGGACAGTGGATGATGCTAAGCTCCAGCAATAAAGGTAGGAAAAGGCCAACTATAATTAATTGTGTGCACAAATAATTTTCAACGTGTAGCTAGCTGCTTAGATAGAGCTATAGGGAGAATGCATGCTAACAATAGATTATTATAAGCAGCGTCCTATTTTCTAGAAGAGCAATACTGCCTATTTAGTGGACTGGTCTGCACTAATATTATTATTGTCGCCAATTGGCATCAACCGCCGTTCAAAGCTTGCACAAGCATGATGCCAATTGGCGTCAATCGTAGTTAATCATTAATTAACATAGTCATTAACTTTAACTGTGCCCACCTTTGCTTATTAATACTGAATTTGGTATGATAATACCAAATTTAGTATAGTATGTCATATGCGACCATGCGCGAGGTGTGACCAAAACTTTTTTTTTTAATTAAGACACTAGCCATAACCATGACAAAATCAACAAAGCCAAGGAGGTGGAGATATACACCAATATTTTAACGAATATGATATTTGGCCTGAATTTGAAACATTATGTCGTTTTTTACAAAAAAAACAACCAGGCCAGTAAAAGTTTAATTTTTTTATTTGTCAATAAAAATGGGAGTTAATTTATTTTTCATGTGTTTATGACTTCGTGTTATATTGTTTTTAATATGGTGGGCGATGGGGGGTCAAGGATTCCATGAAGGGGTCAATAGTCTAAAAAGTTTGCCTACCCCCATGTTAGACCAATCAGAATCCTAAACATATTGTGTGTTGAACTCTGCACTTTATTAATGATATCTTGAGAAGAGAAGCTTATTGAAGCGATTAGGACCTTTCCCAACCTCTGGCAGGTGTTATAAAGACTCGGGGCCAAAGAGCTGTCGGGATGTTGGGAGGGGCGTGGGTGGGGGGTGGGTTTGGGGAATATCCAACACTGCTAGTGGAAAGGCTGTATTTAGAACTGGCTATGGTATTTCTTTGACCTTGGCAGATATAAGATTCACTATACTACTTCCTCTCACCACTCTGTAGAGCTGGCTTCAATTAATCAACTAATGAGTTCATGGAACACATTTACTCATTGCTACAAAAGATGAACTTACCTGCAACATGGCTTCCCATGGATGAATGGTAGAAGAGAATTTTGCTAACCTTCTTGACAAAGACGTACAAAAACGTTGCTGATATCTATCGTCAACTGTACCAGTTCAATTTTGCATAATCAATTTGTGCATAGTCAGCAAGACCTCATATAACTGAAGTATAATAGAGACATACATTCCAGAATCATCTCATTTTACAGATCTGGCCTGCTGATGTCTTGAGAGATAAAATGACTTTTCCTGGCTACTCTGATGTTGTTACATTCCAAAGACATCAGCTGCTGTTTTGTTGTTGTTCTGTTTTGTTGTTGTTCTGTTTTGTTGTTTTTTTTTGCAGCAGACATCATAAAAGTAGAAATGTTATATACGCACTGACCAATGGCGGGTCGGGTCTTTGGGTACTTAAGAACCCTCCTCCAGCCTTAACTCATCATTAGCTAATTGACTCAAAATGCACTCACTGAGTCTGATTCTTATGCTTCTCAGTTTGCATGCTGCAATATGCCAGTGCTGCGGTTGGTAAAGGGTCTGTGCATGGAACATACTCGCTGCAACAAGAGCTACAGTTTAGTTGCTCATACCACAATTGTGGGTGTGTCAGTCGCCATGCTGCACATGTGTCTAGCCCTGCACCTTGTTGCATGGTGTGGAACTTGGTGTTTGAAATTACGCTAGCCATGAAGAGATCTGTTGGTCAAACTTCTCTGGGTACTTGGTTAAAGAAAAAGAAGTCCTCAGAAGAAAACTGTCCTGATAATAATTTATCCCCAACTACCTATGCAGTGAATCAATCAACCTACTGCAGTTTACCCTCAAACTGAATCAGCCCAGTTGGATTCTGACCAAGTTCATCAAGTTTGACATCTTCTCTTCCACTCCTTTCTTCCCCCCCTCCTCCTGCCTATCTGGATATTGGCATTTTGCTACAAAGTGAAAATCTAAATCACCTAACACAAAGTATTAAACTTAACATCATCAATTGCATTCTAGGTTCCTCATATAATTATCCTGCTAAGAATTTTTATGGCATCAATCATCACTTTAAAGCTGAGTGGGTTAGGCATCATCTCCATGGCTGCATTACAGCATTTCTCAAGATGTTGTCTACTGTAAAGCTTGTGCTTTGTTTGCTCCCAGCGACATTAGGCAGCAAAAGTTAGGGATCTTTGTAACAAAGCCTTTACAGGTCTGGACTAAGCAGTCTTCAGCTTGTCTTAGCCATCAATATCATCATGATTCAATGACAATAATGGTTACTTTCAGAGGTTCATGTTCTGCTGCACCAACCCAGAATGTTGCTTGCATGCTCAGCAAGCAACGTAAAGAGCAAGTGGCTGCAAATACAATGGTGGTTAAGTCACTGTTAGAGTGTGTTTGCTTTTGTGCAATGCAAGGTCTTTGTTTTAGAGGTCTTAGAGATGATGTTACAGCAACTGAGTTCGATAATAAAGGTAACTTTATTGAACTGGTCCAATTTAGGACCAAGACGGACGAGGTGCTGTGCATGCATCTGGAAAATGCACCTCGAAATGCAGTGTATACCTCTAAGACCATCCAAAATGAACCATAGTAGGTAGCAGCACAATCTGGAACAAGATTATTAAAGAAATAAAAGAAGCAACCATATTAGCAGATGAGGTAACAGATGGTGCTAATTTGTAGCAGGTTTCAATTAGTGATACGGTTTGTTAATGCTGAGAAACAAATCAGAGAAGAGTTTTCTGATTTTATTTCTGTAGAACGTATTACAGGTGATTCCATCTCAACTGCTCCTCTTTCTTGGCTTCAAGCACATGACATAGATGTGGCTTCTGTAGAGGTCAAGGCTATGATGGTGCAGCCAGTATGCCTTGCAATGTGGGTGTACAGGTAAGGATCTGTCAAGTATGCCTTTAGCTTTGTATACTCACTGCCAGAGTCACCAGTTGAATCTTTGTATTATGAGAGCATGCTCAATTTCCAATATCAGAAATACCAATGGTGTTATTTCAGAAATTGAGAAGTATTTCCCAAAGCGTCAGCATTTTTTTGAGCATGTTATTGAATCAGTTTCACCTGCAGAGAAAAGAGTTAAACTCAAGGACTTGTCCTGAACACGCTGGGTTCAGAGGACAGATTCCTATTTGGTACTTTATGACTTGTATCTTGCCATTATCAAGACTATGGAATCGATTAGCACCAGTAGTTCAGAGTATAGCAATTGGTCTTGGGATTCAGAAAGCTTGACAAAAGCAAATAGTTTCCTTCATCAACTTCCTTCTTTTGAATTTCTTGTTTCATTCAGCATTACAATGAGAATCTTTAGTAGTCTTCGATATCAACCCTATCAAATAGGACTCATGATGTTATGTCTGCATATGAACACATTTCAGATGTGCAACTGGAGTTGGAACTGTTTAAAACAATTTGTGAAGCAGAACTCCATGCTTGGTTTGAAGACTTTTGCTGACAGCATTAACATACCTATTAGCATTCCCAGGATTACATCAAGACTAGTACATAGAGCCAATGTTTCTGCAGACAGCCCTGACTATCGCAGAAACATCATGATGACTTTCTGGAATCACATAACCACAGAAATGGAAACTAGATTTGGATCAATTTACCAGATAAAGATAAAACGCTTGCTCTCATTCCGTGCCTGCTATGTCTTATGCCTCCTCCTCCATTAAAGATGGTGAACTGTACAAGTCTGACTTGCCTTCTCCTCCATTAAAGATGTGGTGAACTGTACAAGTCTGACTTGCCTTCTCCTCCATTAAAGATGGTGAACTGTACAAGTCTGACTTGCCTTCTCCTCCATTAAAGATGTAGGTGAACTGTACAAGTCTGACTTGCCTTCTCCTCCATTAAAGATGTGGTGAACTGTACAAGACTTGCCTTCTCCTCCATTAAAGATGAGGTGAACTGTACAAGTCAGACTTGCCTTCTCCTCCATTAAAGATGTGGTGAACTGTACAAGTCTGACTTGCCTTCTCCTCCATTAAAGATGTGGTGAACTGTACAAGTCTGACGTGCCTTCTCCTCCATTAAAGATGTGGTGAACTGTACAAGTCTGGCTTGCCTTCTCCTCCATTAAAGATGAGGTGAACTGTACAAGTCTGACGTGCCTTCTCCTCCATTAAAGATGGTGAACTGTGCAAGTCTGGCTTGCCTTCTCCTCCATTAAAGATGAGGTGAACTGTACAAGTTTGACTTGCCTTCTCCTCCATTAAAGATGTGGTGAACTGTACAAGTCTGACGTGCCTTCTCCTCCATTAAAGATGGTGAACTGTACAAGTCTGGCTTGCCTTCTCCTCCATTAAAGATGAGGTGAACTGTACAAGTCTGACTTGCCTTCTCCTCAATGCTCTCTACAGAATTTAAAAGATGGAAGATGAAATTTATTTCTATGTCACCAGATGACAGGCCTGACACTCTACGAGCAGCTTTACTATGCTGGGATGAAGATGCCTTTCCTAATATAAAAGTGCTTCTAATTATAGCATGTACTCTACCAATTACTACCTGTGAGTCAGAGAGAGCCAACAGCCAGCTGAAGTTGCTGAAGACTTATCTTCGGAGTACAATGTCGGAAGAGCGATTTGGTGTTTTGGCAGTAATCAAAGTCCATCGTAGAATGGTCCATGATCTCCATCTGGTTGCAGCCTTTGCAATCAAGCACCCTCACTGGATGGCTCTACCCTGCCTACTAACACAAGCACCCTCACTGGATGGCTCTACCCTGCCTACTAACACAAGCACCCTCGCTGGATGGCTCTACCCTGCCTACTAGCACAAGCACCCTCGCTGGATGGCTCTACCCTGCCTACTAACACAAGCACCCTCGCTGGATGGCTCTACCTTGCCTACTAACACAGTAAATGGTTTATGTAAATGTCTGCATGCATGCTCATTATTTAAATGACTTTTGAAAACTGGATGTGGTTTAATAAAGTGAGTGTGACAGTCATAAAGTTTATTGGAAGAACCCACCTCTTCCATCTACAACGTATTAGAATTCAAAAAGTGGAAAGCTATAACCCAAAAAGTGGATTTCGAACCATAAAAGTGAATAGTTACGGCCTTGATGGTTTATTGGCTTTCATGGTTAGTTATTGAGACCCTTTCTGACCCAGCTGAAAATACGGTTACTCTGCTCCTCACAAGCATGGTGGGTACGGGTAAAGATGACCAGCTATAACCTATTCTAGACAACTGCTTACTTATAAACTGCTTCTGCTATCTCAGCTAGCTAAGTACTTGATTAACTCCAGACAAAAGAACTTGCTCAACATTGTGAGTAAATGTCGAACAATGGCTGAACTAGCATAACAGGCAGACATTGACCACCCAAGGGGAATGTAACGTTTAATTTGTTGCCCCCCAAAAGTTGTTCCCTCCTTATTGTTCCCACCCTAGCCCTAGCCCTAGCCCTTTATTTTTCAAGAGGGAACTTTTTTTTTAAGTAAAAAGTTCCAGGAGGAACATATTTTTTAAAGCCAGGGGGAACCAAATATGGGGGGAACAAATTTGTCATGACAGGAACCATAGATTCTGGACTGCCCTGTGAAGTGGCCTACTGAAGCCTATCATATCCAACATAACCCAACCTGTGGTCATTATGTGCAGCCAAATATGTGACATGGTTCTTCACATAACACAACCTGTGGTCACTATGTGCAGCCAAATATGGTTCTTCACATAACCCAACCTGTAGTCACTACGTGCAGCCCAACATGTGACATGGTTCTTATCAATGATCATCAAGCTGCCACACCCAGAAGATACCTGCACATCTGTGGATATCCCCAGCATAATAAAAGGCAGTGCATCTTGGTTTCATGCACACATCTATTAGCTGTTCAGTTTTGTCTGTTGCTAGTTTTGCTTTCATGTAAATTAAATTCAGATTGCATCTTGACCATGAATATGTATAATTCAGGGATAGAGATTAGGGAGCGGAAGAGGGCTAAAGTCTCAATAATTATTAGTGTGACAAAGGTACATGTTTGGAACTAAATGTCGGAATTTTATTTAAAAATTCCGGATGCGCATCTAAACTCTAAACCAAGCATAGAAGTTCTCCACCACCATTCAATTACAATCCTCTATCTGGCCCAAAAGTCAGCTCTCCATCTCGCTTGGACAGGTTGGGTACGACTCTTTGCCTATAGAAAATCTGCCTAGCCTGCATTTGCATTGTGGAAAACTTACCCTCACATAGTTACCAGGAGAAATATGACCTGCTTCTTGCTCAGCTTCTAATATGTCAAGATCTCTAAAAGTAGCTGAACAAAAATGAAGAACTTTGCATAATTCATTCTAGCTGAGGCTAGGTGTAATTTGTTGGGAAGAAGCTAATTTTTATTTCATCTAATATGACGTGATTCAACCAACCAAGAAAAATTCTTTACAATTCACATTTCAACTTCTCTATAGATGATAGTTAACCAGCTACTCTCTCTCTCCCAATGATACTTGCAAGGCACTAGGTAGAGCTATAGGAAAATCTTCTTCAAGAAACGCCAATGGAATGGCTAGAAATTATACCAGTCAGACTCTCAGGGGGCATGAGCTCCATTTTTTTTACAAAGTGAAAAATAACTGTGGCTACAATTTCAGAGCTCCATAAATTGGGTACACTTTACTCTATGAATGATATATAGCTTAAAAGATAGCTCTCTCTATATGCTCTTTTTATATTAAACTCTTACATAGGTACAACTATGCTCCAGTTACAGGGAGTCAAGTTGGGGACCTCAAAACCTGCATGCCCCAATTTTCTGCAGTTCTACCTCCTAATTGGAAATTGCTAGATGTTCCAGTAGCTGGAGGAAGCCCTACTTACTTGTTTTCATTAAGTGCTAAAATGTGAGTACATGGTCAAGTGTGCAGGTGATAAGAAATTTTATGAAATTGATTTTCAACCCACACGCCCAAGATATCGAATTTCGGTATACAAAATAGAATTGAACTTTCTTCCTCCCTTTCTCTTATGGTATATATACTATGTCAGGGGAAACTCTGCATTGCTCAATTTATAGTTAGTGTCATATAATAAGTATAACCATCCCAATAACCAGCAGCCAAGACCACTGGACAGGTTCGGTGGTATTTGTGGTGCATAATAGAGGCTTTAGGTTCCCAGCTACAGCAGGTGTGCCATGTTTTTGGTGAGAGTTGCAGGCCCAGTGTCTGTGGGTTCTCCTGTTGGTGAACCTTCTAGACATAGAAACCTGTTTTCCTTTAGAGTAATGCACTCCGTCATGTGACAAGAACAGGAATAATGATATCTAAATGCACAGACAACATGCACAAACAATATATATAGCTATATAGCCTGAGACTGCATGGTGGCTCCAAAAACTGCCATACCCCAAACCAGAAGTAATAATGAGTCACACACAAACAGTCCTTCAGCATTCACTTTATTATATCCTTTTCTCTCTAATCACCATAACTGACTGACAAGATAGTGATTAAGCATTTTAATGTACTCAACATTCCAAGCCTTTTTTGTAAAACTGTTTGGTGCCTAAGCTTGACAGAATGTGCAAGCCTAGGTGACAATGGTTTGGGACAGTGGATAAATAAGAAGTAGGTAGATATAGGAATGCAAAGCCATTATTAAAGTCAGGTCAGTTTTCTTTACTTGTATTACATCTGTTTCCTGTAAACACATGTTTCTATGAAGTTTCTGCTTTTATCCTATAAAAGAACTTTTTTAATTCAAGTTGTCTTTACTGATGGACTGACCTGACTTTGTACTAATAAATTTACCCACTGTCCCAGAACTTCACCATGGCTTTGCACTTTCAATCATGACTATTGTATTATACCTGCTAGCTAGCACAGCATTTTAACTCAGAACTACTTTAGCTTTAAATGTGTTCTTTCGACATACCCGTATTCGGAACGCTTCTTTTTTCCGCTTTCTTTGCCGTCTCCATAACGAGCGGGCTTAATTTAGTGGAGAGCGGGTCCTGACATCCAAATCGAAGGGATCTAGGGCCAACCCTTTTAACCTATTCACTGTTTAACTTTAACCCATTCACTGGTGGAAACTGAAGAAAACGGCTTAATTTTACGGGTTTTACGATAATATTGGCCAGTGAGAAAGAGGTGCCTTGGCTACCTGATTACAAAAGAATTTAGTCAAGCTTTGGTGTCCGCTGTGAATACGAAATTTCGAGTTCCAAAGAGTATAATCGAGCGTTCAGCTAAAGATAGGAGTTCTTCGACTCTACAGAAACTTCGATAGCCGTATCCTACTCACTTGCCTGACCCTTGGAAGTCCCTCAGAAGATGACGCCACGCGCTAGCATTGGAGAAATGCAAGCTATATAATTATATATATTTTGGATCAAGCGACTCCAGCCATCAAGAAATTCGTGCGCTTGTAGAGGTTATAGGCTACCTCAACAGCAAGGGTCTACTAGCTCTTTCTTTTTCATGTTCCAGGTAAGAAAGGGTCAACAGCAACGGTCTACTAGCTCTTTCTTTTTCATGTTCCAGGTAAGAAGGGGTACCTAGCCATCACATACTATGTTATACCCGTGTATAGGTGTAGTTGTTCAATGGCGCTAAGAAAAAAAGCGGACCTGAAGGATGGGGCATGACCAAGTTGTAAATTACTGAAATCAATTAGCAGGGAGTTTTTTCTCAAAATCTCACCTGGTACTTCAGACATGGCTGCTATTAATATATTGGTGGGTGGGTGAGGCAGTACCCTGTATTAGATGCAGCAGATGAGTGTGGCTGTAACAAGAAAATGGCAATTACTGTGTACCAGTGGCTTAGGGAAGTGTGCTCTGCAGTACTATGTCGGAACTAGATTGTGCTTGCTGGTGTTGGATCTGTTATTCAAATAGACGAGTCACAATTCACACACAAACCCATGGTATCACTTGATATACTTTAATGGATGATCACTTTGGTTATTGACTGTTTAGCATCATAGAGGCCGCCCACCTATTATGGATATTTGGATTGGTTGACACAGACCATGCGCCTGCTCTTGGTACACTTGATAAACGTATTGTGCCTATTTCAAAGATTTTAATTCAATGAAAATGTGTTTAGGTTACATGCAAGTTGTGGACCAGAGAGACGCAGCCACCTTGCTACCCATCATTCAGGCGCATGTTGCACCTGGATCAATAATCCATTCGGACCGTGGGCAGCTTATAGGCAGGTGGCTACTCTGCCAGGGATTGTGGATGAGAGAGTAAATCACTCCATTGAATTTATAAATTGGGTGTGCACACCCAACATATTGAGTCCTATTGGAACAGGGTATGGTTTGTGTGGAACGTAATTTTTTTTTTTAACAACAATTATTATATTGTGCAGGTGAAGCAGGTGAAGCTCAAGCGGGTGAAATGAGTTCATCGCCACCAGCTCCCATCCTACCTAGATGAATTTATGTGGCGTGAGCTAAATGGAACAACTGTGGCTTTCACTTATAACATAATTATTAGCAGAAATTAAAACCCAATACCCTGTTTGATTGTAAATTATTCTGAAATATGGATTAGACTTTCATTAATAGTTTAATTTTTATTGTTAGTTAGTTAATAATAAATTACTTTCATTGTATTATTATTTTATTTGGATGATATTTCATGAAATTTGGATTGTGAATTATTCTGATTTGGATGAGATTTCCGTACTTTTGTTTCCTGCATGAACCCCCAAAACGCGCGTGCATGAAATAAAAAAATACGCAGAGATTTCTTGATGGCTGGAGTCGTAAAAGCCACTTCATCCATATTTTTTAACATTTGGAACGCGTTCAATGTGTAGCTGCTAGCTCAGCTAAGTTGAACTGTAAGTATAATACGGAGTTTTGTGCATCCATCCATAGATTTTTTTGTCTATTAAACCTCAATCCAATGTCCTACTAACCTTCCATCACCCCCATGGGTGGGCATGAAAAGGAGAGAGCAGTGGAGCTGAAACAAGAAACCCTAACCCCTTGAACTATGAAGCAACTTTAATTTCCCACTTTCTCACAAGTACATTTTATATGACTAGAATGTAGTATATTGGTACATAGGAGAGAGAAGTAGTCCAATAACAGAACTATAATTTGTTTTTGTGCCACAGTAGGTAGCAGTCAGTGCTTGTGATTCCACTCTGGCATAGCCATATGCCACATTACTGGCACCACCATTGGCTGTCAGATGCTTCTGTTTTTTTTGGTTTTGTTCTTTTTTTTATTTTATAAATGAACGCAAATACGGCAAATGCATAAGAATGGCTAGTATCAACCAAATGCTAGTATTAAAGCCAGCCTAGTGATGATCTCTCAGTCCTGCCATGCGTTTGCATTGAATTTGGCTTTCTTCAGCTCCTCAGCGAAACCACACCTGTCTTTCCTGGCAGTCCCACATCCATAGAACCCTCTCCTCTCCAAATCAACCAACAGGCTGTGGGAGGTTAAAAAAAAGTTGTTGAAATAGGCATGGTGCTACTTGCCTTGTAGGTCCTCAGTTAGGTCCTTGACCACTCTTGTTCCCATGTGCTGTTCAACTGCACCTTTCTTTTCCCCTGTATATACTTCGAACTGCGAGACAGAAAAGGCTTTCAGCTATCAGCCCGAACCCACACCTTGATACCTCTTTTGATGGGTTTCATGGGCATGTACTGTTTCAGGGATGAATGTCCTTGAAAGTTAATTATAGCCTCATCAATTGCTATCTCACAGTTCGGGCTGTACGTAGGATGAAAACTTGTGTGGGGCTGACAAGAGGTGAGATTTTCCCCAACCTGTCATAATTTGCACAGCCCCTTGTGGAAATTGTAGAAAAATGTACAAATCTTGAAATATCCCTGTACCTATCCCTAGATATTCTTTGGACTATTGGTTTGTAGTTGTGGATGGGATCCTCTTCCAGTAGTCTTTTGTGGATGGCTGGTGATTAATTCCCATTAGAATGCTGAAGCTTTGAACGCTTGAATGTCATCCTTGGTAATTTCTTTCCAAGAAACATAGGCTTCAGCACCCATGACCTCTTCAGCATACTTGTTTGTCTGATCTACTGTCTCTTCCACTATGTTAGGTGTTAAAAAAAGTTCAAATACCTCCAGTGGTGATTCCGGAATAGGAACTGTAGGTCCTACTGAGTTTGTGAATGGATAAATGGTAGGGGTCACTAGGTTTGTGGACCAAACTGGAGGCAATGTCTGTGTGGAAGAGACAGTGGATGGCAAGGCTGAGGAGGTAGCAGTGAAAGAGGGTGATGGTTGGATTGTTGTTGAGTCTGTATAAGATTGAGTTGGGGCTGGGGTGTGTAAGTGGGTGTGGTTGATATACTGATGTTGGTTGAGGCATGGGTGTGGTCGATTCTGATGTAGGTCGCAGCTGGGTATGGAAGTGGGTGTGGTCGATAATGATGTTGGTTGGGACTGGTGTATGGTCAATATTGCTGTAGGTTGAGGCTGGGTGTGGTCGATACTGATGTGGTTTGAGGTTAGGGTATGGTCAATGTGGTTTGAGGCTCGGGTGTGGTCAATGTGGTTTGAGGTTTGGTTGTGGTCAATGTGGTTTGAGGTCTGGGTGTGGTCGATACTGATGTGGGTAGATGGTGAGGTGTGGTCAATATCGATGTGGTTTTAGGAAGGGGTGTGGTCAACACTGATGTGGTTTGATGAGGGTGTGTGGTCGCTATTGATGTGGTTGAGGGTGTGGTGTGGTCGATACCGATGTGGTTTGAGGAAGGGGTGTGGTCGATACTGATGTGGGTTGAGGCTGGGGTGTGGTCAGTGCAGTTTGAGGCTTGGGTGTGGTCAATGTGGTTTGAGGTCAGGGTGTGGTCGATACTGATGTGGGTTGAGGATGGTGCTTGGTCAATATCGATGTGGTTTGAGGAAAGGGTGTGGTCAACACTGATGTGGTTTGAGGAAGGGGTGTGGCCGATACTGGTGTGAGTTGGGGGTGGGGTGTGGTCAATACCAATGTGGTTTGAGGAAGAAGTGTGGTCGATACTGATGGGGTTGAGGACGGGGTGTGGTCAATACTGGTGTGGTTTGATGAAAGGGTGTGGTCAATGTTGGTGTGGTTCTGGGAAGGGGTGTGGTCAATACTGATGTGGTTTGAGGCTGTGATGTTGCCAATACCAATGTGGTTGATGTTGGGGTGTGGTCAATACTGATGTGGTTTGAGGATGGGGTGTGGTCAATAGTTGTGTGGCTCGATGAGTGGGTGTGGTCATTTATGATTTGGTTCGAGGAGTGGGTGTGGTCAATACTGCTGTGGTTTGAGGCTGGGGTGTGGCCAATACTAATGTGGTTTGAGGCCGGGGTGTCGTCAATACTGATGTGGTATGTAGTTTAAGAAGGGGTGTGGTCTATACTGCTGTTGAGGATAGGGTGTGGTCAATCCTACATCACACCACACCCTAAACCACATCAGTATCGATCACACCCCAGCCTCAAACCACATCAGTATTGACCACACCCCAGCCTCATACCACATCAGTATTGACCACGCCACTGGGATTTGGAAGTTTGTGTTGTCGATAGCGATGATGGTAAACGGAGCAGGTAGTAGTAGTGTATACTGAGTCTGATGTGGAAGCAACCATGGAGTCTTTTACTGAGATGGGTGGGGTAAAAGCGACATTCAAATGTACTTGGGTAGATGGTTGATGAAAGGTGAGGTGTATAATGCAGCAGGTATCGCAGAAGAATGAGCAGCTTCCTCTTCAAATATTGTTTGTTCACTTTACCTTCCTGCAGGCCTTCAAATTCTTCATCACTTTCATCAGCAAATGGCTCATCAAAGTCCCCATCTGCATCCAAAGCCTTAAAGACTCCTCCAAAGAGAAACATTGTCTTTTTTCCATTAGTATTTAATAATGTAAGTGCTATGTATTAACCCTATGCTTCAGTAATAAAATTTGGTAAAAATGAGTCCCGTTTTTGTAGGCATGTTTTCTGGCTACTGCTATACTCAATGGTTAAACTTTTTATATCATCTGAATCAGCAAAGATAGCAGAATCACCTTATCTATTGCAATTTAGTATAATAATTGAATTATGTTTTTGGCAATTACTAGAGCACAACATTTTACGTTTTTCAAACTTTTTAATATTTATCTCAAGAACAACTAGCCTCACATGTATCATTCTGATACCATCATAACCAGCATTGAATTAGCTTTCAAATGATATGAAATTTAGTTGTAAAGAGAAAAAAATATTGAAAATATATTGAATTGAAATGTTGCTATTTTGGACGATAGTTTCCTCTTTTTACTATGGCGTGGCACAAAAAATTACAATAATTATTTAAAGGTTCTATAATGCAATCAATACATTATGTAATGCATAAACAAAAAGAAAGCAATGCTAGAAACAAGAAAAGTGAAGCAGGTAGGTAGATAAATATTATTGAAATATGGTTATTTAAAGTGCGATTTTTCAATGGTGACTGAAGTAGAGGGTTAAAGGCACTATCATGAACTTCAGTCAGTATCTTGGTATGACGCCAAGAAGGTGATGGTATCTCGTCTTCCCTTGGCCAGACCAGTGTTGACTCTGAAGCTCTGCTTGCTAATTTGGGTGATTTTTTTTTCTGTGTCACAAAGAAGGACTGTTTTTTTCCTTCCAAACATCACACCATGGTAGAATTCACCCAGTAGTATCCTTGTGTTTTACTTCAATCTGTATGTTGTTTGTTGCAATTATTGGTTTCTGCATGGTATTTTCTTTCTCTGTTATCATTGTGATGGTCATGTATTGTTCTGTCATATATTATGTATTCACACTTCTGGAATGCTATAATTCAGATCAAATATCAAATTGTGGTACACTGTAGACGTAAAGTATTATGTTTTCATTATTATGAAGACACATTCAAAACACTCATTCCTGTGATAGGGCGCTTCATTTTAGAGTCCCTTGAACCTTATTTCTACATTGTTGCCTACAGTATTTGAATCTTCACAGTATATCATGTATCTATATAATTATAATGATTAAAATACCTGTATGATAAATTATACATGAAGGTGCGTAGCTTATTATTTTACACACATCAAAACAAGAATTACCAAGTTCAAATAAGATTCGTCTCAATGTGGTTTTGACTTACTATAATTATTGTTCTGTTGACTATCGAGGTGGACCAAATCATTGCACGTTAACAAAATTCCACGTGGAAACAGACCATTGCAGATTTGTGCACTGTGGCATGTGGCTTTTCTACCACATACTAAATAAAAGTGACACAATACACCACAACCCTCCCACCCACCACCTCCGGAAAATTTTCTTCTGTATACATCCCTGCACACACACACACCCACAACACTCAATTACATGAGAATGGTGCTTAGAGCAAGGTGATATCCACACCATGCTGTACATATTTGTTGACTTCTTCCTCTCTCTCACAGACACATATGTGCCTGAAGCAAGTCAAGATCAAGAACTCAAGAAACAAGTGAGGTTAGCCTGAACAGTGAAGGAGGAGGTCTCGTTGAAGAAAAATTTAACTGCAATGTTTACATGAGGCTAACTTTTTAGTCAGAAGCAATGATAGCATTGCCTTTGTATAAATTTTTGTTTTGATCACAAACTCATTTTGGAGCTTTTTCTTTGCTCTTCAAAATGAGTTATGAAAATGTCTGTATTGGAAGTTATTGATGATCAAAGGTCAGAGGTTGCCGAAACGTCTGGCTCTCTATCCTGACCCCTCCCTCATGTACTTCTCTCTTCCCTGAGGGTTGTGGATGTGTCTTGAGAAAGGCTGCAAGATTCTCAACTTCCTGCAGCAGCGTGACTTCCTTGGTGCAGAAGACTGGATTGGTCATCTATTCCTTACCATTGGGGTCTTACTTTTAAACATTTCAAGCCTCAAGAGTGGCCTTCTGGAATCCATGAGAAACCTGGGAGAGTAGGTTCTCCTTAGGTGTCAGCCTGTGCCAGGCTCATAGTTGGACCTCATATTGCATGAGCAGTGGAGATCTGTTGGGATGGATGGGGGATCCTTCTTTAAAAAGCCAGTGGGAAAGGCAGTCGACTTGGTGTGTGGGGGCATTGCTTTCTATCCCACATTATAGCGCCTAACCTTAAAACACTTTGCATGTACAAGGATAGCAAATCATGGAAAGCATCCATCATGTGTATATAGCTATACTTTGTAAAACACTTATCAGTATGACCCCGAATTCTCATCTCTAATTTGGGTGAAGAACTTGAAGACTCTTTATCGTAAAGAACTTGTGTATATGACCCTGGCATACATAGAAGAAAACATTCTCAACCCATCCTCCACTGCAATTGATGTCAGCTCTAAGATTTCAATCCTTCAAGCAGTGAATTTTGTTGCCAAAAGTTGTTGGGCAGTAAAGAGCTACGATTATCAACTTTTTTCGAAAAGCTGGCTTCTTTACTTTTGAAAATAATGAGGAGTTTAGTTTTGACATACCAGAGATTAACAATGGGGAAGAATACAATAACATAGATGCTGAGTTACCTACCTTGTTAGTGAAAACAACGTTCAAGATGATGAAATTGTGGAGAGTATTATTGCCAAAAGGCTTTGCCTTGAACAAAGTGATAATTATGACAACGATAATGAGATTGATCCTGTTCCTCTGATTACGCATGCAGAAGCAAAGCTTCACATACTTGGACTACAACGCTGTTTTACTGAACAGGGATTTGACCATGCAGCACATTCTTTGCTAGAGAAGTGTGCTGATTTAGTTGATCTTAGGGGAGCCACAGCCATTAAACAAACCACTCTACTCAATTTCATCAACTAATCGTTATACATGCAATATTGTACATATAACTGTATGTGTTATACATGTAGTAACAATTTATATAAGTCTGATATATTAGCCAGCTGGATAAATGGACCACTTTTGTTTGGGACGGATGTGGTCCAATTATCAGGAGTGCACTATAATATATATATATATATATGACCATCCTGCCCCTGGAGTAGGTGAAGTTTACTCACCAGAAATAAGTGTTACAACTCGCAAAGTGAAAACGTTAACAAATCACTGAAGGGTGCAATAGGTATTACAACAAATGAACAAAATGAACACAATTCAGACATACTCAAATCTATGAGGGACTGTGGTAAGATTCAGAACAGAATATAAGAGAACGGATTAAGTTATAATAACCTCTCAATAATAACTTCAATTAGGATTCTCACAATGTTTCGACCGGATGCTCTAGCCTTCATCAGGAATAAGTGTTGTGAAAACGGAAGTCAGCTGATGTCGAGTGATGGTGAGCTGACACACAAAATAGACACAAAATTGAAATGACTGACAAGATGCTAGGGTCAGTACACTCCCCATGGTCTCTTCTGACACCACATGGAAATTGATGTCCTGCAGAATGAGGAGGGCAGACTCGTGCTTGTCGTAGTTGTCTGAGTTCTCTGCTTAGAAATCTTGACAATGACAACTTTGACACGACTATCTGGTCTGGATTGGCCAAAAGATTTTACCAAGTGGCCAATGGTTTCTTGGTGGTTGTTTATCACGAAGTTGGACAATGTCATCAATGGTGATCGACCTCTTAGGCTGTATCCATTTGCATCTTGACTAGAGCTCTTGAATGTACTCATTTTGTCATGTGGTCCAGAACTAATCTGCCAGACACTGAGCTCTTATCAACATTCTCTTGCCATCTGCCAAATTGTCAGCATTGATCTCTCCAGGAGGAGTAGGGTGAGGCATACTGTCACGCAGAGTGAGTATCATGGCAGGATAGAGTGGCTGTGGAGATTCTGGATCTGAAGTGACTTCCCAAAGTGGCGTAGAATTCACAGTGGCAGACACTTTGAACACCGACCAACCATTCAGAGTGTTCCTTTGTGAACTCATCTAACTGAACCAATCTTTCTCTCCCAAATATCTCCAAAGTGTGAGGCATGGGCTAGATTGAAGATCCAGTCAGAACTGCGAGTTCAAGTAGGCCTTGAGCTCAGCAATATCAATCATGGCAGCATCTTTTTCAGTTGCTTTGTATTATTTTCTGGAACCTACAAAGTTTTTTAAAATAACCTTTTCAATAATCAACTGGAAATTGTATTCTCTCGACGTTTTGGGCTCTAGCCTTCATCAGAGATGCTAAGACTCGCATGAGCCTACCGGTAGCTATATATCCAACACCCTACCGGCACATGTGTCCAGCATGTGAACAGGCACACACATCCAACACATGAACCAGTAGTGAATAATTTAAAAACTAAGGAGTGATAGAAAAAGGCGTGTGAGAAGCACAGTATCCTATTATGAAGAAAGATCGGGTGAAGTGTTTCACTCTGACTTAAATCATCAACACACTTACGATCGACACGTTTCATAAAAAAAAAAATTTTTTTTTGATTTTTATTTATTTTTAATTTTAATTTTTTTATAATTTTTTTAAATTTTTTTGCTACCTAAAATGGAAGTGATCGTCACGGACAACGATTTTTGAATCTAAGTTGGAAATGGTCGGCATTACTAAAACGAATAAATTACTCTTAGATATTTCTCCATATTACAATCCAATCTGATGATGACTGTATATTGTTAGGCCAGCTATGGTTATGATTGGAGTATCCAAATTTCAAATACTTATATACTCGCCACACGATGCATCTCTAGTATAAATGTATGTAGGTAAGTCATATTAGGAAAGCCCCCCCCCCCACTTTCATCAGGCTGAAGCACAAAAATTAAATAGATAGCAATCACTGAAGGACAAACACCAGCTTTGATGTAGCCTATGTAACTAAAATTAACTCTTTTCCCGGTGTAAGCGCCATATGGCGTAATTGCTTTTGAAAAATCATAAAAAATCAATCCTTGGGTTGTTTTGCAAAACAAAAATATCATAAAATAGCTGCAAAATTATACGGCAAAATAGCGCCATGGTAACTAGGGAAATCCCGCCGTAAAGTTCAAGGGGTCAATTCTGCCATAGAATTTAAAATGGTCGAAAGGCTATCTTTTGATGAGGTGCTCACAGCGGTCCTGGACGACAACTTCGACGACTTCGGGTTATCTGACGATGAATATGAGGAAGGGGAGAGTGAAGCTATCTATGCCTACCGTGGACAGCCCAGTTTGGATTGTGAACTCACCAAGTAGAGCTACTCAGCAGAGACTTTTCCAATCGAAACCATGGCAGTATGGACAAAGCTATGGCTGTTGAAGGCGAAGGCATTGATCCTGGCAGTCCTCCTGGTAAGTCAATGAACTTTGCTAGCTATATATAAAGCCTGATAGTCTGAGGAGCTGGCTAAATCATGGTGTTAGCTACACCTGTGTAATAGCCTACTTTCCTTTATAGTTCTAGCTGTACTTGATTCTTTGACTTGTCTAATAAGTTGACGAATAACAACTCTATCATGTTCAGGTTTGATGGAGCAAGTGATGGACCACGACGGAGATAATACCATGGCACAGCTTCCCCACGTTCAGATGAGTTCTGATAAAGATAGTGATGCAAACACACCTACCCCACTCTCTTCATCCATACTGCACGAGGATGCTCGTCTTATAGACCTGCACGAGGACGTACTTTTCTCATAAGTAGGAGAGAACAACTCTCCCCCTTACCTTCATCCAGTGCTAGTCTTACTGCACGAGGACACTTGTATATCAGACTATGAGTATGTCATTACAGAGTATTGTATTGTATAATTGCTCTTTGATTCTGTGTACATTGTATCAATATTATTGGTTATGGGAATTGTATCAATAATATTGGTGGGAATTCTATACAGTAGAAATTATGTCCTCTCTGTTAGTCAGGCAAACATCTGTCATACCACAGCATATCTCAGTTGTTCCTAAAGTTGGCTGAAAATAGAAGGATATTTATAATAGGCAGCACAGGCATCTGACACTTTCCCATTAAAAAATATATATATACTGTATATAATATATATTGATGATCCTATTGTTTTAATGTTTGTTTGTTATTCTGTTTATTGGACATTGTATTTAATATTGTATTATTAAATAAACATCTACAATACAATAATATACAATTTTAATTTTTGTAAAAATTATTAAACATAATGATATTCATACATGTGTGGTTTGGTTACCTAGCAACATGAATTGACCACAATAATGTCCAACAGTAGAGCTATCTTGTGGCATATCGTTGCTAGGGACTATTGTTAACCTCTGATTTAATATCAATTTATTTGTACTTAATGGTCAATTTTTAATTTTTTCCCAAATAAACTCACCGGGAGAAGAGTTAAATGAACAGGATTACTGTAAGGATATTGGATCGCGGAGCAGGAAGGACGAGGACAAATGAAATGGAGGATGTTTGCGGTGCTTAATCAGGCATCTTGAAGTTCAAACCAATACCTTAGAGGAAGCAGCTGAAGTGAAATTAGCCTCGACTTATAATCTGAAGTGAAGTCATCCAGTATGAACTTTGTAGCTCATCTCTGCATTTATATTCTGAAGTGAAGTCATCAAGTATAAACTTTGTAGCTCGTCTCTGCATTTATAATCTGAAGTGAAGTCATCAAGTATAAACTTTGTAGCTCGTCTCTGCATTTATAATCTGAAGTGAAGTCAACAAGTATAAACTTTGTAGCTCGTCTCTGCATTTATAATCAGAAGTGAATCATCAAGTATAAACTTTGTAGCTCGTCTCTGCATTTATAATCTGAAGTGAAGTCATCAAGTATAAACTTTGTAGCTCGTCTCTGCATTTATAATCTGAAGTGAATTCATCACGTATAAACTTTGTAGCTCTTCTCTGCATTTATAATCTGAAGTGGAGTCATCGAGTATAAACTTTGTAGCTCGTCTCTACATTTATAATCTGAAGTGATGTCATCAAGTATCAACTTTGTAGCTCGTCTCTGCATTTATAATCTGAAGTGAAGTCATCCAGTATAAACTTTGTATATATATAGCTTGTCTCTGCATTTATAATCTGAAGTGAAGTCATCAAGTTTAAACTTTGTAGCTCGTCTCTACATTTATAATCTGATGATCAAGTATAAACTTTGTAGCTCGTCTCTGCATTTATAATCTGGAGTGAAGTCATCAAGTATAAACTTTGTAGCTCGTCTCTGCATTTATAATCTGAAGTGAAGTAATCAAGTATAAACTTTGTAGCTCGTCTCTACATTTATAATCTGAAGTGATGTCATCAAGTATAAACTTTGTAGCTCGTCTCTGCATTTAAAATCTGAAGTGAAGTCATCCAGTATAAACTTTGTAGCTTGTCTCTGAACTTTTTCAGGACACAAGATGTCCTTCACCAGATGCAGTCTCCACAACTGTGAACAGAAACATAATCTGTAACGAACTAGAGAAAAGTAAAGTCGTGGTTTCAGGATCTTGCTTTTTGAGAAAATCATAAATGGAGTGACCTACAGGCAGGTGCACATATTCTGTTGATTGACCAGGTAAACAGTGATCCCCAGGTCTCCATGCTCCTCTGCACATATGAAAGGTTGTCCGTTGATGAAGTAGGTAGTTGGGGTTTGAGTTGATAAAGTGTATTGCATTGCAGCACATTTGGTTGAGTTGACTGATAACCTCCATGTTAAGCACCACAAAGACAAGGCGTCCAGGTACCGCTGCAAATGAATCTGACTGTCCATGTTTTTAAAATCTCTTTTAGGATCTTTGTATCACCAGCAAATAAATAAATCGAGCAAAATGACATGGAACTTGGGGTATCATTTATATATATGAGGAACAACAAAGGCCCAAGAACATTTCCCTGTGAAACACATAATCTCATTGGAAGTAGATCAGATGAAGCTCCTTCAACCGACACAAGGTGTGTATGATCTGTGAGATAAGCCCTGAACCAGCACCACCGGGTCCAGTTATACCAACTAGCCAAAGCTTATCATGTAGTTCAGGAAGAGGAATGATATCAAAAGCTTTTTTGATGTCCAGATAAACATCACATGCTCCTGTTCTCAATAGCTTTCATGGTCACAGAACAGGAGGACAGTAACTGGGATAGACATGAATGGTTCTTCAAAAAGTCATGTTGATTATTAAAGTGGGGCCAAATATAATCATTAAGTTTAGAGTAAATAACAGACTCCAAGAGTTTTGATCGAGACATAGCAGGGAAATAGGTCGGTAGTTTTGCACTGTTGAGTGATCACCACTTTGGGATAATTTTGTGAATCTTCCATTCGTCTGGGATTGTACATGAATCAATGCAGGAGATGAGTGATAGGAGACAACAATGAGTGGGCACATAGCTTCAGAATGATTGTCAATTCCAGGAGCTTTATCAGTTTCAAAGGTCTTAAGAGCCTTGAAAACATCAGGTTGGTTGATGGATATGTGGTTAAAGTACTCGAGTTGTCTGCTGAGGATGCTATTAGTGACTAGGTAAGGTTGGGTGGGATAGGATTATCTCTAGTCGACGAGATCATACAAGGTGAGGGGTGAAGTACCGAGCTATGCATGGGTGTGATTGGTTTGTGGGGGATGGAAGGTCTTCAAGAGAAGGGAGAACAAGATCACTTGTGGTAAAAACAGAGTTAAAGAACAAGTTGAGGGGTCTGGCTTTTTTGAGTGGATATTTGACCACAGCTGATTCATGTATAATAGGGCTCTTTGGATATGACAATAAATTGAGATATCTGTAATTTTCCTGAGTTAGCGTGGAAGGCAGGAACTAAGTTACATTCATGTGCTGATTGTATGAACTGCGACTCAATAGAAAGTAGCTTGGACTCTTGATGAATGGTGGGTTTACATTTTTGATGCCGACAAAGGGTGCTAATAAATGTCTGATTTCTTAATTAACTAAACCATCGACGAGGAGAAGAAGTAATTTTAGCAACAGGAACAAACTTATGGCAAGCACTCTCTTTAAGGTAGGATGTAGGAGTAGGGGAAGACTCATTTTCATTACAAAGATTCTCTGCTGACATTAAGCTCTTCACACTCGTCTTCAAAAAAATTAACCTATTTCTTTTAAGCTCATCAATCTCAGACTCTTGCTCGTCTAGCCTGCACTTAAAGTGTGTAGGGTCGCACAGGCCCTCACATATTCTGTGCAACTCGCGTCATGCCCGTTATTCTTGTCTGGCATAAACTATGCGGACAAATATAGGAAGCTGCAGAATCATCAACCCGCCTTTAAACTGCTTGCAACTTTTTGATATCCATTGCCTTGTTTAAGTCCTTTGTCATTTTCTAGAGAAAGGAGGCTGACTTTGTTTACCGTCTATATATAGGGCAATAAACCGTAAAACCTCTGCGCGCAGGTAATAAAGATTTTGGTCCGCGCACGCCAGAACTCTGAAAGGAAAAGGGTCGCCTATAGCCCAGATATGCTGACCGTCAGTGACCCATCTACAGCAGAGCTACACAAACCTCAGCTAGCATGCTAAAGTCGAGCCAACTATGGACAATGTGTCGGACTCTCCAATATCATCTCCTCAGACTACAACACTTCTCCGAGTGAAGAGGAACAAATAACTCTCTTCGCTCCTTTCGAAGCGAATAAGCACATTCAGCAACATCCAGAGCCCTCGCTCTCTTCCAACGAAGCTCGGAAGCCGACAGTGACCTGGGAGCAAAGAGTAGAGAGGTAGAATTCCCGGACTCAAGTCTGCTGGAAATGCCAAAGTCCTATTCAGAAAGCTCATAGCAGCTGTGAGCAGTTCTGGAGGAAGCAGTTCATCTTATTCACCCATTTCTACCCCATTTCTACCCCTTCCCCAACCTAGTTATCCATTGTGAGGAGCCAAATTAACAAACCAAGTAATTTGGAGGTCAATGTCAATCTTTGCCCCCCAGAAGGGCTGGGAGGGAGGGGTCACCTTCACTATGGAAGATTCAGTCCCAGCTCTTCTATCAGCAGCAGCAATATGGCTTCTTGTAGTGGACGGCGTAGTATTTTGGGAGAAGGTGTGATCGTGGAACGAAGCGTGAGAGAGGATAAAAATTTTCTCTTGCCTCTTATTCAGATGCCCACCAGAGAATGGTCAAGAGGGTTCTTGTAGAAGTGGCAAGGAAGATGGAGGCAGAGGAGGGGGTGGAACTGTTAATAAGACTGAGATACTGAAGCGATTTGGAAATATTGCTGACAGTAAAGTGCAGGTAATATACACAGGGCAGAGGTAGTATAGTACATGTAATATATACAGGGCAGAGGTAGTATAGTACATGTAATATACACAGGGCAGAGGTATAGTACATGTAATATATACAGGGGCAGAGGTAGTATAGTACATGTAATATACACAGGGCAGAGGTAGTATAGTACATGTAATATATACAGGGCAGAGGTAGTATAGTACATGTAATATACATAGGGCAGAGTTAGTATAGTACATGTAATATACACAGGGCAGAGTTAGTATAGTACAGGTAATATACACAGGGCAGAGGCTCTTTAGTACAGGTAATAGGGCAAGGGTTGTTTAGTACAGGTAATACAACGTACTGTATATAGGTAATATACAGAGTGCAGGAATAGTACAGTTCAGGTAATATACACAGGACAGAATTTTTTTTTTTTAATTTAAGGAAGTGGGGAGGGTTGGGGTTAAATAGACAAGTCATAGCCATGCATGGTGTGATCTATTCTTGCTTAGCCAGACTCATGTAATGCTGGAAAGGAACCCGGCCAACAAATGAATGTTTTGAACTGGTTAAGCTGGTAGCTGGCAAATGGCTAATGAATCTCTCTGACTCCACTGTGGCAATTTGCCACCCAATACAGTATATCTTTGCTATCTTGAGTTACACTTTTCTTGAGACACTCTCCAGACTCTGTTATTATCAGTTTGTTATGTGGCTTGAGTGCTGCCATGAGAGTATTTGTCATGACGGCATGTCTGACTCTTGTGTAATGATATTCACTCTGAAAAGACACTCTATTTGGCATCATTTGTTTCACGATTCAAATATGTCTACTAACACCAGGACAAGTGTAATCATCACTAAACTAATAGCTACACTGAGTATAGTGTTGTTGCAGGCTCTTGCTGGATTGTGCTGGATGTGGCTTTATCAGTTTCCAATGGACTATTGCTGCAAGTTACATTCATGTATGGAGTATGGCATTGTTGGTAGGTAGCCTGGAATACTGTGGAAAAGAGAAGTGCCATGGAAATGGAAGATGTTCACATCTCTGTTGGAACATGTCAACTTAAAGACACTGACACATGATTTAGCACACAATCATGACATGCTTGAGGTGTGCATGAGATGGAGCTTGGTTGTTCTTCTTGCTCTTGACTCCTGCTAGAGTAGCGGTCTCAATTGGTGATGGCCAGTGGTATGTGTTAATGGACACCTTGTGTGTGTGTGCCCCTCTCACTTCCATTTGCAGACGCAACCTTGGAGTGGATGGTTGTAGCCGACACTTTTGTTATGTGCAAGGAAATTTTTGTATGCTTATTGAGCAGGTGCTCATCCTTGCATGGGTGTGGTCTGGTGTGGAGGTTTTTGTTGTTTTATCACATTTTCTCCCCCTGCCTGTTAAATTCTTCTTTCTCTTTCTGCAGTGTTTCTTTCTCTCCCCTACTGCTTCTCTTTCTCCATCTCCTCCTATCTCCTCCCTCTCCTCCTCCCTATCTCCCTCTCTTCCTCTGCCTTCTCTTCCACCTGTTCCTCCCTGTCCATCTGCTCCCTCTCCTCCTCCCTCTCCTCCTCCCTCTCCTCCTCCCTCTCCTCCTCCCTCTCCTCCTCCCTCTCCTCCTCCCTCTCCTCCTCCCTCTCCTCCTCCCTCTCCTCCTCCCTCTCCTCCTCCCTCTCCTCCTCCCTCTCCTCCTCCCTCTCCTCCTCCCTCTCCTCCTCCCTCTCCTCCTCCCTCTCCTCCTCCCTCTCCTCCTCCCTCTCCTCCTCCCTCTCCTCCTCCCTCTCCTCCTCCCTCTCCTCCCTCTCCTCCTCCTCTCCTCCTCCCTCTCCTCCTCCCTCTCCTCCTCCCTCTCCTCCTCCCTCTCCTCCTCCCCCTCCTCCTCCCTCTCCTCCCTCTCCTCCTCCCTCTCCTCCTCCCTCTCCTCCTCCCTCTCCTCCTCCCTCTCCTCCTCCCTCTCCTCCTCCCTCTCCTCCTCCCTCTCCTCCTCCCTCTCCTCCTCCCTCTCCTCCTCCCTCTCCTCCCTCTCCTCCTCCCTCTCCTCCTCCCCTCCTCCTCTCTCCTCCTCTCTCTCCTCCTCCCTCCCCTCCTCCCTCTCCTCCCCCCTCTCCCCTTCCATCTCCTCCCTCTCCTCATTGTACACTTCCTCTCCTCCTCTTCCTCCCTCTCCTCCTCTTCCTCCCTTTCTCTCTCTTCCCTCTTCACTGCTTGCTTTCATCTTGCAGGACACGACCACAGACTTCAAGAAGTATTGGATGCCTGACAAATCATGCAAGGAGTGCTCCAACTGCAATGTAAAGTCCAGCATTTTTGTTCGTCGTCATCATTGCCGAATCTGTGGCCGCAGCATCTGCCACACCTGTTGCTCCATCACTATCCCCGGGGCCTTACTCAGACCGGACTTGCAGGTGGGTGTGGATGAAGTCTCTATTAGGATCACATGTGAACATCATGTGATTGCTTGTTTGTTGTTCTCTCCTCTCACCTGAAATATTAGTGAGGTCTACCCTCCCCTCCTCCCCCTATTTCCTGTAGCCCAGTTCCTCTGTCTATGCAGTAACTTATTGTTGTTGTTGTTTATTGCTTTAGGGAAATCTGAGGACATGTAAAGATTGCTGCGAAGTGTTCAATGAGTTCCGCTTGTCCACACACCGTCATCGTCGCATTCATCCAAGATTGGTGTTGAATCTCCTCAACCTCTCCATGGTAATAAGCAGTGCCTCCTGTTGTGTGTTTGCTAGCTTTTCTATTTACTCTGTGTATACATATAGGAAGTGGAAACTTTGGACGTACCCTCTCTGAGTCCCGCCCACCTGCCATGAGCATCCTGAGTCCTCACAAGTCCTGGGACGAGGGCTCATCTGGAGGGAGGAGCCAGGAAATCATGGACCTGTCTCCCTCTCGTACCACCGCAATAGAGTTTGATAATCCAACCCCTACCCGGAGATGTCTATCCAGTCGGAAGACAACCAGTTTTGATCCAATCAGTGCCAAGAGTCGGAGAGAGTGCTATGATACTGGATGAGGTTAGGAGAGGCGAGGGATATCCAGTGTTGTCACACCTTTCCTAGGACATCATGGGACTATCATGATATCCCTAGCCCTAGCCCTAGACATAGAAAAACCCTTACCATAGGTAGCCCTTGCCATAGGTATTCCTTGCCATAGGCAGCCCTTGCCATAGACAACCCTAGCGATCCCCTAGCCCTTATCCATAGAATATCCATAGCTCTACAGTGGCACTGATTCCAGGATCCATGCTCTATATTTGGTTAACCTCACTAGGGATATCCTGGGAGAGTCCCAAGTGTCCTGGCCTGGGATGTCCTATACGTAAAGTGTGGCAGTGCTGGGCATGTATGGATTACTGGACAGTGGAGAAAAGGAGGGTGAATTATTATTGGGTGTGGGGAAGAGGAGACACAGGTTTGGGGGGTGGGTGGGTAGTGTTGAGAGGAGTGGACTTGATGGTGAGGAGAGGGACAAATCCACGATGACATTGCATTACTCTAGCCACTGCCCTAGCCCTACTCCAAGCCACAGCCTAGCCCTATTCCTTGCCACTGCCTCAGCCCTAGTGCCCTAGCCCTTACACCTTTACCACTCTCCATAGGCATTGCCCTAACCTTGCCACTGCCCAAGCCATATCCCTTGCACTGCCTCCTAGCCGTAACCCTTGCTACTGCCCTATCCCTATCAGGGTTTCATCCAGGATTTTTCAACTGGGGAGTGTTCAGCAGGACTGGTATGCAGATAGATTAGTCACTGCTACTGTGCAGCCACCCACATTACATGAGTGAGGGGGGGGATTATGCCAGGACTGACTGGATAAGTCAGTTTCTAAAAACAACCCGAGCCTGGAAGCCATTTGGAAATTCTAGCCGTGGGGATTCCCCATAGTGAGGTCAGCTTTAACCAGAGCCTGCCACTGCACTTCCAGTCATCATACATACTGTACAAGTCATCATTCATCATCATGGATATCTGAAGATTTCTGAAGAAACGTACACTGCCGGAGTCTATTGACTCTCATCACTCAGTTTCCTTGCTGTCAGTAAAGTAGCCAAGCTTAAGAACAGCCAGGAGGCCAAGGATGCTGGCAATGGTAGGTCAGAGCATAATGATGCATCTGAGGAAAATGCCACACAGCAGTCCACTTCTTCAGTTGCATCAATTTCACTGTTAGAAGAAACAGAAGCTAGTCAAGTTTCTGGCAGCGAAGGTGCTGTTATAAAGAAGCTGAAGCTGAAGTTCCAGTCACACTGGCAAGAGAAATACTCTTGAATAAGTTTCAACTCTGTGACCAATGGGATGTTGTGTCAGTACTGTTCTGATATTTACAAGGAGGATAGGGAAGTACTGAAGCACACAGAGGGAACTTGGATTTGTCGCCAGTGTCCAACTGGAAAAAGGCACTGGATAAATGAAAGCACATGACAGCATGTCACAAAGTAGCAAAAGCCAAAGTAGAGGCAGAGAAACAAACCCAAGCTGAAGGAGCTGTCATCTTTCAGCTTAGCAGGGGAGAGAGAGATACGATGAACACATGCGTGTACTGATCAAGAAGTGGTTGAAGATCATGTATTTTTTGTGTAAACAGAAAGTAGCACATTTTGCCAATTTTGATGATGCGGTTCAGTGATGATGAAGTGAGGAAACATTTAGATACAGCTCCAAGAAATGCCAACTACTGCTCTCATGTTGTTCTAAGTGACTATCTTGATGCCATCAGCCTGTGGATCCAACAAGGTATCCTCAAATCTTAAAAAGAAGCTGCATTCTGTTCAATACTGACTGATGAGTTGACCAACAACTGAGGAGCTTTCAACTTGCTTCAGATGGGGTTGGCAGTTCTGGTTCACAAGTGGAACATTTCCTGGGACTTGTTAGCCTTTCTGCATGTGATGCTGCTTCAACATTTACTGCACTGAAAGCTTTCCTAGCAGACAGTGGCATTGAAGCTGGGAAACTGAGAGGACAGCCCTGGATATGATGGGGCTGCTACCTTCTCAGGCATGAAGAATGGAGTCTAAATGTGTATCCACACACTGGCACCACGAGCATTGTTTGCGGACTGAGGGCACATGTTCTGCAGCTTTGCTGTGTTTCAGCTGCTATGTAGATGCCTGCCAAGTCTGAAGAAAGTCTTTGCAACACTGATGTCTGTTTGGAAGATGTTGCACTACTATCCAAAGAAGTTTTCTGCCCTAAAGTAGATGCAGGCACTCAACAACCATCCCCAACTAAAGATGATCAAGCCAAGTGATATCCACTGGCTGGCACGTAACAGATCTGTAAGAGCAATCAGGTGCTCCTTGAGGCCACTGATAGATATGCTTGAGCACATCCACGAGGATATTCGAGAGCCAGAAGCACTTGGAATGCTGAAGACATACAACTTTGTGGCAGCCCTGATGATGCTAAGTGATGTCCTTCCTGTATTGACTTGTCTTGGTAGAGCCCTGCAGGCCAAGAAAGCAGACTTCACTCTTGCAGCCAGCCAGCTGACCATGTCCAGCACTACCTACAGCAGGTCAAGGAACATCCCAATGATCAGGAGTATCTGTCCACAGTCTATGACACAGTAACAGACCTTGCAATTGGCGTTCTAGATCTGGAGGCAGCAAGAGAGAATTTCAATAAGAGTGTGCTGCAGCCATGCCTGGCAGAGGTCAGCAGGTAAATCAGCTGTCGTTTCAAAGATGCCTTGGGCCTCTTGACTTCTTTCAGCATCTTTGACCCACAGAAATGCCCAAGCAACTGCACCAATATGGCACTGCAGAATTGGAAAAGCTCCTAGGATTCTAAGGTATGACAACAGAGATTGAGTGTGAAGGAGTTCTTGAAGTCTTCTCAACTCCAGCAGATGATGATAAGCCGGAGACAAGACTAGAGTGGAAGGTTTCAAATTGGTCATGTTTGAGGAGATGAAGAGTTTGTCATTGAAGAAACTTGTAACACTGTTCCTGAGAAGTGCGGCAAAGTGTGCGACCTTACCCAACATCAAGACTCTGCTCTCCATAGCCATGGTACTTCCTGTGTCCACTGCAACTGTTGAGCGCTCCTTTAGTGACATGAAGCAGATCAAGGATCGACTTCGTAATCCACTGCTTCCAGCATCACTGTCCAAGCTGATGACCATAGCCATCGAAGTGCCATCACTCCCTGAAGTGGACTTGGATGCTATGCTGGCTTTGTGGAAGGCAATGAAGCCAAGGAGACTGATTTTGTAATTAACAATTCACTATCACAGTGAAGAAATATCTTTCATTGCGGTGAACGAGTTAACAATAGCTGTTATTACTGTGTTGCTGTAAACTTACTGTGTAGCCAGCCATTTGTCTTTTCTCTATATAAATGGAAGTAGTTGCAATAATGCAGCACTACTAGTCCTTGATCATTCACCAGTCCCAGGCTAGTGGAATAGTGTTAATCACATCTCACCAGCTGATATATACTGTTTATGTCCATGGCTATAAAATAGTTAACTTGCATTTGAACTTTTGAACTTTTGTATCAGTGAAAATTAGTGGGTAGGGTGGAGGGGGAGTGTGTGGGTGGGTGGATATCTCCCCCACAGATCCTGAGTGGGCGGTTTCAACCCCCTCCCCCCCCCCCCCCCCCCCCCTGGATGAAACTCTGCAGTATCCTTTGCCACTGCCTCCTAGCCCTAACCCTTGTGACTGCCACCTAGCCTCAAATCCTTGTTTTGAACTAGCCACTGCCCTAGCCATTGCCGTAGCCATAGCCCTAGTCAAGCCCTAGTTATAGTCATAGCCCTAGTCATAGCCCTAGTCATAGCCCTAGTCATAGCCCTAGTCATAGCCCTAGTCATAGCCCTAGTCATAGCCCTAGTCATAGCCCTAGTCATAGCCCTAGTCATAGCCCTAGTCATAGCCCTAGTCATAGCCCTAGTCATAGCCCTAGTCATAGCCCTAGTCATAGCCCTAGTCATAGCCCTAGTCATAGCCCTAGTCATAGCCCTAGTCATAGCCCTAGTCATAGCCCTAGTCATAGCCCTAGTCATAGCCCTAGTCATAGCCCTAGTCATAGCCCTAGTCATAGCCCTAGTCATAGCCCTAGTCATAGCCCTAGTCATAGCCCTAGTCACAGCCTTTGCCAGCCCTAATCAACCCTTTGATGATGTCATCACGATGATGTGATGCTAGGGTTGTGACTGAGGGAGGACGTGGGAGAGAGGGAGAAGAGAAACAGACGAATGTACGAATGTACCAGTGATGGAGAGGGAGGGGAGGTCATTAGTCTTCGGTTACTTGTGAAGTCTCCCTCCTGTATCCTAGACATGTGCATGCATGTTGTGCGTACAGTTGCCCCACGCATATCTCAACCTCCATTATCCGAACGCTTGAATTATCCTAACTCAGTTAAATAATAAAACATGGTAATGATCATCAACATGTAGTTCGGTGGGGCAGGCTTTGGATTTGCATGTGAAGGCCTAATCAGTTCGCTAGGGCCAGCAAAAGGAGGAGTGTAGTTGTTCCTATTGAGTCGTAGTTAGCTATTCTTGGCAAGATATCCGAAGGAGCCACTTGAGCTGGACTCGCAGAATGATACAGATCAACAAGAATGAAGCTAAGAGTTTACAAGCATCCTTGATAGTCAGGGGATAAGTTCTACATGATGTCATGTGCCTTGCTAACGGCAACCAGCCTGAAAGAGCTCTAGATCTCTTGAAAAGGGGTTAGGCACTCCAGTCAGTGGACCATTGCTAAGAGAGATGGCAGCAGAATTCCATGAAAAGTTACATGAAGGAGAATCTGTAACACCACCATTTACTGGTGGCTACTGATGATGAGATAGACTGCCATGAGTTGCAGGCAGTATGTTCTGAATCCTCCCAGACAACTCTGATGGTCCTTATTAAAGGAGTGAGACCTCTGGCATGCATGAAGAGGCATGATAACCTGAAGCACACAACCCTCCTGGGGATCTTTTTTTAGAGTAGTGTATGCACAGAACCTACATGTAATCAACAACTGCTTATACACAATACATACAACACTACTGAAAATAAATGTGTGGACAGCATGGCAGCTACTGAGGACATACAGTGTAGCTGCTTCTCCTTCTAGGACCAGCAAGTAAGCTACTCATCCCAAGGCCCTGCAGATATAATTATATTTAAAAAAATTAAAAAAATCATTAATTATAATTAGCAAACACTGCAAGTCAGTATTCTTGGGTTATAATGACATTCATACTTTTGCGTATCCGATTCCCCCCCCCCCCCCCCCCCCTTATCCAAACTTGGGTAGGTCCCAATGTGTTTGGATGTGCGAGGTTCTTCTATACAATTACGTGTCTAAACTTAGTCAGATTGTTAATGTGATTCTGTCCTCATCGTTAAAAGAGCACGTGCCTCTCTATATAATTGGTAATTGTCCTAATCTGACACATGTACCCACTTCCATTTTTCCATTCACTTAGCTCCTCCCCTCTGCCTTTCTAATTGCTTTAATTTTCATTTCCTCCAAGTGTGCATTTCCTATCAAACCGCACCCCAGCAGATGTTTCTGCCTGATCAGCAGATTATAGTTGATAAGTCATCCTATCTCTCTCTCTCCATCAGGACGAGGTGGGGCTTATAGCTAGCAGCATCTGGACCAAGTTTCTGGACCCCACCTTTGAAATAGCAAGGTCCAATCATCGCCATTGGTTACGTACCTTTGCCGACTCCTACACAGGGACGGCCATTGTGACCTGGTTGCTAAGCAATGGACATACTGCTTCAAGGTATGTGTGTCATTATGCATCAGTGTGTGTGGGCTTATGTATTTCTTTATATATATATATTCATTTTATCCTATGATTGTTGCTTAGGTATTTATTTATTTATTTATTTATTTCTTATTTATCTTTTACTTTTTACACTTTTACTTATATTTACTTATTTATTTACTTACTTATTTACTAATTTACTTATTTGTGTATTTATTTATTTACTTATTTACTTATTTATTTACTTATTTACTTATTTATTTACTTATTTACTTTAATAAAAACTTATTTATTTATTTATTTACTTATTCACTTATTTACTTATTTATTTGCTTATATACTTATTTATTTATTTATTTACTAATTTACTTATTTACTTATTTACTTATTTATTTATTTATTTACTTATTTAATTATTTATTTATTTACTTATGTACTTATTATGTACTTACTTATTTACTTATTTAATTATTTATTATTTACTTATGTACTTACTTATTTACTTATAATTATTTATCTTATGTACTTATTATGTACTTACCGTATTTGCCGGAGTATAAGTCGCACCGGAATATAAGTCGCACCCCCCAAAGTTGGCCATCATTTTGAAAATCTATAATAGTTGGAGTATAGGTTGCATGCGCAATGACAATAGGTCGATCCTTCCTCCTTTAGCACATCTCGGCAGCGTTGTCAAAACACTCTTCTTCTTTCTCCAGTCCCTGACCAATTTTTCACTGACTCTATACTCTCTTTCTGCTGCTCTGTTTCCGAACTTCTCTGCATACACAACTACTTTGAGCTTAAAGCCAGCAGTGTAACTCATTCGCTTCCCAGACATTTTATCGACACACGTGCCACTAGAGACCCCGCCCAGTTGTTTAAGGAAAAGCGGCATGTTCGGATTATAAGTCGCACCCCTCAATTGGAGAAGAAGATTTGGAGCTACTACTGCGACTTATACTCCGGCAAATACGGTACTTATTTACTTATTTACTTATTTATTTACTTATTTACTTTAATAAAAATTTATTTATTTATTTATTTACTTATTCACTTATTTACTTATTTATTTGCTTATATACTTATTTATTTATTTATTTACTAATTTACTTATTTACTTATTTACTTATTTTTTATTTTATTTACTTATTTACTTATTTTCTTATTTATTATTTACTTATGTACTTACTTATTTACTTATTTTCTTATTACTTATTTACTATTTACTTGTTTAATGTACTTATTATGTACTTACTTATTTACTTATAATTATTTATTATTTACTTATGTACTTATTATGTACTTACTTATTTACTTATTTTCTTATTTACTTATTTACTTGTTTATTATTTACTTGTTTATTATTTACTTATTTACTTGTTGAGTATTTACTTATGTACTTATGTACTTACTTATTTACTTATTTAATTATTTATTATTTACTTATGTATTTATGTACTTACTTTATATACATGTAAATATTAAACAGAATAACAAACAAACATTAACAAACAACAACAAACAAACATTAAAACAAAAAATCTTAATACACTACTTATAAAAAATAATCGTCATTACAACTAAAGCTGGTGCCCAGCACAGCTGCAGTGTTACCTCGCTGCACGGCTACTGCAATCCGCTGGGAAAGGAAAAAGGAGGAGCGGGGATCATCCGTTTCCTGTTTGAGACGGTTGCCCAAATCTGAAAAGAAAAGACCTGCAGACTTGCCAAATGAACCAGCCGTCTCGATCCCAATTGGCACAAAAAATGGGAGACAGCCAAAGAGGAGTATTTTATCCTCTTACGGTATTCGGCATTGCTTGCCACCGAGCCAGGGCCATCAGAAGACAAGGAGGCGTAGGAGGGAGCGAAGGTGTCTACAATTGTAGCGTCCCATACCAAAATACGCCCATTCTTCCAGGGAATGACGGAAGCCCCATCCGGACGCTTACCATCAGAACGTGACAAGCCCGGAGGCTCCAGGTGCGAGGGAACCTTGATGGCTGCCAAGGATCGCCGGATGATCTCATTCACTTCCCCGTGTCTGGAATGACGCCCTTGGCTATACTTACAACTGAGGCCGTGTGTGCCGTACTTGTCAACATTAAGACCACACAAATGACATGAGTGAGGGTGACAGATGGGTAACCCTAGGCGTAAACCCATAGCAACCCTGATGACATCATCATCCATACGAAGCCCAAGTGAGGACATGGGAAGGGCGTGAATCCATGCTCCAGACTCCTTGCAAGCTGCAGCCTGAAGCCTCGCACGAGATGTTAAATCCACTGCAGAATCTAAAAGGGAAGCATACGCCATCTTCACGTGAGGATTGTCCCAAGCCTTTTGTTGCGAACAGCTGGTGTTATCGGGAGGAAGGTTATTGTGACCTAGGCTCCAAACTTCCAAAGCTGAGTCACAATCACTGTAATTAAAATGAAGACTAGTAGGAAGGATCTGATGAATAAGATCGAAAGCACCGTTTGCTGATGCCAAAAAGGCAGAAGAAGCAAGCATAACGGCACTTCTGATCCCAAGACCACCAAAACTGACTGGGAGAGAAGCCTGAGCCCAAGCTGGGTCATTGACATCAAGAGGAATGTTGGAGATCTCACTCAGGATGGAGCATTGCAATGAATCAAAATCATGGAGTGTGGGTGAAAGGAAACAAGGGGTGGTTCTCAAGGAATATAAGAGCTTTGTAATCGAGAAGGCGTGGCGAAGGAGACAGAAGGCATCGTGGGCGTGAAGGTGTCTGAGTCTGCTGCCCATAAACCTCAAGGAATCGATCTTGGCATTGATCATTGCTTCAATACCAGCATTACCACCGATAGGGGACCCCAAAAGAGTGGCCACCTCCGGATTGACTACCCTGAGCCCTGGAACAGCACAAAGAGCCTCCCGCAATGTTGCTGGGTCGGGGCAAATGAGCTCACACTTGTCCCGGTTCAGTTGCAAACCCACCTCCTGAGCTGCAGACTCAACCACATCCATATCCTGGAGCACTTCGCTCAAACTACCTCCGAGAGTACCATCATCCAGATAGAACACGTTAAACTCGGAGATCAACTGAAGTGTAATTCTGTGGATGGTGAGACAGAATAAAAGGGGGCCCAGGGGGTCGCCCTGTTGAACTCCCTCAGAAGACAGGATGGACTCATTCCCAAAGAAGAGAGAAGAAGGAGAGGCATAGGCTGAATGGACAAATGGGAGTAAATATGGGGCCAACTCCTCCACTGCAGCTAACATTTTATCACGGCGAATTGAATTGAAGGCATTGCGGAAATCCAGCTTCAACAAAACCTGACCTGGCTGTAAGTTCTGCAGGAAAATACGAGCAGAGTGAGCCACAGCCTCAGCACCATGACGAATCCCAAACCCAAGTTGCCGAGGTGACAAAACGGCGCTCATTGACTGCTTCAAACGACTGCCGGCGCACTTTGCCACCAAACGTCTCAGCGTACAGCCAATAGCTATAGGTCTCACACCACCATCCTTCTTGTTCAGGGCTATCAAAGTACCGCTGAAAAATAGGGGACGAACAGCAGAAGGAGTTACTCCTGACAAGACCAAATTGACAAATGCTGAAAGGGCGGCTAGGAGCTTGGTGCCACCGTTACCCGCTGATGAACTAACCATGTCCTTCAGGTGTTGAGGGCGTAGACCATCTGGCCCTCCTGCAGATCCACATGGGAAGGAGCGAATAGCTTTGGCTATCTCAGAGTGGGATATTTCAAACAAGTAATCACTATCAGGCACTGGGGCAGGGGGTATAACAGAGTCAGGGTGGGGCTGAGGATGTTTTTCCCGTAAGGATGCCAGTGTCTCTGAATTAAAATCTGCAAAGGAATCAACAGAACTGGCAATGCGTACAGCTCCCTTAAAATCACCCTCATCGAGCTTGGAAGCAACTCGTTTAGATAGAGAGTGAATAGGATCAGGTTTGGAAGACCTAATATTGTGAGGTGGGCTGGATGGGGGGAGGGGGTCTGACTCGGACTGGATTAGCTGGTTAACACGGGTAGCTAAACTCCTTTCACACCCATTTTTATTTGGAACACGAAGACATCTGGATGGATACCTGAAAAGGCGGTCCCACTTGAACTCGTCATTTGACAAGGAAACTCCCTCCAGAATATCAGCTAGCTTTGTGGCGGCTGAATATCTCGATGCCCTTGGAAGTCTCTTGAGAAATCTCACTGATGATGGAAGTGGGAGACCAAACGATGGTGTAACATGATCCGCAACCTGCTCATCACTGCTAGAGGAATCCTCTGGGGAAGAATGAGAGCCTGAGCAACGGTTTCCCACTTGACCATGAGTCCTGAGCAAACCAGACCCATTTACTGGCATCCATCGATCGCACACAGGACACTGGGCACGAGAAGGGGGAACGGAGATGGACTGGGAGGGAGGATGACTTCCAACAGCATTTAAACTTACATCCACCTGACTTGCACAACGTGATGCTACCGACGGCATGGTGGTCAATCAAGCAAGATCAAGCTAAATAATGGACGACTTTCCATATAGAGCCCACTATACAACTAGTAACCTTAACCCGACAACTTTCAGGGGCTGCTATTCGGGCACTAGGTAACCTAAAGGATGAAGATACTGTGCTATTCCTGGCAAACCTACTAGCTGGCTATGAATAGACCGAAAGACTAGGCTAACAAACTCAAAATTCCACCATGTGGTCGTTGGTAAAGGGTTTTCATTCTTACTTATTTACTTATTTACTTATTTTCTCATTTACTTAATTGTTTATTATTTACTTATGTACTTATGTACTTACTTATTTACTTATTTACTTACATGTATTTTCTTTTTCACTTACTTATTTGCTTACTTATTTTCTTATTTACTAATATATAAAGAACAAGAAGCAAACCTTTTGTTTATCCTACCATGCAATGGTGTTTAATATGAGTGTGCACACATGTGCATGTACGTACCGAACACATGCAGGTCTGCTGGAACTCAAGTGGGCCAAGTTCTTGTGGACACAAAGAGGCTAAAAATCGTGAGCTCTGCAGACTCGGAATTCCGGGACGAGATGAACCAATTTCTGGAGCTCGGGGAGGCAGCGTTGCTCCCCATGGAGGATGGGAAGTGTCCGATCGTCAGGGATGCCCCAAAGTGGTTCCAGCACCTGCCGCAAGAGAGTGACTCTGAGTATGAAGTGTCTCGCTGCTCGCTGAATGAAACGTGAGGATAAGGCTGAGGCATGTGGGAGTTGAAAGGGAGTGAACCAGATGAAGGGAGGGCGTGTCAAGTTAAGGTGGGTGGGTGTGAAGAAGTTGTGGGGAGGTATGTATGTAGAAGTTTGGGGTGTAGATGTTTGGGGGTGAAGCTGGTGGATGGTGTGTAGAAGTTGTGGGGAGGGTGTGTAGAAGTTGGGAAGAGGGTGTGTAGAAGTAGGGGATGTGTAGATGTTCAGAGGTGTAGCTGGTGAATGGTGTGTAGAAGTTGGGAGGCAGTTGGGAAGAGGGTGTGTAGAAGTTGGGGGGTGTAGATGTTTGGGGGTGAAGCTGGTGGATGATGTGTAGAAGTTGAGGGAGGATACATAAAAGTTGAAAGTTGAGAGGTGTATGCATAAAAGTTGGGGGCGAGAGGGAATGCATAGAAGTTGGGAGGGAATGCATAGAAGTTGGGGGGGAATGCATAGAAGTTGGGGGGGGGAATGCATAGAAGTTGGGGGGGAATGCATAGAAGTTGGGGGGAAATGCATAGAAGTTGGGGGGGAATGCATAGAAGTTGGGGGGGAATGCATAGAAGTTGGGAGGGAATGCATAGAAGTTGGGGGGGAATGCATAGAAGTTGGGGGGAATGCATAGAAGTTAGGGGGAATGCATAGAAGTTGGGGGGGGGGTGCATAGAAGTTGGGAGGGAATGCATAGAAGTTGGGGGATGCATAGAAGTTGGGGGGGAATGCATAGAAGTTGGGAGGGGGAATGCATAGAAGTTGGGGGGGGAATGCATAGAAGTTGGGAGGGAATGCATAGAAGTTAGGAGGGAATGCATAGAAGTTGGGGGGGAATGCATAGAAGTTGGGGGGAAATGCATAGAAGTTGGGGGGGAATGCATAGAAGTTGGGGGGAATGCATAGAAGTTGGGGGGGAATGCATAGAAGTTGGGGGGGAATGCATAGAAGTTGGGGGGAATGCATAGAAGTTGGGGGGAATGCATAGAAGTTGGAAGTTGGGGGGAATGCATAGAAGTTGGGGGGGAATGCATAGAAGTTGGGGGGAATGCATAGAAGTTGGAAGTTGGGGGGGGAATGCATAGAAGTTGGGGGGAATGCATAGAAGTTGGGGGGAATGCATAGAAGTTGGGGGGGAATGCATAGAAGTTTGGGGAAGGTGTGTAGAAGTTGGGGCTGAAGGTGTGTAGAAATGAGGGGGTGGGGAGAGGGTGTACAGTGCATATTATTGACTTGGTACAGCTATGCAAGTGTCGTTTTCATTCCACATGTGTTACATGTCCTTATCTCATCCCTTCCAGCTACCCCTCAGGCCACGTTGCTCGCATCCGTTTAGGCCCCTCCCCTTCATCATCATCCACCACTCAATACGACCACTCTGTCACTCTCTCCTCCGTCTCCAAGCTCACATGCAGCCATGACAGCTCCAAGGGCGTACACAAGCCCTCTGAAGACGTCTATCTGGTGGTGGATGATGACTTGATGAACAAAAGTCACGATTCCAGCATTCCCGAGTCCCCCCACTCCACTCCCTCCCCCACCTCCACTCTCCGCCTCCCTTCATCTGTTACATCTGCCACCTCCATCAAGCCACACCCCATGTCCTCCTCCTCCATCCCCATCAACTCCTCCCCTCTCTCCAAGTCACGACAGGCTCAGCCATCAAGCACTCCACATCCCAACCTCTCCCCAACTACAAAGTCGAGGTATTTCTCATCGTATGCGACGAAGCCTTCAGCGACCATCAGCTTCCATCGTGCAGGGCACTGCATTCTGGACTCCCTCCCTCCCAGTGCCAGCAAAGGAGAATCAGGAGGAGTAGGGGAAGAGGGAGCTCAGTCTTTATCTGGACCGAAGTCATGTCAGGAGGCAGAACAGGTTTTCCAGAAGATGTACATGTACTCTGGTCTCAACAACCTGGTCGACAATGTGAAGTCATTTCGGCCAAGCATCATTCTCGTCCAGAAATCCGTCTCGAGGTTGGCGCTGGAAGACTTGTTCAACTTGGGCATTGTCGTGGTGTTAAACGTCAAGCCTAGCGTTATGCTCCGTGTTGCCCGCTGTACAAGGGCGGAGATCATGACCTCACTCGATCAACTCTTTTTTCAACGTCCGCCTGGGAACGTGCGGCAAGTTCTACCTGCGCAACTTCACGCTTGAGTCCGGCATCAAGAAGACCCTGATGTACTTCGATGTCTGCGAGCCGAGGCTTGGCTGCGTCATCTCTCTTTGGGGAGGCACAAATCGCGAGTTGAAGAAGGTGAAAAAAGTCGCCCAGTTTGGACTCCACCTTGCATACAACTCTTTCCTCAAGTCATCCTTCTTGCTTGATGAATTTGCATGGCCCGGGAAAGTCCAAGATTCTGAAGAGGATGAAGTGGTATGTGTAACCTCTGAGCCCTACTTGTCGTCTTGTTCAACTCCAGAGGTTCCACTCTACCCCTCGCTGGCGTACCCTCTTGATTCTTTGTCCCCTTCGGAACTTGTGAAGCGCCTGGATGCCCTTGTGCTCTATAAAACTAAAGAAAGTGACTCCCTAGCAACTGTATCGACGACCCGCGGTGAAGAGGGAGACGGGGTGAATTCTTTGACCTCTCAACTTGCTGGAGTTAGCAGAGGTGAGGAGGACAGGGCACATTCTTTGATCCCCCAACTTGCTGGGGGCCACTAGTGGGGCTCTTCAACCTGGACCTAACATGTTCTCCCCCCAACAAGTTCGGAACCACCCGATGTAGAGGGACACGGAAATATAGTAGCTTCAGATCAAGCAACTTCCAATATTGAAACCACAACTCAGGCATAGGTGGATTCCCATACTGATTTCAAGGATTGTCATGGCACTCAGTCTGATTCTCATGCTGACATTGTGGAATCCTCTACCAGATTTTCCGAAGATGACAACTCCATGGTTTCTCCTCGCAAGATGGAATGTACTGAACTGGCTTTGACACAAGTTGATTCTAATGTCACGGTCCAGGATTCAGTATTGAAACTCGAATCTGTTGGAGTGGATGTCCTCACTAACTTGGCAGAGACTGAATTCAAGGTGGCCCTGAGGCACCAGCTGATATCGGTTTCTCCCCAAGTTAAATTCAAAGTTCCATACCTTCAGACAGCAGCTGGCCGTGAAGCTGATGTCAGACAATATCTGTCTTGCGTGATATACTGGTCTGTCCAGTTCACTCCAAAACTCAGAAGAACTTTAGCACCCCAAAACGCTCCTGGGAAAACTGCTGGAGAAGACACAAATTTGGTGGAAATGGAATTGACGAAGAAGCTCGTGGACAGCATTTTCCCCGAGGTGAGATCCGATTCTGGCACCGGCAGTGGTGATTCCAGTCAGGTGCAGAGTCAGGTCTCCCTCCAAAGTTACCATCACAAACCTTCGTACAAAAGCATTTCACCAGTTCTTTTCTCCTGTTTCTAGTGAACACTAATGAAATGCAAGCGGCTTTGGCGGATTTCCGAGCCCGTGCAGGACTGGAGACGGAAGACAACTCACATTTCTTCAAGTCTGCGAAGATTGCCACGGATTATCGGCTTCTTCTTCAGAATGTGTTCAACAAGTACAAACAGTTTGAGATTGAGTTGGAGGAGGAGGAGGAGGAGGGGCAGGAGGAGGAGGACGTGGGGAGAGGAGGACGAAAAAGTAACTGGTGGAAGAGAAAGGTCAGGGAAGAATGTAGCAATGAAAGAATTTGTGAAAGCGAGTGCGAAGTTACACCTACTGGGGATGCGTCGGGTTCGGCCAAGGGATCGTGTGACCTGAGTGACTCTGACGATGAGAGAGATGTCGGTTTGACCTTTACGCTGGAGGCTGCGAATGAGGAGCAAGGAGAAGGAAAAGAAGAAGAGGATGAGGACCTGACCAACAAAGAAAATGAATTTGGGACAAGAACTTCACGAACAGTGAGTCGGGAACAGACGCCTGGGATCGCTAGGTCCGGTAGGTCTGGTCACGAGGTTGGAAAGATATTTCGGACCGGGACTCTGGAGGATATGAACCACGTCAACACTCATTCGTGTACCTCAGGTAAAGATGCAGAGGAGAGTTTGCAGAATTGCAATCTGGATGCTAGCTACAGTGACACATGGCTCGGGATGCACCAGGTATGTGTGCCCTGTGTGTGTGTGTACCTACAGGTGTCTATGTACTGTGTGGATGTGCACCTACAGGTGTGTGTGTGTATGTACAGGTGTGTATGTACTGTGTAGGTGTGTACACCTACAGATGTGTGTGTATACCTTCAGGTGTCTATGTACTGTATGGATGTACACCTACAGGTGTCTATGTGGTGTGTGGATGTGCACCTACAGGTGTCTATGTGCTGTGTGGGTATGCACCTACAGGTGTCTATGTGCTGTGTGGGTATGTACCCACAGGTGTCGATGTGTTCTGTGGATGTGCACCTAATAGATGTCTATGTGCTGTGTGGGTATGCACCTACAGGTGTCTATGTGCTGTGTGGGTATGTACCTACAGGTGTCTATGTGCTGTGTGGGTATGTACCTACAGGTGTCTATGTGCTGTGTGGGTATGCACCTACAGCGTATCTACAAGTATCTGTGTGTTGTCTGGCAAGATTATTTTCATTTTACGGCTAAATAGAACCTTTCTCCATGAAAGTGAAGAATGTCCAATTGGTTTTGTAGAGGAACATTCATCAGTCACAATATCTGCTCGAGAGACCATTGCTAGCTCATTTTCAGTTAGAGACTTGCTCATACCCTCCAACTGTCCCGGAAGCTCCGGGACGGTCCCGGATTTGCACTTGATGAAATGTGTCCCGCACGGATTTGTTGTTTGTCCCGGAAATGCTGGATTAACTGGCTACAGCACTGTGAAACTAAAGGCTCCTCCATAGCAGCTGCCAATTTACAACTGGCTACAGCACTGTGAAACTAAAGGCTCCTCCATAGCAGCTGCCAATTTACAACTGGCTACAGCACTGTGAAACTAAAGGCTCCTCCATAGCAGCTGCCAATTTACAACTGGCTACAGCACTGTGAAACTAAAGGCTCCTCCATAGCAGCTGCCAATTTACAACTGGCTACAGCACTGTGAAACTAAAGGCTCCTCCATAGCAGCTGCCAATTTACAACTGGCTATACAGCACTGTGAAACTAAAGGCTCTTCCTTAGCAGCTGCTACACCTGGTCCCTACACAAGTCAGCGCTTCACTTCACAACTGACGAGCAGAGGAAAATCCAGCTGCTACCTGACAGTCGGAGTTAATAATAATTATTATTATATGATTTTGCAGCATACGTGAGATTTGCATTACATGAAAGGATAATTTGAGACAATGACAATATGTGATTGTCCGGCCTATAAGAGCTATAGGCAACCACAACATTATTTATAGAGTATTTGGAGGTGTGATGGATATTCATACATTTGGAGCGTGGACAGGAAAAATGAAATGTGCATGGTGAGTCTGATAGAAAGTCAGTGGTAAAGTGTTACCTTGGCCTCTCTCTCTCTCTGTTATGGCTGAGCCTGAGGAATCTGTAACACCTCCATGCAAGAAGCCAAAGAGGCAGTGCCACTTTACCTCTACATGGGTAAAAGAATTTCAAGGAATAGGAAAGAGTTATAGAGGTAATAGCCTGTTAGAACTTATATTGACTGTACTAATGTAGATCAATTATATTTGTTATGACTTTATAGGTGACACATTTGCACACTGCTCCTTGTGCTCTTCCGATTTTAGTGTTTCCCATGGGGGTAAAAATGATGTGACTACCCATCTTACAGGGAAACATCACAAGGAAATGGCAATAGCTGCTACTAGCTACATCCCAATCAGTTTCATCATTTTTTAGACCACAAGCTCGAAAGAATGTTACTGAGGCTGAGACGAGGTGGGCATTGTTTGTGGCTAAACACAACATATCTTTCCAAACTAGTGATCATGCCACTAAGCTGTTCAAAGTTATGTTTCCGGATTCGGATATTGCCAATTTTTTGGCATATGGGCATACCAAAACAGCAGCCATTGTAACAGAGGCTCTTGCACCTTACTATAAAAAGTCTATAACAGAGAATATGACCAATAAACTGTTTTCCATCATGGTAAACGAATCAAATGATCACACTGATAAGTCTTGTATCATTCTCATAAGAATCTTTGACACTGAAGAGAAGAACGTGTGTCGAGGTTCCTGGATATGCCAGTGGTCAACATTGGTATATATACTGCAAGAAACATTTTCCAGGCTCTTACAGAATCTTTGAAAAAGAATGGTTTGGATATCAACAAGGCCCTAGCTTTCATGTCTGACACTGCCAATGTCATGAAAGGTGCGAGATCTGGAGTACAAAAGTTCATAAAAAATGAGGTGCCTCATCTCTATGATGTTGGTTGCATTTGCCACATGGCTGATCTCACCATTACCAGTGATTATAGACCAGCTATTTGTTGATGTTTTTTTATTATTTCTATCATGGCAGCAAGAGAGGTCAGCTTTTTGTTGACGATTGGTGATCCCTTTTTGATTCTGAACCTAAGGCTATCTTAAAGCATTGTCCCACACGATGGCTAAGTCTGCTTCGATGTGTGCATAGATATCTTAATCAGCTTGAAGGTTTGATATCTTACTTCCTATCCTGTGATGAACAGACTGAGAAAGTAATTAGCATCACTTGTAGGCTACAGAATCCACTCACCAAGCTTATTCTTCAATTCTTAGCTTTCATCTTGTCTTCAATGGATCGTTTTAATAAACAATTCCAGAAGTCAACAGAAAATACTACCTGCGAACTTTATGAAGAGCTAAGTCGACTTGTAAAGCTGTATGCAAAAAAAATTGTTGACGGCTGAAACTATTCTTGCTGCTGGTGACAACCTTAGACTTCTCAAGTTTGATGAAGAGTGTCAGGTTTCAGATGAGAGTCCAGGAATAGGTATTGAAACTTGGGGTTGTCTTGCAGCATTTGAAGAAGAGAGAGATCCAAAGCCATTCTTTACAGCAGTATGCAACTTCTATCTGGCAACCATTGCAAAAATAGTAAAGAAGTTTCCTTTTGGGGATCCTCTCCTAAAGAATTTAGGTGTTCTTCAGCCAGACAAAACATCCACTTATTCAACAGCTACTGTCTTGAATTTGGCGAGCCGATTTCCGCAGATTGGTTTATCTGATTCTGAATCACTTGACAGCATTGAAGAGGAATTTAATGACTTTCTTCTTTCCCCAGCTGACATTCCCAAACCAGATACATACCACATCACCAAAACTGTAGAAAAGCCTTGTGCTGGCGGCTCTTTTTGGTGGAAAGTGGGCCAGATCAAAACTTTGGCTGGGGAGTTAAGGTTTAGTAACTTGTTCCGTCTCATGGCTGGTCTGTTGAACATACCCTGCTCCAATGCTGATGCAGGGAGGGGCTTTTCTATAATCAGAAAAGTCCACACAGACCAGAGATTCTGTCTAAACCAGGATACCATTGTTTCCTTAATGTCAGTCAAGTTTAACAGCAATTCTCATTCTTGTTGTTTTGATGCTAATCTTTCAGATGAATTCCTTACAAAATCAAAAATGTAAACAAGCCACAACCATTTCTATGCAAAAATGATCAAAAATGATACTCTTCATAATTACATTCATGGTGGGTGTGGTCAATGTCCAGGATTTCAATTTTGAAAAGTTGGAGGGTCTGCTTGCTATACTAGTAACTTTCATGATCTCGTTTGAGCGGCTCGAGGAATTAGCTACTTCTTCACTGGCTGTTCAAAAAGGAAGGAAGCAAGACTGTACTCATGTAGACCATTACCAGTTCAAGGCCATTTACAAATCACATGCACCAACAGTGTGACAAGCAGTGTACAGTTAAACACAAAGTGTCTGGGCTATTTACAAATCACATGCATCAACATTGTGACAAGCAGTGTATAGTTAAACACAAAGTGTCTGGGCTATTTATAAATAACATGTACCAACATTGTGACAAGCAGTGTATATCGTTAAACACAAAGTGTCTGGGCTATTTATAAATAACATGCACCAACAGTGTGACAAGCAGTGTATAGTTAAACACAAAGTGTCTGGGCTATTTATAAATCACATGCACCAACATTGTGAAAAGCAGTGTATAGTTAAACACAAAGTGTCTGGGCTATTTATAAATCACATGCACCAACATTGTGACAAGCAGTGTATAGTTAAACACAAAGTGTCTGGGCTATTTATAAATCACATGTACCAACATTGTGACGAGCAGTGTATAGTTAAACACAAAGTGTCTGGGCTATTTATAAATCACATGCACCAACATTGTGACAAGCAGTGTATAGTTAAACACAAAGTGTCTGGGCTATTTATAAATCACATGCACCAACATTGTGACAAGCAGTGTATAGTTAAACACAAAGTGTCTGGGCTATTTATAAATCACATGCACCAACATTGTGACAAGCAGTGTACAGTTAAACACAAAGTGTGTCTGTAAATTGTCTACATGGATAGAGTTTTTAGTTTCCCTTCTTTTTTAACGGGTCAACCCAATACACTACAGCCAACTGTTTAAATGACACTTTACCATATTGGATCATTTACACTTATTAAACAACATTGCTGTACATGATTTTATTGGTAGAGAGTTTCTAATCACTTGTGGGTTTTCACATTCCCCCTTGTATAACTCTGTATGAATATATGAAGACCACATGTATATATACGTAGACAACTAGGAATATATGAAGACTACATGTATATATACCTAGACAACTAGGAATATATGAAGACTGCATGTATATATACCTAGACAACTAGGAATATATGAAGACTGCATGTATATATACCTAGACAACTAGGAATATATGAAGACTACATGTATATATACCTAGACAACTAGGAATATATGAAGACTGCATGTATATATACCTAGACAACTAGGAATATATGAAGACTACATGTATATATACCTAGACAACTAGGAATATATGAAGACTGAATGTATATATACCTAGACAACTAGGAATATATGAAGACTGCATGTATATATACCTAGACAACTAGGAATATATGAAGACTACATGTATATATACCTAGACAACTAGGAATATATGAAGACTACAGGTATATATACCTAGACAACTAGGAATATATGAAGACTACATGTATATATACCTAGACAACTAGGAATATATGAAGACTGCATGTATATATACCTAGACAACTAGGAATATATGAAGACTACATGTATATATACCTAGACAACTAGGAATATATGAAGACTACATGTATATATACCTAGACAACTAGGAATATATGAAGACTGCATGTATATATACCTAGACAACTAGGAATATATGAAGACTACATGTATATATACCTAGACAACTAGGAATATATGAAGACTGCATGTATATATACCTAGACAACTAGGAATATATGAAGACTACATGTATATATACCTAGACAACTAGGAATATATGAAGACTACATGTATATATACCTAGACAACTAGGAATATATGAAGACTACATGTATATATACCTAGACAACTAGGAATATATGAAGACTGCATGTATATATACCTAGACAACTAGGAATATATGAAGACTACATGTATATATACCTAGACAACTAGGAATATATGAAGACTACATGTATATATACCTAGACAACTAGGAATATATGAAGACTACATGTATATATACCTAGACAACTAGGAATATATGAAGACTACATGTATATATACGTAGACAACTAGGAATATATGAAGACTGCATGTATATATATATACCTAGACAACTAGGAATATATGAAGACTACATGTATATATACCTAGACAACTAGGAATATATGAAGACTGCATGTATATATACCTAGACAACTAGGAATATATGAAGACTACATGTATATATACCTAGACAACTAGGAATATATGAAGACTGCATGTATATATACCTAGACAACTAGGAATATATGAAGACTACATGTATATATACCTAGACAACTAGGAATATATGAAGATTACATGTATATATACCTAGACAACTAGGAATATATGAAGACTGCATGTATATATACCTAGACAACTAGGAATATATGAAGACTACATGTATATATACCTAGACAACTAGGAATATATGAAGACTACATGTATATATACCTAGACAACTAGGAATATATGAAGACTACATGTATATAACTAGGAATATATGAAGACTACATGTATATATACCTAGACAACTAGGAATATATGAAGACTACATGTATATATACCTAGACAACTAGGAATATATGAAGACTACATGTATATATACCTAGACAACTAGGAATATATGAAGACTACATGTATATATACCTAGACAACTAGGAATATATGAAGACTGCATGTATATATACCTAGACAACTAGGAATATATGAAGACTACATGTATATATACCTAGACAACTAGGAATATATGAAGACTGCATGTATATATACCTAGACAACTAGGAATATATGAAGACTGCATGTATATATACCTAGACAACTAGGAATATATGAAGACTGCATGTATATATACCTAGACAACTAGGAATATATGAAGACTGCATGTATATATACCTAGACAACTAGGAATATATGAACAGCTACATAAATATGGTGTGACCCTATTGGACCCTGGCAGTGCATACAGCTGCACTGCATTCTCCAAGAGTTGGCCATTGACATGCCAGGCAAACGACAGTAAATCTTGGAACTCATGCCTGCATCTAACTCATGTGAATTCATGTGAACCGGCTGCGCGAGCAAGGATTAAATCACACGTGATGTTCCATGATGTGATTACAGCAAGTGAGAAGAACAGGCAGCAGCTAAAGATGAGCATGCTCAGTGTTCCTCCTACTGGCAAGACCTGCGGCAGCTAAAGATGAGCATGCTCAGTGTTCCTCCTACTGGCAAGACCTGCGGCAGCTAAAGATGAGCATGCTCAGTGTTCCTCCTACTGGCAAGACCTGCGGCAGCTAAAGATGAGCATGCTCAGTGTTCCTCTTACTGGCAAGTCCTGCGGCAGTTAAAGATGAGCATGCTCAGTGTTCCTCCTACTGGCAAGACCTGCGGCAGTTAAAGAGCTTCAACATGAGCATGCTTCAATGTTCCTACTGGTAGATTCCATGACCTGCTGTAGTTAAAGAGCTTCAACATGAGCATGCTTCAGTACTCCTACTGGTAGATTCCATGACCTGCGGTAGCTAAAAAGCTTCAACATGAGCATGCTTCAGTATTTCACAAAGACTAGATCTCTACCAATCTGCAGAAGAGACCGAGATGTCGGAAAAATCTATAGCTGCGGCCAGCAAATGTGTGGCTGACCTACTCCAATGAAAGTTTCCATAATCCACTGCAAGCGCAAGGCCACTTGTGCATTCTGAGGAAGCTCATGCGAAAATTACTTCAATGCCATTGAACAGCCTCACCAAGGGGACACTTCACAAGTGAGGTTGTGATCTACGAGAGTACTGTTCGAATCTTGTAGGAAAAGGAAGTCTCTCCTCGTGTGATATACTGTAATGTTTTTCATGGAGTTACTGTCATTCCGCGAGGACGACCACTAAGGTAGGGTGTACTGCACATCTACCTATCCCATATGCAGACCAACTTAATTAATATGACCAAGGCGAGTGATATTTTATAGCTAGGTAAAAATCCTTCACAAACAAGCTTTACTTGAGATGATGAAATCATGTGATTATGCATGATGAAGACATTGATCACCCATCAGAACAGTCAGCCAGTCAGCAGGGGCCGCCTTGAGATCTGCAAGAACGGGTTTGTGAAGACTAATATGGCCGAGGCAATCTCCAGTCCAGACAATAGTGCTCGTGTACCACCTACAGACGATGAGGCAGAGACCTAGACTAATCATAACCTCAATATCTGTTATCAAGTCTCCCAGCATATGTGTTAATTACATTAACAACCAGTGTTGCAAATAGGCATGATTAAATTATTAAAGTCACACTAATTATATTCATGAAGTGGTTTTGGTCTAAATGCGCATGATTGTCATGCAGCATGAATTCCGTGATTTATACTGAACTATATTTGTTGGCCTGTCAACAAGAAGGAATCAAAAGAAGACTTAACCAACCCTCATTTACATACAGGGTCACTTTACCAATTTATTAACAAACGAAACAGCTATATACGATGCATGCCAAATATCCTGGTTTTTAAATTCGTATTTTTTTGGTGTGCATAGGTATATATTTTTTGTGTTGGGATCATAAATGTATTCTACATTCCATTCCCGTGTTTGTTTCCAGCACACTGACTGCCTGGACCCCATCAAGCATCAAGGCATATCCATTCTGTTTAGCAACACTTGCCATGACGGGCAGAAGCACCAGCGGCCATGTCTGCCTCCTTGGTAAGACACACCCACTTCAGTTCACAAATACACAAACACACACACACTGGACCAACACCACACTGGGTGGAGGCAGGTTGAAGTAGGTTGACAATAGCTCTATGGGGACACACACTGGTCCAACACCACACTGGGTTGAGGCAGGTTGAAGTAGGTTGACAATGGCTCTATTGGGACACACACTGGACCAACACCACACAGGGTTGGAATAGGTTGACAATAGCTCTATTGGGACACACACTGGACCAACACCACACTGGGTTGAGGCAGGTTGAAGTAGGTTGACAATAGCTCTATGGGGACACACACTGGACCAACATCACACTGGGTTGAGGCAGGTTGAAGTAGGTTGACAATAGCTCTATGGGGACACACACTGGACCAACACCACACTGGGTTGAGGCAGGTTGAAGTAGGTGGACATTGGCTTTATGGGGACACACACTGGACCAACATCACACTGGGTTGATGCAGGTTGAAGTAGGTTGACAATAGCTGTATGGGGACACACACTGGACCAACATCACACTGGGTTGATGCAGGTTGAAGTAGGTTGACAATAGCTGTATGGGGACACACACTGGACCAACACCACACTGGGTTGAGGCAGGTTGGAATAGGTTGACAATAGCTCTATTGGGACACACACTGGACCAACACCACACTGGGTTGAGGCAGGTTGAAGTAGGTTGACAATAGCTCTATGGGGACACACACTGGACCAACATCACACTGGGTTGAGGCAGGTTGAAGTAGGTTGACAATAGCTCTATGGGGACACAAACTGGACCAACATCACACTGGGTTGAAGCAGGTTGAAGTAGGTTGACAATAGGTCTATGGGGACACACACTGAACCAACATCACACTGGGTTGAGGCAGGTTGAAGTAGGTTGACAATAGCTCTATGGGGACACACACTGGACCAACACCACACTGGGTGGGGGCAGGTTGAAGTAGGTTGACAATGGCTCTGTTGGGACACACACTGGACCAACACCACACTGGGTTGAGGCAGGTTGAAGTAGGTTGACAATAGCTCTATGGGGACACACACTGGACCAACATCACACTGGGTTGAGGCAGGTTGAAGTAGGTTGACAATAGCTCTATGGCGATACACACTGGACCAACATCACACTGGGTTGAGGCAGGTTGAAGTAGGTTGACAATAGCTCTATGGGGACACACACTGGACCAACTTCCCAACTTCACACTGGGTTGAAGCAGGTTGAAGTAGGTTGACAATAGGTCTATGGGGACACACACTGGACCAACACCACACTGGGTTGAGGCAGGTTGAAGTAGGTGGACAATGGCTTTATGGGGACACACACTGGACCAACATCACACTGGGTTGATGCAGGTTGAAGTAGGTTGACAATAGCTGTATGGGGACAAACACTGGACCAACATCACACTGGGTTGAGGCAGGTTGAAGTAGGTTGACAATAGCTCTATGGGGACACACACTGGACCAACATCACACTGGGTTGAGGCAGGTTGAAGTAGGTTGACAATAGCTCTATGGGGACACACACTGGACCAACATCACACTGGGTTGAAGCAGGTTGAAGTAGGTTGACAATAGCTCTATGGGGACACACACTGGACCAACATCACACTGGGTTGAAGCAGGTTGAAGTAGGTTGACAATTGGTCTATGGGGACACACACTGGACCAACACCACACTGGGTTGAGGCAGGTTGAAGTAGGTGGACATTGGCTTTATGGGGACACACACTGGACCAACACCACACTGGGTTGAGGCAGGTTGGAATAGGTTGACAATAGCTCTATTGGGACACACACTGGACCAACACCACACTGGGTTGAGGCAGGTTGAAGTAGGTTGACAATAGCTCTATGGGGACACACACTGAACCAACATCACACTGGGTTGAAGCAGGTTAAGTGCATGGTTGACAATAATAGTCTTTGGAGACATTTTGCACGCCGGAATGGAGTGTAATCATCTCTGTGTCACACCCATCATGTGGACCACACCCCATACTTTATTTAATGTCCTATTCAATGTTACTCTAGTATTATTCCGATGTTCTACTACGGACATAATGACATAGCAATTGGAGACTTTCTACAACGCTACTGCTTCAGGTAAGACTGCATTCCCATGGTAACCTTGAGGTTTGTATGACCTACTGATTGGGCATGCTCAGATGACCCAGAATTTAATCTGAATTAATAAACTTGTGATAGTAAAAAGTATACTCATGCCTATTTCAACCCTCTCTCATTTGTCATACTTGTGGTGGATCAATAGGTTTTGTACTGTACAATATAGAGGGAGATGTTTTTGAGTTAATAGGTTTCGTACTATATATAGAGGGCAATATTTTTTTATAGGTTTCGTAATATAATTATATAGAGGGCAATATTTTTAGGAGTTTGATGTTAATTGGTTTCGTACCGGATATAGAGAGATTTTTTTTTTTAGGTTTGGTACTCTATATATGTGTAGAGGGTATATATGTGTAGAGGGAAATATTTTTCTATATATATATTATATAGAGGGCAATATTTTTTATGAGTTTGATATTCGAGGATTGGATTCTAGGCATGTAAACTGTGACCATTAATCCCCTCAAACGATCCTGCTATATGTTATTGTATGGCGGTTTATGAAATATCGATAACTTTGACACCACACATACACACACACTACACACCACACATACACACACACACACTACCCACTACACACACACACAATACTTTCATATAAACACAATGCATAGATCACATGCACACCAACACACACACACACACACTCATATATGCCTACATCACACAAACACAAGTACATACACAGCACACACACACACACACACAATACAATACACTCATGTAAACACATGCATACATCACACATGTGTACATATACACACACATGATTTTATTATGTAGGTATGGTTAACGTAGTGTTGGGTACATAAGCTGGTACATTTGTCTATATTTAAAGCACCTACTTATTCATAGCACTACATGTGTGTACATATTAACCAACTCACTGTGTAAGTTATGTAAAAAAAAACACAGTAATAAATCGATTGTAGGGTTCAAAGAGGTCAAAGAAATATCTAAATTCTTCTATCACATGCATACTGAATATGAAGGCCAGCACTGACCATTCAGAGTTCAAGCTGCTGTCACAAGGAGGTCAAGATGTCAGGTTGACTAACTGAGAACAGAGGATATGCTTTCTCCTGATGTGGACGGTGAGTTCGGACTCTCTGAAGGTGTAAGGAAGAAAGGGCAATGTCATCTCCTCTTGTTTTGGCCAGACTGGTGTTGACCTTGAAGCTCCACTGTCGCTGGGGAGAGTAGTCGTGCCTGACCTACTGTACCTTCAAGCAACGTGCACTCGAGCTGACAGTTTTAGTCGCATTACCAGTGATGAAGAAGGTATTGACAGTGACGTTACAGCAGCTATTGTTAGCTGTGCAGTTTGTAAGAACTGCCAACGCTGTTTTAGCTTTCCTGTTTGCGGAAAGTCAGTAGAAAAAAGTTCGATCGATTGAAAATTCGACAGTGACCCTTGCTGGTCCTATTGCTGAGGTGGCCCCAGCCCAAGTCCATGAGACATTAGCTAGCTTGTTATTTTCACCAGCCAAACACACCAAAAGGAGGAGGAACAATTTCGAATGAGATCCACCTCATTGCGGTATTGTGGTCCATTTCCATGGCAACCAACATTGTTGGTCGATACAAAAGCTATCACACATGGCATGGTTGTTAGAGACCTATTGCTGAGATAGCAAAGCATATTTCACAATGTGCTGTAGGCACCAGTGAGAGGGTTAATTAAGCACTTGCTGTATACTTGACTACTTACTACAGGACTATCCACTTGAAATTCCCAAATTCCCAAGTGAGAAAGCCATTTATAATTCATTATCTCAACTGAGGGCTTGTTGAGAGTTTACCTACATAATAGTACCTACTCTATTTGCTAGCCTTGTTGGTCGTGACTTATGTATGTCTCCTCCTGCTCAAAAGTCAGTGCGTCTTCCACTATTTGACAAATTTTCATGTACGACACACATCAGACTCTGCTCAGCAGCTAGTCAATTCCTACCATACTTGTAGTGGCACAGCACATAGACTCAGTGATCCTTACATACGTATATTAAATTGGTGACATCTCTGCGCGGGCAGGCTGCAGCTCAGTGTCAAGTGCATGTTTTCTTGCTGACTTCCTACTGTGCCTGGCGATGCCTCATCTCTGGATGTCCGAAGTTAAAAGTTCTTTTCCACCATGTATCATTGAGTAGGGCTGGGGATTGGATTAGATGGCAAGAACTTTAAACCTTGGACATCTTGGGAGTCCCGACATAGTGCACGCCATACCTGGACCTCCCCGGCTGACTGATGCTACATGTACATGTATGTACATGTATGTGCACCTTTCATAGCAACCAGCGTTTACTATGTATAAGCCATAACTAAATACCGTATAGGCTGGTAGTCCAGCCAGCAGCTATGTATGTATTTGAAGTACCTGGTATTCACTGTTGGTCTCGATGCTGCATATTTATTAAGCCCATGCGCCCGCTCTCGCCAAAGCGGAAGCTGGGATAGGACACACTCCTCGTGCATAGCGCATGGAGCACAAGCTCTATAGTGCTAGCCAAACTTAGCCTAATGGTGAGAAGATACCTGGAAGTGGCAGGGGCAGTGGTTGCCAAATTCCTTTATACCTACATGTACATGTACATTCACATGTACATCTACATTCACATCTACATTCACATGTACATGTGAAGACCATGGACTACATACACTGTCCAGAGTGTGCCCTGCAGAACTCCTAGAGGTTGGGAGGCATTTCTCGATTCTAGCACTCACGGCAACAGATCATGCCCACAATCTTGGGCATGGTCACTGTTAGCTGCTGCTCAGTAGTACATGTACAGTAGGTGCCTATTTTCTTGTTGACTGATGCTACATAAATGGCCAGCTTGGCAACCAGCTTTTACGGAAACTGAAGAACTGAATCCAGTAACTACCGTATTTATGTAGGAACTGCCCTCCAGTTGTGACCTCCCTTCCAGTTGTAACCACGTAGCTCAGTCTGCCTCCCTTACAATTGTGCCCTTCCAATTGTAACCACAGAAGGAAATAGCAAATAAAAGAAGCCCAAGTAATTGCTGAGAACTGAAGACAGCAAGGCAAAAGTTCAGGAAAAAATTCTGGGCACCAGCAAGACTCGAACCTTTAATTTCTGTTTTGCGAGCGGGGTACTCAACCATTGAGCCACGAGCACCCAAACGATTGTAGGTCCTCCAAACTGGTACTTGAACTCCTTCACAACTGCAGTCAATAGTAACCACCCTTCCAATAGTAATGGCAGGCAGATTGGACAGAAGTAAATAGTAACCATGTGCGGTTCCTATTAGAGAATATACGGTACATGCACACTTAATTTTAAGTGGTGGTGCTGTGAATCGCTGACGTAGTCTCAAGACAGAGAAAGAAAATATCCCATTTTTTCCTGTGCAGCTGGGATTTCAATAATGCAGAGATGCAGTGCTATACATAGTGCCATCCCTGCTGTGTATGTACCTAGTGCAGAGTTTAACCAGGTTAATCTGGGGGTGGGGAGGGGAGGGGGGGGGGGGGGGGGGGGAGGGGGGGGGGGGGGGGGGGGGGGGGGGGGGGGGAACTATGGTGTATGTCTCCCCACAAGCATGGACTCGCACACACCCTTAAAAAAATCATTCTTAAAAAAAAAAAAAAAATTCTACAAAGTTGCGAACATGTGACAATTGACACATTTTCCCTGTCTATCCCTCCCCCCCCCTCTTCCAAATCCAACAAACTAACAATAGTAATACCCCCAAATGAAACCCTGACATGATAGGGTAACTCTGCTGCAGAAGACCGGGTATTTTCACATATGTACATGTAGATTCCTTGCACTCCCTTCAAAGTATATGCATATGTATGTATGGGGTGAGGTTATGCCTGTCTGACGTGCCCCTCCCCCCTCTTGCAGGGAGTACTACCGCTGCCAGACGTGCAGTGTGGACATGGCCAAGCACATCAGACACATCATCCATGGCATCAGAGCCATCCACATCGAGATCGAGAACACCGGAGCTCCGACGGGCAAGGATGAGAGCATCTATACCTGGCTGGAGTGCTCGCAATGCCACCACGTGAGTGGACAACCACTGCTGCCACACCTTACCTAGGACATCCTAGGGTACTTGGGACTATCCCAGGATGTCCCTAGTGAGGGTGAATGACTGTATAGCATGGATACTGGAATACTTGCCAGGATGTCCCTAGTGAGGGTGACTGACTATGCAGCATGGATACTGGAATACTTGTATCCTATAGTAGGGCACTTGGAACTATGTACATATCCCGGGATGTCTCTAGTGAGGATAACTGATTATACGGTATGGTTACTGGAATACTTGTATCCTAGGGTACTTGGGACTATTCTGAGATGTCCCTAGTAAGAGTGACCAACTGCATGTATATACACGAGAATCAGTCCCAGAATGTAGGAGTAAATCATGTCATCTCTCTCTCTCCCTCCCTCTATATTTTCTCCCAGGCAACCCCATACACGACCATGACTACCAACTCTCTCCTCTTTCCTTTGCCAAGTTCTTGGAGCTGAAGTTCTACTCGGACTCCTACGTGACACGTTCACATGGTGGCAGTGGGGGGAGTCCCTGCTCCCACTTTCTCCACCCAGATTATTCCCAGTGCTTCCTCTTCAGAAATAAACTAGCCACATTTAGGTGTGTGTGTGTGTGTGTGTGTGTGTAATGGGATATTCTCTTGGTAGTGCTGTAGAGGTTTTCACAGTTAGAATCCTTGTCACCAACCTTCTCTTGTTCATCTCTCCCCCAACCCTTTCTTCCCCTCACCAACCCTCTCTCCCCTTGCTCCTTACCAACCCTGTCTTCTTCCTCTCCTCACCAACCCTCTCTTCTATCCCTCCTCACTTCCCCTCCTCCTCACCAACCTTCTCTTCTCCTCCTGCCTACCAACCCTCTCTTCTTTCCTCCACTTCACTGACCTTCTCTTCCACCCCCCCACACCAACCCTGTCTTTTCCTCCTCCTCACTAACCATCTCGTCTTCTCTCCCACCTCACCCACCTTCTCTTCTTCCCCTCCTACCCACTTTTCTTCCCTTCCTTGCCAACCCTTTCTCCCCCTCTCCCTTACTAACCCTCTCTTCCCGTCTGCCTTACCAACCTCCCTTCTTCCCTTCTCTCTCCCTCACCCATCTCTGGTTTCAGACCTTCCACAATTGACATTCTTGAGCTGCTGTTGCCTCCCTGTGTCCTGTACATTACCACTCCTAGCAACAAGTACCACCACAACTACGCCTCGGACATCAAGCATGTTGGAAGAATGTATGTCTGTGCATGTCTGCAGATGCTGTGCACATGTCTGCATAGATAGATTGATGCCATGCTGTGCACATGTCTGCATAGATAGATTGATGCCATGCTGTGCACATGACTGCATAGATAGATTGATGCCATGATATGTGCATGTCTGCATAGATAGATAGATGCCATGCTATGTGCATGTCTGCATACATAGGTTGATGCCATGCTGTGTGCACATGTATGTATAGTAAGAGTGTGTGTCAGGACATGCTCTTAGTAGTCTCTCTATTGGGAAGACAAAATGGCCTAGCCGTAAAACAACAAGTCAGAAAAGCTCATGACATGGTGTGTGCTTACATATGTATCTGCAAAAAATCATTTTGGCAGCTTCTTAACTGCCTAAACTGGTGTTACGCTCGTTCTTTTGCCTCGGAAGCGTTTCCAAACATGCCTTGAATCCTTCTTTAAGGTATTAAACAGGCAGATCCCCTCCCCCCCCCCCACCCAAAAGGGAAGTGTGTATATAGTGAGCACTGGGAAGAGCAAGGTGTGAGGGGAAAACATAGCATGAAATTTAACTTTAAACTGTTTCTTGTTGTTGTTCATATATGTATATGTAGTGTTGAGGGAGTCTTCTACCGTATTCGGCAGAAGGTGGACAAGTACAGGTTGGAGCCGGTGGCAGGATTAATCCATGACCACATCTCAAACTCTAAGGTGAGCTGCAATAAATATCTGAATAATGAGATTCCAGTTCTACAGTACATGCCGGCACTCTGCATAGCGTACAACCCCATGGCATATAGATACAGTATACCCTCGCATATCCGAACCTCGATTATCCGAACGCTCGGATTATCCGAACTCCTGATTAAATAATAAGCCTGGTAATGGTCGTCGATCTGCCAAATCGTTTACGCGGGTTGCACGTGGAAACTAGTTCGTTTGCTTTGGCCAGCAAAGGGAAGAGAGTAGTTTTGTCGATCGAGTCAAAGTTCTAAGCAAGATATCAAATGGAGCCAGTCAAGCCTGACTATATAGCGGAAGAGTAAGGCGTAAGGAAGTTAACGGAGAAAAAAGAGAACGAAGCCAAACTTCGAGAGTTCGCAGGCAACCTTGACTGTCGGGGGATAAGTTCAGCTCGCAAAGTCATGCGCCTTGCTAAGGACGAACAACTAGAAAATGCTGTATATCTGTGGTTCGTTCAGAAAAGGGAGTAAGCCCCAAGGCACTGCAGTCAGTGGACTATTGCTCAGAGAAAATACAACATTATGAATATAAATAATATGAAAAAATATGTATGTAAAACAACATGCCAGTTTACTGAGGACCTAAATCCTTCTAGTAGCAGGAAGTGAGCTTCTTATTATGCAGATTAAAAGGATATTGAAAATAGTTCCAACGTGATTCAGCATTTTAATTACATTCATGAATTTATCATTAATATTTGTGGTTTTTTGCATATCCGAACTTTTTGCTTATCTGAACTACCTTGGGTCCCAATGAGTTCGGATAAGAGAGGGTCTACTGTACTGACACACAACCTTCTCCCTCCCAACCCCCCTCGTCTTTTCTCTCTTCCCTCCCTCCCCTTGCTCTCCCCCCTTCCTCCCCATTTCTTCTCCCTCTCCCCTGCCTCCATTGCAGTGTGAGAGAGATGCCATGCGTATCAAAGTCAAGCACTTGAAGGAGATGATGGTGTCTGGAGGGTTTCTGGAATCCAAGTTCGGCCACGATGATGTGCTGGGAGACCCAGAGGAAGAGAACGTGATCAATGTCCAGGATTGTCTGGAGGACCTCAAGAGAACCATGACTGAAGTGGTGGAGTGCTGGAACATCTTGTGAGAGACAGGACTGGTGGAGGCTCGCTTTCCAACGTCCACCTCTCGTTTCTTGCTCCATCCCCTCTCTCTCTCCTCCCTTAATCCCCCTGCCCCTCGTTTGTCCACCCCCCTCACTTCTAACCTCTGAGAGAGTGAAATCTCTGGTGTGGAGTCATGTTGCGAGGAGAGGAGAGGAGATGGGCAGAGAGGAGGGAGGGTGGAGAAATGAGAATAGACTGCGGTGTGTGTGGTATGTGTGTGTGTGTGTGTGGTGTGTGTGTGTGTGTACCAGTATGTGTGTGTGTACCGGTATGTGTGTGCTGTATAGATCATAGAAGGCTGTCCACTACTGCCACAACATTTCGTGGGAGATATGGTTGTGACAGTATTCCACATGCACAGACTATTCAGGAACAAGTGAATAATAAGAAAAAACATGACAATGTCTTGCACAAACATGCAGTACATTTTAATACACGCATCAATGTCTCCTCCCATTCCTCCCATTTTTGTCTTGTTGTCGGCCAGGCTGGAGGATCTGGACGCACGTGTGAGGGAGTAAGAGAAGATTAAGGGAGGGAGGAGGGGGAGGAGGAGAGGTGGTGGTGATGACTGAGAACTTTAGCCGCTCCCCACGAGGGAGTCCAGTGGGCATATTCCATCTAGCATCTGACAGGGCATTGGCAGGCGGAATCAGGTGGGTGTGGCGTGTGGGTTGCCTTAGGCCATAGAAGATGATGGATTCTGTTGCAGGGATGTTTTGGGGGTGAGGGTGGGGGGCGGGGTATATACACATGTATGTACCGTACCATTGTGTTCTCTCTCTGTGGTCACTACTGACTCCTCATGCAGCCACTGGATATGTACACACATTGATATTTTTGGGGTGCCTATGGATTACTTTCACTGGCATGATCCTGGCAATACATTAGCATGACGATGTGATCGACATTGAAATGTATTTGACCTTCAGCTAGCTTTGGGCCAGCATTATGCATGTATGTAGCTCGAGGGCCAGGGCCATACGTGTAGCTTGTGTTAGGGCCAGGGCAATACCTGTAGCTCCTGTTACAGGGCTAGTGAATCATATAATATTAAGGAAGTGGTAGGGTCATATATATCACATGATTTTAGATTATTAGGAGTAGTGAATCATGTGATACTTAGTGTATGTGGTGCATATTCTCACTCCCTATATTTGGTTTGGTTTCTAGTAAATTGTGTGTACGAAAACACAAAAAAAAAATTTAGTTTGTATCTCAGCTACAACTCACTTTGGCAGCGTTCTTGGGCAAGTTCTTGCTAGTTTTGAGCACTTGTTTTCTTCCATCCTGCATCACGACCACAAAATATCAGGTGACCAACACATGACATAGCAGCACACATCCTGAGGCTATGTCACCCACAAGCATCCCACGACCCCATCAGTGCATATACACACACATACTGCAAACATAATTACAATAACCTTCTCAATAATCAACTTTTATTATATACAAGACAAAACTGTTTTATCGTCTTGTCAAAAATGAATTCACTACTGAATATTTACATGACCCTTTACTAATGAATACCACAAACATTTTGAATACCACAAACATTTTGAATACCACAAACATTTACATGGCCCTTTACCAATGAATACCACAAAATTTGCATGACCCTTTACTAATGAATAAATGAATACCACACATATTTACATGACCCTTTACCAATGAATAGAATACCACAAACATTTGCATGACCCTTTACCAATGAATACCACAAACATTTTGAATACCACAAACATTTACATGACCCTTTACCAATGAATACCACAAACATTTGCATGACCCTTTACTAATGAATAAATGAATACCACACATATTTACATGACCCTTTACCAATGATACCAATGAATAGAATACCACAAACATTTGCATGACCCTTTACCAATGAACACCACAAACATTTACATGACCTTTTACCAGTGAAGACCCTTTACCAATGTATACCAAATACATTTACATGACCCTTTGAATACCACAAACATTTACATGACCCTTTACCAATGAATGCCACTGTCAAGGATCTCCCAACTGCACTTATGGTAGAACAAAGAGATCCTGACAAGAGAGAGTGTACGAGCTCAGAAAACAACTGTGAAACATCAAAGAGTTAGTGGACTAGAACCTGATTGGACATTTTGTAGTGGGAATGTATGTATACTACCTTTTAAGGTCTGACTTGGGCCTGGGCTGGCAGCCTATTTAAAGGCACCAGCCTTGGGGCTAAGGGTGTGACCGAGTTGGATCGTAAGTTGTGATTGATGATACATATTTTATATCCTATTCCTTGACATAGTGGGTTCTGCTCGACGTAAGGGAGTAGAATCTACAACACTGGTGGCAGCGGCAAGGAGACGTTCCCCAATCACAGCAGACTCAATCTCTAGAAGCTAACCAGAGATGTCAGCAACGAGAAGTAAAACAACCAAGGGCTCCAAAGCTGAGGCTGACCTATCCGAATATGAAACGCAGGACAGGACCACTGACTTTTCCTATGAGGAGTCCACTGTCACAGTAACCTCTCTACCTTCAGTGTGTGATATGGGGCAAATCCTGATGATGATGGATGCCATGGAACTGCGCAGGGAAAAGGCTGAGAAACGAGAGAAAGCAGAGGCCAGAGAGAGAGCAGAGGAGCGAGAAAGACGAGACAAAGCAGAGGCCAGAGAGCTAGCAGTTGAAAGAGAAAAGCGTGAGGAGGAGAAGAGACGCGTGGACGAGGAGCGCTGGATGACCATGTTCAAGGCCAGCCAAGCATCAGAAACCCAGAACCTGGCTCAGATGGAATATGTTAGACAGCAGGAGAAGGAGAGCTGGACCGCAACTGTTCCAAGCCTCACAAGAAGAAAGACGCCGGGAAAGAGAAGAGGACGCCACCCTGATGGCGGCCAGGGATAGGAGGAGAGCGGGAAGGGACGTCCCCAAGCTGGCAGCTCTGACAGACGTCAGTGACTTGGAATAGTTTCGAGGGGCAGATGCAACTGTTCGAGGGGCAGATGCAACCGTTCGAGGTGCATCCCGACTACTGGCTGGCCAACCTGCTCCCCCTCCTTGACCCAGCCTCTCTCCGCTTCCAGGAAGGAATGTCAGTCGACACAAAATCTGACTTCCGCTCCGTCAGGACTGCGCTGCTGGACTTCCATGGTATCACCCGCAGTCAATACCGAGTGCGATGGCGGGACATGGAGATGCAAGTAAAGGAGACGTATCAGCAGTTGTGGCAGAGAGTGGCACTGACATTCAAAGCGTGGACAAAGGAAACAGCGAGCAAAGAAGAGTTGGAAGACTTGATGATTAAGGAGAAGCTCCTAGGATTATTGCCCCCAGCAGTCCAGAGCTGAGTCAGAACTCAGAACCCTAACACAGCAGCACAGGTAGCCCGACTGGGTGATGAGTACAAGACCAGAACCAAAGAAGTGGAACTCAAACAGACCAGAGCAGTCCAAGAACACAGAACCGGGACTATCCTACCGAAGTGACCCCACCACCAAGCCAGAGATGCCCAGACTGCCCAGCTTTGATCCAGTGAAGGGAACCCGCTGTTACCACTGCCAGGACTTTGGGCATGTCGCAGCCAAGTGCCCGAAAAAAACATGCCTGGTAAGTGTGGTTACCCCTAACCCAAATTTTATTGTCTATCCAGGGAAGATTAATGGGCAGGAGGTCAGCAACCTCTTGGTGGACACTGCCTGCAATATCTCGCAGGTGCACCCTAGATGGCTCTCAGAGAATTACACCAAGCAAGGAGCAGTGGAGATTCAGGGACCGAACCAGAGGACAACCCGATACACGAGGACGATGATTACCCTGGTGGTCGAGGGAAAGATGATCAAACTACCCATGGCAGTGAATGCTAACCTGGGGTATGATGCCATCCTGGGAGTGGACATCTCCAATCTGCACGCCCTGGTACCCCACACCACACCATGGATAGAGACAACCCCTCAGCCGAGGAATAAACTTAAGAGAAAGCAGCCGAGATGTAAGTGCCGTAGAGTGATTAATTATAAAGAAATAAGTACCTCTACTGAGTCAGGAAACAGTGAGTCTAGCCACCCCCCGATCAGACAGTGATGAGAGTGCCCACCCGTCTTCATCTCACTCCAACACTGAGGGAGAACCGAGTTCTACTGACAAGACAGATGAGGATGAGATCGAGTTGGCAGCTGAGCAGGAACACACCCCCAGCACAGGACTGGACGACCTGCCAGACTTCATTGATGACCTGTTCAAGAAAGCATCTTGAGAGAAACAAGACAGCAAAGGTGCATAAGCGACAGGCTTGCCAGAGGTATGCCAAGAGATGGGGTCAGCAGGTGCCACTGGAGGGGGGGAAACATCAGGTATAGAAGCCCAGGAGAGCGACCCCACTTTGGAGATCTGCAGGAGGAGAAGTGCTGTACCCACCTCACCCTTTTTCTATCAGGACGACATCCTGTGGAGAGAATGGATGCCCCCAAAACAGACAGCGATGGTGCAGCAGATTGTACCTCCCGAGGTATACAGAGAGACGGCTCTGTGTATGGCACACCTGGCACCATGGGCCGGCCACTTTGGGAGAACCAACCGTTAACAGATTACTGAGATGGTTCTTCTGGCCAGGCATCCGAGGAGAAGTAGCAGACCTCTGCAAGAGATGCCAGACCTGCCAGCATGCAGCCAAGGGAATAGTACGTAAGGCACCCCTCATTCCTTTACCCGTTCTTTTACAACCTTTCAGCAGGCTGGCAATGGACATAGTGGGTCCACTGCCGCAGACAGAGGAGGGCCATAGATATATTCTGACCGTGTGCGACTATAGGACACGCTATCCAGAAGCCTTCCCGCTGAAGACCACAACAAGCAGAGATGTTGCAGATGATCTGGTGGAGATGTTCTCCAGAGTGGGGTTCCCTGACGAGATTCTCACTGACAAGGGCTCCAACTTCTGCAGCGAACTGATGGAGGAATTCCTACGGATGTTCGGGGTGTCACGCATCAAAACTGCAGCCTATCATCCAGAGACGGACGGAATGGTAGAGCGCTACAATGCGACCCTAAAGAGTGGACTCCGTAAGTATGTTGAGAGGTTTGGAGGGCAATGGCACAAGAGCATTCCCTACTTACTTTTTGCATTCCGTGAGCTTCCCCACCAAAGCACAGGGTTCAGCCCATTTGAACTGATGTATGGGAGGAATCCCCGAGGGCCACTAGACGTGCTGCAGAAACAGTGGAAGGAGCCGACCAAGTGTAAGGAGAGTGTTGTCTCCTTCCTACTCGACACCTACTCGAAGTTTGAGGCAGCTCAAGACCTGGCCTGCACCACTCAATTGGAGGAGAAGGACAAAATGAAGACCTGGTATGACAGGACAGCTCGTGAACGCTGCTTCCAGGTGGATGACCTAGTCCTGGTACTACTGTCCTCATCATCCAACAAGCTGCTGGCCAGGTGGCAAGGACCGTATCCTATCTCAGAAAAGCTAAGCCGTACTACACATATAAGGTCAAGCAGGTAGGAGCAGCAGAACATTTCATGTGAATATGTTGGCCAGGTGGGAGTCACCATCAGCGGTCTGTCTTCTCAGTGAGACATCCCAACCACCACTGACTGAGTTCGAGGAGATCACAACCTGGAATGATCAACCTACAACCCACCAACCCCACATCAATGAGGAACTCTCACAGAAGCAGCACGACGAGATGAGCAGACTCTTGGACGCACACAGCCGAGTGTTCCAGGACCAGCCAGGGAGAACCACTGTTGCAGCAATAGACATTAACACGGGTTATGCAAAAACCATCAGTTCTCCCCCCTACCGCTTTCCCCAAGCTTGAATGGCCACGGTCAAAAAAGAAACTGAAGACCTCCTGTGAGCAGGCCTCATCCGAGTGAGTAAAACCCCATTAGCAGCCCCGATAGTTCTGGTCCCCAAGAAGGATGTGTCGACTATCGCAAGTTGAATGCCGTGACCCGTCCAGACCCCTTCCCAATGCCAAGAGTGGAAGATTTGATTGATGGCGTGGCGGGGGCCCGCTACATCACCACATTGGACTTGACCAAAGGCGACTGGCAGGTGCCCGTAGCCCAGGAGGCCAAAGAGAAAACTGCCTTCACAACTCCATTTGGTAAGTATGAGTTTTTAGTGATGCCATTTGGACTTGTGGGGGCTCCGTCCACGTTCCAGAGGATGATGAACTCGTTGTTGGGAGATGTGCCACACTACGTCTCGGCCTATATGGACGACATTGTAATTTTCAGCAGAGAATGGAATCAACAGCTGGAACACATCAATGAGATTCTGACTAGACTGGCGGAGGCAGGGCTCACAGTGAAGATGGCAAAGTGTCAGTTCGCCATGACCGAGTGCATCTATTTGGGACATGTAGTCGGGAGGGGTCAGGTGAAGCTCCTCACAGCCAAGGTGGCCGCTGTGCAGGACTTCACAACACCCAAAAAGAAGAAGGACGTCTGCTCCTTCCTTGGCCTTGCCGTCTACTATCGCCGATTCGTACCGAACTATGCCACCATTGCCACTCCCCTGACAGACTTAACTAAGAAGGACCAGCCAGACAAGGTGCAGTGGACGTCCATCCACAAGCAAACCTTCACCACCCTCAAGACCGGCCTTGTCTCCAACCCAGTTTTGCAGGGACCTGACTACAGCAAAGAGTTCATTCTACAGACGGATGCCTCGGATGTGGGCATTGGGGCCATCCTTAGCCAGACCAGCGAGGCACAGGGAGACTGCCCCGTGGCATACTTTTCCCGGAAGTTGAACGGCTGGCGCCATGACCGAGTGCATCTATTTGGGACATGTAGTCGGGAGGGGTCAGGTGAAGCTCCTCACAGCCAAGGTGGCCGCTGTGCAGGACTTCACAACACCCAAAAAGAAGAAGGACGTCTGCTCCTTCCTTGGCCTTGCCGTCTACTATCGCCGATTCGTACCGAACTATGCCACCATTGCCACTCCCCTGACAGACTTAACTAAGAAGGACCAGCCAGACAAGGTGCAGTGGACGTCCATCCACAAGCAAACCTTCACCACCCTCAAGACCGGCCTTGTCTCCAACCCAGTTTTGCAGGGACCTGACTACAGCAAAGAGTTCATTCTACAGACGGATGCCTCGGATGTGGGCATTGGGGCCATCCTTAGCCAGACCAGCGAGGCACAGGGAGACTGCCCCGTGGCATACTTTTCCCGGAAGTTGAACGGCTGGGAGAAGAACTACGCGGCGGTTGAGAAGGAGTGCCTCGCCATTGTAGACAGCATCAGACATTTCGAGGTATATTTAACCGAAGTACCGTTCACTGTGGTCATGGACCACAGCTGCCTCCGTTTCCTGTACAAGATGAAGGATGTCAGAGGTCGGCTCACGAGGTGGTCACTACGTCTGCAACCGTTTTCTCTCACCATCCGGCACAGACCAGGATCCGCCAATGGCAATGCTGATGGCCTGTCCCATCAGGCCTGGGAAGAAGGAGCCGACACAGTAACTTCACTGCAGGAGGAGATGGGGGGGGGGGGGGGGGAATGTCATGGATCTCCCGCCTGCACTTATGGTAGAACAAAGAGATCCTGACAAGAGAGTGTACGAGCTCAGAAACCAACTGTGAAACATCAAAGAGTTAGTAGACTAGAACCTGATTGGACATTATGTAGTGGGAATGTATGTATACTACCTTTTAAGTTCTGACTTGGCCCTGGGCTGGCAGCGGCTCCAGCCTTGGGGTGACCGAGTTGGATCGTAAGTTGTGATTGATGATACATATTTTATATCCTATTCCTTGACATAGTGGGTTCTGCTCGACGTAAGGGAGTAGAATCTACAACAACCACAAACATTTACATAACCCTTTACCAATGAATACCACAAACATTTACATGACCCTTTACCAATGAATGAATACCACAAACATTTACATGATCCTTTACCAATGAATACCACAAACATTTACATGACCCTTTACCCTTTACTAATGAATACCACAAACATTTACATGACCCTTTACCAATGAATACCACAAACATTTACATGACCCTTTACCAATGAATACCACAAACATTTACATGACCCTTTACCAATGAATACCACAACATTTACATGACCCTTTACCCTTTACTAATGAATACCACAAACATTTACATGACCCTTTACCCTTTACCAATGAATACCACAAACATTTACATGACCCTTTACCAATGAATACCACAAACATTTACATAACCCTTTACCAATGAATAACCAATGAATACCACAAACATTTACATGACCCTTTACCAATGAATACCACAAACATTTGCATGACCCTTTACCAATTAACCTTTACCAATGAATATGAATATCACAAACATTTACATGACCCTTAACCGATTAAACGCCGTAAGCGCCATATGGCGCGAGACCTTACATCCTTCGCCACACAAAAATATATAAAATTAACCGTTACGAGCTAACAGCCCCGGTTGGGTTCTGCACATGCCTAGTAGACTAGAGAACGTCACAAAAATGATTATTTCCAGTTGATGCATCGTGCAACAAAAATCCTGCGGTTGAACGCCATTTTTGTTGGTCGAGCTTTTTTTTTAACTGCTCAAAGATGCTCTCCTGTGAGGACGTTATTTCTCAACTTTTAGCCGACGATTCTGGCGATTCTGGGTCAGATTCATTTGGGGAAGAAGGTGAAGACATCTATGCATACCGAGGAAACACTCTGGATCCAGTTGCTCTAAGAGAAGAGGCGCGCTTGGATGGACTTCTCGATTGTAAGTTTCTTCTAACCTTAGCGCTTCATAGCCTTTGTTTACCATAGTCAACTGAGAGTGTACTATTGCCAAATACTAGCTTATTCTGTTGGTATTCCAAATTCAGACAGGATAGTTATAGAAAAAAGTTATAGCTAAGAGTGTAGGTTGGAGTTGTTGATGTTGATTTTCATTTGAATTTGAATTTTCAAATGTTGACCACAAACTTGATATATATATATATCTTGTTTTTCCCACCCTCCCCACTACTTTCCCTACAGCATCAGATGATGAGAGTGGAGATGAGGCATCTATGACTCCTTTTGTTACATTGGAGGATGAGGAAGCCTTGCCTGAAGCCTCTACAGGGCGTGGGAACACGACTGGTGCTGGAGTTGTGCGAGGGAGAGGCGGGCGAGGGAGTACTGGCCGAGGGAGAGGCGGGCAAGGGAGTACTGGCCAAGGGGGAAGCAGCTCAAGTGGTAGTGGAGTCGTAAGTGTTGCTAGTGGTCCTCCAAAAGGTACTGGTAGTAGGCGGGCCAGAGGTTATAGGCGTGTGCGAGCATCTGGCACTGGTTCTGTCCGAGCATCTGGCACTGGTTCTGCCCAAGCATCTGGCACTGGTTCTAGGCTAACTGAGGTCACAGGTAAGTGGGAAATAAAGGAGCCAACTCCTTTGAAATTGGACTATACAGCAACAGCTGGTCCAACTTCTTCATTGCTTGGTGCATCAAGTACATTTTTAGATGCATTTTACCTTTTTTTTACTCTTGAAGTGTGGGAACTCCTAGTAGCAGAGACGAACAGTTACGTTTCTAGGATGGCTAGTCTCTCCAGGCCATGGGTAGATACTAATATAGAGGAAATGAAAGCTTTTGTAGGAATGTTGATAATAATGGGAGTTTCCACACTTCCATACTTAGAATTGTACTGGTCCACTAATCACTCGGATTTGTCTGGATCTTTGGTTCGTAAAGTAATGCCTAGGACTCGGTTTTTGGAGCTAATGCGTTATGTACATGTAAATTCTATTGATGGTTTGTTGGTTACAAATTTGATAGAAGCCTGTTTATTGAATTCATTTATTTTGTTTTCTTCTGTCCGAGCTCCAATATCAGTAAGGAAGGGTAATTATCTAGAAGCTAGGATTGTTCTAGCTAAATCTTTGATTGGTTCTTTCTCTTCTCGGCAGCGTGCAGGTCAACGTTGTAGTCAGGCAAATAGTCAGCTAGATCGCCTCAATTTAAAACTAGGTCATTTCCCACAGTGCTGTGCAAAGAAGCGCTGTGTAGTTTGCATTGGTAAAGGTTACAGGCATGAGGCAAGGTCCCAGTGTTGTTTTTGTAAGGTTCCTTTGTGTGGTGGATCAACAGGCCGTGACTGTTTTCGTAATACCATACCTTGGTGGACTATCAGTAATGTTTATGCACCCCCTGCTCCTTTCTGTGCTTCTCTCTTGTTCCCTGCTCCTTCGTCTACTTCTCTCTTGTTCCCTGCTCCTTCGTCTACTTCTCTCGTTCCCTGTCCCTTCGTCTACTTCTCTCGTCTCTCCAGTATTCAAGTGTTATTCTTATCCTGGTATCTCATGTTTGTGTAGAATAAAAACATGGTGAAATATCATGCCGGAGACCAAGCAAGCTATACCCAAGACTGAGCAAGTTCTACTCTACCTGTGACAGCAAGACCGGAGCTCTACCCAAGACACTCCCTTACATAATTGTGTTTTATATTATGGTTTTATTCTAGTATGTGTTAGCATTTTCACTCTCTTATAAATTTTTTTTTGTATTATTATGTGTTAGCATTTTGATGGGGAAAACAACCCACTGGCTTTGCAGCTGGTAGAGGGTTTGTAAATAGATGCTCCATCTTGTGTTGGCATTATAATGTGTGCATTATATGTGTATAATAGTGTGAAAATATGAAAATATTCACCCCCAAGAAGATGACAAGGTTTTATAATGCTGGTTAGTTCTGCCCAGTTGGTAAGGAAGGCTCGATTTTTTTTACAGGAAGTAGAGCTATCATGTGGCTGAATATGACCCAAGTTTCATGGGTGGAGTCCCTGCAGTGGAGTCCCTGCAGAACGGAAGATATAAAAATAATAAGTAAAATACCTCGTTAATTCATGAATAATTTGCCCGCGGGTACTAGGAATATGGTGTGCAATTGGTTAACCAATGAAACCCTTTACCAATGAATACCACAAACATTTACAACACCCTTTACCCTTTACTAATTAATACCACAAACATTTACATGACCCTTTACTAATGAATACCACAAACATTTACATGACCCTACACTAATGAATTACTAATGAATAACACAAACATTTACATGACCCTTTACCAATGAATACCACAAACATTTACAAGACCCTTTCCCTTTACCCTTTACCAATGAATACCACAAACATTTACATGACCCTTTACCAATGAATACCACAAACATTTACATAACCCTTTACCAATGAATAACCAATGAATACCACAAACATTTACATGACCCTTTACCAATGAATACCACAAACATTTGCATGACCCTTTACCAATTAACCTTTACCAATGAATATGAATATCACAAACATTTACATGACCCTTAACCAATGAAACCCTTTACCAATGAATACCACAAACATTTACAAAACCCTTTACCCTTTACTAATTAATACCACAAACATTTACATGACCCTTTACTAATGAATACCACAAACATTTACATGACCCTACACTAATGAATTACTAATGAATAACACAAACATTTACATGACCCTTTACCAATGAATGCCACAAACATTTACATGATCCTAATGAATACCACAAACATTTACATGGCCCTTTACTAATGAATACCCTTTACTAAAGGATATACCACAAACATATACATGACCCTTTACCAATGAATACCACAAACATTTGCATGACCCTTTACCAATGAAGACCACAAACATTTACATGACCCTTTTACTAATGAACCTTTACCAATGAATACCACAAACATTTACATGACCCTTGACCCTTTACTAATGACCCTTTACCAATGAATACCACAAAATTTACATATCCTGAATACCACAAACATTTACATGACCCTTTACTAATGACCCTTTACCAATGAATACCATAAACATTTACATACCCTTTACTAATGAATACCACAAACATTTACATGACTTTTTACTAATGACCCTTAACTAACGAACATTTACATGACCCTTTACTAATGAATACCACAAACATTTGCAAGACCCTTGACCAATGAATACCACAAACATTTACATGACCCTTTACTGATAACCCTTTACTGATGAATATATACCACAAACATTTGCAGACCCTTTACCAATGAATAAATGAATACCACAAACATTTACATGACCCTTTACCATTGAATACAAGAATATCACAAACATTTACATGACCCTTTGAATGCTTTGAATACCGCAAAGATTTACACGACCCTTTACCAATGAATGCCACAAACATTACATGACCCTTTACCAATGAATATCACAAACATTTACATGACCCTTTACTAATGAACTAATGAATACCACAAACATTTACAGGAATACCCTCTTTACCAATGAATACTACAAACTACTAATGAATACCACAAAAATTTGCATGACCCTTTACCAATGAATACCACAAACATTTACATGACCCTTTACCAATTAATGCCACAAACATTTTACATGATCCTTTACCAATGAATACCACAAACATTTACATGACCCTTTACTAAATGAATACCACAAACATTTAGTAATGAATACCACAAACATTTACATGACCCTTTACCAATGAATACCACAAACATTTACATGAAACATGACCCTTTACTGATGAATCCCTTTCCTTTACTGATGAATACCACAAACATTTACATGACCCTTTACCAATGAGTATCTCAAACATTTACATGACCCTTTACTAATGAATAAATGAATACCACAAACATTTACAGGACCCTTTACCAATGAATACCACAAATATTTACATGACCCTTTACCAATAAATACCACACATTTACGTGACCCTTTACCAATGCTTTACCAATGCATACCACAAACATTTATATGACCCTTTACCAATGAATACCACAAACATTTACATGACCCTTTACCAATGAATAACCAATGAATACCACAAACATTTACATGACCCTTTACCAATGAACACCACAAACATTTGCATGACCCTTTACCAATTAACCTTTACCAATTAATATGAATACCACAAACATTTACATGACCCTTAACTAATGAAACCCTTTACCAATGAATACCACAAACATTTACAAGACCCTTTACCCTTTACTAATGAATACCACAAACAGTTACATGACCCTTTACTAATGAATACCCTTTACTAATGAATACCACAAACATTTACATGACCCTACACTAATGAATTACTAATGAATAACACAAACATTTACATGACCCTTTACCAATGAATGCCACAAACATTTACATGACCCTAATGAATACCACAAACATTTACATGACCCTTTACTAATGAATACCTCAAACATTTACATGACCCTTTACTAATGAATACCCTTTACTAAAGAATACCACAAACATATACATGACCCTTTACCAATGAAGACCACAAACATTTACAAGACCTTTTACCAATGAATACCACAAACATTCCACAAACATTTACATGGCCCTTTACTAATGAACCTTTACCAATGAATACCACAAACATTTACATGACCCTTTACTAATGACCATTTGTAATGAATACCACAAACATTTACATGACCCTTTATCAATGAATACCACAAACATTTATATATCCTGAATATCACAAACATTTACATGATTCTTTACCAATGAATACCACAAACATTTGCATGTCCCTTTACCAATGAATACCATAAACATTTACATGCCCCTTTACTAATGAATACCACAAACATTTACATGACCTTTTACTAATGACCCTTAACTAATGAATAACGCAAACATTTACATGACCCTTTACCAATAAATGCCACAAACATTTACATGACCCTTTACCAATGAGTATGTCAAACATTTACATGACCCTTTACTAATGAACTAATGAATAAATGAATACCACAAACATTTACAGGACCCTTTACCAATGAATACCACAAACATTTACATGTCCCTTTAACAATGAATACCCTCTTTACCAATTGAATACCACAAACTACTAATGAATGCCACAAAAATTTACATGACCCTTTATCAATAAATACCACACACATTTGCGTGACCCTTTACTAATGAATACCACAAACATTTACATGACCCTTTACTAATGAATACCACAAACATTTACATGACCCTTTACCAATGAATACCACAAACATTTACATGACCCTTTACCCTTTACCAATGAATACCACAAACATTTGCAAGACCCTTTACCAATGAAAATATTTACAGGACCCTTTACCAATGAATACCAAAAACATTTACATGACCCTTTACCAATGGATACCACAAACATTTACATGACCCTTTAATGATGTACTAATGAAACTAATGTACTAATGAATACCAAAAACATTTACGTAATACCACATGACGCTTTACCAATGAATACCACAAATATTTACATGAACCTTTACCAATGAATACCACAAACATTTACATGACCCTTTACCAATGAACACAATGAACACCACAAACATTTACATGACCCTTTACTACCTTTTACTTACTACCCTTCACTAATGAATACCACAAACATTTACATGACCCTTTACTAATGAATAAAGAATACCACAAACATTTACATGACCCTTTACCAACGAATACCAACGAATACCACAAACGTTTACAAGACCCTTTACCAAACATTTACATGACCCTTTACCAATGAATAACACAAACATTTGCATGACCCTTTACCAAAGAAGACCCTTTACCAATGTACACCACAAACATTTACAAGACCTTTTACCAATGAACACCACAAACATTTACATGGCCCTTTACTAATGAATACCACAAACATTTACATGACCTTTGACCTTTTACCAATGAATAGCACAAACATTTACGTGACCCTTTACTAATGAACCTTTACCAATGAATACCACAAACATTTACATGACCCTTTACTAATGGACCCCCTTTACTAATGGACCTTTATCAATGAATACCACAAACATTTACAAGACCCTTTACCAATTAAAACCACAAACATTTACAAGACCCTTTACCAATTAATACCACAAGTATTTACATGACCCTTTACATGACCCTTTACCAATGAATAAATGAATACCACAAACATTTACATGATTCTGAATACCACAAACATTTACATGATTCTTTACCAATGAATACCACAACATTTGCATGTCCCTTTACCAATGAATACCACAAACATTTACATGACCCTTTACTAATGAATAAAACATTTACATGACCCTTTGAATACCACAAACATTTACATGACCCTTTACTAACATTTACATGACCCTTTACTAATGAATACCACAAACATTTACATGACCCTTTACCAATGAATACCACAAACATTTACATGACCCGTTACTAATGAATGCCACAAACATTTATATGATCCTTTACCAATGAACCATTACCAATGAACCTTTACCAATGAATACTGTTATAACCTTGTTTAATACCCTAAGGTTATAGTGAAAGGTTCTTTCACTCTTCAAGAACCGTGAAAGTCCTTAATCAACTAGTAAACTAACAACCAAAGACAACAGACCTTATAAGAAGACATCTTGATCTCACTATCTGTACATCACACATGACACACTAAAAACGTTTATTTAGAGTCCGGACTATTGAACAATAATATCATACATTTAACTTAATTATAACATTCCTCCCTTCTTACTAAGAGAGTAAAAATAACAAATTCACAATAATTGTTATCAATTATAACACTGATCCCTTAAAACGATCAGGAGGGGGTCTGTTTCGGACAGACCTGCGCAGTACTGTTGTTGACTCACAATCAGGGATGTGTACTGAAGTGTGGTTATCATCCACATTAACACGGGGTAAGCAAGGAGAGCTGACCACGGCTGACGCAGCTGAGTTGGAATGTGGAACACTCCCTTCAGGGGACAGGTTCAGTGTCACTGGCACTTGAAGAGGAATATCATGGAACACAATTGCAGGTCCAGACACTTGACCATTTACAGTACTGGATCCTAACTCGCTCTGTCTCTGACGTATGTTATCCACATGACGACGTACGACTCCCAAGGTAACTTTAACTCGGTAAGATGGAGGTCCAGTGACATGCTCAACAACACCAGGTATCCAGGTTACATTCTTGCACTTGCACCTGAAATCTCTAACAAAAACCTTGTCACCCACTCGGAAAACGTGATCCCGTCCGGTGCTGCCATGTGTCCTCTTACGCTGGTACGATTCCACTCTCTCTGACAAGTCAGGATGAACAAAGTCTAACTTGGATCTCGGTCGACGACCAATCAGAACCTTGGCTGGGAATAACCCTGTCGTACTGTGTGGCGTTATCCTGTAGCGAGCGGAACAAGTATCTTGATAGCTTGGACTGCAGTGATCCACCTTCCATCCTCTTCAACCCTTGCTTGAAAGATTGCACCGCCCTCTCAGCCAACCCATTCATGTAAGGGGGGTAAGGTGCTGACGTCGTATGCTGAATACCATTCACTTGGCAAAATCTCTGAAACTCATCACTCATAAATGAACTGCCATTATCAGTGACTATGGTCTTGGGAAGACCATGAATAGCAAAAATACCTTGCAACTTCTCTATGGTGATTGTGGACGTGATTGAACTCATAATGACCACATCCATCCACTTAGAATGAGAATCGACCAAGACTAAAAACATGTTACCCATGAACGGGCCAGCAAAGTCTAGGTGGATACGGTTCCACGGCTGCTTTGTTACTTCCCACGGGTGCATCGAGGCCACAGGAAGTTGCGGTCGTGATTCCTGGCAAACATTGCACTGCTGCACACATGACTCGATTTCAGAAGTCATGTCTGGCCACCAAAAATAACTTCTTGCCAGATTCTTCATACGACTAATTCCTAAATGAGTTTCATGTAGCTGATCTAGCAAACATTTCCGACCAGGCTGGGGTATAATCAAACGTGAACCCCATAGTAAACAACCATCCAGAAGACTGAGTTCCAACTACGAGACTCATACGGTTGAAATTCTCGGTCAAGCTTCACTGACGGCCATCCACACATTACAAACTTCTTCACCCTTGAGAGAAGCGGATCTTTCTCAATCCATTGTTTCACTTCCTTGGAAGAAATCGGGGTAGACTCAAGGTGAAGAACCAATTGGTTTAACTCAGCAGGAAGACAATCAGAGGATGTGACAACTGGGCTTGGCAACCGACTTAATGCATCCGCATTAGCAAGCAACTTCCCAGGCTTGTATTCAATACGATATTGATATGCACTCAATGACAATGCCCACCTTTGTAGACATGCTGAGGCAAGGGGAGGAACTGCTTTCTTTTCATTAAACAAATGGTAGAGTGGTTGGTGATCAGATCTAATGACAAATGATCGACCCCACAGGTAAGAATGAAATTTCTTGACACCAAATAGGATAGCTAATTCTAATTGAGAATAGCCCTTCTCAGACACAGTGGGAGTCCTTGAAGCATACCCAATAGGACGTTCGGTTTTGTCTTCCAAAACATGTGATAACACGACTCCCAATCCATAAGGAGATGCGTCACAAGCCAACAACAGGTCCTTCTGAGGATCATAATGGACCAAAAGTGAATCACTTTGTAGCATTAGCTTAGCTAGTAAAAATGCACTCTCTTGCTTTTCCGTCCATTGCCATCTGGAGTCCTTGCATAACAAGGTGTACAAAGGGGCTAGCTTTGTCGAGAGATTAGGAAGAAACTTGGAGTAATAATTAAGCATACCCAGAAATGCTCTAAGCTCAGTCACTGACGTCGGAGCACGGGCCTCTCGAATGGCTTTTACCTTCTCCAGAGTTGGATGTAGGCCTTCCTTATCAATTATATAATCCAAGATACTCGACCTTTGAAGCCAGAAACACACATTTCGATTTGTTAAGTCTCAGGCCGGCTTGCCTGAGCTTTTCTAACACCTTGTCCAAGTTAGCAATGTGCTCTTCAGTGGTTTTTCCAGTTACCAGGATATCATCCAGGTAAACTGAGACACCAGCAAAACCCTGAAACAAACCCTTTGAAAGATCACAGGGGTTGATGATACCCCAAAGGGTAACCTATTGTACACAAACAACCCTTTGTGTGTTAAGAACTTTTTACAATCATCCACCACTCCTAACTGTAAATAGGCTTGTGATAGGTCTAATTTCGAGAACCTTTCACCACCTGACAAAGCTGAGAAAATATCCTCCACACAAGGTAAGACTCCACATGACATACTTGATTAATACTCAGCTTATAATCACCACACACACGAAGATCACTATTGCGTTTTAACACAGGCACAATCGGAGCTGCCCAATCTGAAATTGAACCAGGTTTATGGTTCCCTGTTTCTCCAGGCGTTCCAATTCTTTCTCCAACTTTTCTTTCATCATATAAGGAACATTCCTTGCTTTACAGAATTTAGGTTGAGCACCCTCTTTGACATGAATCCTTACTTTAGTGCCCAATAAGGTACCTAACCCATCAGCAAACACAGGGGAGAACTTGGCTAGCAGTTCTTCAAACTTATTATTCATGCTAAACTGATGAATCTCATGCCAATTCAATTTAAGTTTAGCTAACCAATCTCACCAGATGAGGCTTAGCCCTTTTCCTTTTACAACGAACAATGGAAGCTCCTCCTCCTGGTGGTCAACCTTAGCAACCACCACTACCCTGCCCAGTACAGGTAAGGTCTCACCAGTATATGTTTTTAAGAGTACCTGGGATTCCTCCAGAGGTAAGGTCACTCCCGATCTCTTGATACCATTGTAAGTCTCTTCGCTCACAATAGAGAATGCTGCTCCTGTATCAATTTCCATTTTCACAACGGATCTGCACAAGTTCATATGCACGAATAATGGCTTGGATGATGTGTCCGTTACTGTGAACATTCCATAAGCACCATCTTACACCAATCTAGCTCTTCCTCTACGTAATTGGTGCTAGTTGAATGATACTGTGACTTTGAATTATCCTCTCCTCTTGACTTCATTTTCGAGCGACACACCCGGGCAATGTGTCCTTTCTTTTTGCATGCTCGGCATTCTGCTTCCTTAAAACGACAGATATTGGATAAATGACTGTCACTACCACACCTGAAACAAACACACTTCTGGAGACGAGAAGTAGTAAAAGGCTTCTTAGATGCCTTGCTATGAGGGAACAGGACAGAGGTTCCTTGAGCTCCCTGCAACTGTCGCGTGTCTCTCTCTGCGGTCTCCATTGTCCGGGCTAGTTGTAAGCTACGTGAGAAGGTTAAATCAACTTCTGCTAACAGTCTATGCTGTACTTTCTCATCGTTGACACCGCAGACCAGCCTATCCCTTAACATCTGGTCAAGAGTAGCCCCAACCTCACAAAATTCAGAGAGTTGTCTTAGTGCTGCCACGTAATCAGCTATGGACTCGTTCTTAGCACAAACTCAAGAATTGAATTCATGATCACAGAAGGTTTGGGACAGTAGTGTTTAATAACTAACTCCACAAGGTCAGTGTATGCCATCTCTCCTGGTCTAGAAGGGGAAACTAAATCTCTAATGAGTTGGTAGGTCTTGGAACCACAAACACTCAATAGAGTGGCAGTAGTGTGGATTTTGGAACTAGAAGGGGTGGAATGGGACGACAGAGAGGAAGAGTAGCCTCAGTCACTTCACAGCAGTATACCTGGACAGAGGTTGGAACAGGTAATTTCTTGTTCATAATTATTTTGTGAGTATAAAGTACTGTACAACCATTATCACAGATGACATAGCTGCACCATTTACTGTGGTATCTGGATATAATCTATCAATGGCACCCCGGACACCAGAGGACTTCTTCTCTCTCTTTTTTACGGACCAACTCTTGCAGTTTTTGGTACCAACATCAATGAAAAGGCTTCCAAAATATCCAAGCAATGAATGTAGTAATTAATTAGTGTAAGGCAATATATCTACAATTAAATTATAATCTCATATATATACATATGTCAGTGATCACTCTCTCTATAAGAGCTGGATGCACTAAGATCAACCTCCATGGCAAGCCTCACGAGTGTGGAGCGCCTGCTACCACTGAATCACTTTCAGAGGAAGGCAATAAAAACAAGGGAGTTGATCGTAGCAGAAGAAATGAGGGTTACAAATGTCAACTTTTGTACGAGTGTAGCACCTGTCACAACCATCCTGCAATGTGCCCTACGGATTGCTTCAAAGCTTATCACACACAATAGCGAAGTCACTTTCTTCACAACTTTCATGTCGGCTAGAAAAAAATTATGCATTGGGACAACCCAACCCACTTGTTTATAATTCAGTGCCTAGCTAATGCTAGAAGTCTAACAGATGCCCAACTAGCAAACAAAGTTTATAATCCAAGCAAAGAAGTACGCTAAAACGCTATCTCTAGGAAGTGGTGCTACTGAGCAATCAGTCTCTTGAGTTCTCTGTTTCATCTTGAGAGTCACTAGCACAAGGAGGTGGCCCTGGGTTAGAGAGCTCTGAGAAAAATATTGACGAATATCGAAAATCACAAGTTTGAATATTTAGCGTTCTAAATACCATCTATATCTATATACAGAGAGTTGATCATGGTGATGTAATCCACCATTTCTATTTTTATACTTGCCAAGTCATGCTGAGCGAGCTGTCATTTTGCGAGACAACTTGACAAGTATAGAACGTCATTTAAAAACCACTTGAAGTGGGCAACTCTCCCTTTTCAAGTCAGTGGGTGTTTTATTTCTGACTAGGCCAGCTACTCTGCCTACTATTTCTCTCTATTCTAGAGTGGGTGTTTAATCACTAACTGGGTCAGCTACTCTGCCTGCTATTTCTCTCTATTCTAGAGTGGGTGTTTTATCACTGACTGGGTCAGCTACTCTGCCTGCTATTTCTCTCTATTCTAGAGTGGGTGTTTTATCACTGACTAGGCCAGCTACTCTGCCTACTATTTCTCTCTATTCTAGAGTGGGTGTTTACTCTGCCTGCTATTTCTCTCTATTCTAGAGTGGGTGTTTAATCACTGACTGCTCTGCCTGATATTTCTCTCTATTCTAGAGTGGTTGTTTAATCACTGACTGGGTCAGCTACTCTGCCTGCTATTTCTCTCTATTCTAGAGTGGGTGTTTTATCACTGACTGGGTCAACTGCTATTTCTCTCTATTCTAGAGTGGGTGTTTTATCACTGACTAGGCCAGCTACTCTGCCTACTATTTCTCTCTATTCTAGAGTGGGTGTTGAATCACTGACCAGGTCAGCTACTCTGCCTGCTATTTCTCTCTATTCTAGAGTGGGTGTTTAATCACTGACTGCTCTGCCTGATATTTCTCTCTATTCTAGAGTGGGTGTTTAATCACTGACTGGGTCAGCTACTCTGCCTGCTATTTCTCTCTATTCTAGAGTGGGTGTTTTATCACTGACTAGGCCAGCTACTCTGCCTGCTATTTCTCTCTATTCTAGAGTGGGTGTTGAATCACTGACCAGGTCAGCTACTCTGCCTGCTATTTCTCTCTATTCTAGATTGGGTGTTTGATCACTGACTAGGTCAGCTACTCTGCCTGCTATTTCTTCTATTTTAGAGTGGTTGTTTAATCACTGACTAGGTCAGCTACTCTGCCTACTATTTCTCTCTATTCTAGAGTGGGTGTTTAATCACTGACTGGGTCAGCTACTATTTCTCTCTATTCTAGAGTGGGTGTTTAATCACTGACTGGGTCAGCTACTATTTCTCTCTATTCTAGAGTGGGTGTTTAATCACTGACTGGGTCAGCTACTCTGCCAGCTATTTCTCTCTAGTCTAGAGTGGGTGTTTAATCACCTACTAGGTCAGCTACTCTGCCTACTATTTCTTCTGTTTTAGAGTGGTTGTTTAATCACTGACTAGGTCAGCTACTCTGCCTGATATTTCTCTCTATTCTAGAGTGGGTGTTTAATCACCGACTGGGTCAGCTACTCTGCCTGCTATTTCTCTCTATTCTAGAGTGGGTGTTTAATCACCTACTAGGTCAGCTACTCTGCCTACTATTTCTTCTGTTTTAGAGTGGTTGTTTAATCACTGACTAGGTCAGCTACTCTGCCTGATATTTCTCTCTATTCTAGAGTGGGTGTTTAATCACCGACTGGGTCAGCTACTCTGCCTGCTATTTCTCTCTATTTTAGAGTGGGTGTTTAATCACTGACTAGGTCAGCTACTCGCCTGCTATTTCTCTCTATTCTAGAGTGGGTGTTTAATCACTGACTGGGCCAGCTACTCTGCCTGCTATTTCTAGAGTTGGTGTTTAATCACTGACTAGGTCAGCTACTCTGCGTGCTATTTCTCTCTATACTAGAGTGGGTGTTGAATCACTGACTAGGTCAGCTACTCTGCCTGCTATTTCTCTCTATTCTAGAGTGGGTGTTTAATCATCTACTAGATCAGCTACTCTGCTTGCTATTTCTCTCTATTCTAGAGTGGGTGTTTAATCACTGACTAGGTCAGCTACTCTGCCAGCTATATCTCTCTAGTCTAGAGTGGGTATTTAATCACTGACTAGGTCAGCTACTCTGCCTTCTATTTTAGAGTGGTTGTTTAATCACTGACTAGGTCAGCTACTCTGCCTGCTATTTCTCTCTATTCTAGAGTGGGTGTTTAATCACTGACTGGGTCAGCTACTCTGCCTGCTATTTCTCTCTATTCTAGAGTGGGTGTTTAATCACTGACTAGGTCAGCTACTCTGCCTGCTATTTCTCCCTATTCTAGAGTGGGTGTTTAATCACTGACTAGGTCAGCTACTCTGCCTGCTATTTCTCTCTATTCTAGAGTGGGTGTTTAATCACTGACTGGGCCAGCTACTCTGCCTGCTATTTCTAGAGTTGGTGTTTAATCACTGACTAGGTCAGCTACTCTGCCTGCTATTTCTCCCTATTCTAGAGTAGGTGTTTAATCACTGACTAGGTCAGCTACTCTGCCTGCTATTTCTCTCTATTCTAGAGTGGTTGTTTAATCACTGACTGGGCCAGCAACTCTGCCTCCTATTTCTAGAGTGGGTGTTTAATCACTGACTAGGTCAGCTACTCTGCCTGCTATTTCTCTCTGTTCTAGAGTGGTTGTTTAATCACTGACTGGGTCAGCTACTCTGCCTGCTATTTCTCTCTATTCTAGAGTGGTTGTTTAATCACTGACTGGGCCAGCAACTCTGCCTCCTATTTCTAGAGTGGGTGTTTAATCACTGACTAGGTCAGCTACTCTGCCTGCTATTTCTCTCTGTTCTAGAGTGGTTGTTTAATCACTGACTAGGTCAGCTACTCTGCCTGCTATTTCTCTCTATTCTAGAGTGGGTGTTGAATCACTGACTAGGTCAGCTACTCTGCCTGCTATTTCTCTCTATTCTAGAGTGGGTGTTTAATCACTGACTAGGTCAGCTACTCTGCCTGCTATTTCTCTCTGGAATTACATCAGAATCAATCTAAGAAGACCTACAAGTCCGCCCCCCCCCCCCCCCCTCCCTCCCTATGGGGAAAAAATCAAAACCAGCTGACAGTGGGATGCCTCCATGTGGAACATTCTACCAGAAAATGACTTTATTCCTTTTTTCCAGTAGGCATTTGATTTCTAGGAGTTCCTGGGAGTGTTGAGGTGTAGTATGATTAATTGGTGCACTCTATATAGAGAGTAGGGTGTTAAGGATCATTTATTTGAACATAAGTAACCCAGAATTCATTCTCTGTATATAGTGCACTAATCTGAGCTGGAACAACCATTTTCTATACTCCTCCCATTTCTGCCATTGACTAAGCTACTATAAAACTAATCAATTTTTAATGCTGCATCTTGGATTAAATCTGTAATTTCTCTATTTAAGTTGTCTTTGTCTATTAACTTTTCCTCTATTCTAATCGTGTGAACAAATCTGTGGCTGTTACCGCAAGAGTTTCGTTCTCTTTTACTTTGATAAAGGCTACCATGTGTATTAGATTCCTCCAATGGGTGAAGTAAAATTTAATGGTTTCGTAACATGAAGTCTTCATGACAAGTATAGTTTCCTCAACTCTAGCTAGATTCTGTGCTTACCTTTATATGTTACTCTTGCTCGCTTCATGAACTGAAAAGCTTAAAAGTCACCATCTGTGTCAGAGCTTGAGTCTATTGCTGTAGCAGCTACTGTTAGGCGAGGAACAGCAACAACTTTCCGTGACTTTCCAGGTCCTCATTGCACTACCTTAGGCTTTGGTAGCTGGCTTGGCTTCCAAGTCGATAGTTAATAATGGAGGAATCACTTTTGACAACACTGCGAAGGTAGTTACTTTATGCTCATCTCGATTATCCTAACTTTGTGCAGTGACAGGATATATTATTCTAAATAGCATCATTTTGTATTGTTGCATCACATACACGATGGAACAATTTCTATTTATGGGTCACAGCAGTTAAAAACATCAGTTAAGAATTATTTTTTGGTTATACATAATTAGAGCTTTTACTGTATAATGCTGGAGTATAATTATGGGTGTAGGTATGTGGAAGCTATATGCTTGCATGCACCTCCCTACTTCCATCATCTAACTGAACGAACCTCTTTAGAGGTCTGCTATTGTAGGCAGATTTATAATGTGTGTGGATTTATTTAGTAATGTTGTTTACTGTTCAGCTTGTTTGGTTAGAAGTGTTCCTACATAACCAGAGTTTATGATATGTTGGATTTTTTAACATCCATATGTTTCTAATTTATAGTTGTAGTATAAGTAGATGTATCTATTGGTACATTCACACAAGTAATGCACTCATTGCTCTGTATTGCTGTTGTTGCTGCAGGTGGTACAAGAACACATGAAGCAGAAGCAGCAGACATCCTTGCATTCACCAGCAGTACCAAGGAACAAGTTAGCAACACCTTCCTCTAGTTGCTTCTGTTGTTATTATTATTCTTGCTGTAGAAATACAAGGCTTTCCTGGACAAAATCCCCAAGGGAAAGCATGGTGGCTTAGATGTCAGAATAAAGGCAGAGGGACATCTACGTCGAATTGCTCAAGAATTGGTTTCTTATGATATGCCAGATCTTCTAGATTTTAACTTGAATCTACACGTGTTGGATATGGAGGCTAATAATAGGAAAATCCTTATCAAGAAAGGTTAAATATTTGTGTTCAGCTTGTGGATGTGGTATTAGAGATGCACTCTATATATTTGCAGGAGGGCTGCTCTAGAAGCCTGGAGAACTTCTGCTATAGCACAACTTTCAGAAGTCGGCTGCACATATGTGTGGAGGGCAATTGGGAGGATTGTGCCCAGGTCATCATTGTAATTGGCACAATAATTTGAAGTGTATTTGTTAATGTTGACTTACAAATGAATTTAGTCCAGAGAGAACATTAATGCATTATATACATACCTATGTCATTAAAATACTAGTAAACCTCAATAGCAATGCACATGATGAATCTCGTGTAAATATTTCTCTGCCTCTGTTCCTCTTCACATTTCTAGATTAGCCGCATATAACCAAATAATTGTTGTTCTTGTGTCTATCAATGGTTGTATTGCATGCGGTAGGGAGAAGTATCCGGTCTGGCCTGGCCACATATATATATAAGAGATATTGCATGAAGTATGTAAAAGGGTCTGGCCCAGCCTGGCCACACAAGTAAAGTGTATTGGAGAGAACAGTATGACCCACCCTGGCCACAGAAATGTAAGAGGTGGCCTGAAAAAAACATAATAGTTGGCCACTAGGTCGTTGCTATACATGTAAAAATGAACATTTCAGGGAATTGCGCTTAAATTTCATTAAAAAGTGAAGTAGTAGCCAAGGAGCTAGCTTGCTGCAGCACAATATAGCCTGTTCTGTACTCCTATGCTGATCAGCTTAGGCATCCCTACATTCTATATAATATTATGTACCAGACATATGTAGCATTAGCGTTTGCAAAGACGTGTCAAGTTCTGTACAAATTATATCCATGTCCTAGTAGCACTGTTTTTTTTTATGGGTGGGTGTGTGGCAGTCTAGAACGATGAGTATGTCAAAGTATGTAACTCCATTAGTATACATCACAGCACATGTGTAATGGGGTTTCTACTGATATATTTGGGGTTCCCTTCTCTTACATCAGTGGCAAGCCTGGTCCAACAGTGTATACCATAAACCAGATGGCTAGGCTAATGAAGCACAAATATCATCGAATGTGGAAAAGCTGACAACCATTAAAAAAAAGGAATTATCATCTTTATTGAAATCCTGTAAAAGAGCTGATATGTGTGACTGCATATACATGTATACCCAACCAAGAACTAATAAAATTATGCATATTCATTTTCACAATAGAACCAGTTTGCAGAGAATTAAACTTACGTTGCAGATATTTAAGCTATGTATGTACATATATATGTATATATAAACACATATAGCAACCTCAATACTTAAGTGTTTTAACCAAATTATTACACTTGCAGTCTTGACAATTAATGTAAAGGGTAAAGGGTCGCCACCATGTGTTTTTTTGGTTTTTCTAATACATGGTTACAGTCATTTCCTTTATTTTGTGACGGGTCAATCCACATATTTTTATTTTTTAATAGTTCTTGGAATGACTCCTCAGAGTGAAGGGACTGGGAACAATTCCAGCATAAATGATTGTGTAGCTTTCCTCTGAAGAACAGCGATTCGCGGTTGACTTTACTTCCATCTCCAGGAAGATCCCCTGGATAGCAAGGGTTGACCTAGAATGCTCAGTCTGGCACAATCCAAAATGGTAAAGGGTGGCACTTGAATGTGCTAGAATATGTAGTAGGGCTAGAGTAGACTGCGCTTGTGCTAGAATGCCTAGTAGGTGGGGCCAGACTGGATTGGGTATTCTAGCCCCAGGTTGAGAGCTATGCGTGTCAGAACCACTGGACAATAAGGGGGGTTCTGGACACTTTCTAGCAAACAGACAGATTTTGAAGAGTGCCAGAAACCCTCTTTTGACACTACTAGAGTTGTTAGTCATAAGCACTATCTTTTGAGGGGAAGGGTGTTCAGGCTCCTTTCTGGCTGAAGCACCTCACATGTGGCTCATTCTATTTCACTCTAGCTAGTCTTATTTGCGCTCACTTTGTGCCAATGAGATAAAACTTTGAATACTAGACAACTGTTGATGCTGCACTTCTTCATATGATAATGCTAGAGAGCTCTCGACATACAAGCACAGATCTAGCTGCATCTACCACAAGGAAAGTATAAGCATTCTACAGACAGCGCATAAACCACACGGAATGCAGTCACATGCCTTGCATGCTGTGCACATCACTCGCACATTATGTCAACCATGTCATATCTGTAAAATCAAGGACTTGAGTATATAACTTGCTTATGCTATATTATACATGGCAAATTAGCTGGCTAAGTAAGATGGCTGGCTAAGTATTAGCTATCATTCTTCAAGACTGGCTGGAAATAGCAGAGTTGGCATACTCCTGAGAGCTGACTAGTCTTCACTGCCTTGAAGGTCGAGGTCCACTGCTGGGGTAGCATTGTGATGAGGAGGATCACTGAGAAAAGGTCCAAGGTCCACACTTTCCAGCAAGTTGGGGTCCATGCTATGTCCTGTGTCTGTGAAGTGGCACAAGGTTTGTAGATGTATTTGGTTCTGTATGTTGTTAGGATAGTTGCAGTGCTCATTATACTCAATTGTCATTTTATCCACCAAACATTCCATCAGTCCATCTTTGTCAAATATGTCCACCAGACCCCTACAAAACTTCATACACGTCAACTATTGTACGTTCGGAAATTTGTGCCAAGTTCCCTAGTGAAGTGCCGTAGACTGATGCCCGTGCTAGCTCAAATGGACCTCTGGGATGTTGGTGCACAATAGCCACTAATACATAAATTGTAGAGGCTTCAGGTGACTGCTGGTAGCCTGTCTAACTTCCATTAGCAAAGTGAATGTGAACAGAGCACAGCACTAGAATAAGGAGCACATGGTTAATAACAATCTGTCATAGTCAGAAGCAGCAAAACATTACGTACTATATAAGTATATAAATATCTACACAAATATGAGGAGGGTAATGTAAAAAGGAGTCCTCCATCAAGTTCCACACTTGCAGTAAACAGGGAATACACTGTTACTGAGTAGCAAGCCACTCCTTCACTGCCTCCCTGTCCCTCTCCAGCCACTTTGCGTTGAGCCGGATGGGCTCACAGTTCTGCTTCACCACCCTATTAGCCACTGCCCACGGGTTCTTCGTAAAGAACTTCTCCACCTCACACGCATGTTTTCCAAAGCAAACCCACCGGTGGTTACATGCATGCATACAAATAGGAGTTAGTTTAGGGGCGGGTCCTCTGAGCATGAATAAACAGAACTTGAATATGAACTACAATGACTGCCAGTACTTGTAAGTGGCCACCTGAGCAGCAGCTAGCAGAGTAATGGGATGATGAGAGGAGGTATTCAGTTTTAACTCATTAGGGCTGATAGCAGCATATCCATGCATAGTTATTTCATGTTTCATGACGATAGTGAAAATTGGAAGCCATCATCAAAAGTTAGCTCGCACAGCAAAATCCAACACGAGCTGTTTGCTGGCAAGGCTGCATCTAACCCTACTCTACTAGAATAACACCTGCTTTCTTGAATTGGTGAGGTTTACGATGGCAAGCATCGTTGTCTTCTACAAAAACAAAAGACTTTAAAAAGTGAGTAGCTACAGTGCTTATAGTGCTAGCTGATGCAGCAAATGGTGTGGAAGTCTGAGCGAAAACCATTGCCTCATGTACTGGAGCTTAGAAGACCAAGGTACCAGCTGTAGCAGCTATCTAAAGCTACAATGACTGCTATGCTGTTTAGCCTAAAAACTAGAGTGATGCTAGCATATCAATAATGCTCACATGTCTGGTGGAACCATCAAGCCATGAGACTGCTATGCTGTTTAGCCTAAACACTAGAGTGATGCTAGCATATCAATAATGCTCACATGTCTGGTGGAACCATCAAGCCATGAAGAAGGCACACTTGACACTTGCTGCACATAACTTTGCATAAAGTTCAGGCATACGTGTGCGTCCACACACACACAGGGAAATAATTCAGCCTAAAGAGTTAGCAGCTCGTCGGTTTTAACTTGTGCACTTAGTGGTGCAGGGATTATGACCATCCTTTACCAGGCAAGAGTGGTTTAACACCATGCTTATAACAGATCATAATTATTACAAGAATGGCTAACATTTCTGAGGACTTGTGTTTTATTTCCAATTCATGAAATTTTTTGCCTCAGGTATGTACTCTGAGAATAAGCAAAGAAAATTGGAATGACCTCGACTACTTGTAAGTATTTTGTAAGCTCTTAGCTTTCACAATGGAGGCCAACGAGTAGCTAGCCATCCAAGCAGCAGCTAGCAAGTTATGGAGACAGAGTAGCCATCCATCTGAGCAACAGCTAGATTTCTCTAAAACTGAACTCATTCCTATACGATCTTAAGTGTGTGGACATGTGGATGACCACACCCACTTTAAATAAAGACTAGGTGAAATGAAATCATTGACTCCTATTATACATAAGCTGAGGCAAAGCTGAAAGAATTTCAAGTTTGTATTGATGCCCACCCCTCCCTCCCTACCCTTTCCCAATTCTATGTCTTACGTCATCCTGGCCATAAGGAATGCATCTTGGAACCTCTCCTTCATCTCATTCCATCTCTCCTGCATAACCTAGCATACAGTGGGAGCAACAGCATGCTTTACTGCTCCTCACTGTGCCTATTCATGGCCGGACACCAACCATGAAAAGTGCCAATAGTAACCTAGCATACAGTGGAAGCCACAGCATGCTCTACTGCTCCTCACTGTACAGTAGGAGACAAAAAAAAGTTCCAGTTCCGCACCGGTGGGTAAGGAAAACAGAAACGCGTAATCAACGCATAACACACGCGTTAAGTTTACGTTTCTCTTAGCCGCTCACGCGCGCATTGGACGGGCGCCAGGTGTGTTAACAATCCGATGCTATATCTAGCGAGTGTTTTTTTCCTCTTTTGTTTTGTTCTTTCGCAGATGTCATTTTGCTCTTCAAGAATTCTACTGCTGACAGAAGTAAGTATTAAGTATTTCTCTTCCTAGCCTTGGCCTGTGCCCACTAGTGTCCTTCAGCTCTACTTGTATTAGCTATTAGCTTTGCCTTCTTGTTAGTAACTACTCAGTTTAGACATGCTTAGACAAAGCTTGCTATATAGTTTTGTAGAGGTTAGGTTTGCTAAACATAGTGCCAGGTAAAGCCTGGTGTAGACTAAGGCTTGCAAAGCAATGCCCCCCTTTTATAAATGCCCTCATAGGACCTTTAGTAGCTAGCAAGCCTTGCCTTAGAGAAACTTCACAGAGTAGCTTAGCAGACCTTGCCTTAGAAAGCTTGAAGAGTTTACAGAGCGTCTAGTAGCTTAGCAGGACTTGCCTTAAAAAAACTTAACCTCTAGAAACCCCTAGCTAAGCTTTTGTATGTAACAAGCCCCATCAGAATGTTAGGCCTCACCTCAACCATGTATAGACCAAGAGATGGTATGATGCATTTACACATTGATATTTTGGCTAACAGAGAACTCTGTCGGTGTAGCCCATGGTGGAATATGGGTCTGTGTTTGGTGGCAGGTGTACTGTACGAGTGGAAAAGTTACGTCAAGAACATAAATTTCTGCAATGCATTTCTCTATTGCATGGTATGTCTATTATGTTACATTGTACATGCAACAGGACTCCGGCTTCTATGGTTGAGTTGTAGGATAAGTTGGTCCTTGATGCCCCCCATTGACTTACACATACTAGTCGACTTCTCTCCTATAATTACTGTTTCCAACCACCTAATTCTCCATGGACCCTATTGAATTTGAGCCTGTAATGAGAGAAGTGTTCGATCCAGCAGGCATATAAGTGTTTATGCTTGCAGTGTTAGTTTTAAACTGACTGTCATCTTTTATTGTGAAGATGTCTACTACGACAAGGCAAGTACATCTACGATTCACACAAAAATATGCATGTCAGAGAAATGGTGTACACACCAAGATATGCAAACACTTTGTCGTCTTTTGTCATGCCAATTGGGTAGTCTTGGTTGTGAAAGCCAACCTTAACACAAGCCTCGCATGATACTGTGTTAAATTGTCATGAGAGTTCACTGTTGATAGTTATGCATGCTCATTGCTCACTTATTATGGTAACCAGTGAACAAAATATAGCAATTTTGTAAAGTACAACATTCAAGTACAACATTCAAGTTCAATGAGTGCAGTGGATCTCAAGTTGGACTGCATTCACCAATCCATATAACATCCTCTATGCCACAAGTCATCTCTCCCATCTTCTTTTCATCTGGAAAGGTAGGGTAGGGAGGAGAATTGTAATATTACCTTGCCTTTGAGATTTGGAAATCAAATGTTTCACCAATACAAGCTAAGCTTGCCATAAGGAGTAAACTAAGCAGGCAAGATTGTCTTAGGTCCTTTAAGCCCCCAAGCTAAACTCCTAGCCACAACCCAGGCAAAGCTATGTTCATAAGCTTACCTTTCAAATTTAGAATAAGCTAATCAATCGAGCTTCAGCTAAACCAGCTTATAAACCGTAAGCTAAACCAAGTTGTCAGATAATAAGCTTAGCAAGCTTTAGAAATGATAGACAGATTACCTTATTCCGCGTGTCTGATGAACTGACAGTAGAGCTACCTTGGAAGGTCTATCCTAAAGCGGTCCTGCACCGCAGAATGGTGCGCAGTGAAATGTTGTAGTCCTAGTTTGGTCTGTCAGACGCTGAAGCTAGTCAAGTGTTGTTTTATCAGTCCGCTTTATCAGCTCCTCTATTCCTTAGAGGCTTGCATAAATATCGATGGCCTTTCACTGAAGAACGAGATTATGAATGGTCAAGAAGCAACAAGCAGGAGCACGACGCTGATTGTAATTGAGCATGAGGCGGAGGACGACCGGGCGACGAACCACGAACGAGTTTGAAACGCTAAGAAAAAAGATTGCTCACCATTTGTTACTAAACAGCCGTTTGTAAATAGCGCCAACGGAATATTAACGCAACGGAATTCGAACTTTTTTTGTCTCCTACTGTACCTATTCATGGCTGGATACCAACCATGAAAAGTGCCAATAGTAACCTAGCATACAGTCAGCAAGCTCAACTGCTCCTCACTGTACCTATTCATGGCTGGACACCAACCATGAAAAGTGTCAATAGTAACCTAGCATACAGTGGGAGCCACCGCATGCTCTAATGCTCCTCACTGTACCTATTCATGGCTGGAGACCAACCTGAAAAGTCCCAATAGTGACCTAGCATACAGTGGGAGCCACCGCATGCTCTACTGCTCCTCACTGTGCCTATTAATGGCTGGACACCAACCATGAAAAGTGGCATAGTAACCTAGCATACAGTGTGAGCCACAGAAAGCTGTACTGCTCCTCACTGTACCTATTCATGGCTGGTGGACTCCAACCATGAAAAGTGCCAAAAGTAACCTAGCATGCAGTGGGAGTCACAGCAAGCTCTACTGCTCCTCACTGTGCCTATTCATGGCTGGACACCAACCATGAAAAGTGCCTAGCATGCAATGGGAGTCACAGCAAGCTCTACTGCTCCTCACTGTGCCTATTCATGGCTGGACACCAACCATGAAAAGTGACAATTTAGTAAATAGCATACAGTGTGAGCTACAGAAAGCTCTACTGCTCCTCACTGTAGCTGGACTCCAACCATGAAAAGTGGCAATAGTGACCTAGCATGCAGTGGGAACCACAGCAAGCTCTACTGCTCCTCACTGTGCCTATTACACCAACCATGAAAAGTGCCAATAGTAACCTAGCATACAGTTGGAGCCACAGTAAGCTCTACTGCTCCTCACTGTACCTATTCATGGCTGGACACCAACCATGAAAAGTGCCAATATTAATCCCTGGAAGATACCCCTCTATCTGATATATGCACCTCCATCAGCTTCTCAAAGGTGGAATAAATTGGATCTCCGCTGGTCACATGACCATTGAATCTCTTCTTAGCCTCTGCAATGATCTCCAAGTCTCCATTCTTGCCCATCTGACCACTTCGTAGCCTCACATCCAGAGGCCCTGCAAAGCCAGGTATGTGTATGTGTATATTGGCTTGCCCACTTTTATAAATGATGGACGCCCTCAAACCGCCTTCCCCAATCCCAAGCTCATATCTGGCCTAAACTCACATTGGCAGCTTCTTAGTTGCCTAAATTGGCTTCTATTAGCTGCAAAAAGGAATATCACCATGCTTGCATCCTTCACTAAGGCAGTGCTTGCATCCTTCACCAAGGCAGTGCCTGCATCCTTCACTAAGGCAGTGCTTGCATCCTTCACTAAGGCAGTGCTTGCATCCTTCACCAAGGCAGTGCCTGCATCCTTCACTAAGGCAGTGCTTGCATCCTTCACTAAGGCAGTGCTTGCATCCTTCACCAAGGCAGTGCCTGCATCCTTCACTAAGTCAGTGCCTGTATCCTTCACTAAGGCAGTGCTTGCATCCTTCACTAAGGCAGTGCTTGCATCCTTCACTAAGGCAGTGCTTGCATCCTTCACTAAGGCAGTGCCTGCATCCTTCACTAAGGCAGTGCTTGCATCCTTCACTAAGGCAGTGCTTGCATCCTTCACTAAGGCAGTGCTTGCATCCTTCACTAAGGCAGTGCTTGCATCCTTCACTAAAGCAGTGCTGGCATCTTTCACTAAGGCAGTGCTTGCATCCTTCACTAAGGCAGTGCTTGCATCATTCACTAAGGCAGTGCTTGCATCCTTCACTAAGGCACTGCCTGCATCCTTCACTAAGGCACTGCCTGCAACCTTCACTAAGGCAGTGCCTGCATCCTTCACTAAGGCAGTGTTTGCAACCTTCAGTGCTTGCATCCTTCACCAAGGCAGTGCTTGCATCCTTCACCAAGGCAGTGCCTGCACCCTTCACCAAGGCAGTGCTTGCATCCTTCACTAAGGCAGTGCTTGCTCCTTCACTAAGGCAGTGCTTGCTCCTTCACTAAGGCAGTGCTTGCATCCTTCACTAAGGCAGTGCTTGCATCTTCACCATGGCAGTGCTTGCATCCTTCACTAAGGCAGTGCTTGCATCCTTCACTCAGGCAGTGCTTGCTCCTTCACTAAGGCAGTGCTTGCTCCTTCACTAAGGCAGTGCTTGCATCCTTCACTAAGGCAGTGCTTGCATCCTTCACCAAGGCTGTGCTTGCATCCTTCACTAAGGCAGTGCCTCCATCCTTCACTAAGGCAGTGCCCTGCATCCTTCACTAAGGCAGTGCCCTGCATCCTTCACTAAGGCAGTGCTTGCATCCTTCACTAAGGCAGTACTTGCATCCTTCACTAAGGCAGTGCTTGTTTCCTTCACTAAGGCAGTGCTTGCATCCCTCACCAAGGCAGTGCTTGCTCCTTCACCAAGGCAGTGCCTGCACCCTTCACCAAGGCAGTGCCTGTACCCTTCACCAAGGCAGTGCTTGCTCCTTCACTAAGGCAGTACTTGCATCCTTCCCTAAGGCAGTGCTTGCTCCTTCACCAAGGCAGTGCCTGCACCCTTCACCAAGGCAGTGCCTGCACCCTTCACCAAGGCAGTGCTTGCTCCTTCACTAAGGCAGTGCTTGGCCTTCACTAAGGCAGTACTTGCATCCTTCACTAAGGCAGTGCTTGCTCCTTCACTAAGGCAGTGCTTGTTTCCTTCACTAAGGCAGTGCTGGCATCCTTCACTAAGTCAGTGCTGGCATCCTTCACTAAGGCAGTGCCTGCATCCTTCACTTAGGCAGTGCCTGCATCCTTCACTAAGGCAGTGCCTGCATCCTTCACTAAGGCAGTGCCTGCATCCTTCACTAAGGCAGTGCTTGCATCCTTGCATCCTTCACTAAGGCAGTGCCTGCATCCTTCACTAAGGCAGTGCCTGCATCCTTCACTTGGGCAGTGCCTGCATCCTTCACTTGGGCAGTGCCTGCATCCTTCACTAAGGCAGTGCCTGCATCCTTCACTAAGGCAGTGCTTGCATCCTTCACTAAGGCAGGGCCTGCATCCTTCACTAAGGCAGTGCCTGCATCCTTCACTAAGGCAGTGCCTGCATCCTTCACTAAGGCAGTGCCTGCATCCTTCACTTAGGCAGTGCTTGCATCCTTCACTAAGGCAGTGTTTGCAACCTTCAGTGCTTGCATCCTTCACCAAGGCAGTGCTTGCATCCTTCACCAAGGCAGTGCTGGCATCCTTCACTAAGACAGTGCCTGTATCCTTCACTAAGGCAGTGCCTGTATCCTTCAGTAAGGCAGTGCCTGTATCCTTCACTAAGGCAGTGCCTGTATCCTTCACTAAGGCAGTGCTTGCATCCCTCACCAAGGCAGTGCTTGCTCCTTCACTAAGGCAGTGCTTGCATCCCTCACCAAGGCAGTGCTTGCTCCTTCACTAAGGCAGTGCTTGGATCCTTCACTAAGGCAGTGCTTGCATCCTTCACTAAGGCAGTGCCTCCATTCTTCACTAAGGCAGTGCCCTGCATCGTTCACTAAGGCAGTGCCTGCCTCCTTCACTAAGGCAGTGCCTGCCTTCTTCACTAAGGCAGTGCTTGCCTCCTTCACCAAGGCAGTGCTTGCATCCTTCACCAAGGCAGTGCTGGCATCCTTAACTAAGGCAGTACCTGCATCCAGTGCTTGCATCCTCCACGAAGGCAGTGCTTGCATCCTTCACCAAGGCAGTGCCTGCACCCTTCACCAAGGCAGCGCTTGCTCCTTCACCAAGGCAGTGCCTGCACCCTTCACCAAGGCAGCGCTTGCTCCTTCACCAAGGCAGTGCCTGCACTCTTCACCAAGGCAGCGCTTGCTCCTTCACTAAGGCAGTGCTTGCACCCTTCACCAAGGCAGTGCTTGCTCCTTCACTAAGGCAGTGCTTGCATCCTTCACTAAGGCAGTGCTTGCATCCTTCACTAAGGCAGTGCTTGGATCCTTCACTAAGGCAGTACTTGCATCCTTCACTAAGGCAGTACTTGCATCCTTCACTAAGGCAGTGCTTGCATCCCTCACCAAGGCAGTGCTTGTTCCTTCACTAAGGCAGTGCCTGCACCCTTCACTAAGGCAGTGCCTGCACCCTTCACCAAGGCAGTGCCTGTACCCTTCACCAAGGCAGTGCTTGCTCCTTCACTAAGGCAGTACTTGCATCCTTCACTAAGGCAGTGCTTGTTTCCTTCACTAAGGCAGTGCTTGCATCCCTCACCAAGGCAGTGCTTGCTCCTTCACCAAGGCAGTGCCTGCACCCTTCACCAAGGCAGTGCCTGTACCCTTCACCAAGGCAGTGCTTGCTCCTTCACTAAGGCAGTACTTGCATCCTTCCCTAAGGCAGTGCCTGCTCCTTCACCAAGGCAGTGCCTGCATCCTTCACCAAGGCAGTGCTTGCTCCTTCACTAAGGCAGTGCTTGTTTCCTTCACTAAGGCAGTGCTGGCATCCTTCACTAAGTCAGTGCTGGCATCCTTCACTAAGGCAGTGCCTGCATCCTTCACTTAGGCAGTGCCTGCATCCTTCACTAAGGCAGTGCCTGCATCCTTCACTAAGGCAGTGCCTGCATCCTTCACTAAGGCAGTGCTTGCATCCTTGCATCCTTCACTAAGGCAATGCCTGCATCCTTCACTAAGGCAGTGCCTGCATCCTTCACTTAGGCAGTGCCTGCATACTTCACTAAGGCAGTGCCTGCATCCTTCACTAAGGCTGTGCTTGCATCCTTCACTAAGGCAGGGCCTGCATCCTTCACTAAGGCAGTGCCTGCATCCTTCACTAAGGCAGTGCCTGCATCCTTCACTAAGGCAGTATCTGCATCCTTCACTAAGGCAGTGCTTGCATCCTTCACTAAGGCAGTGTTTGCAACCTTCAGTGCTTGTATCCTTCACCAAGGCAGTGCTTGCATCCTTCACCAAGGCAGTGCTGGCATCCTTCACTAAGGCAGTGCCTGTATCCTTCACTAAGGCAGTGCCTGTATCCTTCACTAAGGCAGTGCCTGTATCCTTCACTAAGGCAGTGCCTGTATCCTTCACTAAGGCAGTGCTTGCATCCCTCACCAAGGCAGTGCTTGCTCCTTCACTAAGGCAGTGCTTGCATCCCTCACCAAGGCAGTGCTTGCTCCTTCACTAAGGCAGTGCTTGGATCCTTCACTAAGGCAGTGCTTGCATCCTTCACTAAGGCAGTGCCTCCATCCTTCACTAAGGCAGTGCCCTGCATCCTTCACTAAGGCAGTGCCTGCCTCCTTCACTAAGGCAGTGCTTGCCTCCTTCACCAAGGCAGTGATTGCATCCTTCACCAAGGCAGTGCTGGCATCCTTAACTAAGGCAGTACCTGCATCCAGTGCTTGCATCCTCCATGAAGGCAGTGCTTGCATCCTTCACCAAGGCAGTGCCTGCACCCTTCACCAAGGCAGCGCTTGCTCCTTCACTAAGGCAGTACTTGCATCCTTCACTAAGGCAGTGCTTGCATCCTTCACTAAGGCAGTGCTTGAATGCTTCACTAAGGCAGTACTTGCATCCTTCACTAAGGCAGTACTTGCATCCTTCACTAAGGCAGTGCTTGCTCCTTCACAAAGGCAGTGCTTGGATCCTTCACTAAGGCAGTACTTGCATCCTTCACCAAGGCAGTGCTTGCATCCCTCACCAAGGCAGTGCCTGCACCCTTCACCAAGGCAGTGCCTGCACCCTTCACCAAAGCAGTGCTTGCACCCTTCACCAAGGCAGCGCTTGCTCCTTCACTAAGGCAGTACTTGCATCCTTCACTAAGGCAGTGCTTGCATCCTTCACTAAGGCAGTGCTTGCATCATTCACTAAGGCAGTGCCTGCATCCTTCACTAAGGCAGTGCTTGCATTATTCACTAAGGCAGTGCTTGCATCTTTCAACTAAGGCTGTCCTTGCATCCTTCACTAAGGCAGTGCTTGCATCCTTCACTAAGGTAGTGTTTGCACGGTTCACTAAGGCAGTGCTTGCATCCTTGACTAAGGCAGTAAACCTCAAAATCGTAATACGTGTGGCAAAACCTAGAAATTCATTCACCACCTCACAGAACTTGTATACAACAGGTCCATTCTTAATTAAACATTTAGTACCGAAATGTTCCAATGCACTTCCACAGCTACCTGGATAATAACTATGATGCAATGGGGAATCTATACGACATGTTTCTGCCATTAGCTAGCCACAATGTTTGATTACTATATAACCACCATACATTTTCCGGAATAAAGCTTGCGATCTGTTGATGCCACACAAACAAGCTAACCCACATGCTGTGAACCAACGAACCGTTGTTGGCTTTGTGGAGATCTCGCTCCTGTGGACAAGAAGCAAGTCAGAAAAATCTTGACAAATCCTGGAGTCCCACTGGTTATAAGTTGGACTTCACTTACAAGTTGGAGGGAGTGGCACTCCCTACATTATTTTGACCACTGTTTTAAAATAGTGGACAAAAACAGCAACAACTTATATCTCAGCTAAAACTCACTTTGACAGCTTTGTGGATTCAGTCAACCATCACTCACAAAATACTTAAAGCTTAACTTGAATCATTCAAGAAGGTAGCAGCCCCTCCCCAACCAACCTATTAACATAATGAAGACAATCATATGCCACAGTCAGCATGTCAGTTAGCATGAGATTGCCAGGCCATCCAGTTAGCTGGCTCTCCTCTGCCAACAATTTTTAATTACTTTATTTTTAGCTTATAGAGAACTCATCAATTACAATTTACTGATGGAAGAAAGCCAATCCATGCAACCAGACGCAAAACAGTTGGACACAACCATCGTTAACTCAGTGTTGTCCGATCACAATATCAGGTGATCATCACATGTGCAATATTTAGATTGGAATGCTATAAATAAAAATAAATATTAAATATATATACAGAAATGCACACTCTCAGACATACCATTGTCAATCCTCAGCATCCCAGCCCAGACGTTCATGCGTGGCCCTGCAAATACCTAGCACAAACTTCTTGTAGCACTCATGGAAGTCATGGTAGGAGAAGAGCCGACCGAGGGTACTCAAGTAGGCTCATGGCAGTAGGCGCTCAGAAGACGAAGGACATCCACAGTGTTGCCAATGCCAGCTGAAGCCTGGGAGGGAAGAGAGTAACTTGAATTAGCTACACGTACATGTATATATATATACATATATTATGTGGTGTGAGTGTACATTTGTGTGTGTGTGTGTGTGAGAATTGCACAATTTGATCTGTATGTGGTGTGTGTTCATGTATATATGTAAGTGTGTGCATGTATAATTATATGTAAGTGTGTGTGAATGTATATATATATAAGTGTGTGCATGTATATATGCAAGTGTGTGTGCATGTATATATGTAAGTGTGTGTGCATGTATATATATATAAGTGTGTGCATGTATATATGTAAGTGGGTGTGCATGTATATATGTAAGTGTGTGCATGTATATATGTAACATGTATATATGTAAGTGTATGCATGTATTATGTAAGTGTGTGTGCATGTATATATGTCCATATGTACATGTATATGTAAGTGTGTGTTGAGTTGATGTTTGCTATAATGCATAGATTCATTTAAGCACTTATCACTGACCATATTGTGATGCACATGTATTCTTTGTCTTCTACGGTCCCTTACACCATGCGAGTGGTGTCACATGCCTGTCACATGTACTGAGCTATGAGGCTGAGGCATGCTGCATGCATATCTCGTGTGAATGGTGTCTGTGGAGTGCATGGCAGTGAGGATTTTTCACAAATAAAGTGCACCATGGCTGCTGACCAGGGCAAAGGCATCACTCTGCAGGCCAAGCCTGTCCTGAGCAGAGAGAGAGCCATCCTTCAAGACTGGGAGGAGAGGAGAGAGCAGCTGGGAGGAGTAGGACACACGATAGAAGCCCTGGCGACCTGGGTTCACCTGCAACCATGGGAATAATAAATTAGCAAATCCAGTTTATGCTGATAGCTTGGCATATACACACACCCCTGCGCACACAAACATCCTCCCTCAGGCCACGGTTGCTATGGTAATAGGAACCTTCCAACACATGGAACCAAAATCTGGAATGAAAGACACTGCATGTGAAATCTGTTAACACAAAAAGCCAAAAAAAAACACTTTACACAATGAGAAAACACAAATGACCCTTTACCTGATACTTCCTTGACCTGATGACTCCTTACCTAAAGTGGTGGTATATGATTGCCCCATTATGTGGTGATCCTTTACCTGTTTGAGTAATATGAATGCTCCTTGTAATACAGCAGTAAATTTATAATACTTGGGGAAAATCAGCATGGACTCTTATAAATATAAAAGGCATATAGAGTGAGTAGCAGGAGTATAGATCCGCGCACACTTCACTCTATCAACTTGATAAAAGATAGCTCTCTAAGGTGCTCTTATTTTCTATAAAGTGTTGTTTAGGTATAACTATGCCAAAGTTACCTGCAGCTGAAGTGGGGGACTTCAAAATCTGCAGGTGGGAATTTGCTGCAATTACGGCTTCTGATTGGAGAGTGCTAGCCAGCGGAAATTGGAATCTGTGACCAGAGGAAGAAGTTCTACTCTACTGGAGATGAGTGATTTCAGTAGGCACTAAGACATGTTGAGGTGGTCAAGTGTGGGTGCTGACAACCATGTGCCTACACCAGCATACACGTAGGCACTAAGACATGATGAGGTGGTCAAGTGTGGGTGCTGACAACCATGTGCCTACACCAGCATACACGTAGGTACTAAGACTTGATGAGGTGGTCAAGTGTGGGGTGCTGACACCCATGTGCACCCACCATACACGTAGGCACTAAGACATGATGAGGTGGTCAAGTGTGTGTGCTGACAACCATGTGCCTACACCAGCATACACGTAGGCACTAAGACATGATGAGTTGGAGTGTGGGTGCTGACAACCATGTGCCTACACCAGCATACACGTAGGCACTAAGACATGATGAGGTGGTCAAATGTGGGTGTGCTGACAACCATGTGCCTACACCAGCATACACGTAGGCACTAAGACATGATGAGGTGGTCAAGTGTGGGTGCTGATGACCATGTGTCTACACCAGCATACACATAGACACTAAGACATGATGAGGTGGTCAAGTGTGGGTGCTGACAACCATATAAGAGCATACACTGGTTTATTCTTTATCCTGCACATACACAGTAAATTCATCTACTTTCCCCTACAATGTTACCCCCCCTGTCTGTCTTAATTACTTAATCCATACACTTCATTATTCCTATTGCATCATTATTTAACAAATAAACGACCTTCCTTTAACCAATGTTAACCCATACAGTACTTCCCTTCATTAACCCCCTCCTGTCCTAATAATTTAACCCAAGACCTTGCATTATTGCTCCCTGTCCATTCTGTATGCTTGTTAACTCCTCCCATCTTACCCCTATATTACCTGACCCATCTTTGTATTAACTATTTGACCCACTCAGTACCTCTGATATTACCATCAGCACAAAACTTCTTGTAGGAGAGTGAGTACTCGTTTGTTCCCATCCTGCATCGCAACCACAAAACATCAGGTGACCAACACATGACACAGCAACACACATCCTGAGCATGCTTCAGTGCTCCTACTGGTAGATTCCATGACCTGCGGCAGTTAAAGAACTTCAACATGAGCATGCTTCAGTGCTCCTACTGGTAGATTCCATGACCTGCGGTAGCTAAAGAGCTTCAACATGAGCATGCTTCAGTATTTCACAAAGACTAGATCTCTACCAATCTGCAGAGGAGACCGAGATGTCGGAAAAATCTATAGCTGCGCCCAGCAAATGTGTGGCTGACCTACTCCAATGAAAGTTTCCATAATCCCCTGCAAGCGCAAGGCCACTTGTGCATTCTGAGGAAGCTCATGCGAAAATTACTTCAATGCCATTGAACAGCCTCAGCAAGGAGGCACTTCACAAGTGAGGTTGTGATCTACGAAAGAGTACTGTTCGAATCTTGTAGGAAAAGGAAGTCTCTCCTCGTGTGATATATTGTAATGTTTTTCATGAAGTTACTGTCATTCCACAGAGGAAGCGAGGACGACCACTAAGCTAGGGTATACTGCACATCTACCTATCCCATATGCAGACCAACTTAATTAATATGACTAAGGCGAGTGATATTTTATAGCTAGGTAAAAATCCTTCACAAACAAGCTGTACTTGAGATGATGAAATCATGTGATTGTGCATGATGAAGACATTGATCACCCATCAGAACAGTCAGCCAGTCAGCAGAGGCCGCCTTGAGATCTGCAAGAACGGGTTTGTGAAGACTAATATGGCCGAGGCAATCTCCAATCCAGACAATAGTGCTCGTGTACCACCTACAGACGATGAGGCAGAGACCTAGACTAATCATAACCTCAATATCTGTTATCAAGTCTTCCAGCATGTGCGTTAATTACATTAACAACCAGTGTTGCAAATAGGCATGATTAAATTAAAGTCACATTAATTATATTCATGAAGTGGTTTTGGTCTAAATGCGCATGATTGTCATGCAGCATGAATTCCGTGATTTATACTGAACTATATTTGTTGGCCTGTCGACAAGAAGGAATCAAAAGAAGACATAACAACCCTCATTTACATACAGGACCACCTTACCAATTTATTAACAAACAAACAGCTATATACGATGCATGCCAAATATCCTGGTTTTTAAATTCGTATTTTTTTGGCGTGCATAGGTATATATTTTTTGTGTTGGGATCATAAATGTATTCTACATTCCATTCCCGTGTTTGTTTCCAGCACACTGACTGCCTGGACCCCATCAAGCATCAAGGCATATCCATTCTGTTTAGCAACACTTGCCATGACGGGCAGAAGCACCAGCGGCCATGTCTGCCTCCTTGGTAAGACACACCCACTTCAGTTCACAAATACACACACACACACACTGGACCAACACCACACTGGGTGGAGGCAGGTTGAAGTAGGCTGACAATAGCTCTATGGGGACACACACTGGTCCAACACCACACTGGGTTGAGGCAGGTTGAAGTAGGTTGACAATAGCTCTATGGGGACACACACTGGACCAACACCACACTGGGTGGGGGCAGGTTGAAGTAGGTTGACAATGGCTCTATTGGGACACACACTGGACCAACATCACACTGGGTTGAGGCAGGTTAAAGTAGGTTGACAATAGCTCTATGGGGACACACACTGGACCAACATCACACTGGGTTGAAGCAGGTTGAAGTAGGTTGACAATAGGTCTATGGGGACACACACTGGACCAACACCACACTGGGTTGAGGCAGGTTGAAGTAGGTGGACATTGGCTTTATGGGGACACACACTGGACCAACATCACACTGGGTTGATGCAGGATGAAGTAGGTTGACAATAGCTGTATGGGGACACACACTGGACCAACACCACACTGGGTTGAGGCAGGTTGGAATAGGTTGACAATAGCTCTATTGGGACACACACTGGACCAACACCACACTGGGTTGAGGCAGGTTGAAGTAGGTTGACAATAGCTCTATGGGGACACACACTGGACCAACATCACACTGGGTTGAAGCAGGTTGAAGTAGGTTGACAATAGGTCTATGGGGACACACACTGAACCAACATCACACTGGGTTGAAGCAGGTTAAGTGCATGGTTGACAATAATAGTCTTTGGAGACATTTTGCACACCAGAATGGAGTGTAATCATCTCTGTGTCACACCCATCATGTGGACCACACCCCATACTTTATTTAATGTCCTATTCAATGTTACTCGAGTATTATTCTGATGTTCTACTACGGACATAATGACATAGCAATTGGAGACTTTCTACAACGCTACTGCTTCAGGTAAGACTGCATTCCCATGGTAACCTTGAGGTTTGTATGACTTACTGACTGAGCATGCTCAGATGACCCAGAATTTAATTTGAATTAATAAACTTGTGATAGCAAAAAGTATACTCATGCCTATTTCAACCCTCTCTCATTTGTCATACTTGATGTGGATCAATAGGTTTTGTACTGTACAATATAGAGGGAGATGTTTTTGAGTTAATAGGTTTCGTACTATATATAGAGGGCAATTTTTTTTTTATAGGTTTCGTAATATATATATAGAGGGCAATATTTTTAGGAGTTTGATGTTAATTGGTTTCGTACCGGATATAGAGAGATTTTTTTTTGTAGGTTTGGTACTCTATATATGTGTAGAGGGTATATATGTGTAGAGGGAAATATTTTTCTATATATATATTATATAGAGGGCAATATTTTTTATGAGTTTGATATTTGAGGATTGGATTCTAGGCATGTAAACTGTGACCATTAATCCCCTCAAACGATCCTGCTATATGTTATCTGTATGGCTGTTTATGAAATATCGATAACTTTGACACCACACATACACACACACTACACACCACACATACACACACACACACACTACCCACTACACACACACACAATACTTTCATATAAACACAATGCATAGATCACATGCACACCAACACACACACACACACACTCATATATGCCTACATCACACAAACACAAGTACATACACAGCACACACACACACACACAATACACTCATGTAAACACATGCATACATCACACATGTGTACATATACACACACATGATTTTATTATGTAGGTATGGTTAACGTAGTGTTGGGTACATAAGCTGGTACATTTGTCTATATTTAAAGCACCTACTTATTCATAGCACTACATGTGTATGTACATATTAACCAATCACTGTGTAAGTTATGTAAAAACACACACAGTAATAAATCGATTGTAGGGTTCAAAGATATCCTAGAGGTCAAAGAAATATCTAAATTCTTCTATCACATGCATACTGAATATGAAGGCCAGCACTGCCCATTCAGAGTTCAAGCTGCTGTCACAAGGAGGTCAAGATGTCAGGTTGACTAACTGAGAACGGAGGATATGCTTTCTCCTGATGTGGACGGTGAGTTCAGACTCTCTGAAGGTGTAAGGAAGAAAGGGCAATGTCAACTCCTCTTGTTTTGGCCAGAGACTGGTGTTGACCTTGAAGCTCCACTGTCGCTGGGGAGAGTAGTCGTGCCTGACCTACTGTACCTTCAAGCAACGTGCACTCGAGCTGACAGTTTTAGATCGCATTACCAGTGATGAAGAAGGTATTGACAGTGACGTTACAGCAGCTATTGTTAGCTGTGCAGTTTGTAAGAACTGCCAACGCTGTTTTAGCTTTTTTAGCTTTCCTGTTTGCGGAAAGTCAGTAGAAAAAAGTTCGATCGATTGAAAATTCGACAGTGACCCTTGCTGGTCCTATTGATGAGGTGGCCCCAGCCCAAGTCCATGAGACATTAGCTAGCTTGTTATTTTCACCAGCCAAACACACCAAAAGGAGGAGGAGCAATTTCGAATGAGATCCACCTCATTGCGGTATTGTGGTCCATTTCCATGGCAACCAACATTGTTGGTCGATACAAAAGCTATCACACATGGCATGGTTGCTAGAGACCTATTGCTGAGATAGCAAAGCATATTTCACAATGTGCTGTAGGCACCAGTGAGAGGGTTAATTAAGCACTTGCTGTATGCTTGACTACTTACTACTATCCACTGGAAATTCCCAAGTGAGAAAGCCATTTATAATTCATTATCTCAACTGAGGGCTTGTTGAGAGTTTACCTACATAATAGTACCTACTCTATTTGCTAGCCTTGTTGGTCGTGACTTATGGTTGTCTCCTCCTGCTCAAAAGTCAGTGCTTCTTCCACTATTCGACAAATTTTCATGTACGACACACATCAGACTCTGCTCAGCAGCAAGTCAATTCCTACCATACTTGTAGTGGCACAGCACATAGACTCAGTGATCCTTACATACGTATATGAAATTGTTGACATCTCTGCGTGGGCAGGCTGCAGCTCAGTGTCAAGTGCATGTTTTCTTGCTGACTTCCTACTGTGTCTGGCGATGCCTCATCTCTGGATGTCTGAAGTTAAAAGTTCTTGTCCACCATGTATCATCAATTGAGTAAGGCTGGGGATTGGATTAGATGGCAAGAACTTTAAACCTTGGACATCCTCGGGAGTCCCAACATCGTGCACGCCACACCTGGACCTCCCCGGCTGACTGATGCTACATGTATGTACATGTATGTGCACCTTTCATAGCAACCAGCGTTTACTATGTATAAGCCATAACTAAATACCGTATAGGCTGGTAGTCCAGCCAGAAGCTATGTATGTATTTGAAGTACGTGGTATTCACTGTTGGTCTCGATCCTGCATTATTTATTAAGCCCATGCACCCGCTCTCGCCAAAGCGGAAGCTGGGATAGGACACACTCCTCGTGCATAGCGCATGGAGCACAAGCTCTATAGTGCTAGCCAAACTTAGCCTAACGGTGAGAAGATACCTGGAAGTGGCAGGGGCAGTGGTTGCCAAATTCCTTTATAACTACATGTACATGTACATTCACATGTACATCTACATTCACATCTATGTACATGTGAAGACCATGGACTACATACACTGTCCAGAGTGTGCCCTGCAGAACTCCTAGAGGTTGGGAGGCATTTCTCGATTCTAGCACTCACGGCAACAGATCACGCCCACAATCTTGGGCATGGTCACTGTTAGCTGCTGCTCAGTAGTACATGTACAGTAGGTGCCTATTTTCTTGTTGACTGATGCTACATAAATGGCCAGCTTAGCCACCAGCTTTTACGGAAACTGAAGAACTGAATCCAGTAACTACCGTATTTATGTAGGAACTGCCCTCCAGTTGTGACCTCCCTTCCAATTGTAACCACGTAGCTCAGTCTGCCTCCCTTCCAATTGTACCCTTCCAATTGTAACCACAGAAGGAAATAGCAAATAAAAGAAGCCCAAATAATTGCTGAGAACTGAAGACAGCAAGGCAAAAGTTCAGGAAAAAATTCTGGGCACCAGCAAGACTCGAACCTTTGATTTCTGTTTTGCGAGCGGGGTACTCAACCATTGAGCCACGAGCACCCAAACGATTGTAGGTCCTCCAAACTGGTACTTGAACTCCTTCACAACTGCAGTCAATAGTAACCACCCTTCCAATAGTAATGGCAGGCAGATTGGACAGAAGTAAATAGTAACCATGTGCGGTTCCTATTAGAGAATATACGGTACATGCACACTTTAATTTTAAGTGGTGGTGCTGTGAATCGCTGACATACATGTAGTCTCAAGACAGAGAAAGAAAATATCCCATTTTTTGCCTGTGCAGCTGGGATTTCAATAATGCAGAGATGCAGTGCTATACATAGTGCCATCCCTGCTATGTATGTACCTAGTGCAGAGTTTAACCAGGTTAATCTGGGGGTGGGGAGGGGAGGGGGGGGGGGGAACTATGGTGTATGTCTCCCCACAAGCATGGACTCGCATACACCCTTAAAAAAATCATTCTTAAAAAAAATTAAAAAAATCTACAAAGTTGCGAACATGTGACAATTGACACATTTTCCCTGTCTATCCCCCCCCCTCTTCCAAATCCAACAAACTAACAATAGTAATACCCCCAAATGAAACCCTGACATGATAGGGTAACTCTACTGCAGAAGACCGGGTATTTTCACATATGTACATGTAGATTCCTTGCACTCCCCTCAAAGTATATGCATATGTATGTATGGGGTGAGGTTATGCCTGTCTGACGTGCCCCTCCCCCCTCTTGCAGGGAGTACTACCGCTGCCAGACGTGCAGTGTGGACATGGCCAAGCACATCAGACACATCATCCATGGCATCAGAGCCATCCACATCGAGATCGAGAACACCGGAGCTCCGACGGGCAAGGATGAGAGCATCTATACCTGGCTGGAGTGCTCGCAATGCCACCACGTGAGTGGACAACCACTGCTGCCACACCTTACCTAGGACATCCTGGGATACTTGGGACTATCCTAGGATGTCCCTAGTGAGGGTCACTTACTGTATACAGCATGGATACTAGAATACTTGTATACTAGGGTACTTGGGACTATCCCAGGATGTCCCTAGTGAGGGTGAATGACTGTATAGCATGGATACTGGAATACTTGCCAGGATGTCCATAGTGAGGGTGACTGACTATGCAGCATGGATACTGGAATACTTGTATCCTATAGTAGGGCACTTGGAACTATGTACATATCCCGGGATGTCTCTAGTGAGGATAACTGATTACACGGCATGGTTACTGGAATACTTGTATCCTAGGGTACTTGGGACTATTCTGTCCTACGTGACACGTTCACATGGTGGCAGTGGGGGGAGTCCCTGCTCCCACTTCCTCCACCCAGATTATTCCCAGTGCTTCCTCTTCAGAAATAAACTAGCCACATTTAGGTGTGTGTGTGTGTGTGTGTGTGTAATGGGATATTCTCTTGGTAGTGTTGTAGAGGTTTTCACAGTTAGAATCCTTGTCACCAACCTTCTCTTGTTCATCTCTCCCCCAACCCTTTCTTCCCCTCACCAACCCTCTCTCCCCTTGCTCCTCACCAACCCTCTCTTCTTCCTCTCCTCACCAACCCTCTCTTCTATCCCTCCTCACTTCCCCTCCTCCCCACCAACCTTCCCTTCTCCTCCTGCCTACCAACCCTCTCTTCTTTCCTCCACTTCACTGACCTTCTCTTCCACTCCCCCACACCAACCCTGTCTTTTCCTCCTCCTCACTAACCATCTCGTCTTCTCTCCCACCTCACCCACCTTCTCTTCTTCCCCTCCTGGTCATCAACCCACTTTTCTTCCCTTCCTTGCCAACCCTTTCTCCCCCTCTCCCTTACTAACCCTCTCTTCCCGTCTGCCTTACCAACCTCCCTTCTTCCCTTCTCTCTCCCTCACCCATCTCTGGTTTCAGACCTTCCACAATTGACATTCTTGAGCTGCTGCTGCCTCCCTGTGTCCTGTGCATTACCACTCCTCGCAACAAGTACCACCACGACTACGCCTCGGACATCAAGCATGTTGGAAGAATGTATGTCTGTGCATGTCTGCAGATGCTGTGCACATGTCTGCATAGATAGATTGATGCCATGATATGTGCATGTCTGCATAGATAGATTGACCATGCTGTGTGCATGGTTGCTCTTCAGTTTCCTTCTCCTGGTTGCCCTTCAGTTTCCTTGCTCTTCAGTTTCCTTCTCCTGGTTGCCCTTCAGTTTCCTTCTCCTGGTTGCCCTTCAGTTTCCTTGCTCTTCAGTTTCCTTCTCCTGGTTGCTCTTCAGTTTCCTTCTCCTGGTTGCTCTTCAGTTTCCTTCTCCTTGTCGCTCTTCAGTTTCCTTCTCCTGGTTGCTCTTCAGTTTCCTTCTCCTTGTTGCTCTTCAGTTTCCTTCTCCTGGTTGCCCTTCAGTTTCCTTCTCCTAGATGCTCTTCAGTTTCCTTCTCCTGGTTGCCCTTCAGTTTCCTTCTCCTGGTTGCTCTTCAGTTTCCTTCTCCTGGTTGCTCTTCAGTTCCCTTCTCCTGGTTGACATTCAGTTTCCTTCTCCTGGTTGCTCTTCAGTTTCCTTCTCCTGGTTGCTCTTCAGTTTCCTTCTCCTGGTTGCTCTTCAGTTTCCTTCTCCTGGTTGCTCTTCAGTTTCCTTCTCCTGGTTGCTCTTCAGTTTCCTTCTCCTGGTTGCTCTTCAGTTACCTTCTCCTGGCTGCTCTTCAGTTTCCTTTTTTATTTTTACTTGCACACCAGTAAAAAAAGTATTCTGGTGTTGCATGCAAAGAATGTACATTCTTTCTATCCAATCTGGCAGAGCCCGAAGAACAACTATACTATGATATCCAAATTGAGCTAGCTATAATAAGCTCACCTCTCATGGGGATTGTTGTATTCTGAACTATTGTGTTTTACTCACCCCTTCGTGGGGTTCGTATTTTCCGATGATAATAGCTTCTAGCAATCGGTGGAAGGGGAAGTAACAACAACCATCTTTTGATTTTCAGCTGAATTCAAAATGTGCCAGAGATATCTTTTAATGCGCTTTGTTTTTGCCAATTTTTCAACTGAAATGCACCATCTTCATCTGAGAGAATGGAAAAGCATATAATACGTGTTATGTTTAGACTGCATGTAGTGGTGGCACTAAACAGAGTTTATGCTAGACTTGTGGGCACACACATGCTTGGTATGTTTAGTAATAGTGTGAATAAAGCCTTCCCATTGGTGCACTCGTGCAAAC